>OX578276.1:12217408-13417408 GCA_951217055.1 Gerris lacustris | reverse complement strand
CGTTTTGTGTACGATAGAAAGGTACACTGCTCGTTTCTCTTTGGCAAGGCACGAGTCAGACCTCTTCGCGAGATTACTGTCCCACGTCTGGAGTTAACTGCGCCAGTGTCCGTCGCTTTAGCAAGTGTAATGTTAGAGCGGGAATTAGAATATAAAGTAAAAAGATATTTTTGGTCTGACAGCCGAGTTGTATTAGGCTATATTCAAAATGAAACGAAAAGGTTTCACACTTTTGTGGCTAATCGTATTCAAACCATACGCGATTGCTCAGACCCTAATATTTGGTTCTACGTTCCATCCCAGGAAAACCCAGCAGACGTCGTTTCCAGAGGATTGTCGGCTGACGAACTCCGCCACTCAAGTTGGTTTGAGGGTCCAGCGTTTTTATTTGAAAAGACCCAACCGTTTGAAATGATAGCACAGAGTAGGCACTATAAAATAGAAGTTGGGGACCCGGAGGTTCGCAAGGTGACTACCAGAGAAGTACGTGTCCAAGAGAGGTTTTGCGATAGATTCCGGAGATGGTCATCTTGGGGAAGACTTAAACGAGCAGTCGCGTTAACCTTACGGTATCTAAAGTACTTGAGATCGAAGAATAGAGGATTAAAGCCTCCCGACCTTAGTCCCGCAAGGAATCCTCTCAGCGTAGGTGAATTAAAGGAATCCGAGACAGCATTGCTCAAGTTGGATCAAGCTCAATATTATCCAGAAGAAATAAATATGCTACTTAAAGACCAAGTTGACACCAAGAGTGTGAGGAAAGCGCGTTTAAAGAATTCGAAGATTCGTGCACTTATTCCGTATGTCGATGAACACGGAATACTGAGAGTAGGTGGGCGTATCGGTCATACTACCGTGGCAACCCATGACTGCCATCCAGTTATTTTATCGAAAGAGTCTTGGATCACCAAGCTCTTAATAAGACACTTTCATGAAAGGGTTAGGCACCAAGGGAGGGGAATGACCCTTAATGAATTAAGAGCCAATGGATATTGGCTAGTAGGAGGACCATCTGCAGTAGAAAGTTACATACGGACCTGTGTAGAGTGTCGCAGACTACGTGGTAATTTTGTGGAGCAGATGATGGCGGATTTGCCTGTGGAACGATTAGATCCGACGCCGCCATTTACATACACCGCAGCCGACGCATTTGGACCATTCTTTGTCCGACAGGGTCGTAGCCAGGTTAAAAGATACGGCATTGTTTTTACGTGTTTAGTTAGCAGAGCCGTTCATCTTGACGTGCTAGATTCCCTGGACACAGATTCGTTCTTAAATGGTTTACGTAGATTCTTGAGTAGGAGAGGGAACATCAAATTGCTTAGGACAGACGCGGGCACCAACTTTGTTGGAGGTAGGGAGGAACTAAACAGAGCCAAAGTTCAGCGATTTTTAGCAGACCGACAGTGTGACTTTAAGTTTGAGATTACCACTCCAAAAGCAAGTCACACCCAGGGCGCAGTAGAAAGGCAAATTGGTTCGGTAAGGCGAATCTTAGATTGCATGCTACGGGGCTATCGAGGTACCCTCACGGACGATTGTCTACGTACATTGTTAATTGAGTGCGAAGCAATCATTAACAGTAGGCCTTTAACTGTAGAAAATATTAATGACCCTGAATTAAAACCTATAACCCCCAACAATTTACTCCTCTTGAAAGATCCTGTCCTGCCCCATAGTAGAGTTATGTCAGATGAGTTATACGCTAAGAAAAGATGGAGGCGAGTACAGGCCCTAGCTCAAACCTTTTGGGCACGTTGGAAACGTGAATATCTACAGTCATTGCAACCTAGGGTTAAGTGGCAGATCCCTAGACGCAATTTACAGTTAGGGGACGTGGTACTTGTCGAGATGGAAAGTGAATCCAGAGTCAACTGGCCTCTGGCAAGAGTAGTTCACGCTTCTCCAGACGAGGATGGATTAGTGAGGAAAGTACGGCTTCGCTTCCCTTCCGGGAAAGAGCTCTCTCGACCTTGTACTGCCGTAGTTCTTTTACTTCCATCCTCCTAGAATTTAAAAGGATTCGGGAAAATCCCGAAGGTGGGAGTGTGGCCGCAGTAGCGGTCCTAGTTATTTGTATATTTTGTTTTTATTTACTTTATTTAATGGACCGGTAAAAGGAGTTTTTCTTGTTTCGGAAAATGTCAATAAAAATTAGTTGCGTTGTGAAATTAGACAAGAGGAAAACTTCTTTTACGGGTTAAATGGTTTTAAGGTACAAAGTCAAGGTTTATGATTATATTTAATGGTTAATGTTTGTTGTACATTGTACGAAGAGTGTGCCAATAAAGAACGTGATATTTAGAAACCAGTAAAGCGTTTTTCTTTGCGTCAAGATCACAACTGCAGCCACACCTTTTTCATTCATTACATAATATATAGGGTCTACAGACTCTTCTCCGACCTCATATGGTCCCTCATACAATGGTAGGAATTTGGCGTTGATCCTTTTGTCTGAATCGCTTACTCTAAGAGCTTTAACAAGTACCAAATCTCCAATGTTAAATTTACTAAACTTTTTATTCTTTTCAAAATACTTGTTCCTATAATCAGCATTCTTTTTAATTCAAATTTAATTTTTTCAAAATCAACAGGATTATAATTTTCTTTACATGGTATAAATTCATGCCACAATCTACTTGGTCTTTTCTGGAATTGTACAGTAGTAGGGTTTTCTTTGATGCTACGATGAAAAGTTTCATTTAAATTTCGCTCAATTTGCTCTACATACAGAGTCCAACTCCCATGTTTATTTAAGTTTAAAATTCGAAAAGCATTCCCTAGTTCCTTATTGACTCTTTCTGCTAAATTAGCCCTAGGATGCCTAATTGGCGTAAGAACATGATTAATTTTTAAGTTATTTAAAACATCTTTCCATTTAATTGATACAAATTGAGTACCATTATCTGTTAACAAATTTTTTATTGTACCTTCATTATTCAAATAATTGTTTACACATTTTAAAGCTTGTAGACTTGTTTCCTTAGTTATAGCATATAACTTTACATATTTAGAGAAATTGTCTACCATTACAAAAATATATCTTAAATTTCTTATTCCAGCAATTAATGGTCCATAAAAATCAGCAGACACACACTCACCTGGCTGACTTGGTATGATTGATTTAAACGGTGCAATATTTACTTTATTTGAATCCTTACTTACTTGGCACTGGTGACAACTGCGTAGTTCCTTATTAACATTTTGTTTTAACTTATTACAAAAGAAATCCTCTCTTATCATTTCGCAACACTTTTGCACACCACAATGTATATACTCCACAATGTATGCACTCCACAATGTCCATATTCTTCATGGATTCTCCAAATAAACTTATCTAATATATTTTCTGGCACAACTATTTTCTTACCATTTAATCCTTTTATATACAGAACATTATTTAAAACCTCATAATTAGGGTATCTATCTATATTCTCAATAATATTTTTACAGTGTTTATCATTTCTCTGATACTCATCCATTATAGAAAGAAAATCAAAAGGGTTATTATTATTCGTTAAATTATTGATCACAAAATTAGTACTGTTATTATTATCTGCTAAATTAACTGCCCTACTCAATGCATCTGCAGCCTTTTGCTCTCTACCTGGTATGTAGACAAATTTAAAATTTAAATATTGTAGGAACTGTATCCATCTATTTACTCTATTCGTTGGATTCTTACATTGATTAATATATATTAAACCTTTATGGTCGGTGACAATATAAAACTTAGTATATGCGAGCCATGTGTAAAACTTTTTCACACCCCAAATACAACTTAATAATTCCAATTCAGTGACTGAATAATTTACTTCGGCTTGACGTAGCAGACGAGACGCGAATGCTATAGGTTTCAAATCTCCATTATCATCCTTTTGGCTTAAACAAACTCCTAATGCCTTACCACTCGAATCGGCATGCACATAAAATTCCTTACTAAAGTCTGGGTGAACAAGTTCAATTTCTTTCATAAATAAACCTTTTATCCTTTGAAACGCGGATTCACACTCTATTGTCCATTTCCATTTAATACCTTTTTTTAATAAATCAGAAAGAGGTCCTATGCTGTGAGATATTCTATTCGAAAACCTTCCATAGAAATTTATCAAACCTAAAAATCCTTTTAAATCCTTACTATTCTTAGGCGTCGGGAAATCTTTTATTGCCGCGAGCTTATCTGGATCCGTTTTTATACATTCATTACCTATCACATATCCAAGGTATTTGACTTCCTTTCTAAAGAAAAATGATTTTTTCAAATTAATAGTTACATTATGCTTTCTAAAACACTCAAACAAATCTTTTAATACCTGAAGATGCTCATTAAAACTTTTACCTACACACAGTAAATCATCCACATATGTTAGACTCCATCTCTTGGCTTACAACACAACTCAATGCCTTAATTAAAGCTGCCAAACTAGACTTAAGTCCGAAAGGTACCCTACAAAACTGGTAGCATTTACCCTTAAATAAAAAAGCTGTATATTTACGATGCTCCGGATTTAGACTTACTTGCCAAAAACTATTTCTCATATCGACAGTACTAAGATACTTCGTTCTTTCACATCTTTGAAACACTTGGTCGATCGTCAAAGGCATATCATATTGCGATTCACATTGGTCATTCAGAAAACGTCCATCTAAAACTGGCCTGATAGATCCATCCTTTTTCGTGACAACAACTAACGGATTTATATAACTACTTGTTGAAGGCTCAATAATTCCTTGCTTCAACATTTTATCTATCTCACTTTGTACTTCATTCAACTTAACAAAAGGGATAGGATAATTCCTATAAAAATATGTGGCATTATCTCTTACCTTCAAACTATGCTCGTATCCTTCTATTAATCCTATTCGGTCTTCGAACACATCACTATACTTTTCTAATAAACTTTTAAACTTAATTCTTTCGTCGCTATTTAAATTTTCGGCCTTTCTAACTGCCTCAATTATTTCATCTTCATATCTACTAGTAATTCTATCACAAGGTTGATAATTTAGCTGATGGTGCCTACTTCCACATATTTTAAATTCGTCCTTTGTTTCAAACTTCTTAAACTGAACTTCGGTTTTTTTTTCTATTATTTCAAACTTAAATTTACTTGTCTCGTAATCTATCACTCCGCTAATTGCATGAAACACATCATTTCCTAAAATAACCTCGTAATTTAATCTAGGTATAACTAAAAAGTTCACAGTGAAGCTTATCTTATTAATCGTTAATTCTAGGAAGATTTGATTCTGGACGTTACATAGAGTTTTATTATTCGCTCCTGATATCTTAATACCTCTCACTGGTAAATGACATAAATTTTTATTCTTTTTAATTAGTTCACGATATAGATCCAAGTTAATACAACTAGTTTCACATCCTGAGTCTAACAAACAATTCACTTTTTTATCCTCAACACTACATTCGATAATGGGCAAACTTCTTTTTACTTTCTTTTGTTCTTCCTGTTCTATTAACACCTCTTCTCTATCATGAAATACACTATTTATTCTTATATTTTCATCACTGTTTTCTTTAAATAGACTTTCCAAACAATAATCCTTTAAATCACATTCATAAATATCTTCTTCTCTCGGTACTCGTATTCTAGGTTTATTTACGTTGCTAATAACCTTCCTAGCAGGTTTCATACTCATTGCTGACCCTTTATCTTTAAAATCCCTAAAAAAATCACTTACAATTATTTTAATTTTATTTTTATTTTGACAACCCTGGGGTTTCTGTCTCTTATCAAATGTTAATTTATCTTCTAACATCTTATCGTTATTTTGATTAATTACCGAATTAGTAATTTGGTCTTTCATTATATTTCTTAAATTATTATCATTAAAACTATTATTATTATAATTCGAATTCTCAGTTATTAGTTTAAATTTATTTGTTCGTTATTTGTTTCGTTAGTTTGTCTTTCTCTTTGTTCGTTGCATGCTATTTGATTTATTCTTGAATTTCCGTTTTCCGTTCTGTTTTCATTTAATATTTGTTTTTCGTTTGTGCGCCTATTTTGTTGGAAGTTACTATGTCGCTGCTGGTTATAATTCACATTCCTATTCGGATTATAATTCCTATAATTACTATCTTGTATAGCAAAACGTTTATTTGTATTAATCGGTTGATATCTCGATCGGTTCTCTTCATAATAATTTCTCGGCCTATCTTCCTGCTTAAATCCTTCTCTATAATTGTCTCTTAAATTTTCACGTTTTTTAGCGATACTAACATGATTACTAAGTTCATCTTCCGTAAACTCCATTAATAAATTTTCGAACTCACTTATACTACTTATTCTCGCATTACGAAAAGCGTAAAAAAAATTACTACCATAATGTTTGGCTATTTGACGGAATATTTCATCTTCTAGAATATAATGCATCCCTACAAATACTTTCCTGGCTTCAATATATGATTTGTGTAAATAGGTGATTGGATTAATTTTTCTATCATACATATTATTAATAAAATTACGTCTTATTTGATTCTTAACGTTTTCATTCCAATATCTAGTGTCGCGGGCTAAACTGGTCCCGCGGCTTGACTACTTGTTTTTTGTTTATTCGTTTATAATTATTTTCATTGTTGTTGAATTAATTTTGTTTTAAAAGTGTCACAAATTCTCTTACGAGAATAATAAGAGAAATATACGAGAAATATAGAATAAAGATTATCAAAGTCTTCGTAAGAGAGTTGTTTTTATAGTTCTGTTATAAAGTCACACGCGCTGCAAAGGAAAAGACGTTACAGCAGCGACAGTAAGAGAATTTTGAGAAAACATTTCAGTAAGAATTTAGAAAATTTTTGGTCGCAGTAAGTTACTCAAATTTTATAACAACTCAAAATGAGTCTACGTGAATCAAAGAATAAGGTAGAGGTTGGTTTTACCCGGTCTCTACGAAGTAATCGAGGCCTCTCTGAGAAAGGATTTGCAAATTTGGTGCAAGAAAAAACATGCGCCTTCCGTAAGCTCAGAAGTAATGCGGAAAAGAAAAGGGCAGAAGTCGTAACCTTCCTGGTGGAGAACGTGTCCTCAGCTATCGTCAGTTCAAAGTTAAGTGAAGTTATGAAAATTAGAAAAGGACTTCAGTTTGAACTGACGAGGTTTGATGAGGCCACCGTTGCGAACAAACGGGAGAAGGACTTCGCGCCGCTGATTTTGGACCTGCACGCCTACATCGAAAGTCTTGGAGTTTTCATCAACGGGATCGAAGGGAGACTAGCTTCTTTGCAGCCAGACCTACCTGGCCCGAGCCGCCGAAGCCTGAACTCGGAAAAGGTTCTCAAGTGGTGTGAGCAGTCTCGAGCTGGAAGTGAAAGGAGCGCTTCTCAGGTTAACTCAGGTTCCGTTGTTAGTAAACTAAGTAAAATCTCTGATAAATTAACCAAGATCTCTGAGAGCTCAAATAGGGACGAGCTTGAAAGACAGTTGGCTGGAATAAAAAAGGCAGAAGCGGAGCTTAAAAATGCAAAATCACAGCTCTCAGAGAAGTTGGTTAATTTAAACGAGAAACCAAATTATAAAAATTAAATGATTGATGTCGATGATTTGAGTGACATATCGTCTGTATCAACAAATCATAAAAAATATAGTCATAATCCTACTTATACAATTAAACCTACCCCTAACTTAAATTTTTACCCCTCTTTTCCATCTTCTGATCCCTCAACCTTAATAGCTAAAATCCAATTAATTAACTCCTCTTCGCCCTATAAGTTTAACGGTGACAGTGCCAAGTTCCCAATCTTTAGGGAAGAAATCAGGGTACATTTAGAAGACGGCATTTTACCAAATAACACTAGAAAAATGCTCCTAAGAAATTTTGTTGAAGGAGATGCGAAAAAATTGGTTGATGCTAATATGTCATTGTCCTACGAAGGGTTGATAGAGCTTATAGAGGAAAGGTTTGGTAGCGGCTTGGCCGTTACAGAAGCATGGGTTAAGAAGCTAACTGAAGGACCCGTGATACCTTGGAATGACGTATCTAATCTTACCACACTCGCAGACTCTATTAGAACGGCCAGTCAAGTCCTTGATAGTTTCTCGCTACAGGAAATAAATTCGAAAATGTGTTTAAAAAAGATCGTAAGTAGGCTCCCGGTGAAACTTTTGGAAAAATGGATCCAATTTATAGAGCGTAAGGGTGGACGAGAAACTATCGACGACTTGTCTATATTCTTGTCCTCTCAGATTAGACGTATGAACCATCCAGTCTATAAATTGCCAATTGAAACCCCTGATAAATCTTATATAAACCTAGAAAAATATAAAATAATTAATAGTGCCTCCGTCAAGGCAGATCAACCAAGAGTAGATGAGACTAGACAGGAGGAACCCGCTGTAAATAGAGCGAACACATCCATAACGTCATGTCTTTATTGTAAGAAAGGTTCGCATACCTTTCCTCAGTGCCTAAACTTTCGTATTCTGTCATATGAAAAAAAATTAAAATTTATTCGGGAAAATAATCTTTGTTTTTCGTGTTTATCGGCCGGACATAGTGCTAAAGGATGTCATAAAAGGATGACATGTGACAGATGTCAACGTAAACACCCTAGCTGTCTGCACCGAGAAAATATTGAAATTAAAGAAAATCAGAAAATCGAGTTAGCAAAAAATCCAAAACAAATTCACAAATTCTCTTACGAGAATAATAAGAGAAATATACGAGAAATATAGAATAAAGATTATCAAAGTCTTCGTAAGAGAGTTGTTTTTATAGTTCTGTTATAAAGTCACACGCGCTGCAAAGGAAAAGACGTTACAGCAGCGACATCTAGCATAAAACTTATCTTTAAATTCTTCCCAACTTACGTTATCACTAATTGTCTCTAACCAATACGCGGCTGCTTCGCTGAAATTTTCCTCTACTATCCTACGATATTGCTCTCTTAACTGATTAGCATTGATGAATTTTTCTAATTTACTAAAATAATTTAATGGATACATCAAATCGTTGGATTCACCCTTAAACTGAATCAAAAACCTATCGCTTTTATACTCTCTATTTGTTCGTTCTGACTCATAACTTTCTTGTCTATGTAAAACTTCCCGTTCCCGCTGCGTACTAGTACTTGCTCTCTCACGACTATCATTCCTCTTATATTTATCCAACCTCTCAGTTATCCTATTTACTTGACGTGCCAACTGTAATAAAATTTCTTGTTGACTAAATGGCTGTTCCATTTCGTGTTGTGACTCAATATCTCTCTCACCACTTATGTTCATATCACTGTTCTCATGTTCACACATATTATCTCTTTTCATACGACGCGTGATTACCATTTAATGAAGAAATTTTTTTTTTTTTTTTTTTTAAACTTATGTGACCATTTACATATAGTAAAATTATATTAAAATTAAACACTGTTCAAGGTTCCATTCATAATTATATAATAAAATTTACTTTAGTACTTTTTCTTAAAATCCCTGATCAAAGCTACAGAAAACGGTTAATTGAACCAATAAAATTAAAATTAAACTTTGGATGGGCCTTTTATCAAGTCCCTGTCCGGGCGCCAAAATGCGGAATCAGGACTAATAAGAAAAATCAAGTCCTCTGTCCAGGCGACAAAATGCGGAATCCGGTAGCTCAAATATTTAAACTCAAAATCTAAAAATTTAAATTCTATTAAAACTAAATAAATTTACACAGGGCGACCAGCTAAGTGGTCCAAAGAAGTACACTACAATTTCAAGAATAAATTATTTCTTTTATTAAAAAAAAATTTTAATTAAATTTTTTTTTTTTAATTTTTTTGGATTAATACCAAAAATACATTTTTTTCATTTACTTTCATTTTCTGATATCTGACGAGCATTAGGCTTTTAATATAACAAAAACTCATAAGAGATGGTCTAGCTGACCCATATGATTACTGGCTAAGATTTTAACAATCCAAGTTAAAATTAAAATTTGATAAATAGAACCTTTTATATATTACAATTATGTATTTATTACAGTGTCGTATGTTTAACCCTCTACTGAACACTTAAACAAAAAATGTGCTTCACATAAATGCACGTTTTTTTTTATATGAGAGAAAACTGAAATTAAAATCAGTAAATTTTCCTTTTTTACATTAATTCGTATATTAATTAATTACTTTAATTAATTCATAATATTAAACATCATGTTTAATTAATTTATCGTTAAGCGAAAATATAAAATTGACTGATCAACCTTTTAGGTTAAGTCTAAACTCCAAAAAGAGTGACTCTTAATTTTTTATAAGTTAAAATGTAGAAATAAATGTGATAAAATAATTATCAAAATGGTGAAGGTTTCTTATGAAGAATTCATGAGACGTTTAATTTGACGCTTCAGAAGTAGTTATCGAAATTCTGGAACGGCAGCAATGGCCCTTTAAAAATTACCAAAAAAATTAGCCATGTGCCAAACTACTCAACTTTTAAAATTACAGAAATTAAATCAAATATAATTTTTTTTTATGAAAGTAATTATTACTTACATTTAGTCAAAAATACAGATGGCCTTCCAAATTATGGTGAAGCAGAAAGTTATAAAGAAATTACATTAAATTGACCACATCGGCCATTACTCACATAGCTCAAGCTATAATAAAAAAAAAAGCATTTTACGTCACTGACGGATCCGTAGCCTACATCCGTCGTTCTCAGGAACTGGCATACGAATGGCTTCCCCACTCTTGCCTACCTCTATAGCAATTTCTACATTTTACTATCTATCCAAGGCTAATTAGATTAACCTTTTCTTTAATTAAATTTACAAAATAATTTTTTTATTAATTTTACGTCAATAAAACTTTTTTATTTAAAATCAGAGCTAGAAAGAATTACATTGACCTTTACATTTTTATAATTGAATTATATTAATTAGATTAACGTGGTAACGACGTAATGTTGTGCAATATTTATGTTTTCTCAAATCCATCAACCAGCATCCTGAGCGCTACATGACTGGTTTATGCAAAGCATCACCAAAGCAATATTCAAACACTCTACATTTAAATATGAAATATTACTTACTTTTAACTAAACTCATTTTTTAATTACATAAATTATTAATTTTAATTAAATTACATTCAATATATATGTGTAAGTATCGCCAGATACCACAATATATATAAAATAATGACCCCTTTGTATTATTTGGTAGGGTCTCCTGGTAAATTTTTAACACAAATACTGATTACTACCGCCTTAAAGTTCTCAAAGCACTAGAAAATTTCAAAAATAAAAACCAAACTTATAACATAAAAAAATGTATATACCTTAAAAACACCCCTAAAAGATAATAATATTATAGTCATTAAAGCGGATGAAGGCCACTCCACAGTCTTGATGCGTCAAGATGTTTACAATAAAAAAAATCACCAAATTCTCAGAAGATAATAACTTTAAACTTTTACCAGGAGACCCTTCCGAAAAATACAAAGAAAAAGTAAAAACAACTCTAAATCATACCTCTAACCTGTTTAAAGACCAAAAAAGTATGTATCAACTAAAAATAATGAACCCCAACGCTCCAAGATTAACAGGATACCCTACAATTCACAAACCGTAAGCACCTATTAGACCCACCGTATCGAGTATAAATTCACCGGCCTATAAAGTAGCCAAAGAAATCAATAAAATTCTCCAAACCATAATACCTAAATTTAACTACACAACAAAAAACACTAATGTTAACTCTCCGACATAAACATACCAAAAACAGCCATATTTGTTTTGGTTGAAGTATTATATTAAACCCACCCACAAAATCAAAACAAAAAAATTTCCCTACAAAATCAAAACAAAAAAATATCCCTACATCAAAACAAAAAATTCCCACACTTCAAGACATGTCAACGTCAATATTGTAAAAAGATTTAAAAATCGGGTGGGTCTGATATAATACTATATACATTATATATTATGTCGTATTTGGCCCACTTTGACTAAATACATAACTATTAAGAAAAAGGGATATAATATACTCTAATGTACATTGAGACAAAGGAATATCACACTTTCGTATATAAAAGTGTGATATTCCTTTGTCCCAATGTACATTAGACTAAATATCCCTTTATCGTAGTTGTTATTAAGACAAAGTGGGTTAAATACGACATATTTACCACAATGCCTGGTAACATTCCCCATTTCTTGCTTAAAGATATGCATCTGTCTTCATCTCGCAAGACGTCCAGGAAGCCAAACAAGGGTTGAGTTTTTAAATCTTCAGGCATTTCTTCCATGTTGGAGACAAGTTTAAAGAAACACTACGTTACTTACTAATTTGCACAAATATACTATAATAATGTCAAATTTGAAATACAAATAAAATTGATTTATTTTGACAAGGTGTCACAAAAGGTTGGGTGGGTTCAATATAATACTCTTACACCATGGTATATAGTATTATATCATACCCACCCTCATTTTTCCCTTAATTTTGCCCTACACAAAGCCCCATGCCTTTCAACATTCCCGAATTAGAGCGTATGTAATAAAGTTTTGGGTGGGTTCGATATAATACTCTTACACCATGGTATATAGTATTATATCAGACCTACTCAAAAAAGTGCGAATATGAATCTTGGGTGGGTTCAATATAATACTCTTACGCCATGGTATATAGTATTATATCATACCCACCCTCATTTCCCCCTTTATTTTGCCCTACACAAAGCCCCATGCCTTTCAACATTCCCGAATTAGAGCATATGTAATGAAGTTTTGGGTGGGTTCAATATAATACTCTTACACCATGGTATATAGTATTATATCAGACCTACCCAAAAAAGTGCGAATATGAATCTTGGGTGGGTTCAATATAATACTCTTACGCCGTGGTATATAGTATTATATCATACCCACCCTCATTTCCCCCTTTATTTTGCCCTACACAAAGCCCCATGCCTTTCAACATTCCCGAATAAGAGCGTATGCAAATAATTGTATGCATTGTTGTACTTCCTTTTTTTACACACTCAAAGAGGGAAATTTTTATTTTTTTTTATTTTGGGTGGGTTTAATATAATACTTCAACCCCATTGTATAAAGTATGATCTGACCAAAAACCACTTGTGTGGTAAAAAAACACCCCGCCAAGTCTGAGGTCCAAAAAAGTTGTGAAATCAACTTTCTGTCCCGCCAAGTGATGTTGGCACTTTCTCCTGACCCAACACTGTCAACTTAGATATTTATCAGCTTCTTCTCCTTGGCAGTGTTCCTGCAGAACTTCCCAAAGTTAACTGGTTGTACCCCACGCATCCTCTGCAAAGAAAGTAGTAGTTGCACGGGGTCATTCCTTGAAAGCTTAATTTGTATATTACTTATTTCTATTTTATTTGCTTTTTGATAATGGGAAAGATTTACAGCAATGATTATTGTGGCATCGAGAAGAGCCTTCAACAACACTGTTAAAAGGCTTTCCTCACACCGCCAAGGAGAAGAAGCTGATAAATATCTAAGTTGACAGTGTTGGGTCAGGAGAAAGTGCCAACATCACTTGGCGGGACAGAAAGTTGATTTCACAACTTTTTTGGACCTCAGACTTGGCGGGGTGTTTTTTTACCACACAAGTGGTTTTTGGTCAGATTTCATGACTTTTTGTACGGTCCCTAAGGAAGGATTCTCTAAACTGTTTATTCCCACACATTAGAGTCAAATAAAAGTGAAGTTAAGAGCTGGACAAGGCCTATAGAGATTGGAGAACTACGAGACCTATGACATTGAAAGAACTTAACATTCTTATAGTAGCAGCATAATATAAAGATTTTTAGCGACATTTGGCCACCTAGATACACTAACGTTGCTATCATTTGCGCATATCCAGCTGGATCCTGACCTTATATAAGTAACGAAGTGACCCCTTAATATTGTCTTAATTATATACCTTAATTATAAATATATATGTTAAAAGTAACTAATGGTATAATTACAATAATATATATTATTATTACATATATTGTTGATTATTATTATTATTATTATCATTATATATATATATATATATATATATATATATATATATATATATATATATATATATATATATATATATATATGTATGTAATAATTATTTTTTATATGTAATAATATAATATAGGCTCACTACTTCGCATGACGCTTACTTGGTTTCTCGCTCCACATTCAGCATAGGAATAAGTTGATTGATTGTAGGGGGGGGGGGGGAGGATGAGTTGGGGGGGGGGGGGGGGGGAATGCACTAGGGCCCTAGACGAATCCAAAAAGCCCTCATTCATTAAAATCGGTTCAGTAGTTTAGGCTGTAGGTGCGTCAACGTAAAATGAAGGAAGAATAAGAATAAGAATAAGAATAAGAATAAGAATAAGAAGTCATCAAAACTACCATTTTCAAACCTATTTTTCTCTACTTCTACTTGACCGATTTCGACATTTTTTTTTTTAATTTTGATCTACAGGACACGGCCTTCAAAGATATTAAAAAATTATTTAGGTAACTTGTATGTATTCCACGCTGCAGACCCTCAAAAACCCTAGTTCGTCACCTACAGTATATATACACTGGCAGCTTTTGTGAAATTTTAACTTTTTGACTTGGCGGGGCGGAACGCTGCTGCGTTCCTAAATATCAAACCACCTATTTATTTTTTAAATAATGACAATGACATTTGTTTATTTTTGTAGGGAAATTTTATTATTTTTTCCCCGGGTGGGTATGATATAATACTTTAACCTTTGTTTTGTTCGATGTAGTTAACTTGTTCACAAAAGTTCCTACAGATGAGTGTCTCGAAATAATTAGATTCTTAATTATGAAATCCCATTTAAACATTTATCAGAAAGACAAATTAGAAAAACTCATCCATATGACTGCGGGTACTGATACACTTGATACACTTTGATATAAAAGGAAAAACTGCGAATATATTTTTAACAATTATGAATAATAATGTCAAGCGCTGTCGACATCAAAAAAAGAATAATAAAAAATCATAAAAAATGCAAGTTCCTGCATGACTCTCGAACAAAATTGCATGATATTTGATAATAAAAACAATTGAACTCAAACTGGCCTCGCGATGGGCTCTCCCTTGAGTCCACTGCTTGCAGATCTTTTTAAAAAATATTTAAATCAAATAACAAATTGACGTTTTGTGCCTTTGGCTTGGAACCAATCGGCAATTAGATACATTTCTTAATTTTCTTACACCCCAAGATAAAATTCATTGTCAAAATCGAACAAAATAATTCTAAAAACTTCCTAGATTTAAACATTTTATAAAATAACAATAAACAACTTTAAGGTTTACTAAAAACCTACTTAATCCGATATCGTAATCAATAACAATTCCAACTCTAATAAAAAAGACATAAACTAGTAGCATTTGATAGTATGATACACCTCGCTCTTATAATTCCCATGAACGAAACAGACTACAATTAGGAGATCAATACAATAAAAACAATAGCTAAAAATAATGGCTATCCAATTAATACAACTAATAAACTTATTGTTGGAGACCAACAGTTGTTCTTTATTTTACTTTATTATTTATGTTTTTTATTATTTTGTAAAAAATGGCAATTTTAGCAACAAACGGACATATCACTTCTACATTTTAAACTCATTTCTTCGTTAACGTAAATAACGTGATTCGCAGGAAACCACGATGCAACCTCCTCCTTTTTTCTTCGAACGTGTTCGGAGAAGGCATCACTTTCACTGGAATTCGAACACATATGATCCTACGCAAGATTTTCCTTACGTAATTACGTAGTAGATAAGGAATCCGTATCCTGCGATATACGCATTCGCCCTCCGAAATCTGCAGAAGACGGTTCTCATCGCTTTGTAAAAGCGACCGACACGTGCACGTGTCACCATTCAAGTATTAATGTTTAAATAATTTAACTTCATTAGTTTAGCATCAGGGCCCTCAGCATCACTTAATTTTACTTCGCATCTTCTCATCTCTTCGAGTCGAACAGTAGAAGACGTGGGACTAGCAGCTTGCAGCCTAGGTCGCAGCGTCAGCGTGGACAAGTCACCACGGCTAAGTCCATTTTATATGTATAAAATTTCATGTATTTAATTTAACTTCAGTGTGAATGTGTGTGTGAATGATTGTTTTGGTGTGAAACAATTTTGTGTATAAATTTAACTTTAACTTAACTGGTGTGAATGCGTGTGTGAAAGAAGCTTCACTTATCTTAAATTCCTTTTTTTCCGATCTATTGTCTGTATTCGGTTTCGGAACGAATGCAGACAATATATCTGGTTCAACTTCATTTTTCATTTTTTAAACTTTCATTTGTAAAACAACTGCTGGTAACTTATACCGCGTGGCGTGTGCCACACGTAAAATTATTTTTTGATTGCCATTATATGCTTGTTCGTTACGCTATCAATTCTTGTTCGTAGTATTTTATTTCCTTTTTTAAAGGTGGTCCTTGGGTTATTTTTTGGTAATTTTGAAAACCAGATTATTTAGAAAATCATATAAGGTTTGTACCCTATGAGTCTAACATAATGGTCTAGCTTTGGGTCGGATTTCAGCTCTCTCAATTTAATTACCCTTCTTTGCTATTTTTTCACATCTGTCAATTTCAATCTAAAATTCAATTTATTCTTTCTCGTTATTTCATTTCCTTTCATTACGAACTTTTGGTAGCATTTTTCCGGGGAATTTAAGTATCCTATGCTATAGGTCGGTTTTTGAACTTTGTTCCTTGTTAGGTGACCTGTATTTTGTATCTCATATATTAGGAACTATTTTACCTAATTTCTCTATAATTCATTTCTATGGAATTATTTTCTTATTAAATTCACCTGGACATTTAATTTACTCGTTATTCTTTCTTTATCTAATTTACTTTTTTTCGAAATTTCTACCAGCAGTTAAATTGTTTAGAATCAGATTTTTGTTTGTAATTTTGCCATTTCATAATTGAACTTTGGTTGGACACGTGCGTTTAATTAATTAACAATTAATTATTTTTCATTCTGGTCATTTAGGCACTTGAGTAATTTTTACCTTTTTTGTTGGGGCCTTTAAGCTTATTCAAGCTACAATTTAAGCTACATTTGATTAATGTTTTTTTTTATATATCAAGTGTCTTTTGGTTTTCTGCATACTGATTTTCATCTTTAATCATCTGCCTAGGCTTGAGGTTATTTTTAGGATATCCTCAATTATAAAATATTAATTTATTTTCTGGTTCTCCTGCAAGCATTGACTTGTTTCTTTGGTGCCTCGCACAATTTGTACATTTACTTGTACGTGTAATAAAATTTAAATTTATTTCTTGGATTTCTGACAAGCTACAACTTGTCCCTTTAGTGTTTCACACTTTTGTACACTTGGTGTACTTATAATTAAATTTCAATTTATTTTTTGATTTTCTAGGCAAGCTACAACTTGTCCTTACACTTTTTTTGTACACCTGTTTGTACTTTTTTGGTTAAAATTTATTTTGGTTCTCTTACAAGCTTAGACTTGTTTCTTTGGTGCCTCGCACTCTTTGTACAATTGTTTGTACGTTTAATTAAATTTAAATTTATTTTTTGGTTTTCTAGGCAAGCTACAACTTGTCCTTACACTTTTTTTGTACACCTGTTTGTACTTTTTTGGTTAAAATTTATTTTGGTTCTCTTACAAGCTTAGACTTGTTTCTTTGGTGCCTCGCACTCTTTGTACAATTGTTTGTACGTTTAATTAAATTTAAATTTATTTTTTGGTTTTCTAGGCAAGCTACAACTTGTCCTTACACTTTTTTTGTACACCTGTTTGTACTTTTTTGGTTAAAATTTATTTTGGTTCTCTTGCAAGCTTAGACTTGTTTCTAGTGTTTTACACTCACTGTACAATTATCATTTGTACTTATAATTTAATTAATTATTTTTTGTTTGGGATTTCATTCAAGCTTGACTTGCTTTGGTGTTGGTATACATTAATTTTACAATTACTTGTATTTATTATTTAAATTTTATTGGTTCTCTCACAAGCTTTGACCTGTGTCTTGGGTGTTCACATTAGTGTAGTTACCTTTACTTTATGATTTAATTTAAATTTATTTTTTGGATTTCTTACAAGCGTCAACTTGTTTCTTTGGTGTTTATTCATCGTATAACCAACTTTACTTTATGATTTAATTTAAATTTATTTTTTGGATTTCTTACAAGCGTCAACTTGTTTCTTTGGTGTTTATTCATCGTATAATCAACTTTACTTTATGATTTATTTTAAAATTATTTTTTTGGATTTATTATAAACGTCAACTTGCTTCTTTGGTTTTCATTTATCGTACAATCAACTTGTACTCATTTCTAGTTTAAGCATTGAACTTATTTGATTGTACAAAGATTTTTTTTTTTGTTTGTTTCTTAATTTATCATTTAATCTGATTTGGCCATTTATTTGGTCTTGGTGATTCCTGAGTCAACATTTATTTTATTTTCCTTATTTTGAAAATCTTAGTTTATCAATTTTCAACTTTCTTGGTGTCATTCTTCAGTACGTTGAGTGTAGTACTTAGTTTGAACTCTATTTGGTTTACCCTTTAATATTACTTTATTTAATTTTTTTTCCTTCCTTATATTTTATATTTTTTTGTCTGATCTCTATCACCATGTTAGGTGAACTGGAATTTGACGCTGAGTCGGTTCGTAGGAAGCTGACTCTTTTAATAGAAGATTTAAGAGAGATCAGAGATCAAGGCAAAAAATGTCTTATGGACCCCACACAAGTTTGGCTATTTATTGGTATGATGAGCTCTATCCAGGGCTTATATCAGCAATTTGATACATTGTATCAGGAACTCTGTGACAGTGTTAGTGAGTCTGGCGAGTCCGCGGCGACTGCTGCCGATCATGCGATGAGATCAAACGCCAAACGTTACTTCCATGAAAGTAATGGCTATTTAGCTAATGTAAATGAGTCGAAGGCACGGCCGTCTACATCCTCCCCTGGTAATCTCACTAGTGTCCTTAACAACACAACAGCTCCATACCATAAAACCAAACTTCCTGTTTTAGAGTTGCCCAAGTTTAAAGGTGATAGGAAGCATTGGCCGCGTTTCAAGGACACCTTTACAAGCTTAGTAAAGGATGATCCTCAATTAAGGGACTTTGACAAGTTTCACTATTTAATTCGTTCCCTTGAAGCCTCGGCTTTAACAGTGATCGCTCAAATTCCTGAAAATGAAACAAACTTTTCTGTGGCCTGGTCCATGTTGGAGGAAGTTTTCGACAACAAGCGTCTCCTTGCCACAGCTTATCTTGACCAACTGTTGGACATTAAAAAACTGACATCTAAACCTAATGCTGTCGTGCTCACCAAGCTGGTGTCCGACATCTCTGAAAATATTGCTGCTTTTAAATTATTGGACATTCCGGAAAGGTTAGACTTCATGTATTTCTATCTAGCCAGTCGTTGTTTGGATCCCTACACCCGGGAACAATTTGAGTTGCAAAACACAGCAACATTTCCTACTCTTGACCAATTTGTCAAGTATCTTAGGTCCCGTTGTACAGCCGCTGAGTTGGCGAGTGGATTGTCTTCAGTTACTCTTGTAAAGGATGTCAGGGAGGAGAAAGTGTTGCGTAAGCCTTGGCAACCCAGATCTATGTCATCTGGCAAGTCAGCCTTAATGACTAGTTCTGGCAATAGATCTCCAGTTAAGGTAACTTCTCCATCGTCACGAGCCTCTTCTAGCCCTTATCGAAGAACGCAGAGTTGTTGTTACATCTGCAAAGGACCTCATCTATTGATGAATTGCGTTAAATTCAGTAGTGTCTCTGAGGCAGAACGCCACCGCTTATTACGATCATGGAAAGGTTGTAGGAATTGTCTTCATTTTGGTCATGATACGTCTCAATGTACCTCCAAATACTTTTGTAAGTTTTGTAAACGCAAACATCACTCTTTACTTCACGACTTTACTACTCCTCAAAATTCTTTAAAGGTTGGATCTTCCAATTCTTCGTCCCCGTCAGACAATGTAACTTCATCACACGAACAAAACGTGTCACCTCCCGACACACGTAAACCTGCTTCATTGAACACTGTTGGTTCGGGTCAGTTAGAAGTTATGTTGGGAACGGTCGTGTGTAACATATTGGATCCTAAGGGTAAATTACATTCTATCAGACTTGCTGTTGACTCTGGTAGTCACTTTTCTTTTATCACTCGTTCTTTCGCTGACCGTTTAGGTTTGGATATCGATATTTATTCTGCAGGTGTTTGGGGTATTGGAGAAACTCCGCTACCTGGCTTTAAAGGTCGAACTCGTTGTTCACTTTCTCCTAGTCATTCTATTTATCCTCAATTGTCAACCACTGCTTTGGTTGTGACACTATTACTTCAGCATTACCTGGATTTCATTCTGATGAAGGTTTCTGGCAGCCTTATCTTGAGTTTGAGTTGGCTGATCCCAAGTTTTGGGAGTCACGACCTATTGACTTCTTAATTGGTTGTGATTTATTTCCTGATATTTTAACAGGTCAATTGATATCGGTGTTGCCTGATATGCCAAAACTTCTTGGTACCATTTTTGGTTTTACTGTTCTGGGGCGTGTCAGAGACATTTCTGAAGTTTTTTCTTATCCTGCTCTTATCGCTAATGCTGAAATATCTTCAGATTCATTAAATGATCAATTATGTCGGTTCTGGGAATTGGAAGAACCCGCAGTTAGTAACTCTCTTAATCCTGATGATGAGCGGTGTGAAGATCTTTTCCGTACTACACATTATCGTTTACCCACAGGTCGTTATGTTGTGATAATGCCATTTAAATGTGAAAATCCTCAGCTTTTCGGTACTCGAAACTTAGCCCTTCGTCGGCTGGAACATCTTGAGTCCAAGTTGCAACGGAAACCTGAACTTCGTTTATCTTATAATGCGTTCATGCGCGAGTACTTAGATCTGGGGCACATGCAACTCGCCAAACAACCAGGCAAGGTGTTTATTCCTCATCATTGTGTGTTTAAGGGAGATAAGGACAATATTAAGATAAGAGTAGTGTTTGACGCAGCTGCTCGAACTTCGAGTGGTTCCTTAAATGATCACTTATTAGTTGGTCCCAAATTGCAAACAAACATGGTTGATATTTCTTTGAATTTTCGTCTTCATAAATATGTTTTTACTACGGACGTTGTAAAGATGTTCCGTCAGATTTTAATAGATGTTCAGGATAGACTTTATTTACATATTCTATGGCGCTTTTCTCCTGAAGAGGCCGTTGAGGAGTATGAGCTGCAAACTGTAACTTATGGAACAGCACCAGCCCCTTACTTAGCTATTCGTGCGTTGAGACAAGTTGCGAAAGATGAAGGTTCTGCCTTTCCATTAGCTGCTGCTGCCGTGCTTAACGATATGTATGTTGATGATTTAGTTACAGGTGCAAATTCATTGCCTGAAGCCTTAGAGCTTCAACGTCTTCTTACTAGGTAAAGGCGAATTTACTTTAGGAAAGTGGGCGGCCAATCATCCTCAATTATTAGAAGTATGTAACTCACAGGAAACCTCAGGTTTGGAACCTGTTTCATTGAGTGCTAGTGACGACACCTCTATTAAAATTTTAGGTCTTCAGTGGGACCCCACTTTAGATTCATTTTCGTATAAAATAAATTTACCACTGGAAACATGTACTAAACGTGCAGTATTATCGGCTATGACAAAGATATATGATCCTCTTGGTTACGGTGGTCTTGGCCAAGATTTTAATCCAGGAATCCTGGAAACTTCAATTGACTTGGGATCAAGACTTTCCCCAACACTTAAAGGAACGTTGGTTAGAGTTTGTTAATACTATGCCTTTGTTAGGCAAACTTCGTATTCCCCGTTGGATTGTTCCGAACGTGGGTTCTGTTGAAATTTTAATTTTTGCCGATGCCTCGGAGACTGCTTACTGTGCTGCGGCTTACTTAAGATCCGTATCTGAAAAGTGTGTTCAGGTACATCTTTTGTTTGCTAAAACCAAACTTGCGCCAGTCAAAAGGTTGACTATTCCTCGTCTGGAACTCTGTGCTGCTTTGCTTGCTGGTCGCGTATGGCAGAATCTAAGCAATTTTTGTAACAGACTTCCTTCTAATCCCAAAGTTTTCTTTTTCTCTGACAGTATGATTGTCCTTTCATGGTTGCAAACACCAACCCATCGTTTAAAAACTTTTGTTGCTAATCGTGTGGAAAAAATTAATGAATTAACGTCGGCAGGTGAGTGGCAACATGTGGCTTCTTGTGATAACCCTAGTGATCTAGGTTCCCGGGGCGTCACCCCAGAATTGATGTTAGGTAATACACTCTGGTTTAACGGTCCTGAATGGGCAATCCTTGATCCTTCTGAATGGCCGGTGATAAGTTCACCTTTTAAAGTTGATGTTCCCGAATTAAAGGATGTTCCCTGCTCTACATTAATTACTTCTGTTCCGGAATATTCTTTAGTAAATTGGTTTGATCGTTTTTCTACCTTTAATAGAATCGTCCGTACTTTAGCTTATGTTTTACGTTTTGTAAATAAATGTCGGAAGTTATGTTCGGACTCTGCCGAATTGAGTGAGGAAGAGGTAGTCAGTTCAAAGCGAATAGCCGTAAAGCTAGTTCAGAGACATTTCTATTTTGGTGGCAAAATTCCTTCTTCTGAAACTTCAATGCCTAAGGAGTTGATTAGTTTGAGTCCTTTTCTTGATGAAGCGGGTGTTCTGTTGGTAGGCGGTCGCCTTAAATTTTCTAGCATGTCAAGGGAATCTAAACATCCTTATATTTTACCGGGCAAGGCGCACTTATCTCGTTTAATAGTAGAACACTATCACCGCACCTTATGTCATTGTGGACCTTCACTATTGTTGGCTACTCTTCGAGGAATATTTTGGATTACTGGAGCCAGAAATTTGGTACTCCGTACGCCCCGTTTTTCGGCGGAGTTTGGGAGGCCGGTGTCAAGTCTGTCAAGAGATTACTTCGTTCGGTGTATGGCGACAATGCTTTGACTTTTGAGGAGCTGGCGACTTGGCTAATTCGCATCGAAGCCATCCTTAATTCTCGTCCCCTTTGTCCTCTGTCCAATGACATTTCAGATCTTGACTTTTTGTCTCCTGGACACTTTCTTATAGGCTGTCCATTAATTTCCGTACCCGAGAAGTCTCTGTTGAAGGTACCTGAAAATCGTCTCACCAGATGGAAACTGGTCTTTCAAAAATCAGAACATTTCTGGCAGCGTTGGAGAACTGAATATCTTACTTCTCTACAAGAGAGGGTAAAATGGCGCAAACCTGCATATAATTACAAACAGGGAGATCTCGTCTTGATCAAGGAGAGCACAGCACCTCGTTTGCGTTGGCCAATTGGCAGAATTTTAGAAGTTTTCCCAGGGCATGATGGTGTTGTAAGGGTTGCGTTAGTTAAATCTTGTAGTTCCACGCTGAAACGTCCAGTCAATAAACTCATTCCTCTTTTTATGCTAGATGAGGATTCTTCTCCGGTTAGAAAATCTGGTTTAGAGCAACTTAAAATTTAATTTTAATTTATTTTTTTTTTTTTTGAATTCCTAAAGATTTTAAAATTTTCTTTGTAAATTTTGGTAGGCGGTATGTTGGAGACCAACAGTTGTTCTTTATTTTACTTTATTATTTATGTTTTTTATTATTTTGTAAAAAATGGCAATTTTAGCAACAAACGGACATATCACTTCTACATTTTAAACTCATTTCTTCGTTAACGTAAATAACGTGATTCGCAGGAAACCACGATGCAACCTCCTCCTTTTTTCTTCGAACGTGTTCGGAGAAGGCATCACTTTCACTGGAATTCGAACACATATGATCCTACGCAAGATTTTCCTTACGTAATTACGTAGTAGATAAGGAATCCGTATCCTGCGATATACGCATTCGCCCTCCGAAATCTGCAGAAGACGGTTCTCATCGCTTTGTAAAAGCGACCGACACGTGCACGTGTCACCATTCAAGTATTAATGTTTAAATAATTTAACTTCATTAGTTTAGCATCAGGGCCCTCAGCATCACTTAATTTTACTTCGCATCTTCTCATCTCTTCGAGTCGAACAGTAGAAGACGTGGGACTAGCAGCTTGCAGCCTAGGTCGCAGCGTCAGCGTGGACAAGTCACCACGGCTAAGTCCATTTTATATGTATAAAATTTCATGTATTTAATTTAACTTCAGTGTGAATGTGTGTGTGAATGATTGTTTTGGTGTGAAACAATTTTGTGTATAAATTTAACTTTAACTTAACTGGTGTGAATGCGTGTGTGAAAGAAGCTTCACTTATCTTAAATTCCTTTTTTTCCGATCTATTGTCTGTATTCGGTTTCGGAACGAATGCAGACAATATATCTGATTCAACTTCATTTTTCATTTTTTTAAACTTTCATTTGTAAAACAACTGCTGGTAACTTATACCGCGTGGCGTGTGCCACACGTAAAATTATTTTTTTATTGCAATTATATGCTTGTTCGTTACGCTATCAATTCTTGTTCGTAGTATTTTATTTCCTTTTTTAAAGGTGGTCCTTGGGTTATTTTTTGGTAATTTTGAAAACCAGATTATTTAGAAAATCATATAAGGTTTGTACCCTATGAGTCTAGCACTTATCAAAAAAAACTAACACACCATACTATCACCTTAGGAACCAAATCAAACCGAATTTTAGAAAATAATTTTTGCTAGATTAGTCTACCATATCTAGGCAAAATCTAAGAAAGAATAGCAGAAATAATAGAAAACAAAGGCATAAAAGTAAGCTTCAAACCCTACAACACATTAGGAAAAATATTAGGCTCAGTTAAACAAAAAATCTCCATAGGAGACAAAGCAGCATCTATAAAATTGCTTGCAATACTTGTCAAGGAGTCTGCATCAGACAATCGGGAAGGAAAATATCCAAATGAATATCAGTACATGATAAAGCTATAACAAATCCAAATCACATTTCAAGTTTTGCCACACATTCGAAAAAAACCCTAAGTAACAAATTTTCAAGGAAGTTTACAAACCTCATAGGCAGCTTTCAATTCATGAGAGCATTGTTGCCTTTAAAGGGTGATGTAGCCTCAAACAGTATATGCCAATGAAACCCATCAAGCGTTGGTTTAAGGTCTTGGCCATTTGTTGTGGTGTTACAGGTTTCTTATTAGGTTTTATTTATTTATTTAGATTATACAAAATAATTACAAATTATATAATCTGAGTCCCCTAAACAGCACACGCATACCTTTTTTTTGGGTGTATGGCGGAAAGGGAACGACTAGGACAATCTCTCGGAAAAAGTGTTGTGTTGCGGCTCTCTCAATTTGTTGAGGGGCTCAGCTACATACTTTTCTTCGACAGATTTTTCACATCAATCCCTCTCCTCACAAAATTGGCGAATAAAGATTTGTTTGGTTATGGAACAATTCTTTCAAATCGGAAGTTTCTTCCAAAGGACCTTATAAAAGCAAGCTCCTCACATATGGACAAAGTGAGAGTAGGAGCAATGAGAATATCCATGTTGTAAAGTGGAAGGATAGAGGCACAAAGAGTGTAATGATGGCTTCCACTCAATGGAACCCCCCAGAGAACAGGCGATATAGAAAGGATGACCAAGTTAATGAGTAAGGAGAAAGTGTCTTGCCCCCAACCTATTGTCCACTACAATAAGAATATGGAAAGGGTGGATTTGTGCGACCAACATATGTCCTACTATTCTATCTCTTGGAAATCTAAAAGGTGGTGGATGAAGATCTTCTATTATCTACTTATAGCCAGCATTGTCAATGCTTATATTTTGTACAAAGTAACACATAGGTTGGCAAATAAAATAAAACCTATATCACAGCTAGAGTTCAGAGACAAATTAGTTACAAGCCTAATAAGTAAATTACAATCTAAGGCTGAACCCCCTTTCAAGGTAGTAGTTACGAAGAGTAAATTTTCAAAGATGGAAAAAAACCTATGGCTGGGCTACATTTACCTGTTGTAGGCACAAAAAGAAGATAATGTGCTCATTGAAGTTCGAAAGAAAAACCCAAAAGGTCCACAATTAATTGAAAATTGTGTAACATAGGGTTGTGTCTAGATTGCTTTGCACCATTCCACGAGGACAACTTATCAACTTAATTTATTTATTTTATGTTTTTAATTTTATACAAATGTCATAGTTTTTAATTGTTTTTTTTTTTTTAGTTTTTATTATTTTATTTTAAGGATATATATAAATGCATGAATCCCAGAAACACCCTATAAATTCCAAAAGTTTATTGTCAAATTTAAGATCTATTCACAATTTGTTGTAAAATAAATAAATAGGTTAAGCATACAATTATATTATTTTTTAGTATAAAATTTAATAATTAAAGAATTTGTAAAAATGTTTAAAAATTGACCTTTTTTTGTAAATAATAATTGTTTTTGTATACCTTTTAAAAATTGTCCTATATTATGTAAAAAAAACAAAAAAAACTTTTTGTATACAATTGTAAAAATGTATAAATTTGACCTTTGATTTTCCAAATTAAGAAATTCAGGGACCATCTACTTTTTTATGATTCTGGCTTGAATAAAGGATATATAATTTTTATATCATTTTTTTTGGGCGCCTCCTTTGCACCCCTCAGAACTTAGGAAACAGTTTCATTCCCGTTTCATAAATGTTTGCCGTGGTCCTCTACAGGCAAAACAAGGTGGTCCCCTGCAGGGACCACCAAGCCTTAAAGGCTAAAGGGTTGAACAAAACTACATGCAAATGTAATGAGAGGACAGGTCAAGTCCAACTCCCACTTTTATAAAAAGCAAATCAAATTAAATAATAAAATGTAAAGTATCATATAATAATAAAATGTTATATAAGTTTGTTTTTATTCAGATGAAAATGTATATACGTCACTTAAGAAGACAAGCGCATGTCAAATAGTAGAAGCAATTTCAAACAAATAATTAAAAAACCAGTGTTATTATTTTTTTCCTTTTCTTTCAGGTTTCAGCCTGTCAACTGCTACACTTATTTGTTCTCCAATGCATTTCGACTCATCTCATAAACACTGAAGATGACCACTAGTGGTTGAAAGTTGGCTTTGTACAATAAAGTTACTTTAGTTCTTTCTTTATCCCTTCAAGTTAAAAGCCATCCAAATTTTACAATGTATATTAAAAGCCTAATGTATTTGAGGATTTATTTTTTATTTAGTGGCTCTCATAAAACTTTTTACACTACACATAACACGTGGTTAATATTCATAAATCTACAATATATTTTCTAAAAAAAAAAAATAATAATAATACTAATAAAAACACCCTTTAAATCCTTATAGATGAAAGAAACCTCAAATCCAACGAAGAAACTCAAGCCCGATTAAAAAAAAGACAAAACTCAAACTTGAATGACGAATTACATCCAATAAAAAGAACATTTAAAACTCTGAAATTGAAGAAATGCCCTGGATCCAAGTCAGAAAGGTGGCTGAACGTCCTGGTTCTAGAAAAGCTCTTTAGTACGCATCCTCTATACAGGTACCGTAGAAGAGGGCATGCTTAAGTAATAAATAGAAATAGTAATTCGGTAAATGGTCTATTTAAAGTATGATCATTGTAGCAACATAAATTTTGTACATTGTCTTTGGAATCTTGTGGATCTTCTTTAGTATATTTTTATTAAAAAAACAAAAAAAAACAAGATAAACAATTTTTAACTTTAAATTTGAGAAGTAGTCTCAGTTTTGAGTTAAAAACAACCATTTTACCTTGTTAATCTGAAAGTCTTAATTAGAACTAATCTTACTTAAGTGAAAATCTAGTAGCATCACAGGAGATTCTTGTAGTATCACAGAACAGAAATGATACAACATTTTATGACCTTATTTTTTTAAAAATACTGTTAATAGATGTACTAGAAGATATATTATATATACAGGAAATATATACTAATAAGATTTGTATGGAAATATATTATTGTATATTTCCATTGTAAATTTTTTATTTTTTTTTATTGTAAATTTCCAAAGATTCTGTCACATTACTACTTCAACACAGTACTCGCTTGTATCTTGCACCAGATGTAACTATTGAGGCAAAGTATGATCTGTATAAAGAAGAAGTTGGACATGGAGAAGTAAAAAACAAAGTTTTCCCAAAGATCTTCAGGGAACACATAATTTGTTGGTTTGATCTCGTGGAAGTTTTTTAAGTGTTATTTTAATAATAATTTGTGTGATGAGTGTATGCTTGTGAGTTTTCAGTGTTTTTGTCTTTTCTAGTTTATTTTGTTTTTTGTTACCATTTTCTTCTCAGTTACCATGATAACAGTCATTAATTCTACCAATTTTAGTCATGTTAATTCCTCCTCTGTGTTGTTTTCTTCCTTAATCCATTTCCCCAATCTCTCCTGCTATCCTAAATTGTTCTATTATATTTTTATCACTTTGTATTGATATTACATTTTATATTTGCTCATGTTTTATTTTGTTTTGTGCCTCTCACTTGTGGCCTGGGTTCGGCTGTTGAGAGGACTGGAAAAAAAAAAAAAAAAAACGTGCCACCACTTGCCATTTATTTGCCAAAAAAAGGACCAGTGTTCCGTCTGCAACGAGGCTGAGAGGACAAAAGAAACAAGCAAACCCGATTACCAATAATATATCAAAAGAAAAGAAGCAATAAAGGTCATGAAGAATAATGATAAAAAAAAAAAAAAAAAAAAAAGTGCAGAGGACGATAAAACTACTGTGATATATGGCAGTTTTGACTTACAAGCAGTTATGACTATACCTTTCGCAGGATATTGGAAAATTTACTATAAGCGAGAGCTTTCTTTATTTAATTTTACTGTGTTTGATTCACGTAGTCATGGACTTTGTTTCTTATGGGATGAAACAAATGGAAAAAAGGGTAGCACTGAAATATCAACTAGATTATTAAAATACATTGACTCAGTAGATCTGGCTATAGAACATCTCGGCTATGCGGACACTCGTGGAGGACAAATTTGTCGACGAAATGTGCTTGCCAGTATGTTTTATGCCGTCAACAACTCTAATTTACCAACAATAGATACTTACCAAATTTATGGAAATTGGTCATAGTTATCTTGAAGCTGACAGTATTTTACACAACCATTGAACGATGTCGTCGTTAAAAAAAGTTTATACTCTCAATGAATATAAATTATTAGATGAACTAAGTAGAAAGCGACCATTTGCATACAATGTCTAGCAGCTATCGTATGGCGATATTTATAATATTGAATATCTTTCAAACGTTATAGTACAAAATAGAAAAAAAAAAAAAAAACCTGTGCCTTGATGATAAAAAATATGAAGAATCGATGGAGATCGACAGTGAAGTTCAAACTGATGAGAAAGTTACTGAAGACTCTATTTGCGCCAAAATATTACAAGATAAGGAAGACAGAGAAAAAGATAGAGAGGATGATGATGAAGAAGATGAACCAAATGTCAGACCTCCATCTTACAGAGAGATGCTCGGTGCCCTTGAAGTTTTAAGAAGAGGTATTCAATTCCGTGCCGAGAACTTTTTACAACACTATCAATACGAATGTTTTAAGTTCAATCATCAATTGAATATTATTTCCAAAGAGGAATTTTTTACTTATAACTAGTACACATATGCAGTAACATATTTATTTGTATTACATAGTTATGTCTCTAAAACAACTGTTAAATTTTATGTAAAATATGTATAGTGTCATTTCAATTATTTGTTTCTTTTCTAATTTGTAGATCGCATGTGTACATAATAAACACAGTTTTTTTCCTATTTTTTTTTTAGTTTTACTCCCTCCACTAGTGCCTTGTGAAGTCCTGAAGGAACTCCCCTTTTAAATAAAATGTAAACACACTAAAAACGTAGTTTCCCGAAGTAAAAATGCATTTACGCAACCTTTAGATAATTATAAGGTATTATAGCCTGCGTTTGGGTAACCTCCCAGTTTCCACAGGTTGTGCAACTGAAAAGAAAAAAAAAAAATATTCGAGGCTTGCTATGAAAAAGGAAGAAGTACCGTCGTTGTGTGTTGTTTAATATACCAGCGTTTTATTGAGTCGTGAGTTTTGGAATTCATACTGACTGCAGCACATCCAGCCACTTCAGTTCAATTAGGTTTTTGCTAGCTCGTTGTTTAAACTGACCCACTCTCGGAGAGATTTGTCAGATGGACCTGAACGCACTGCGGTGCACTTTGCTTTTTTTTTGCCATCTCCATCTCCGGCCACTTTTGAGCCACATTTTCAAATGCTCCGATAGAGCAGGAATAGACTGAAGAAGCCGTAGGGGGCAAGGGTCAGGACAACTAATCTCTTCGATGTGTTTTTTTTTCTCTCTCTCTTCAACTGAGATGTTTTAATCTTCAAGTCTCTGCAAGCTCATCCTGCGATGTCAATCGTCGGCAGAATCTAGTAATAGTACAACTTCTCGACGTTACTCACAGCAGAGCGTAACTTCCAAATCTCGGAACCTACCCGCCGAACTACGAGCAACCGTCGTAGGCGACCACATGCTGTATGTTGTAACATTCATCAATATATTATAATTTCAATAAACCAAAAGAGTTAGGGAGAGTAATCTGTAAGTGTGAGTAAGAATCAGTATAAACTGGGTACAGCCCTTAATAAGCCACCTTATTTAAATAATTAAGTGTATGTGTAAGCACATTTTAAATATAAGCCTAATGCTCTACAGTATGAATAATAAGTTATGTATACCTTATGTTGAGAAGAAAATATTATGAAATTTTTTTTATTTTATTAAATTTCATTTAAAAAATTCATATCACATCAGTGAGTCGCTTCTTGATTTCACTTACATACCCAGCTTACAAGAGAAAAAAACCCGTGAGTACTCGTTACCTCTACAGCCTTTTGCTTATTATTATCAGTCGGTTAATGTGATCACTTTGCCTTGGTCCCAAAATGATAATATTAAGCGGCGGCTACTGTTTTGTGGTATCTTGAAATATACCACATATAAATATAGTAAAATGTACTGTAATAAATAATTATTATAATAATTTAAAATAGTAAAATTTAAGAATATGTTAATGAACCCTTTTTAATTATTTTGATGAAGAATATTAACGTTAATTTAATTATTATTTTAGTATTTATTAAGTTATATATTGGATAAACTGTTCTATGACGTCACAACTAGGGCGTGAACCTTTTTTTTAGACATGCGCGATGTCCCTAAGTTGTTAGGCGACGGTGGAAGGGTCGTGGTAGGGGGAACGCTCTTCACTTACCCTGCAGACACGAGACTGGCGTGACGTGCGTACAAGAAGTCCATCGAAAGATGTAAAATTTTATATCCAGGTCGTATATGTAGTATATAGTTTGTGTTAAACTCATTTGTTGTTGAGTCAAGACTCGTGGGAGTCACAAAAATAAATAATTTTTTTATTCTACTCAAAATTTATTTCGTTAGAGTTGTCTACAGCCGATGCTAATCGTAAGTCTTAAACTTTATGCTTTATAAATTTAATTTTTTTTTTGTTGAGTTTTACAAGTATTGTATTGAGACTTAAGTTTTATTAGTGTCTGATTTTTGGTATTTTTGGATTTATTCCAGGGCCTTTACTTTACACTACTCTATTACACTCTACTCTTAACTCTACATTTACTTAGCTTCACAACTCTATTTTAAAAGACTCTATTTTGTTTTGCTGTGATTTCACGCTTTGGATCGTTAACTTGGTATTAATGATCTATACAACGTTCATCATTAACTTCAACAAGAATAAATTCATCTTACAGCGTTTAAGAATACAAATTTTCTTAGAATTTGGTTTCCCTCCAAAAATCACCAAACCACGCTATCACGACACATTGTTTGTATTACAACAGAAATTTACGAGTATGATCAGAGCGTCACTCTAAATATTATAATTTATTTAATTATATGTATAAACTAAATAAAGGGTTCATATAAATAGAAAAATATATAAATAAAAAAACGTAATAAGTTTAATAAGAAAATTTAATTAAAAATATTAATGAAAGAATATTAATTGTTTTATTATAAAGAATAATAAAAGCCTAATCTCTGCCAATTTATGTTAAATAATTATGTAAAGACCTTAATGTTGAAAGAATTTATATTTAAATATATTAAAAATTTTATTTTGTTCAAACTTGTATTTTTTTATTATTTAATTATTTTTATAGCTACCCGAATTGCACGCGTTTTAAAGCTGAATACCGTATTTTGGCGCCCTGACAGGGACTTTTTGAAATTGGCCCAACTTGAATTTATTTTTTTAAAAAAAAAATTTAAAAAAACTTAGAAATAGTTTACGTAATTTTTTTAAAAAAAAAAATTTTTTTTTTTGGAAGTTCAGTTATTATTAATTAAAGCGAGTATTATTTATATGAACCTTTTTTCTTTCTTTTATTACATTAATGGTTGTAACCAGAATGATGTCGAAAAATAATACTAATCTTAATGCGTCTAACGAAAGTTTAAATAGGGTCGAAGTTGAGGTAAACCTTGAACAGAGTCACAATATGAATCAGTGTAACAATAATGATGTAATGTTCCAATTGTTAGAAAGTATTAAAGAATTGTCGAAAGAAGTTAGGGAGTTAAAACAAAATAAATATAACACGAATGTAGAAGTAACTAGAGATAGTCTTGTTAGGAGTGAAATTAGTAATGCAACTCGTCAGAATAACGTAGAAAAATTTTTATATCATTTTGATGGAGAAAGTACTGAGCTTAATGGCCCTTTAATTTTTATTAGTAAATTAGAAAAATATATCACTAGAAATGGATTAGAAGGAGACTATAGATATATCGTAGAAAATTCATTTACCGGATCTGCCGAGGATTGGTTATTTTCTGTTGAAGAAAATATTTCATGGAGTGAGTTTGTAATTAGATTTAAAAAAAGATATTGGAGTGAAAATATTCAGGAACAGATAAGAGGTCGGATTTTATACGGAAAGTATAACGGACAAATTAATCCTTTAACGTATGCACATAAATTGTACAACGAAGCTAAAAGCGTATTTACGGACGATCATATAACAACGAATAGAAAAATATTTACATACATAGGGAAACATTTCGGAAATTTCTTTTATTATGTTTTTAGAAGTACCCGTATTGATAGGATCGAAGATTTTGTAGAACTTTTGACTGAATTTAATGTAGAAGAATTATGTGATAGGAATGTTAATAATAGGCAGTATGGAGGATATCCTAATAGTCAAAACCATAATTATCATCACGCAAATTATAATAATAACAATGGACCTAAGCCTATTACAGATGGAAATAGACGAAATAACAATAATTATGTGCAAGGTTGGAGAAAATACGATGGTAACGATCGGCATCGTTCAGGGCAAAATGGTCATAATTCTAATGGTTATAATAATGGACAATATAATAGGTCGAACTATAAGAAGCCTGATGAAAAAGAAAAATCAGTTAAGATAAATCATGTAGAGTGTGAAAATGAAAATAGTTTAAGATATAAAAATATAAAACATGATTATAAAAATAAAAATATTCATGATAACAGAAGATTTAGGGATTTTTGCAAGAAAAATGATATAGACTTACAAATCGTGAATGAAAAAGAAGAAGATAAAGGTGATAAGAATCAGTATAAAAATAAACATCGTGATAAAAACAAGTATCTGTATGAAAATAATTTGGAAAGTTTAAATTTAGATTTATTATTTGAAAAGGATGATATATTAGAAAATAGTAATGTTAATAGTGTATTTGAAAATTTCCAGTTTGATGATTTAAAAGTGCCTGAGAAAAAAGAAAATATAAAGGAATTACCTAGTATTGATGGTTTAATAGAAAATGAAAAAATTAATATTTTATTAGATAGTGGAGCTGAAGTTTCGTGTATAAATGATAGTGTGTTCAAATCATTAATAAAAAAAAATAAGAATATATGTCATCTTCCAGTGAAGGGTGTAAAAGTGTCTGGTGCAAATAAAAAAAAATTATGTGCTGTACAAAACCAAGTTTTTCTAGAAGTTGTGTTAGATAGAGTGTGTCTAAATATTAACTTTTTAGTAATACCAGGTTTGAGTTATCCAGTCATATTTGGAACGGATGTATTTAATGCAGTAAAAGGAGTTATTAGTTATGAAGATAAATTTTTTGAGTTTAGAGTGAATGAGACCAAAGGTAAAGTAAAATTTAAGAGTTGTTATGTGAATGAAGAAATTAGAATTTTTGGTTTAAATTATCACTTGTTAAATTACCAACCGTTAATCTGTAAAGAAAGTAACATTGACATGGAAATTATGGAAGTAGTTAATAATGAAGAAAATAATAATTATGTGTTGAATCAATTAGAGTATAATAATCCTTTTGATTTTATAGCTAGTATGCAAGATTACCAAAATTTGGATCCATATTGTAGTAATATAATTAATAATATTAACGATTTTCCTGAATATGTAATAATTAATGATGTTTTGTATATTGACCAGGTGACGGGTAAAAAGTTAGTCATACCTGAAAATATTATAGATAAATTCATATGGAGAATTCACGAGGAGTATGGTCACTGTGGGATTCAAAAATGTTATGAGATGATTAAGGAAGATTTTTAACATTTAAAGAAAAATATAACTAGAGAAATCAGATGTTGTCACGTTTGTCAAATTAGCAAAGATTCTAATAAAATAAATTATGCACCATTAAAATCAATTATACCAAATCAACCAGGAGAATATGTATCTGCAGATTTTTTCGGACCTCTGATTACTGGTAAAGGTGGATTAAAATATATTTTTGTAGTAACTGATAATTTTTCAAAATATGTAAAGCTCTATCCTTTAACTAGAGAAACTGGAATGTTGGCAATTAAATGTATTAAAGATTATTGTAAAAATGTATGTAAAATTAAAACCTTATTAACAGACAATGGAACTCAGTTCTTTTCAAATGAATGGGTTGCCGGTATAAATAAGTTAAATATAAACCATGTATTAACGCCCATCAGGCATCCACAGGCTAATCTAGCAGAAAGAGTTAATAAACAATTAGGTAATGCTTTAAGAGTTTTAATGTTAGAACGCCATGGTAGTTGGACTCAACATATTAGTAATATTGAAAAGAATTTAAATGATACCTTTCACCGCAGCATTTTAAATAACCCATCTACAGTTCAATTCCAATGTAAACCCCATAGATTATGGAGTGAATTTTTACCTTATTCAGAAAATTGTAAACAAGTAAATTTTAATGTTATAAAAGATAATTTAAAGAAGTGTGCTAATTATCGAAACAATTATTTTGCTAAAAATAAAAAATTTAAAAATTTTAATATAGGTGACCAGGTTCTGGTAAAAGCTTTGCGAGTTAGTGACAGTGACAAGAGAATAAATGCTAAATTATTACCACTTTATGAAGGACCATATGTAATAGGAAAAGAATCTAAAGATCCAATTTATGAAGTTTTAACTAAAGATGGAAGATGTCGAGGTAAATTTCACACAACTATGTTAAAAGGATATAATGTTAGAGAATGTAAAATCCCAGTTGAATTTTAATAAATATGTAAAAACAATATATAATATAATATAATTTTTTTTTATGATTAAGGTATGTTCTGTGAGTTCTCGGGTTATTATGAAAGAACAAATGTACAAAAGAGGATTTTCCCACAAATTTATGTAGTTTTAAGACAGGTTAAGGACAATGTCCAAACCAAAATGTAATAAAAATGTATGTAGGAATAAGTGACGTTTGGGCTACAATCCAAACAAATAATGTTAATTTTATTTTACAAGCTGTGTTTAAACACATGATTTCGTTTATTATTTGTTAGTTTTAATATAATGAGTTATAATTTGTATTTTATTATTTAATTAAATAATAAAATATAATAAATAATTAATTAATAATTTTTATTATTTTTTTAAATAATTAATTATATAAAAAGTAAGATGGTAAGAATTTTATATAGAATTCAGACAAAATATGATGTTTTTTTTTTGGAAATTTTTTCTAAGTTTTATTTTGTAATTTTTAAGAAAAATACTAAATTTTGTGCTAGAACTTTCTTTAACTCAAGTAAATATGACTAAAGAGCTGCATTAGTTTTATTTGAAAGAATTTTTTAAATAACTTGAAATTTTGATTTTTTTTTAATTTTACCGTTTTTTTAGTTGAAGCTGGACTTAAAAAAATTTTGTCAATGTGGACTTAGAAAGATTTTTGTCAATGTGGACTTGTAATTTTTTAAAAAAAAAAATTTTTTTATTTATTTAATTATATAATGATTTTTTATTTTTTTTGGTTTCACCAAATATGTGAACTAAGGAGCTTTAAGCTTATTTTTAATTTTATTTAATTTACATTTTTTTTTGATTTTGGACTTCAATTTTTTTAAAAAAAATAAAAAATAAAATAAAATTTTTTTTTTTTTTCTTATCATAAGTAAATCAATGCTTAAAGAAATGAGTATGTGATATTGATCATAGTTAGTAATGTTAAAGTTTATTTAGTCATGTTTTGTTAGTCGTTTTATGTGACTTTAAAATTTTTTTTTATGTTTGTTTTGTTTTTTTTCTGTATAAAAAAAATTTTAAAACCAAAAAGAGAGGCCAAATGTGGTATCTTGAAATATACCACATATAAATATAGTAAAATGTACTGTAATAAATAATTATTATAATAATTTAAAATAGTAAAATTTAAGAATATGTTAATGAACCCTTTTTAATTATTTTGATGAAGAATATTAACGTTAATTTAATTATTATTTTAGTATTTATTAAGTTATATATTGGATAAACTGTTCTATGACGTCACAACTAGGGCGTGAACCTTTTTTTTAGACATGCGCGATGTCCCTAAGTTGTTAGGCGACAACTTAGGGACATGGAAGGGTCGTGGTAGGGGGAACGCTCTTCACTTACCCTGCAGACACGAGACTGGCGTGACGTGCGTACAAGAAGTCCATCGAAAGATGTAAAATTTTATATCCAGGTCGTATATGTAGTATATAGTTTGTGTTAAACTCATTTGTTGTTGAGTCAAGACTCGTGGGAGTCACAAAAATAAATAATTTTTTTATTCTACTCAAAATTTATTTCGTTAGAGTTGTCTACAGCCGATGCTAATCGTAAGTCTTAAACTTTATGCTTTATAAATTTAATTTTTTTTTTGTTGAGTTTTACAAGTATTGTATTGAGACTTAAGTTTTATTAGTGTCTGATTTTTGGTATTTTTGGATTTATTCCAGGGCCTTTACTTTACACTACTCTATTACACTCTACTCTTAACTCTACATTTACTTAGCTTCACAACTCTATTTTAAAAGACTCTATTTTGTTTTGCTGTGATTTCACGCTTTGGATCGTTAACTTGGTATTAATGATCTATACAACGTTCATCATTAACTTCAACAAGAATAAATTCATCTTACAGCGTTTAAGAATACAAATTTTCTTAGAATTTGGTTTCCCTCCAAAAATCACCAAACCACGCTATCACGACACATTGTTTGTATTACAACAGAAATTTACGAGTATGATCAGAGCGTCACTCTAAATATTATAATTTATTTAATTATATGTATAAACTAAATAAAGGGTTCATATAAATAGAAAAATATATAAATAAAAAAACGTAATAAGTTTAATAAGAAAATTTAATTAAAAATATTAATGAAAGAATATTAATTGTTTTATTATAAAGAATAATAAAAGCCTAATCTCTGCCAATTTATGTTAAATAATTATGTAAAGACCTTAATGTTGAAAGAATTTATATTTAAATATATTAAAAATTTTATTTTGTTCAAACTTGTATTTTTTTATTATTTAATTATTTTTATAGCTACCCGAATTGCACGCGTTTTAAAGCTGTATATATATTTTTTTTTACATACTTTTGTAATATAATTATGATTTTATTCTTTAAATTCAAGTTTCACATTTTATTTTCTTATTAACTACCTACCATCTTCTTACCTCATTAGAAAACAGTAAGTTCGTAAATTCTTTATGTCCATAGGTGCTTAATCCCATGAAGCTAATTGCTATGTCCATACAAAATTCTGTATTTCTTTAATTATATTTATTGCTATTTTAAAAATGCATTGAATTACTGCCACAATCCATTCCTAATGTGAGATTACTATATGTAAGTCAAATTAATCCATTATTGTTTGGAAGACGTTTCAAGCCTTGTAAAGGTCAAGTCTCAGTCTTTAATTTACTAATTAAATCATTACACTTTGACAGATGTTTAGTAATTTAATTAATAAGGATTCCTTTTTTATAAGTACTGCTAAAATATATGCTTTTAAGAACAAAATGAGTCCTTTTTAATTTTCTAAAAATTTGGTCACCAAGGACATACAGTAGTCCCTCATTTACACGAACATGGATAACAAGAAATCTCGGATACCGCGAATTAAATAAAACAATGTTTTTATCAAAAGAATTGAATAAATAATTCGGATAATATTCCTTTATCACGAATTACGAACATTTTGTGACAACGGAAATCTAATAATAACCTGCTAGCACGAATTTTCAGAATTGACTAAGTAGTATCTCTCGTATTTTTTGTAGGAATGTGTGGGTAAAAAACTGTGTTACTTCTCTACCCAGATTCCTAGAAGTGTTTTCTAAACAATCGTGGTCTCTTGTGGTCCTTATGGTTTTGGATTCTTTCCGAGTCCGTCACCGTGGGGATACTGGTCTACGAATCCTGCTCTCTACCGGACCTAGTCAAGGTAGCAATGACGCTGCCTATACTAGATAGTGACGACCCGAAGGATTGGGAGATCCTTTTCAATCTCAGGAGTTTCAACGAGGGGTTGCTTACTAGAGATTGGCGTATTCTTAGTAAAGAGAAGCGAACGAACGGCCAGAGAGTCGTTGCACGCGTTGACCCTGGGACAATTGACTATCTTAAAAGGAAGAGCATGTCCCTAATCTACAATTGCGTTAAGTTTCAGGTGTCCATTATTACCAAAGGTAGTGGCACTAGATCCTCTGGAAGTAGATCAGGAAAAATCTAAGGCCAGAGGAGTGAAACAGCAGGGAGGTACACGACGGAACTCCCGAGCTTCTGAGGAGGGGAGGTCCCACCCGTCACCACTCGTCAGGGCAGCTGGCGGGGAGACAAGTGGTCAACAAAGGACCAGAGATCCCTCTCCCCCCCCCCCCCCCCCCCCCTGAAGAGGGGGATGAAAGTGCTAAAGCGCCCATAGTCAGGACAGAGGATGAAGATTCTCTGCTAGATGATGGGGACTGTGTGGCACAGGAGGTGGTCATTGAGTAATATGACAACCTCCTTAAATGTCCTTCAGGCCAATCTACAGCACGGTTCAGCTGCCACCCCCTTATATTGTAAAAGGATGGAGGAACTAGAGGTAAATATTGGCCTGATACAAGAACCTTATGTATATAAGGGGCAGGTACGTGGACTTGGTATCACTGGTGGTACCCTTTTCTGCTGTACTGACAGCTCATCGCCGAGGGCTTGCATTATTACAAAAAATATAAAAGCTTCTACACTACCCAGCTTCTGTAAAAGAGACATGGTAGCTATAAAGGTGGAAAGCTGTCAGGTAGGAGGTGGTAAGGAGAATTTAATTATATGCTCCCTTTACCTTCCCTATGACTCATCTGACCCTCCGCCTTCTCAGGATTTTATTAATCTGGTCAATTACGCAAGGAGTAACGGACTACCTCTCTTGGTAGGATGTGACGCAAACGCCCACAACCCAGTGTGGGGTAGCACAAACACAAATCCAAGAGGAAGAGCTCTGCTAGAGTACATAATGAGTGCTGAGCTATATATTCTCAACCGTGGAGCAGTCCCAACTTACTTCACTCAGAGAAGGAAAGAGGTAATCGATATCTCACTCTGCACACAGGACATAATGAGCAGAGTAACGAACGAGGACCCACATTGTGGTCTATGTCTCTGGGACTCGCTCCCCCCGAATTAAAAAAAAAAAAAAAAAAAAAAAAAAAAAAAAAAACCAATCATGGACACCGAGTTTTAGGTTCGTTCCACACGTGTTCGGTCCATGTGGGTGTAGACACCAGTTTAACACCAGAGTTTTACACTTCCCCTTCTACATTACTACACTTCCCCTTCTACTGTACTTCATTCCAGTTATCTGTTAGTTTTAATTTTAGTTGTCCTCCGTCTTTTAATGTGTAAACTTTGATAGTGCTGTGTCAAAAAAATTTCTAAAAATGAGCTTAAAAACAAAAAAGCCTAAAAAAGGTCCAAGCTCAATTGATCTTTCAACCAAGCACTGAATTTAACAGGACGTCATTAGCGGCATGTAGACAAAAACAAAAATTGCCGAAAATTACGTTATTCCTAAATCGACCTGATCTACAGTTATCAAAAACAAAAATAAAATTGATGTTGCTGTTGCGTCTAGATCAGCTGGTTCTTCGAAACGCCTCCATAATGCTTCCCACGAAGACATTGAAATTGCGCTTCTACATTGGTTTAAAACAGCGAGAAATTCTAATGTTCCCATTTCTAGACTTAGCCTAAAAGATAAGGCTACAGAAATAAGTGACTTAATCGGCTTAGCAAATTTTGAATGTTCAGGCAGATGGTTATGGCGATTCCAAAAAAGACACAATATTTCTTCCCATGCTGTCAGTGGTGAGGCAAATAAAGTCAATGAGGAGAATGTAACGGAATGGTTAAAAGACTTTTACGAGATAAAAAAATGTATGACGATATTTTTAATCTTGATGAGCCAGGTTTCTTCAATAACTTACTTTCCGACGGTTCACTGGATTTTAAGGGAGTTAAATGCCACGGAGGTGCTAAAAGCAAGGAACGATTAAAAACTGTTTTATGTTGTAATGTCAGTGGTTCAGAAAAACTTAAAATTTGGATTATCCGAAAATATAAAAATGCTAGATGCCTCAACAAAGTTAACCGATTAATTCTTCCATTTGATTGTACAAATAAATAAAAAAATGCCTGGCTGGACTCATCATCATTTCGATTGTTGCTCATAAAATTCCAAAGAAGAATGGAAGCGGAAAACCGGAAAGTACTTTTAACACTGGGTAACTGCAGTGCTCAACAATGTTGATGACCTTGATTTGCCCAACGTTAAAATAATCTATTTTCCGGCAAATTGTACCAGCAGACTTCAGCCATTGGACCAGGGAATTATTTCTCCAATTAGCTCCGTTTTAAAACGATACAAAGTCCTACTTTGTATCGAAGCGTAAGAAAGAAGTTTTAAATGGAACATTTTAAAAGCGATGAGAGCTATGGCTGCTTCATGGAATAGTGTAACTTCGCCTACAATCAGTAATTGCTTTAAAAAGGCTTGGACGAAACAAAAACCCATGGAACAATCAATTGAAGTTAACCACGATCCCGGCGATTGGACAAGTCTCGTATCCGTAGTACAATCTACTAATAAGATTTCATTTACTGATTACATCAACTAGGACAACAATCTAGAAATCTGTGCTTTGAGTGAGGAAATTAAGAAAGATGAAATAGATATAGAAGAGGAGGTTGACAATGAAGGAGAGGTTGAGAAGCCGTCGAGGAAAGACATTTTTACATGCATTATATTATTACTCAACAGAGGTTTTCAAAAACTAAAGGTGAAGTGGATGTTCATTTTCTACATTATTTTGATGAAATAAGAAGAGAATGTCTTAAGCATTGCTCAGTTAAATTCAACCAGAAGACGATTACTAAATTTTTAAAACCAGGGGATTAATCAGTGAGTCTTATTTCACTTTCATTGATTTCAGTTACATATTATATTTCTTATATTTTATATCTATTTCTCCATTTTCAATCATAATTGTAATATAACCTTTTTTTTTAATTTTGAACCTAATTCATCTACATAACATGTATACTAATTCTATAAGGAGACAATTTAGTTAATACATATCCAGAGAAAAATATATTACCACTTCGAATTGATTCTTATTAACCAAAACTCACCTAACACAAACAAGGTTTTTAGTTCTCCCCACAATTTTGTGTTACCGAGGGACTACTGTAGTACATACATTTGTGATTGATATTATAGGTATTGATAAGGTATTGATATTATAGGTTAAAAGTTACTTTAAGGTATTACAAGGTGCGGGAAAAATGCCCCACGTTAAGGAGCCACGTTACAAGGTGCAGGTACTGACGTAGGGGGGGGGGGGGGAGACTGAAATTTAAAATTGAATAAAATTAATTAAAATGGTAAATTACCTTGCTTCCACGTCACCTTGCTGATGACTAGCTTTAAGAGCAATGAGAATCTCAGGATGGGTCGCCAAGTTTGAACTTGCGTTCGCCCCTGGACTTGAATCTGTCTTACCCACAGATGCAAGAAAATTTGTATTTATAGATTTTCCGACCAGTGGAATCCGTGATAGTAGCTTTTCTTTGAAATCCGGATGTCTATAGTAAAGTATTAAAACAGTTAATCAAGTCTTATATCAAGTAAATTCAGTGTACGCCAGTTCCATCTCAAAAAAGGTCTACATCGGAATATTTATCCGACAAGCTTCAGTGAACCGTCTGCGCCATTTTCCCTTGAGAGGTACGCAGTCCGACAACGAGATCATCGACGAGGATTCTACTCTTCAGTACAGATAAGTCTAATTTGTAGGAAATATAAATCCGATACAAATCTGTGTAACTGGTCTTAATATCGTAAAATTTCTATATAATAAAATTTCTCAAATCTTAATTATATTATACCTGAGCATAGTCAGTGTTTGACCCTTTAAGCTCTAAGGATATTGCTAAGTCTAGAATTTTGGAAAGGCATATTTTAATAAAGCGAAGTCAATTTTAATATTTGTTTTTATTAATGCGACGATACAACCTTATATATAATTTTTAATTAATATTTAAATACAAATTTTCTTGCATCTGTGGGTAAGACAGATTCAAGTCCAGGGGCGAACGCAAGTTCAAACTTGGCGACCCATCCTGAGATTCTCATCGCTCTTAAAGCTAGTCATCAGCAAGGTGACGTGGAAGCAAGGTAATTTACCATTTTAAATAATTTTATTCAATTTTAAATTTCAGTCTCCCCCCCCCCCTTACGTCAGTACCTGCACCTTGTAACGTGGCTCCTTAACGTGGGGCATTTTCCTGCACCTTGTAGTATATACTCAAAATGACAGTCCTCTTTTTAAAGAGTATTATACGAAGGCCTCATTACTTCTCAATCCTTAAATAAAACAACACGCTGTCTAAGTTAAAAGTTAAAGATTGAGAGATTTAGAATATTTGACTTCACAAATCAAATTAAACATTTAATGGAAATTAAAACATTTCACTAACGACGTAGGATGAAGAACTTAGATGCGATACACAGAATTCTCAAATTTCAATGTAGAATCATTTTTATAATTGAGTAGTGCCCAAACGACGCACCTCAAAATGATTTGTTATTGCTAAGCTAAGGCAAAATAATCTACACTAAAAGAAACAACAAACTAACGAATCCAGAATAATTCCTCAGCAGGTAAATTTTGATTATACTCCAACACTATGATCAAACTTGAACAAATACAACAATCCGATTGAAAATAGACTGCCAATTGGTGTGGCACTTAGCTTCCTCGCATCCTATCCACGAACTTTATTGATTTTATGCTTTTAAAAGTCATTATTGTCAAATTGGTTTAATTGTTTCCCCCGTTTTTTTTTATCTGTCAAAATTGTTTAGATTTTTTACACGAATTAAAGTATCAATTTAGCAAAAGTTAAAGAGCGTAGACTGTTCAAATTAATCTGTGGCCATCTGCGGGTTACTTTCGATAAACTATAAAAGTTTCATTCAAATCAGATTAGTACTTTTGAAGCTATAGGTGTAAATAAATGTATGTTTGTGCGCATGTAGAAGAAAAACAAATTGGCGCAGAAGGTTGAAACTTATATGGGACCAACAATGGGCTAATTATGACCAACCAGCCAAATTTCATAAAAATTGAACCTGTAGTTTTTAAGATATGTTGGTTCGCAAAAATTGAACGACAGACCGACAGACAGACACGGAACCAAAAATGTTCCCTGATGTCTGAAACGGATTTCTGTCTTGGAATTTTTAAAATCGGAGACCTAAAATTTTTTCGTTCTTCGAAACGATCACATAGCTTCCGTTACCTTCGGTAAGCTCGGAAGCAAAAATTGTATGCCAAGTGAATAGATCAAAATTTTTCAACATCAATTAAAAAGAAATCAATTTTTCAACCTTTGCAGTAAAAATAATCTATACTAAAGATAATACTTTAGATTTAAAAAATAATCAATACTAAATATAAAACTTTAGTTTCGATATGGAAAAATGTTGGTAATTATTAATATTTTAATTTGAAACCAAGTGGATATTATTTATATATTTTTGAAATATATAGATTCTTCATGTATTTTTTGTTGGTATTATCAACCACACGGAAGTGTACTTCTTATAGCATGTGCTCTTTTAGTAGAGGATTGGTTTATATTTTATTCAGATAATTCCCTTTTCTTTTTTGTAGGGATGAATCCTTTTTGAGGAGTTTCTTATTAGCTGGCCTTTTCATTGTTTACTTTGCATCTTCTTCAAATTTTCTGTTTTTCTTCATCGAAGAAAGAATAATATTAAGAGGAGAAAGTTGATATTTTACATTATTACTAGTTCCTCTGGAGTTTTAGACAGAGTTGTGGGGAACATTGTACATCATTTGCATGAGATAGTCTATCATTTTCTTTTTGCTCAGTATTTATAATATCGAGGCCTGACCCTGCCTAGGAAGGAAAGTCTGTAAAAGGTTAATTGGAAACACTAACTTGTTCCAGGATGAGTGCTAATTCTGAATCTCCGGATGGATGATTACAAGAAGTCTTTCCATAACTTCATTTACATCACCAATGTGTGTCTAGATAAATTTGATTAGAAGGGCTCCATCTGTCGTAATAGTCCCATCTCCTATAGTAAGACAATATCCAATAATTTTGAAGGTTGAACTGAGATACACGGTGCGGTCGAGAATCACTTGGCGGCACAATTTTGCTTTTTTTGTACATTTGAGAGATTGTATTCCTTAGCCAAACATTATATTGTATGATTTATACCTTTCAGAGGTTATATATGTGTGATTTGTACATAGGAGAGTTGATATCCCTTTGTCAAAATAATACATTCGAGTAAGGCCCTCGCATTTTTTTAACCTTTTCCCCAAACAGCACCGTATATCTCAGATTTACCATTTTGAAACCATCAGCAGTTTTTAACACTCGCTGTCAGCTGTATTCAGACTTAAATCTTCCATCTATACGGCAAACATGTGCCATTTCGGCCCGACTTGCCCAGTGATACATTTTAAAGTTGTCTTTTTTTTCCACAGTTGCCTTCAAATCTTAAAAACCATATCTATTTTCAAAGACGAAAGTTTCTTGAACAACTTGGGGTACCGTGTACATCATAATCATTTTTAATCAATCCCCTCCATGTGCATTTCACTTCGCACAGGGGGCAATTATTAGTGAACTTTGTGGTCGTTATTATTATTATTAAAGAAGATGTTGACGGCTTAAGAAAACTGAGATATAAATATGTCTCTTCAAATTAAATTTAGTAGAAAACTTACATTTATATTCCGCGCATATTTCACCATTTCAGGTATGTACTTCCTTTCTTTCATGGCACATAACTTTACCAATAAAAAACATAGTAGTCCACAATTCAGATATACTTTCTGTTCAAAAAAAGCTTTAAATGACACTTTTTACAATGTAAAACAGAACAAATGTAACAATTTAAACAGACAGTATGTATACGATATAATTATAATCAGTTAACTAAAATCAAACATAAAACAATTCCAATTCCACACTTCAACTCAAACTCTAGGCAAAATCAGTTTAGTTCACGGGTTCGTTCAGATCTTGCAATGCAGAATTGCATATCTTAGTATTTCCAATAACTGCCGCATGAGGAGTAGATAGATAAGATACACATGTAGCTAGTTCAGATTCCAGAGTCAAATAATATTTATATGTAATATGTTGTATAATATAGGATTGTTCCAAGATAGTTAGCTATCAATAATTTAATAGTTTAATCAGGGGCGGATCCAGGGGGGACGACCGCCCAGGCCCAGGGCCCGCGCCATAGAAAATAAACAGGTCAAGTGTGTGCTAGTCAGCACACAAGAGATGGCATAAGCGAGATAGAGGGGGGGGGGGACACGTTTCACACCCACTTCAAACTCGCCTACGCTCGCCCTATCAAAGTTATAACCAAAGAATTATATATTTTTGTAATCAGCTCGACGTACCCTTTCATATGATACCCCTCACGGTGTCGAAAAAAATGTAAAATTTTTAACCCTTAAGTTTTTTACCCTAATTTTTTTGAGAAATATTTTTTTTTAAGTCGCTATATTTTTAAAATATGTGAGTAGGTACAAGACACATACATGCCAAATTTCAAAGTGATCGGACGAAAGGTGTAGCCGTGAGAGCATGCGACAGGACGGACGGACAGACACGCGCAGGAAAATATAAGGGTCCTTGGTTTTGCCTACGGACCCTAATTAAAATAAAATTCTCATACGTTACAGGAAAATTTATAGTTCATACTGAAGATTGTCCGAAAGGAAGAGCCGTAAATATCCGTATGCATGGGGCATGGGGTGAGCCGCACACGGGCCTCGGGGTAAGGGGGGCGTCACTTTCGCCTTGCCAGTTATAAAAAAAAATAATAATAAAAATAAATAAAGAATAATTTTACTGAAAAGGTGAATTTAGTTTATATTTTATTCATTACCATTGTTATTATTATTATGTAGTAGGTATATTCTTTTCCACATAATAATAATTATTATTATTTTTGAGACAATTGATGTTTAATGCTTAATAAGATAATATGATTAATAGGTAATATTAAAGTGGATTTTTAAAAAAAATATTTCTTGATATTTACACAATAAGGGATTTTGGACAATTAATGTTTTGTATTATCCTGTTATGTTTTATCGAAGTGTAGGTAACTATCTAACTATGTTTAGTGTGTTTTTAAATTAATAATAATGTTTTTAATAACAAAATATGGCTAAGCATGGTGTCCCACCAAACATTAACTAATAATTATCTCCGGAACTACCTACTGCAAGGAGAAAGATGCGGTTTGCTGGGTTCTATGTTAACTTAAAATGCGCTTACAGAAAAAAATTCTATCAATTTGAGTACTAAAATGCTCTGTATAATATATAGCAGCAGTATTTAAAACAGGGAAAAGTTAAGAGGAATACATTATGTTTAAGGCTGGAGTTAGATTCTACGGATTAAAGGAAGAACTTTATACTCATGGATTTTTTCCTCCAAGCATTATTGGGCATTTTTGGTTTGCATACAAAGCATTACCGTTTCTAAATTTAAGTTTTTTACTTACGTTTTACGGCTAAAATAATGGGTCTAAGAAAAATTTAATAATTACAAAGTTCTTTATTTGAGCCATAAAATCGAAATACATTTTTTTTAGAATAAATTACAAGCAACTTTCTTTCCGGCTGTACATGGTATATTTTTAACGTAATACGTTGCTTTTCATAATATTTATGAAGTAATAAGTTGCCGCTTATATTTTTATTATTTTAAGTACTGCTGCTGAGCACTTAAGTGCTCTAAGTGCTTAACATTTTTCTGTAGACGCATTTTAAGTTAAAATAGAACCGTGCAAACCGCGTCTTTCTATCTGCAGTAGTTCCGGAGAGTGGTTCATGTTAGGTGGCACACCCTGCATAAGCATATATTATAGGTTTTTTTTTTTTTTTTTTTTTTTTAGCACTAATCAATGTTTTTGTTGCAATTTCTTACAAAAAAAAGTCGATCCGAAACAACTCAAACTTTCTCATATACGAGTTAATAATTACTTAGCCCAGTGTTCTCCATTTATTAGTTTTCGTATGTTCATTTAATTATTATTGAACATTTCATCAAAATTTATCATAAAAATAACTTCTTTTGGGCGGGGAATCGAACCCGTGCTCTCTCCATCCGCGTTTTAAGCTATTTTCTCTGGAACTAGATTTTTCTCGGGAAAACGGTTTATATCGTTACATTCATATTTAATTGGACTACATTTTAGAATGTTAATCAAAATAGTCGGAACCGTTTTCGATAAATATTTCTTTTTCACGTTTTTCAGAGTTTTGGGGGAGGGGGTAGCGCCCCAAATTTGAAGCTATTATATTCATTTCTCGATTTTAAAAATGCCAAGACAGAAATCCGTTTCAGCCATCAGGGAACATTTTTGGTTCTGTGTCTGTCTGTCGGTCTGTCTCCGCGAATCACAAAATCACACAATGTATGGGTAGGTACAAGACACATTTTACACATTTTACATGGGTAGGTACAAGACAGCTTTTAAACAATTATTATAAATGTATCACTTCACTACGCAAAAATTTCAAAAAGTTGAAATTTTACATGCCTGTTTCAATTGTACTTTAGACGATGTATATGAAGTTTCATTAAAATCGTTACGTTAGGACGTAAGATATCGGTAAAAAAGTTGTTTTCTCTATTTTAAACGTTTAGATCCGCTTTAATAGTTTTAGCGATCTGCTCTTAGCGGTGTCGCTGTTAGTTTTACTAAAACATGTTCGTCTCATCGAATAGGTGACGATAGAATTTTTTCCTGTCCTGAAATTTCAATTTTACATTTAAAGCTCACGTTTACGCGAGCGTTGCGCGCGTACTCTTGGGTCTTGGACGGATAACGCTGTCAAACGAACTTAGCCTGAGTATTAGTAAAAGGAACATGTATACCAAATTTCAACTAAATAGGTCAATTTTTACTCCAGTTATCATCGGACACGTAAACGTTACACACAGACATACAGACAAGATGCATATTTCGTTGAATGTACGAAGCGAGCGTCCATTTTCAAGATACAGCCATTTTAAATCATTGTCAGAAATTTCCTAAACTAAAATTACAACGGAAAATAGCAAATGGAAGGGGGGCGTGTAGAACACCGAATAACTACATTAATTATTTGTAATCGTTATGTTTTATTTGCACGGCTATTTGTTTTAATGGGCGAGGAACTATATATTTTCTTAAAATAAACATATTATCTCGAAATCGTTGATGTTCGAAGCCAATTAAAAGTTTCATACCTCTCACAGACACTAAGAACACAATCAAAATTTGTGAGTAACATTTAATATTTTTTATCATATATCACAATAAACAATTAATTTTAAAGCTACGCACTGACCTTAAGAAAATAACAAGCTCACACTTAAGTTGCTGTAAAAATGGATTTTAGTTTCCTTATTGATTTTAATTTTAGACATTTATCTAATAATTCGTTTATAGGCGTAATACATGATAGTTTGAGTAAAATATTATTTTATCGTTTTTTTTTTTTATATTTTAGCTTGATATACCTTAGATATAGTATAAATAGAGAGACTAAAGTTTGTCAAAGTTAAATTAAGGTCTTTATAGCTAGGCAGAACTAAGATAATTAAAATGAAGACTTTACTGTATTTTACTCTGTGTGCCGCCATCACTATACCTGCTCACCTACAGAGTAAGTTTTAGTTTGTAAAACTTAATCATAAGGAATAAACAATTTACATATATTGATCCACATACCACTGACTATAACTAGGCATCGCGTGGCTCTATTATTGAAGCGAGCGTATAGTAATAAATATGTATTGAATATTGAAAAAATAGATAATCATGAATCATTATGAGTTGATAGATAATGGGTATAATAGTAGTAGTACAGCGGCTAGTAGTAAGGGAACCACCCTACATTCTTACTATTCCTCTAACCACACATCTCCTTTTCAATTATTAGAAAATGTATCTCTTTGCCATATAAAAAAACTACTGCGTGTATCAAATTGAAATTTTGCATGCCTGTTTCAATTGTGCATTAGATGGTGTATATTAAAATCGTTACGTTAGAACGTAAGATATCGGTAAAAAGGTTGTTTTCTGTATTATAAACGTTTAGGTCCGCTTTAATAGTTTTAGCGATCTTTATTAATTCATAGCGGTGTCGCTGTTGGTTTAACTAAAAAATGTTATTTTAAAAAAATGTTTGTCTCATCGAATTGATGGTGATAGAATCTTTTCCCGTCCTGAAATTCCAATTTAATTTTAATTCCAATTTTAATTTTTAAACCTCTCGTTTACGCGAGCGTTGCGCGCGAACTCTTGGACGGATCACGCTGTCCAACGAACATAGCATGAGTATTAGTAAGAGGAACTTGTATACCAAATTTCAACTAAATCGGTCAACTTTTACTCAAGTTATCGTCGGACACGTAAACGTTACTGACAGACAGACAGACAGACAAGATGCAAAATTTGTTAAATGTAAGAAGCTCGCATACGCTCGCTTCAATAATAACTTTTAACTTCAATCTTGAAATTTTTATGGATGTTTATCTTAATGTTGTAGATAACCATTTTGAAATTATGTTTCGAGTATTTACACAAAAAAATAGACTGCATATTAGTGTGGCACATAATAATTGAGTAGTTTTGTAGCGGGTATCATTTAAAAACCTTCTTTTACACTTTGTAAAATACATTATATAAAATAAAACATAATATAGATTGTTTGCTATAATAGTGAGATTAAGAAAAACAAATAAAAATAATTAAGTAACGCATTTTTTTTTTTTTTTTTTTTTTTACAAAAATTACTTGGAAAAAATATTAATATCAGTATGCCAATATGATTTGTCTGTCAGTTTCTCTCCTATAAATCAACATCGACGATATTGAATAAGATAAATCTAAGTACATATCTTAATGAAACACCAAAGTTTGAACTTTAGTGTTTTTATTTTATGTTCTTCACGATTTGTGATGAACTTAGCATCTGGGCCCCTTTGAACAAATAACGGCGGGTGGTCCGGGGGTCCTCCTCCGGAAATTTTTTTAAAATTTAAGAGCAAAAAGATGAGTTTTAAGAATTTCTGAGGGGAAGTTTGTCCTAAAAAAAAGATGTTTGGTGGGGACGATTTCAAATACATATGTACTGCTGGTTAAGTTTGTAATTGTGTCTGTTAAATTTCCATTGCGTGGATCAACTTTGCCTCCCAAACTTAGCTAGGACATTAGGGGCCGTCGCAAAAAAAAAAAAAAAAAAATCTTAAGAAAAAAAAATACATTTGCGTTGAGAACTGAATAGGGTCCTCTTACAATAGTATAGAAGTATAATTCCAAGTTAGATTTTATTATGCTCTCAAGGGGCCTCTACCGACATGGTACAAAGATAGTAGTTTCATGTTTTATTTTAGATTTGGGGGCCCCTTGGCTCTGGGGCCCACCTACAATTCGGGCCTATAGTTATGCCACTAATCACAATATCCATCTTGCCTTTATAGTTGTTAAGAATCCAGAGCCGCCCCCGGAAGCCCGGGGCTCAAGGGGGCCCGAGCCTGCGTGCCTCCCAAACTTAGCTAGGGCATAGGGGCCTCACGCCAAAAAAAATTGATGAGAAAAGAAAACAAAAAAACTGCGTTCAGAACTGAATGGGGTATAGTATAGAAGTATAATTTTAAGTTAAATTTTATTATGCTCCAAAGGGGCCCCTACCGACATTGGTACAAATATAGTAATTTCATGTTTTATTTGGATTTTGGGGCCCCTTAGTACCGGGATCCGCCCGCGATTCGGGCCCATAGTTATGCCACTAATTACAATATCCATCTTGCCTTTTTTGGTTGATAAAAACCAGAGCAGCCCCCGAAGGCCCGGGCCCCCTAGAGACCCGGGCCCCTGGGCATTTGCCCCCCTTGCCCCCCCCCCCCCCCCCCCCTGTCGGCGGCCCTGTTTTTTTCTATATAAATAAAAATGAATGTCTGTCTGTCTGTTTGTCTGTCTCTTATGCCTGCCTAAACCGTTCATCCGATTGCTATGAAACTTTGGGGAATGGTTGGACGCATTCCCGGGAAGGTTTCTGAGATAGTAAAACTATGTTCCGATTTTGGTACACATTTTTATTTAAATAAAAATGAATGTTTGTTTATCTGTATGTCTCTTATGCCAATATTGTATATTGTACAAGTATATATTGCAAATTGTAATGTATATTTTTCATCTGACATCATTATTTAACTAAATAAACAATTTATAAGGTTTTTCAAAGGTATCAGCTATACATTTCTTATGTTATCAATGTTTATTAGGCGGTACGAAGTTCGACGGGTCAGCTAGTTGTTATATAAACTTTAACATTATTTTTATATTGTTTATTGTATAAAAACTATTAATAGTTTTCACGATCTTTAACACTTCATAGCGGTGTCGCTGTTGGTTTTACTAAAACATTGTACTTGAAAAATATGTTTGTCTCATTGAATAGATGAAGTTCGTTTTTTTCCCGACCTAAAATTCCAAGTTCACGTTTACGCGAGCGTTGCGCGTGAACGCTTAGACGGATGACGTTGTCCAACGAACTAGTCCTGGGCATTGGTAAAATGAACATGTCTACCTAATTTCATCAACATTTACTCAAGTTATCGTCACACGTTTCAGAATTCACGGACACACAGACAGTCAGAAAGGCAGACAGACAGACAGACACGAGACCAAAAATGTTCCCTGATGTCTGAAACGGATTTCTGTCTTGGAATTGTTAAAATCGGAGACATTAAAGTTTTTCGTTCTCAAAAGTGAACACAATGCTTCCGTTACCTTCGGTAAGCTCGGAAGCAAAATAAATAAAGATTTCTAATAACGATAAAATTCCAAGAAAACAAAATTCATCTAATTTGGTTAAACCAAAAGACGAACTGTCTTGGCAGTGGAATTGAATATCTGAAGATTCCCTAAAAATGTATGGGGTGAAACAATGTTTTTAAGGTAGGATTCTACTGCCAATAGCTAATTCTACGCCCAAAAGTTAATTCAACTGCCAAGATGAACTCATACTCGCAATTTCTTGAAAGGATGTTTTTTTTTCATTACCAATTTTCCCCGTACTACATGTCATAGTTCCATAGATGTGGTCTTTGCTTGGCTAAATTTTTTTTTTTTTTTTTTTTTTTTTAATTTTATGATCCATTTATTTAAACAATTTAATTTACAAACAATAAGAAATTATTGATCTCCTTCTACTATAAAGAGATGTCTCTTTGAGTCGTAGAAGGAGAGTAAACCATTCCACAATAATAGTGATAACAACTACTAATAATCTAACAATGCTTGTTGTTTTTTACCATATCTAATTTATAAACGCTCTAGTATCTTCTTAACAATACACTATATATAAACAAATGAGACCAAATATTTCTTTACATTTACTAATACACTTATATTATTCTATATATAATTTAAATTTTATTTGTATCTTTAAACTCTTTAAATTATATTTAATTTTCTCTAAGTTTTTGAGCTTCCTAGTTTTGATTTAAAAGTATAGTGTTTTTAAAATGGTTAGTTTTATAATTTTATAGTTAAATGAAGCTGTTTTTCATTGGTATGCTTTAGAATATTTATTATTGTATCTTTTTTGTTTCAAATATAGTGTTATTTTGAAGCAATATTAATTATTATTATTTTTATTTTATTTTTTTCCATGTGTTAAGTTAATGTTATCTTTTATTTATAATTTATATTTACCCAATGATCATAAATAACCACATTATTTGCTTATTTGTATAGTATTTTTTTTTCTTTTTTCCCCCCCTTTTCTTTAAGTTATACAGTGTGTTCATGAATAAATTATAAAAGGTTAGTATGTATTTTGATAATTTATTCCTTTATTTATCCCCCCCCCCCTTCTATTTATTTCCAATATTATTTCTTACACCGTTAAACTTGCTGTTTATTTAAGAGATATTCTTTTAGACTAATTTTGAACGATGTTACTGTTTTTATGTTTTTAAGTGTGAGAGGTAATAGGTTGAAGGATTTGATGGCAGAGTAGTACCAGTGTCTTTGTGCCGTCGAGGTGTTAACCTGTGGTACTAACAGTGTCGAGTCGTGCGCTGCTCTAGTCCGTCCCTGCACTCTGTCTAAGTCGTCTAGTTTTTTGTATAATTGTAAATTAATAACCAGTTCCCACATGTTGTCTAGTTTAAGTATTTTCAATTGATTAAACAGTGGCGTCGACGGAGCGTATTTGTCTTTGAAAGACATTATCCTAATTATGGATTTTTGTAGTAAGAATATTGGGTTTTTGACAGTGGACGGTGCTGAGCCCCAGGCAGTGAGTCCGTATCGTATTACCGAATCAACGATTCCATAGTACAGCATACGTCTCTGATCTACGGTTAAGAAGCCTCTAGCTCTCAGCATCACGTATGTCATCTGTCTTAGCTTTTTTTGTAAGTTATTTATATGCAGTTTCCAGTTCAAGTTGTTATCTAAATATATACCTAAATATTTCACATGATGGTGAGTTTTTATTTTTGGGCAGAAACAGTGTTGTGGGAATGTTGTGAGGCATGTAGTCCTGTCGTGTAAGCTAATATAGTCGATGTGTGTTTGTCCTCGTGCTGTAAGTGAGAAAGTGAGTATTTTTGTTTTTGTCAAGTTGATAGTTAGTAGGTGAGTGTCAAGCCATTTCTTCACCTTGATCACATCCTCCTCCATCATCTGTATTGTTGATTGTAAGTCTATGCCTGAACACATAAGCGCGATGTCATCAGCAAACCCCACTAAAGTGCTAAACAGTTTAATACGAAATATATCCGCTATATATACTATGAATAATACAGGACCTAATACTGTGCCCTGGGGTATTGAGTAGCTAGAGTAGTACTCCTGGCTAAGAGTATTGTTTAGTTTAACAACCTGTGGCCTATTTTCTAAATAACTAATGAACCAGTTTAAAAATGTTCCATTTACACCGGCTAGTCTAAGTTTATCTATTAGGATGGTATGTGAAACTGAATCGAAAGCTTTGGACAAGTCTAGGAACAAACCTGCCGGTTTGAGGCCCTTATCCAATTTTTCCGTCAGGTAGGAAGTAACTTCTGACACCGCATCCTCAGTGCTCAGGCCTTTTCTAAAACCAAACTGTTTTTTTGGTATTATATGGTTACGTTCGAGGTGGAGTATTAATTGTTTTTTTACTATTTTTTCAAGGATCTTAGCAATATTAGATAGTAAGGAAATGGGTCGGTAGTTAGTCGGCTCTGACTTATCACCGTCTTTATAAATCGGTATAATTATAGCTTTTTTTAGTTCCGTGGGGAAAATCCCCTCCTGGAATGAGACTTGAGCAAGGTGAAGAATGGGCTTGATAAGGTACTGTATATTGTTTTTTATCATATCTACTGTAATTCGGTCATGTCCCGGTCCTGATCCTCCCTGTAAGTCAGTCACAGCATCTAAAACATCTTTCTGTGTTACTAGACACTCAGTTAGTTTGGTCTCTGTACTGTTTATAGAGTTTTTTTTGTATTCGTACTTACTTTTGGTTCCCTGAGTTATTTTATAGGCCATCTTCTTCCCAATTGATGAGAAGTGTTTAGCCAGAATATCAGCACCTTCTTTCTTGCTTGTTAAAGTGTTAATGATTTTACCCTCGTCATTCTTTAATTCCTTTATATTGTTGACCTCTTTTTTTTCACCCGTAATTACTTCATTTATGACACCCCAAATAATTTTGGGGTTATCTTTGTCTTTCATTATTTTATTCTTATAGTAATTATTTTTAGTTTTCAGCAGTAATTTTTTGAGAAGTTTGTTAAAATGTTCATATTTTGTTCGTAATGTAATGTTAAATGGCTGTTTTCTTAGTAATCTTCCCATCTTATCCCTTTTACGCATAGAGGAGAGTAAACCACATGTCATCCAAGGTTTGAGCTTAGTGTATTTTTTACTAATTTTTGTCAATTTTTCTGTGCTACAAGCATCTATATAATCTTGTATTTTTTTATTAAATGTTTCTGCTATTGTATGTGTGTCATTTTTGTCTAAGACCTCTGACCAATCATCTACTTGTATATATTTTGAAAATTTTATTTGATCAAATGTTATTTTGGGTTTATTTATTTCATTTATAATACTTTTATCTGTGTTGGTTTTATGGTTACTAATTTTAACGGTTAATGAGTAATGGTCTGTTACATGTGTTTTATTTACCTCAGCCTCTACAAGTGACAATAGTGTATCGCTCACAAATACATGGTCGATGACCGATTCCGACATTTCTGTAACTCTTGTAGCAGTGTTAATTAAAGATCTTAACTTATTTTCCGCCATTAGTGTTAAATAGTCATTTTCTAACGGGCTAAAAATCCTATTTTCCTGCTCTAGAATATTTACATTAATGTCACCGATCAATACAGTATGTTGCCTACAGGATTCTTTTATAACATTTTGTAATTCCTGCAAAAACAGATTACCATTTCCATTTGGTGAGCGATACATTGCTATGATATTGGTTTTATTTTTATAATTTAAAGTAAAACAGTTGCAGTCTGAGAGTATTGTTTCTTGGACTTTAATATTTGGATACAGCTCAGCTTTAACGTATACCACAATCCCACTGTTTTGATTATAATAATGTGTGCTGCAAATAGTATTGTATTCTTTCAGTTGGAAAGAGTTTAGTTGGAAGTCTGGTGAAGTGCGTGCTTCTGTTAAAATTATTATATCGTATTCAATATCTACGGATTCGAGCAAAACACACAATTCATCAAAGTTCCTCCTAAGACTTCTTATGTTTTGGTGTAAGATTTTTAATTCACTATTTTCAGTTTTTTGTTGATTGGATGTACTTTTCATTTTGTTTATCTTTTTATTATATTGTATTGTATTTTATTATATTGTTTTATGTTATTGTTTTATGTTATTGTTTTATGTTATTGTTTTATGTTATTGTTTTATTATATTGTGTCATTTTGTTTATCTTTTTATTATATTGTAATTAAGGAAATTTAACTTGTATATAGCATAGAACATAACAATTGTATAGAGCGATTTATAAGAACAATGTATAATGTATGTATATGCATACTTCATTGACGTTTTATAGCTATTTGGGGAGTACAATTTTGATGTTGTTTGGTAACATATTAAAAGGGAAGTATTCAAAGATAATGGCTTTACATTTGATAAAATATATTTTCTAGTAATTACTAAAATTTGATTATTACTCGTTGGTCCATATTTATAATACTCGTATATAAGTCCATAGTTACATTGGAATGCACTAACTTTTTTTAAATTGTTTTTGAATCTAAAATAAAATAAAATAATATACGGTATTAACAATAATATTTTTTCCTTCATGACGATGTAAATTATCAGTTGATTAATAATATTTGTTACTTTAGATGTAGTGTTTAGTTGAAGTTTGATTTTGATGGGGATTCAGCTGGTGATGGTGTTGGCGATGGTAGTCGGTTTAGGTCGTCTTGATTATGAAAAAACATAAGTTTTTCACCTTCTGATTTTCGGGCCATTATCTTGCCGTCCTTAGACCATACGAATCGAAAATTTGCTGCTCTAGCACGCTGTTTTACTTGAAATAACAGTTGTTTCTTAGCAGGTGTTAGGTGTTCATTTACATATATTCTCGCATCAGGGAAGCCTTTTGCCAGATCTGTTGCCTTTATCTGGGAGTTTTTAAAGCTTTGTAACCATATATTTTTAGTTCTTCTAGCCGAGAGCTGAGCGACTATAGCTGGTAGTTTGCTTGGATTCATAGATCTGGTACGGTGGGCAATTTGAATATCATTGTCCAAGACTTTGATACCTGCTATTTCAGCTATTTGTTTCACTATTTGTTCACAGCTTTCGTTCTGTGAGATAGGCACACCCTGTATTTCGATATTATTTATACGGCTTCTTTGTTCAAGTTCGCAGATTCTTTCTTCCTGACTTTGTACGACCTTTTTGAGCTCTACATTTTCATTTATTGTTTTTTGGACATTTTTTTCCAAATCCGCAGTTTTTTTTGCGATTTCCATTAAGTCACTTTTAAATCCATCAAAAAGATTGGACAGGCCTTGGACCGAAGTATCTAGAACCGTAATTGTCTGGTGAGTCACCATTTGGGATTTAATAAATAAATAATCTGAATGTAAATTTTCTAGAACACCAAAATGGACTGGGTGTTTGCGGAAACATCTTTGTATCTCGAGTGAGGATTGCATTTATTGGCGACGTTAATGATGCAGAAGTTAAGGTTTTCTTGCTCCAGTATACATCAATTAATTGCTGACTGGAAATCCACAAATATAGCACTGTTATTGTCTACAGTCATTTTCTCTTGTAATCGAACATTCTTACTTCGAAGTTCGTTAAAGTTTTCCCTAAGCAAAGTTTAAAGTAAAACCCACTTGGATTTATCCATTTCTACAGTCTAGCTTCTAGATGCACCATTGTAAATAAAGGTAAAATAACGTAGTGGCTTTACATGGTTCATGGTTAAACTCTTATTATAATCTTTAAATAATGCCATGAAAATGAACAAAAAGTCTACAGGTAAATATTCTAAATTTCAGAGGTGTCTAACAATGTTCACTATGGTACGGACTCTGCTCAAGTTATGGATATATACGAACCAAGTACTAACGCCACTAAAGTCCTCCTGTTAATCCATGGTGGAGGATGGGTCATCGGTAGCAAAGACGACATGAAAGGCTTCGTAGATGTCTACCGAAAGCAATATCCAGATTATATCATAGCCAATATGAATTACCGTCTGGGCAATCCTTTATTTCCGGGATACCCTAAACAATTGATAGATATCGACAACGCTGTCAAATGGATCAGGTATTTTGCTTTTTCTTCTTGATAATTATGTACTTCAGGGTTAGAATTTTATCATATGTCGCCTGCCTAAAGGTAAAATTCACTAAGTGCATTTTTTTTCTCCAAAAATGAGATAAAAGCCTTAAGATGTTTATATACAGGGTGTCCCAACTTAAGTCTGCCAAAAAGAAGGGGTACATAGGGGGCTAAAAGGAGTCAAAAATGTTATATTAACCAATGTCCTTTTGGGCTTCGTTTCCTGACTAGAGCAATTTTTTTTAAATTTTAGGCTAAGCTTATTTTTTTACACTTAAACAAGTGCATCTCGAGAACAAAGAGGAGTAGCTCAATATTTTAGGTATCGTTGGAAACCTAAAAATATTTGCTAAAAGAAATGTTATTATCAATTTTCATTTGTTTTTATTCCTTCTAGTTCAAATTTAGCTCAAAATGTATTTTTTAAGAAAATATTGAAAGAAAAAAAAAACTTTTTGACGGCCTATAGTGCTTAAAATATAACTAGTTAGTTTTTGAATTGTCCAGGCAATGGAGAAACGTCTTTATTTAATTACCTTTTCATGGATATCCATATCATTGTATGTTAAATAGGAATTGTTTTACGTTATAAGCACCTCTCCTGCTGTGGCATAAGGAGGAAGCAGCGTTGGACATGGTCAGTACTGGGATGGGTGACCGTTCTGAACTAACTGATTTAGTATCATTCTTCAAAAAAACAACGTATTTTTAACATCTATATTTTATTTAATTATTCGAAGTTTGGCGGTATTTTGACAGATGTAAACAAACTTTGACGTCATCAAAAATATCGCACTAATAAATAATTATATTCGCTTATAACTTTTAAACTAATTAATGTAATTTAATCGGGGCTTTTTATATTTGTTCCTTAATTTTGTCCGGTTCCAACGATATGCTATACGTCAAAAACCTATTTATACTTTCGGTATTATTAACCGTCAAAGTTTAAAAATTCAAACATTGATAACTTCAAAATGGCGGCCAATATCAAAATGAAATTTGGTGGGCTTGTTTGTCATACAGAGAGGTACATTCGTGCCAAATTTCAACTCGATCAGGACCATTTTTTTTACTGACTCAGCAAACTGGGTTCAAGATGGCGGAAAAAGTTGATTTTCCGGGCGGCACCACTACAGGTAAGGACTGATTTTTTTTCTAGGTTAAATATCTTAAGGCGCTATGATGATAACACCCACACACATACATAAAGACGTCATGCTGAAAACCACTCTTGAGGTCTTAAAATCACCTAAAACGGATAATTCCGTTGAAATGTCGAATAAAATGTTTGGTGAAAACAATACTTTTCGTACTATAGGTAGTGAGGGAAAGTAAAAAAGTTTTTCTCACATTTACTTTTTTTTTTTTAATAAATGTGCTTATAACGTAAAACAATTCCTATTTAACATACAATGATATGGGTATCCATGAAAAGGTAATTAAATAAAGACATTTTCCATTGTCTGGACAATTCAAAAACTAACTAGTTATATTTTAAGCACTATAGGCCGTCAAAAAGTTTTTTTTCTTTCGATATTTTTTAAAAAAAGACATTTTGATCTAAATTTGAACTAGAAGAAATAAAAATAAATGAAAATTGATAATAACATTTCTTTTAGCAAATATTTTTAGGATTCCAACGATACCTAAGATTATGAGCTACCCCTCTTTGTTCTCGAGATAAACTTGTTTAAGTGCAAAAAAATAAACTTAGCCCAAAATTTTAAAAAATGGCTCTAGTCATGAAACGAAGCCCAAAAAGACATAGGATAATATAACATTTTTGACTCCTTTTAGGATTCCTTATATGCCCCTTCTTTTTGGCAGACTTAAGTTGGGACACCCTGTATGTTCAAATTAAATTGATGGTTACACAATAAGAAAACTTATTATAAACATTTTTTAAGATATATGTGGCAAAAAAACTCACTATGTTTAAAACTTTGTGTAAAATTTGATATTTATTAGTTGTTAACTTTTGCCTTCAAGTAGACAATACATTGATGATGAAGAAATAGATATATAATCCGAAATAATATTTATTTTATTGTATAACTGATTAAGTGATTAGTAAATGGTCAGATAATCAAAATTCTGCTACATTGGTATATCTTGAACACGGTGTAGTCGAGAATATAATATGATATAATAATGTCACGTGCGAAACAGCCTGAGGATGATTCGGGCATGCTTAAGGGCTTATACTAATGTAGTGGATGATACGGGGTTAGAAGCCGATTTGTGAATAAAAAGTAACAAAATTTCCCTTTAAGTAATACCCTTAGGGTAGTTTCTCAAAGAAGACGTTCGTCGCCGTCGCGCGCAACTACGATATTTTTTATGTGTCAGGGACGTTTTTTAAATTCGCCGAAGATCGGAATGTATACCCCAAAATGAGAGCTCTCACACTAACAAAAGTGACCGCCTTACCTGACAGCAACAAACGTAGCCCAGTTTAAAACCGCCCTTAAGCAATAGGAGAAATTTTTGGTACCATTCAAGGTGTACAATAGACACCTAAAAAAATTTGTTGGAATTTGAAATCTAATTTTTTTGATTCTAGGTCGAGGAGCAATAACCATTTGAGTTTTGCATTAGTGGGAGTTAGTGCTGGAGGTCATCTTGCCATGTTGTACAGCTATATGATGGACAATGATAATCTGGTTAAAGCCGTCGTGGATGTTGTGGGGCCTGGAGATTTAACTGATAAGAATGTTACTTCTAATTTTTTACTTACCCTTCTAGTGACGAACTTTGTCGGACCATACAGCTACCAAAAAGCCCCTGAAATTTACACATTCGCCAGTCCGGTGTTCTGGATCACTTCATCGTCTCCTCCAACAATAGGCTTCTATGGAGATAAGGATCCTCTCATACCTAATAATCAAATGCCCATCTTACAGACCAGACTTAACAAGTACAACGTCACTAATCAATTTTATAGATACCCTGGAGGACATTTTGACTGGGCACCTCAATACACATGCAGGATATGCAAATAAAATCCATAGCTTTCTTAAATGAACAATTGTAATTTTTATATAAAATAAAGCAATATGTTATAACTCTTTAATAACTTTTCTATCCAGGTATTACCAACTACATCATTGAAAAGTATGTACCCTATCTGTCTTTTTGTCCGTTAGTTAGGTTTACTTGTGTGACGATAAATTGAGACCTATTTAATTGAAATTAGGTATACATGTTCCTTTTACTAATTCCCAGGACAAGATTATAGGATAGTTGAAGCGAGCGTAAGCGAGCTTCTTACATTCAACGAAATATGCATCTTGTCTGTCTGTCTGTCTGTCTGTCTGTGTGTAACGTTAACGTGTCCGACGATAACTTGAGTAAAAGTTGACCGATTTAGTTGAAATTTGGTATACATGTTCTTCTTACTAATACTCAGGCTAAGTTCGTTGGACAGCGTGATCCGTCCAAGAGTTCGCGCGCAACGCTCGCGTAAACGAGAATTAAATTGGAATTTCAGGACAGGAAAAGATTCTATTATCATCTATTCGATGAGACGAACATTTTTTAGTAAAACCAACAACGACACTGCTATGAATTAATAAAGATCGCTAAAACTATTAAAGTGGACCTAACTCTACTCCACACTACCCTCTTCCACTTATCTTCAACTATGACATTCATCATGATTAACAAATTTCAAATTTCAGTATTTTATTGCAATACGCTCGCTTCAATGATAGAGCCAGTATAGTCAACGCATCTGTTGCTCTTATCGTGCATAGCCTATTTTAGGAAAATTATTTATCCTATAATCCAGTTCTAAAAGTTTACTTAATATTTGCAAGGACAGTCTGGATTCATGGTGATCATCTTCTGTCACTAGTGAGTCATTCCTTTAAAGATTTTTTTTTTGGAACAAAGTTCCTTATGGCACGTTCTGGAGCCCCGGAGTGAATCCGAAAAAAACGACCAAAATCACCGTCGCAAAATAACCGTCACAAAATCACCGTCACGTAATCTACAGTAAAATATCACCGAGTTAGATGAAATTTGGTACACATGTTCATTTTACCAATGCCCAGGCTGAGTTCGTCGGAAAACGTTATCAGCCCAAGCGTTCACGCGCAACGCTCGCGTAAACGTAAGCTTCAAAAGACGGGAAAAAGTGTTATTAAGGAAGCCTGTTAGTTGACTTGTTTTGGTTATTTTTGTTATATACGTCCAAAATGTCACTTTGTTTTGTAAATAAATAAAATATAATCATGTAAAATTCCATCCTGATACAAGCAGAAGCTGTAGAGTAGGGAAGAGATATATTTTATAATATTTTAAATTAATTGGCCGGGTAGGTAGAAAACAGTCCTATTTCAATCCAAACTCCTTTAACAAACAATACTCTTTCACTATAAACTCATCATGATCAATTTTTTTCTTATATTCAATATATATTTATAGTAAGACGCTTTCTTTAATTATACATATAATTATTTTCTTTTAATTTTGCCTTAACTCTGTCTGCTTTTAATTTTGTCTCTTTTCTAACTCTGCCATATGTATAAGTAATTAGCAATGTATACGTACTTAGCAGTGTGATTTTATAATTTATATTTAATGAAAAATGTAAGGAACTTAGTTCCTACCGGGTGTCCCGCGACACCACACGTATTTTTTATTGCTGTAAAGAATTCCGACCAATAGATACTTTACTCCTTTTACTCCAATTCACTTAGAATTTTCACACACAAAAATATCATACGGACCTTGGTAAATTCATACCTTGGGTATGTATCCATATCCAACTAAACTTCTATCCCATTTACGCCTTATTTACTTCTTGGGTGCATTCTTTTGTCTTTTCTTTTTTTCTCCTTCTAAACCCCATACACAAATGCCCCAATGCTTTTCAACATCCCCATTAAGTTTGTCTATTAATTGACCGAGCGAAGCGAGGTCTATGTTTTAACTTTTTTGTTCCCCAGTCTTCCCTTGGTACTAGACCGATTTGCATTTCGTCTGAAAATGTTTGTTACGCGCTTACGGCTAAACGCTTTATTAGATTTTCTTCAAATTTGGCATAGCTGTTCTTTAAAGTCATAAAAAACAATGTATGAGTTTTATATTTAATGAATTAAATTTTTAAATTTTTAAAAAAATAAAACAAAGAAGGTTTTTTCTATTTATTTTTTGTTTATCTTGAAATTTGGCATGAATGTTACTTCAAGTTGGGAAAATAAATATATGTAGTTATTTTTTTATAAAAAAAAAATTGTTATTAATTAAAAAAAAATGTTATTTTGACTTTTTTTTCAAAAAAAAGAAAAAATGTTTTTCATTTTTTCTTGAAATTTGGAATAAATGTTCCTTTAAGACATTAAAATCGATGTATATGGTTTATTTGTTTAAAAAATGTTTAGAATTACCATAAAAATAACCTTCCCTGCAGGGAATCGAACCCGGCCTCTCACTGTCCGCGTTTAAAATTATTTTCTCAGAAGCTAGATTTTTCCCTGGAAAACGACTTATACCGTTAAATTCGTATTTTAATAGACTACATATTAAAAAAAAATTAATTAAAAATCTTCGGAATAGTTTTCGAGAAATAATGTTTTTTCAGAGTTTTTGAGGGGGAGTGCGCCCAAATTTATTGCTTAAATTAATTTATCGATTTCCCCTCGGGTTCTCATTTATCCTCTAAGTAATTGAAATCGATTTTTATGGTTATTTTCGAATTAAAATTTTACAAATACCATAAAAATAACTTCGCCCCAGCGGGGAATTGAACCCCACCTCTCACTGTCTAAATTATTTTCACAGAAACTAGATTTTTCTCGGGAAATCGAGTTATATACCTATAGATTCGTATTTAAATAGACCCTCTGTAACGTTTAAATTTATTTCTAATTTTCGCGAGGTCTACTGTTCACAGAACTACTAGTTTATTTTATTAATTTATTTCCCCATATTTTTCAATATATAAATGGTATGTTATGTACCCAGGTAAACTCATTCTTTTCCACCCCTTCGCCTCTAGGACGTCTTCTACGCGCGCAGTCTCGTTATTTAATAGCCAGACCTCGTATATAAACCAGGTAGATGTCCAACACGAAGAAATTTCGATGGCACGTACAATCCGAATTAGCCCAACCTTTATCTACAATGCTCATCTGAATGAGGTAGGATAACCGCCATGAAAGTACGTTTATAGTTTCTAGTATTTACACACACACATAATCTGCCAATAAGTGAGGCACATTGCTTCCTCGCATCATATCATGTACTTTATTGATGTTATATTTTTACAACCAAATATTGTCTAATTTATTTACTGGTTTTCCCCCTTTTTTGCTTCCGATCTTACCGAACTACTAGAATAACTGTACTACTATTATTGCCAAATAAGACGACTGACGGCAATTTTTTAAAAACCACTTTGGACTCAGGGGACCTCAAAACGTGCAAATCCATCAAATTCTCAAAATCAAATTTTCGCGCCATAACAAATAATCACAATACTTTCTCTTTATATGAGAAATAAAAACATAATAACTTGTAATTTTAGTTTGATTTATCTTAAATTTAGAAGCCATGTTCAATATTTTAAAAAAAATATATATTATTTTTTTAATAAAATGTTTCATTTTTAAGGGAAGAAAGGAAGTTGAGCGTACGTGGCTGGAATGATACCATTAGATTCCGCTTTTTCCCCTTATCTTCCTCCATCTTTGTTGTTCATTGTTGATTGATAATTACAATTTTTACAATATTTCCATCTACTAAAGTATATTGTTTGGAGTGCGTGTCTATTATAAGTTTTCAAATAATTATATGGATTTTTGATGATGGTCGAGAGTTTTACACAAAGCTGGCATCATGATCAACTCTATCAGGTATTAAATATGTATAAATACTCTTATTTTATTTGTTTAGTAATATCTTTGTACCTCACATTTAGTATTTTGTTTTGTGGGCTATAATTTTGATGAAACGTTAGTTTTTGGTAATTCTTAACTGTTAACTTTGGCTCTAAAACTTAGTAATTTAATTTGGTAACTGTGAAATTTCTTGTAAACTTAATTAGGGTAACTTCAGTCTAGGAGATAGCGTGCTAAAAAGTGTCTGGCTCACATCAAGCTAGAAATTTGTGTACATTTGCTTTATCTTGCAATTGACTGAAAACATTGAGGGAAGAACACGAGTGAGGCCTAGTAACCAACATAAGGTACATTAAAATACCTTATTTTTGCAAGGTAATAATTGTAATTTAGGATCTATAGGTATTTTTGATTAATTTATAAACCCGAAAAATATTTCCACTCACCTTCATCTTACATTTCAAATTCACTCATTAATTTTCTTTTGATATAATAAATTAAATTTATATCTGATCTTGCTAATAGTCTAGGAGATAGCGTGCTAAAAAGTGTCTTGACTAACATCAAGCTAGAATTTTGGTAACTAGTTAATCTTTTAGCGCCTTTTAAGAATATGTGGTCGGCTAAGTTTGTCTGCGGGACATAGCATGGCAATAGGCGTTTGATAAAAACAAACCGGTGAAGTGCGGCCATGTCTCACCAATTATGGTGGACAGTGTAATTTTCATGATCCTGAGTACAGAATTAGTTAGTAAACCAAAAATCAAGTCGATGTTATTTTCACACTTGATAGGTTAGTTATTCAAATATTACTAAAAATCAACGTGGTCACCTGTCATCGGACAAACTAACATCAACTTGATTTTTGGTGTACTAACTAATCCTGTACTCAGGATCATGAAAATCACATTGTCCACCATAATTGGTGAGACTTGGCCGCTCTCCACCAGTTTGTTTTTATCAAACGCCTATTGCCAAGCTATGTTCCACAGACGAACTTAGCCGACCACATATTCTTAAAAGGCGCTAAAAGATTGACTTGAATACAAAATTCTAGCTTGATGTTAGTCAGACACTTTTCTACACGCTATCTCCTGGACTATAAAGCAATATCGTCTATAACTAAAAAGCAACTCTGCATACATAATTTTTTATGTAACATAAACATTATTTGATCTCTTAAATCCTAAATCTATCAAAAAGGAATTTAATTCTTGGTTCTAGCTAGTGATGTATAATACCCGGGTATTTAAAACCGCGGGTAAATACCCTGGGTATTTACCCGGGTAAATACCCATTTTGGGTAAATACCCAGGTATTTATGATAATTTTTAAAGTTACAACTGCTACAAGTTTAATTTCAAACTTATTTATTGTAAATAAATATATTATGAAAGTTCAAGTAGTTATTAAGTGATATTATGTCTCAATAATATTATGGAATGGATATTAATAAGTTAATAAGAAAAATAGTCCAGGAGATGGCGTGCAAAAAAGTGTCTGACTAACATCAAGCTAGAATTTTGTGTATAAGTAAATGTTTTGGTGCCTTATAAGAATATGTGGTCGGCTAAGTTCGTCAGCGGGTCATTGCTTGGCAATAGGCATTTGAAAAAAGAAAAAAAAAAAAAAAAAAAAAAAAAAAAACGGTCGAGCGCGGCCTTGCAGTGGTATAACTATGGGCCCGCATTGCAGGTGGGTCCCCGTACCATGGGGGCCCCCCAAATCCAATGTACCACTATCGATGGGGGCCCCATTTAGGGCATAATAAAAACTCCCTTGGAATCATACTTCTTCACCATTGTCAGGGGGGCCCATTCAATTCTAAACTCAAATCCTTTTTTTTTTGGTCATCAATTTTCTTTTGCGAGGGGCCCCCCTAAAAGTTCTTGCAAAGGGGGGGGACAATGCCCTAGATACGTCACTGCGGCCATGTCCCACCCTTTATGATGGACAATGTGATTTTCATGATCCTGGAGTACGAAATTAGTTAGTAGACTTAAAATCAAGTTAGTGCTAGTCATGTAATAGTCTGGTTAATCAAATATTACTCCAAATCAAAGTGGTCACCTATTAAGTGACAGAATACCATCAACTTGATTTTTGGTCGACTATCTAAGTTAGTAATCAGGATCATGAAAATCGTATTGACAACCAAAAAGGGTGTGACATGGCCCCTCTCCACCCGTTTGTTTTTTCAAATGCCTATTGCCAAACTATGTCCCGCAGACGATCTTAGCCGACCACATATTCTTAAAAGGCACCAAAACATTTACTTATACACAAAATTCTAGCTTGATGTTAGTCAGACACTTTTTTGCACGCTACCTTCCTGGACTAAATGCCTGCATAAAATAAGAATGCATAACCTAATTTTCAAAATAATAATCCTGTCCTTTTCCTTCAAAATAAGCATTCTGTTTGAAATAATTGAATCTGTATAACTAATATTAATATATGTACCTACTTAGAAATAATAAATACCCGCACACTGGGTATTTTTTTAGGAATGAAGTGAGCTTAACACATCCTATTTTCCCTAAATGACATTTATTAAAGCCATTAGAGTATGGAAAATGCTCAGAACCTCTTGAAACACTATTTAAATCATTATTTGTCATAAATACCCTCATTTTGGGTATTTACTCTGGCCTCAGGTTAAAACCCAGGTAAAACCCATTTTTATTTACCCTACCCGCTGGGTATATACCTGGCCCACATCACTAGTTCTAGCATTTTGATGACTGTTTTAAACCATATAAAGACTCTTAATTAGAAATACAATCTGACTTACTTATATTTCACCCCCTTAGGAGGATACATATCGTCCCTACCATATCAAACCAACGAATGTGCAAATCGGTACTTTTCAGGAGAGCCAAAAAAACTCCTATAACAATGAATCTAAACTCAACTTATTGTCAAAAGGAGAAACATTTTTAATATATTGTTTAATCCTTTTTAGGATTATATAAAGCTTTAGCCATTAACTGTTTTTTTTTACTAACCAAAAATAGGAGTATTTTGGATCTCCTGAAAAGTACTGATTTTCACATTTGTTAGTTTGATATGGTAGGGACGACGATATATACACAAATTCTTTTTTCACAGTTCAGAAAAGCAGTCTTAACATCTATTTGTTCAAAATAAAAGGATAATTTAGTTCCAACTGATAATAGTGTTCTTAAAGTAATCAACCTATATTCTGGTGAATATAAATCATCATTATAATCAATTCCATTTTCCTGGTTAACACAAGACTAGCTTTATAACGGTCATATTCTATATTCTCATGATACTTGTAAGCAAAAACCCGCTTAGTATCTAAAACTTTATATCTTCTTTATATTTAAGTACTTCCCAAGTTTTATTTGTATTTATTGAATTCAATTCTCTTTCAACAGCATCTTTCCACTTTCTCTCATCTCCCCTACATTTTAACTTAACATAATTGTTAAGTACATCTTCAAAGTCATTTAATGCATTATAAGCCATATCTTACATCTCATAATCATTCTATCTTGTAGGTAATTTAATCTTCCTTTGATTATCTTGTTCTGAATCATTACAATCAACAGTTCTTACTATCCTTATCTTATCCTTATCTTCTAATTCTATATTTATATTATCATCTGATTCTTTGTTTGTATCATTAACAGTATTATTCTTAATTTGTAAACTAGTCCTTATGTCTTTATAATAAAAAAATCTGTTCATCGAATTTCTTTGTAAGTTTTAGGATCAAATTCTTTCCTAATATAAGCGTTACATCCAAAAATATTAAACTAGGCATCGCGTGGCTCTATCATTGAAGCGAGCGTCTTGCAATAAAATACTGAATATTAAAATTTGTTTATCATGATGAATGTCATAGTTGAAGATTAGTGGAAGAGGGTAGTGAGGGGTAGAGTGGGGGTTCTCGGTACAAAGCTTTACTTCCTAAACAAACGTACACACAACACGACTATAAGAATCTTAACCACTCGTAATAGCTTTTTAACTATTTTTATAAATGTATCACTTCATTACTCAAATACTACTGCTTGTATCAAGCTGAAATTTTACATACTTGTTTCAATTGAACTTTAGACGATGTACATGAAGTTTTATTAAAATCGTTAGAACGTAAGATATCGGTAAAAAGGTTGTTTTCTCTATTTTAAACGTTTAGGTCCGCTTTAATAGTTTTAGCGATCTTTATTAATCCATAGCAGTGTCGTTGTTGGTTTAACTAAAAAATGTTATTTGAAAAAAATGTTCGTCTCATCGAATAGGGGATAATAGAATTTTTTCCCGTCCTGAAATTCCAATTTTAAATTTGAAGCTCTCGTTTACGCGAGCGTTGCCCGCGAACTCTTGGACGGATCACGCTGTCCAACGAACTTAGCCTGAGTATTAGTAAAAGAAAGAGACAAGATGCATATTTCTTTGAATGTAAGAAGCTCGCTTCAATTATTACATTAGGCAGACACCCTTCCATAACTGCAGGCGTTACCATATCTATATTATTAGCAGGGCTCTTATTAATAACATTTGAAGCTGCTCTTAGAACCTCATCCCAATATTCTTGAGGTAGATTAGAGTCATACAACATAGTTCTTGCTGGTTCTACTAATGTGTGGTTCATATGCTCAGCACGGCCATTGTGCTGCGGCATATAAGGTACAGTATAATCCAATATTACTCCCTCCTCTTTACAATATTCTACTCTCATTAAACAAGTAGATAAGTATTTGCCACCATTATCACATTTTAGTTAAGAAATTTTACAATTATTAAATTTAGCATGAACCATTCTCAGATATTCTTTGAAACAATTTACTTCACTTCTAACTTCTTTTCACTTCTGATTTTTGTTTAAATCCTCTTTGAGTATCTAAACATACTCTTTATTAGTGCTCGATTTCTACATGTAAATTCTCATCCAGACCATCAACTTAATTAGAATCTATTAATTTATTTAGACCAGTATAACTCAAATGGCTATAGCGTCGTGCCATTTCAATAATTCTCAATTTTCATGTTTAACAGAATAACATTCTGATTTATTAACTACAAAATTTAATTCGTATAAGTTATTTCTATGACCGATTGCTATTAAATTATTTTTAAAATCAATTAATTTTACTAAATCTTTCTCAAATATTACCTTAAGATTAGATAAACATAATTTTTAAACAGATAATAAATTACTTTTTAATTCAGGAACATATAATAAATTTTTAATACAACAATTTATTTATTTTCCTTTGAATTTACTTATTACTTTAATGTTGCTAATACCAGAAGAGGCAAATAAATATTTATCATTCTTGGCAATAACTATTTTATAAGCGTTTTTAAAAACAATAATTCACAAAAGTAATTTTTATCATTAACAAAATTATGTGTGTCTCCTGAATCTATGAAGAAATTTATTTGTTTATTACATTTTTCTGTGATGTGAGTGGTGTGTCCATTGTTTGACATGAAACATACATTACTGTTGGAACGCCGAGAGAATGTGCGTGGAAAAATGGATCTTGGATCAAAGTTGTAAACTAAAGGCCTGGCCACACAGAAAGCTATGCTACACGAGCTATCTATGCTACGTCTGCTAGCTATGTGAGCTACGCTAGCTATATTTAGGCGGGGTGGCCACACAGAAAGCTACGTTTTAAGCGGTGTTTTTTTAGTCTCGTTCGACATGTTGAGTAGGAAGGACTACAGCTGCTCTGATGAAGAGCTATTGCTTTATTTTTTACTACGTTTTTATTAGCTTGCTTTTTTGTTTGTTTGTTTGTTTGTCCGGTACAAATCTGGCAATCGATTTCTAACTAACTTCCCGAATAGCTAGGCACTTGAAACTTTTAGAATAGCTCAGAACACGATGACAATGCATTATTTTAATACTTATAGCCATCTTTCAGCAGATATTAATTCGTTCAGCAAATTTTGCTGTATGGAAAGTTAGTTCGGAAAAAATCCGCAAGTTATTTTATTTGTTTTGACGTATCCCATATTTTTACGATCTTCATTATGACGGGTTTCAAATTTGTGATTTTTTATTCAGAGGTAAACATTGAATGACAGCTAAAAATAATAAGTAAACAAAGAAATAAATTAATTGACGTATGAAAACCAGGGTCTACACTTGTGTACTAGATATCGGTTTATTTTCTTTACATCTGTACTTCTTTAATTGTACTTATTTTTCTTCTCTTACCCTCCCCTACACGGGGCCATATCGATGGCCACGGTTTAGATTTGGTGTTGGTGAGATCCGTTCTTTAAAGATTTGTCCTTTTATAGGTTTAAGATCAGCTCTCTAGATAATTGTCATATATGTGAAGTAAATAAATTCGGAACTATTTATATTTCTCTTTCTTGTAATTATTGTATATTAATTTTAAATGATCAATTATGATTTATATATTTTATTTTTAAATTACACAAAACTGTGGGATACCTCAGTATCTAAACATTTGACAACAAGGATTTTTTACAGTATCTAAACAAAGGATTTTTTACAAGTAAATGATCAAGCCGCCGCTTGATTCTTCAATTCCCTCAAAAATTATTCTGCAGCTTGCCCTGGCTATTGATTTAAATTATTAAATCTAAATCCTTCAATAGTTATATTAGACTAAGGAACAAATTCAGTCAATATTTTATCTAATGTTTGAACTTTTTTTATCTGTCTCTACCGAAAAATACATTCAATCTATCTTTTCCAATTTAAGATAGAAATATTGTTACTTTAGTTTCTTCATAATTTTTCACTATTTTCTGAAGCCAACTTCAACAATTCAAACTTTTTTCCATTTAGGCCACTTACCTTGTATTGTATTATCACATACTTCCATTTTAAACATTTTACAAACAAATTAGTTTTTGTTAGCAAATATTCTTATTCTATAATAATCTTTTTACCTTTGTATTCTTCTGACACCATGTATTATATTACTATACATGAATATTACCTAATTATTATAATTAAACTCAGTCATGTAAAAGAAAACAAAAAGAATGGTTGTTTATTTTTATTACCGTGGTAACAATACTTTAATAGTTATTTATGCACCTAGGGAGTAAAGTAAGCCATTATTCCCTGAGCGAAAAAGTTGGTTCTTGAGGCGAAGCCGAAGGAACCATGGTCTCTAAATCCCGAGGCGAAGCCGAGGGAATAACTCTTATTAGCTCCTGAGGTGCAGCCAAGGGAGATAATTATCGCGAGGGGAATAATGGCACTTTACTCACGAGGTACATACACTATTTTATCTCCAGTAGAAAAAAGATACACATTTTCGTCCATTGCACAGTTTTTATTTAATATTTTAATAAATAACAATAATTATTAGCACTTTTTATAAGAGATTCAATATTAAAAACAAATAAGAATTGGAATTAAACTCAAATAGAAGGTTATTTAGATGCAGGTTATAATGTTGTAAACAAAGATAAACATGGTCAAAAAAGCGCAGTGGCGCCAACCTGATTTCGACAACTTCATTACATTAGCCATACATTTTCTACTATTTATAAAATAATTAAGTTGCAATCTTTACTTTTTTGCCCTACTTTACTTTTTCGCCCTACTTTTACTTTTTCTCCCTACTTTTTGAGTTCAGGGATGAAAAGACCTGTTATAGTCCCTCTAAACTAATTCAAAATCATAACTTTTTTCCCCTACTGGAGATAAAGTAATTAAATACAACACTGTAATAAATAATATTTAAATAAATAAAGTATGTCAATAAAGCAATGTGTGACAGTCCTCCACAATTCACTTACACTCTCTAATAATATTGGAACAAGAGATTTGTAAATGGAATAGCATAGGCATGCACACACAGTTGTTTAGACTAAGAGATATTATCGCTTCTATTCACAGTAGAGATGATGTCCCTTACTCCAAACATAGCTTAAACTAAGCAACTAAAGCTGGGTGTTTACACGGGTAAAGTAAACAGGAGAGTAGAGTAGTGAGTAGAGTAACTCTACCCGTAGAAACCCGAAAAAACGCTCCGTAGAGTAGAGTGGCGAGTAGAGTAGCTAGTAGCCGGTAGAGTAGAGTTCTGTACCGCATGCAGTAAAGTGGACTCTACTCTACTTCCCCTACCACAGCTCCCACTCTACTAGCTTTGCCGCTCTACCCGTGTAAACGTTTTCAGTAGCAAGTAGAGTTTAGTTTTAGTTTATACATTGTTGTGCAATCATTTCTGCTTTTTTACTATACTTACTACTAGCTAATGTGTAAACGCTCCAAAATCAAAATTGGTAGTGTAGGAAGTAAAGTACACTCTACTCGCTACTCTACTCTCCTGTTTACTCTACCCGTGTAAACCCAGCTTAAGAAACATCAAACAAAATTCACTTTTGATTAATATTCATGGACAAATAATATGTAAATATTGTTTTTTAATACAAAAGAAAAAACAACACTGTCCAAGCCTTGTGTACTTGTAATTCCACTTCATGTATTCTTCTACTTTTTATTTTAATTTTCTATCCACAGTTAAGAGTTTAAGGATTATGAAACTATTTTTAAAGATTTCACTTACTTCAGTGCTGATGCCTAATTAATCTAATTTTATTATTCTAATTCTATTTCTTATATATTATATATTTATTCATTATGTTGATTTTTTATTTATTTATTTTTTTTTCATTTGTTTCAGAAACAAGATTTGAATGTAAATGGTGGATTCCATATAAATGAAGCTGGAATCAGAGAAGACCTTGATTTGAATCAATTAATGGCGTGTTTGAAAGTGATGTCTTGTTAAACTGAAGTACTCAGCTGCACATTGAACTCTCAGCAAGCATATTTTGCATGTTTTGCTGTAAATTAAGTCAGTCTTGTAGAAAAATGCTCTACATTATTACTTGGTGCCAAACATTATGTCTACTTGGCCTAATGGGAAGATCTGCAACCTTAGCAATATCTATATTTGGATTCAAGAAAACCAAAAGTTTTGGGAGACCAATCGGCTAAACATAAAATTCTCATTTTCTTCACTTCATGGAAAAACATAGAATCATGGATATGTTTTTGGGCAGTGAATCCACATATCGACACTTCAATGTTTTAAATTTATAGAGTAGATGGATGTTAAGGTGTGAAATGATGATACTTTATTCCATTTGGTCCACTAGGAGCTCTGATATAATTTTATATTAAATTTAGAAACTTCTATCGGGGAAATTTAGTAAGAGGGTAAAAAGAAAAACACAAACAATAAGAAATAGCATCAGGAAAAAAGTTCATTAGTCCAATTTTTTAAGCTTTAAAATCATATTTATTTTTTTTAACTTAGTTACTGTTAAGACTAACACATATCTCCCAATGTGTAACAAGTTTTTTCTTTCTGTCACGAAAAATTCCGGCTTTTCTCAAATTCAGGACTTGATAGCTGCTTTCCCTCTTCACAGAGTTGTAATGATTACCTTTGAGTAGATAAAAAAAAAAAAAATCTCAAGGCATGGGAGTAAGGAGGAGTAATGAGCTCGGGGGAGTAAGGAGGGTGGTGGTCACAAACTCAGGGAGCATCCCAAAACGGGATTTGTTTGCGGATGGTTGTGTTTTGAACTTTTTCGCCTGAGGAGAAAGCAGACATTGATATTCAATGCTCTGTCTTTTCTCTTTCCGGTTCTTATGATGGTCCCATGACTTGTGCATGGTTACAATATTCAAAAGAAAGTTGTCTCCTTCACCACAGTAGCGCTGCAAAAGTTGCTCGTTGCATTCCAATTGACACTTTTTGTTCTCGTCTGTGAGGCGGCATGGTACTTATGTATACAGTTTTTACAGTACCCCAATTGTTCATTAATAAAGCCTATGCGATATGCTTTTAAGTGATTCGCAGGTAATTTTGAACCAAATCGTTAATGAGTTGGTGATGTTTATTGTCTGTAGCAGTGATTGGACATCCACTGTGTGTTTCATCAACAATTATGTCTTTTCCAAGCTTGCAAGCATACAATGCTATTATCCATCTATTTACAATAGACCTATCAACAGCATTGTTACAATAAATAGCCTTTAAACGACGATGAATCTCTGAAGGAGTCACTTTTTCGGCAGTTAAAAATTTGTTGACATAGCAATAGAACATGTCTCTATATAGTCCCCAGGCCACCATAAGAAGTGAGTCGCTGATTGATAAAGTTTTCTTACCTTATGGAATGGCTTATTTATGCCGTGTCCACCGATGAATTGGGTATATGGCAACTGGGCGCTGGGCCATTTCTTTTTTTTTGACATGCCAAACATGCCCTTCTACGGAAACATTGAAAAGAGATAAATAAAGTTTTGATTTTCACAGGATCGTTTAATTAAATTATTTAAAAAATAGTGGTACAGGTGGCCACCGATACGAGTGGGCCGTTCACTTTTCAACGTCCCCGCAGAGCTACATGTTTGGGGCGGTGGACACCCCAAACGGCCCACTCTTATCGGTGGCCACTTGTACCATTGTTTTTTAAATAATTTAATTAAACGATCCTGTGAAAATCAAAAATTTATCTATCTCTTTTCAATGTTTCCGCAGAAGGGCATGTTTGGCATGTCAAAAAAAAAAGAAATGGCCCAGCGCCCAGTTGCCATATACCCAATTCATCGGTGGACAAGGCATAAATAAGCGATTCCATAAGGTAAGAAAACTTTATCAATCAGCGACTCACTTCTTATGGTGGCCTGGGGACTAATACTTCTGTTCTCAAAAACACTGGATGAACACAAGGCATTAAAATTGCGCATGCGCATAATAATGCGGGGAATGTTACTTCCACATGCCATCTGATACGCTTCTGAAGGCCATTTCGTTCTTGTTTGTTAAACAAGTGTGCATTACTTTTAGCCTATCCTCGTACTATTAAAAATTCAAATGAAAACCAAAGTACCTCCTATTATATTCTAACTTGAAACTTCTAACTATTAGAACTTAAGCCCGTCTGTCATCAAAATATTTTACTATAAATGAAAACCTAAAAACCTCCTGTTAAATCCAAATTTCGTGGCACAATATTTATAAGCCTCACAATTTTTGCATTCTGTTCCCCATAGCTAAAACATATCCATGTTAAAGAAAGCCAAAGAATAAAGCAAATATCTAAATCAAACTTTTAAGATTTAAGAAAGAACACTGATTTTATATTAAACCACTTACTGTTAGTAACTCCATAGATTCTCAAACTAAGGATTACTGCCTTAACAAGTCTTAGTAAAGCAGAACATGTTGCTTTTTTCAGCTCTCAATTTAGTACCCATGAATTTATGTGGGGCTGTCGCTTGTTTTTGCGACTTTTACCTAGTATTGACAACTTCGTTCCTTGAGAAACTACAATAATTCAATACTGCTTAACCAATTATCACAGGCAATATTTCCATTCAACCCTGTTCCATACAAAGGTAGAGCGAGCCTTGAAACAATATCTTTTGGCTTGCTCCTGACATTGTAGGGACCATCTGGTAGTTTTCCATCGAAATTTAGTGGCGATACATAAATGTAAATACTAGTATAAATTCTAGGTTATAAAGCAATAAAGTAAATAAATATAGTATTTTTTGAAAAAATTACGTTCGTAATTATAAAAAGACGTATAAAAATAACCAATAATCACAAATAAAGAATAAACAATTAAGTAAATAATATTGGAAACTATAATATAAAATAAATGTATATATAGCATTTTTTTGTTTGAAAAATTAGTTCGTTAGTATAAAAAACAATCAATTATCACTAATAAAGAATAAACAATAAAGTAAATAATACTGGAAAATATAATGTAAAATAAATCTAGTGTTTTTTTTTTAAAAATTCGTTTCATATTATAAAAATAAGTTGTATAAAAAATAACCAATTATCACAAATATTACAGTAAAATGGAGGAACTTTATGAATATAAGGACTAGGAATAATTTTAGTCTTTTTAGGAAGAATAATGTGTATGACTATAAAATTTTGTAAGGATAAAATATCACATAATATCGCACAATTTACCTAAAAATAAAAGAACTAATACAACATAAAAAAAGAATGGGGGAAAAAAATACGGTATGAACTATAATGTCTCATTGTGCCATTTTACAGAACAATTGCCCATGCATAATCCTGGTTCGCCCCTGCATCCTGGGCAGTAAAATCCAGTGTTACTTCTCTTCATTTGTAGATGGCAGATCCGGTATCGTTTATCCAATTTTTTCCCCTTTTCACTGGAAGGCACGGATCGTGGAAAATGGGTGGGATTGACCCAAGTCGGTAACATTCTTGGAGGAACTGCTAAATGGAGATCAGGTGTTGGAGGCAGAAGCTGGTCAATTAGAGTGTTCCGGTAATCATAGAAGGAAACTTTTTTGGGTGCATATTTGTTGTACAGTAAAAACTATTGAATACCATCATTTGAAATATATGGATCCCAATTTATTTATGTCAGCGCAAAGTTTTCCTTTCTATTAAATAATAGGATATCATTTGGTCCATCTTATCGATACCACCCATCGACTCATTGTACTTTGCAATTGCCAGTGGTTTCTTGACCGTTTTTCCTCTTCTGGTGACTACATCCACCATGTCAGCGTGGAACTCGGATGAAATGAAAAGGATTTCTTTTCTGTCATTTCACCGTAGGACACATATTCCATCTTCAGAATAAACACTTTCACACTCCCCTTTCTGGATCTTCTTCCTTTCATAGAGTTCAGTTCTTGGAAGTGTCCTTCCGATTTTTTCTTATTGTTCCCAAAACTTAAGTATTGTTCTCCAACATAAATTTTGTGAGACGGAAATCATTATAAAAATTGTCCATAAAAAGACTAATTTTAGCCGCAACTTCATTTACATTATAAACCACCGTTTTTATGCTGCCAGTATCATTACTCCACTTCTTCCTTTTTTTCCTTTCCTTGTTCCTTTATCCAGTCCAGAATCCTTTCCATTAATCCTTAGGGCAATCGGTCAATTTTTTCCTTTCATCTCCCAGTTATTCTTAAGTTGAAAGTAAGTTGGCGCAACATCCGCTCTCAATAATTCACTTAACTTTTTTAAACCTTCCCCGCCTTCACACTGCAAATTCAAGTCTTTATCTAGTGTAAATCGACAGTTTGTATGTGAGTCTCCGCCCCTCTGATCTTTATCAAAAAGTTCTTGTCTACCTTTCTTTTTATTTCTTTACCCAGTACTAGAAAGAAATTTCGTTTTTCTCTGGTTGCTTGCGAGTTCTGTAAACGGCGTAGCTGGTGTTTTGCAACTTACCGCAATTGCTTAATACTTTATCTATGTAGGCATCCATTGGTATGTGGGCTATGTGCAAATCGCTATTACCCAAAGGATGAGTCCTATTAATTAAGATATCAACCCCTAACATATCTTTGCATAAATCCGCAATTATTGCTTTTGAACTACCCCTATCCTTCGATGCCTTATCCAAACCGCGGAAAACCAAATACAATAACGTGATTACTTCTAGCTAAATTCAACATTTCAATGTTGCTCTTATTGGTTGCTTGTCCATCTAGAAGAAGTAGAACAGGTGATGTTTCAGTTGGTTTTGTGACTTCTATAAAATGTTTGAACCATTGTGTAATGTTAGTCTGAACCCAACCAGATGGGTGACAAGCAGCTATGGAACTTGGTGGAGCGTGTTTCATTAATTGGCTATTCATGTTTTTTTCTAAGAAAAATAATAAGAGGAGGAACAAAATCGCCTCCTGCACCCATGCAGCTAAAAACAGTCACAAGAGATCCTCTCTCGGCTGATGTTAGAGGTCCAACATCAGAGCAATTACATGTGCTTATCTTTCAGAGCAGTAACATTTGCCACTTTACTTTGGGCAACAGATAAACCTGTCTCATCGACATTGTATAGACGGTTAGGAGGATCATAATGTTTTTCAAAAATCTCTTCTAAAATGTCAAAAAACTTAATTGCTTCGTCTAGATTAAAACCTCTTGCTCTGGCAAAAGATGTAATTTCTATTCATAAAGCCATAGAACCAATATTTCTGAAACATATGAGGGATTTTATTTTTAGATGCAAGCTCAACTGCTAAAATCCTTTCGTCAAACCATAAAACTTGGATTCCATTTTAATTAGATATTTTACTAATTCTTCCTCTAACTCTTTAGAAAAAACTGGCTTACGTCCAAGGGAGGTTGATGCTGCTTTTGCAGCGTCTTGATCCTTACCTTGTGAAACAAGGCAAAAAAGGGTAGCTCTCGGTACTTGAAACTCCTTAGAAGCTTTAAGGACCACATCTATCTTTATATTTGAACTTGTAACCACAAAGCTCTTTAAAAAAAAAAGCCGGCAACAAAAACATTATCACTGTTTGAGACACTACAACTAAATGTTACTGCATTAATCCTAATTTATAACTATGTGAAACTGAGGACGTCCGGGGGGTTTGGGGGGTTATAGAATACATTTGCTTGTTATTATTTAAACAATACTTAACAGTGTTTTAAAAACTGTTGGTTCAAAGTTGAGCTAAAGTATGTGCTTTAGCTGCTGACTCGTTTGAAGAAGTATCATTTTCTATAGTCATAAGAACCAGAATGATTGATTCTAACAATAAAACTGCGTCATGACATTGCACCCATCGTGTCTCGCACAAAGATATAATTTTTCTTTTCTTCAAATCTGTACCTACAACATTCTGTAATTTTAATTTTCAAAATATCGGTTCTTTTCACACATGCGTAAAAAAAAGTGGTTGTCTCTTATATTACGCCCATACAGTTTCTGATTATTGGAATCTTGCTAGCGTCTGATAGACATAAATTTAGTGAGTGTGAAACACAGTGCGTATATATAGCTGAGGGAATTCTTTCTTTAACATGTGCCTGTACTCCCCTGAACGCATCACTCATGGCAGATGCACCATCGTAACCTTGGCCTCTCAAGTTATTTAAGTCTAGGCCAAAAAATTTCTAAGTCTCCATTAATGTACTTGCTAAACCAGCGCCAGTTACGTCATATACAGGGACAAAGCAAAGAAAATCTTCCCGAATACTTATTGGTTTTTCGACAAGGTACCTCACACATAATGAGTATTGTTCAATTTGGCTTATATCTGTGGTTTATCTGCTAGCACAGAATAAAATCCAGTTTTTTTTCACATTGGAAACTATTTTACCATATAAATATAGTTGATGGATCTTTAGGTGTGAAAATTAAAACATTACTCCATTACTGTTTTAAGAGGCGTTTCGACCCGTAATCTTAAGGTCATCATCAGTCTTTATTTCTAAAATGACAAAATAATCAATTACATTAATGCCCTATGCTTACATACGCTAATTTGATGAAAATTAACATTATTGATCATATGATTAGAGTTCATGGTAATACTTACAATTTAGCTGTACAATGGAAATTAATCTCTATCTCAATAAGAGAGCGTCAATAATTAAAATATTTACATTAATTAAGTTATTCTTATAAAAATTTAAAAATTAAGTTAATCTTAATGTAAAGCATTATGTTATACTTAGTTACTTAGGATTTTAAATAATAAATATAAACACTTTCACCACTTTATAATAATACATTAAGATCTATTGAATCCTTAAAATAATAATAAGATACATTTAAATAGCACAGAAATTAAAAATTAATGTAAGTATAATTAGTGTAACCCCTCTCTACCAGGTAGCGCTAGTGATCAAATTTCGTTTTAAACAAAACATCTATATATATAAAAGTCAACGTATGTGTGTGTGTGTGTGTGTGTTTGTTCTTTATAGAAATCTACAGTTTTAGTTCCGATCTCGATGAAAATTTGCACACTTGACCTTCAAAGCAAGGAAACAATCAAGGTCACAGGGGTACGGGTACAAGTAATAAATACGGGGTCAAAGTAATGAATACCCTTCATGATGCATATCGTTGAAAAGCTCTTTAAGGGTACAGTAATTGTTGTTATGTACACTTTTGTCATATTTTCATTTAGGAGGGGGGTAAAATAGAAAAATATAACTATATCTATATATAGAAAGAAGAGTATCTATATAAGAGAATGTCTTTTACACAAATCTACAGTTTTATCCCAATTTGATGCATTTTTACACGATTTTTCTTCCAAACAAGGTGAAGGTCACTGCCTACATGATTTTCCGAAATTAAAATTTTGGTACACAGAGGTAGGGGTACAAATGTCAAAGTAATGGATACCCTTCATGATGCATATCGTTGGAAAGCTCTTTAAGAGTACATTAATTGTTGTTAAGTACGTTTTTGTCATATTTTCATTTAGGAGGGGGGTAAAATGGAAATGTATATCTATATCTGTAATAGTCAACGTAAGTGTGAATGTGTTTATGTTCTTTATACAAATCAACAGTTTTAATTCGATCTCGATGAAAATTTGCTCACTTGACCTTCAAAGCAAGGGGAAGATCTCTGTCTACATGAATGTTCGAAATTAAATTTTTGGTACAAAGGGATACGGGGTACAAATGTCAAAGTTGAAAACCCTACATGATGCTCTTACATGATGCGCTGATGTTGAAAAGCTCTTTAAGAGTACAGTAATTGATTTTACGTGCATTTAGGGGGGTAAATGGAAAAATATATCTAAAAGTCAACGTATGTGTGTATTTTCTTCATACAAATCCATAGTTTTAGTCCGTCAAAAAATGCACACATGACCTTCAAAGGAAGAAAAAATCAGTGTCTACATGAATTTTCGAAATTTAAATTTTGGTACACAGGGAACAGGGTACAATAATGAATACGGGGTCAAAGGACTGAATACCCTTTATGATGGATATAGTTGAAAAGCTCTTTAAGATTACATTAATTGTTGTTATGTACAGTTTTGTCATATGTATTTTCATTTAGGAGGGGGTAAAATGGAAAAATATAGCTATATCTTATAAAAAAAGAAGAGTGTCTGTATGAGGGTATGTCTTTTATACAAATCTACAGTTTTATCCCAATTTGATGAATATTTACTCACTTTCCCTTCAATTCAAGGGGGAGGTCACTGTTTACATGAATTTTCGAAATTTAAATTTTGGTACAAAGGGGTACGGTGTAAAAATGTCAAAGTAATGGATTCCCTTCATATCATGCATATCGTTGAAAAGCACTTTAAGAGAAAAGTAATTGTTATGTACAATTTTATTTAGGAGGGGATAAAATGGAAATTTATAGCTATATATATAAAATCAACGTATGTGGGTGTATGTTCTTTATACAAATCTACAGTTTTAGTTCGATGTCGATAAAAATTTGCCCACTTGAACTTCAAAGCAAGGGGAAAATAACAGCCTACATGAATTTTGGAAATTTAAATTTGGTACACAGGGGTATGGTACAAGTAATGAATACTGGGTCAATGTAATGAATACCATTGATGATGCAAAAGCTCTTTAAGAGTAGAGTAATAGTTTTTATGTATTGTTTTGTCATATTTAATTTAGGGAGGGGGGGAATTTAGGATATTTTAAAATTAGCTTATCAAAGAGGAGGGGGTATAGAAATAGGTGGGAGCGATAGAATCTAGATATTCTTGCATAGTAAAATAATTTATATGTTTCATTATGGTTGTTTATAAACTTATCTAATTATAATAACACTCCGTAGCGAAGCACGGGTACCCAGCTAGTTCTCATATAAAATTTAAAAGTTTAATTAAAAGAATAGCATTTGAATTATCTATTAGTATTTTACCTTTATGACAAACGAATATAAATTCCTTTAGGACAGTTTATATAATGAATAGTGTTACGGATAATATACAATTAGAATTAAATAGCTTTAAAGGTTCTCACTGAAAAAATTCTGGTTTATTAGAATATATACCAATTGAAAAATTTTATTGTCAAACGTTAAATTGGTTATTGTTTTTGTTATTAAGTTATAGAATATTGTTAATGGTTGTAAAGTTTGTAAACTTAATTTTTAAATTTTTATAAGAATAACTTAATTAATGTAAATGTTTTATTTATTGACGCTCTCTTATTGAGATAGAGATTAATTTCCATCGTACAGCTAAATTGTAAGTATTACCATGAACACTAATCATATGATCAAGGATGTTAATTTTCATCAAATTAGCGTATGTAAGCATAGGGCATTAATGTAATTGATTATTTTGTCATTTTAGAAATAAAGACTGATGATGACCTTAAGATTACTGGTCGAAACGTCTCTTAAAACAGTAATGTTAATGGAGTAATGTTTTAATTTTCACACCTAAAGATTCATCAACTATATTTATATTATAATTACAAAGGTGCTGACTTCAACATATTCAACTATTTTACCCTGAATTAAACTACCAAATGTACCTATAAACTCATTTTGTACGACGGAGCTGGTATACATGCTGTTGCCCCCACTTGACAACAGCTGACGATAGGCCTCTCTGATGAAGTGGTAGCGGACGTCTATATGCTTAGTACGAGGATGATGTCCCTCGTTTTCCACCATATGTATAGCACTTTGGCTGTCACTATACAGTATGGTTGGTTCTGTGGCATAACCTTCTCTAAATTCGTCTTCCTTGACAAGAGGATGGTGTAAATTTATTAAGCAACCTATAACTTTGAAAATAATGGAACCATATTTTCGAAGATGAGCAGGTATAAAATCCAATATGTTGTAATTTTTCATTCTCCCAATAACTCTTTCAACATGAATTCTTGCTCTGGCTATAATAGTAGTAAGCCGAGCTTCTGATTCAGAGAGCTGTCCATGCTTAACAAAAGGTGGTATGTTAATATTAACTCCTTCTGGAACCACATCAGAAATTAAAAAACCTTTATCTGCCAACACAAGGACACCAGTGTAATACGTCCGCCACTTGAATACTTTGGTAGCGGGCCGTGACAGACGTAATTACCTCTAAAATTAAGGAAGAGGGTGAATCAACACAATTAAACAACGCCTTGAGGTGCCGGACTATGTTGTCCGAAAAACGTATAATATCAAATACTTAATTTACATCTGATAGCGCGAGACCTGCCGTTTTTCGGCTCGCCTAAACCTTACAATTTACAGTTAGCCAACAATAGTTCCCTATTCGAGCCCTTACAAAAATCGGGCGGCAACTCGACAATAAAATAAAATAAGGAAAACAACTTGTACCCTGAAGGGGACATAAGCCTACTCTTTAATCATTATATTACAAATAAATATGTGGCTTTAATATTCTCAACGTTGAATGGCGACTGAGGGTCGTCGTTGGAAGTGGTACTCACCGCTGGAGGATTACTCTTCTGACCTCGACCTGGGGCGGTGTCCTTTTCGGCGGCTCTCCGCTTAGACCTTTTTTCGGCTTCGAGCTTTTTTTCGGCTTCGACCTTTTTTCGGCTTCGAGCTTTTTTTTTTTGACGGTATTCTAAGTTCAAGAAAATTAATTTTTGGCACACAGCCTGACTAGAACTTTACTAAAAGGAATTTCAAGAGCATACTTGGCACACAGCCTTACTTTAAAAACAGCTTATGGCACACAGCCTTACTTTAAAAACAACTTATGGCACACAGCCTTACTTATGGCACACAACCTTACTTATTTACTTACATACTCGATTCGCTCCCCGCAGCGGAACTCGCTGACTGACTGAACTGACGGAACTGACCCTGAATCGGGGAAATTGGCGGCTTATATACAGCGTTCGGCGGTGGAAGGGGGCCCTGGTCATGCTGAGCGACACTCCATCGGAAACCGGGGGGGGGGGGGGGGGGGGGGGGGCGCCGGCCACCGGTTTACACTCCCTCGTTCCCTGCAAGCCGGCGTCCACGCCGGAGCGGCGGTTAGCGAAGTCCTCTACTCCGGCCGGGGGTGGAGCTTCTGCGCAGCCTCGTACGATTTCCGCCGGCACCCGGCGCAGGAGGCGGGCCGGCTCTGGGTGCGGGAGTGGCGGCAGTCGGGGTAGGTGCTGGTCCGCTGGAGCCGGTACCAGAAAGCATGGCAGGCTCGGCAGCGCCACCCTAACATGCGTGACCGGCGGCGGTGGCAAACGGCGCAAGCAGGCTGCGGGGAGTGGTTCCTCGCTGGAGTCACTCGTAGGTTTCTGATGCCGACGGGGGCTGCTACTTCTTCGCTCGGCCCAGGGAGGGGTGGGGCTGACGTTCTCTCTGCCCCGCCGAGGAGTGTTATCAGGGCCTCCAGCCGACCGAGGACCCAGGAGTGAGTATGCCGGTGTCGAGCTAGATTCCCTGAGGTCCCCAGACGGAGGAGGCGCTGCCGGATGCAGAGGAGCTCTCGCTGGGTTTGCCCCATCAAGGAGGTTTGGGGATCGGCGGCTGTCTGGGTGCTACTCGTCAAGGTTGTCGCTGGTCTGAGGGCGGAGTCCCAGTCGAGGTCAGGAAAGAGGTCGGCGAGTAGGGGTGACTGCGGCCACTCGACGGAGGGTGGTTGTTCAGTTGCCGGAAGTATGTCCATGTCCGAGAGGGTGTCGGCCATCTTCCAGGCGGGGGCGTTGGTTAGGGCCATTAGGTCGGAAAAGAAGTCGTCCACGATAAATTGTAAGTATTACCATGAACACTAATCATATGATCAATAATGTTAATTTTCCATCAAATTAGCGTATGTAAGCATAGGGCATTAATGTAATTGATTATTTTGTCATTTTAGAAATAAAGACTGATGATGACCTTAAGATTACTGGTCGAAACGTCTCTTAAAACAGTAATGTTAATGGAGTAATGTTTTAATTTTCACACCTAAAGATTCATCAACTATATTTATATTATAATTACAAAGGTGCTGACTTCAACATATTCAACTATTTTACCCTGAATTAAACTACCAAATGTACCTATAAACTCATTTTGTACGACGGAGCTGGTATACATGCTGTTGCCCCCACTTGACAACAGCTGACGATAGGCCTCTCTGATGAAGTGGTAGCGGACGTCTATATGCTTAGTACGAGGATGATGTCCCTCGTTTTCCACCATATGTATAGCACTTTGGCTGTCACTATACAGTATGGTTGGTTCTGTGGCATAACCTTCTCTAAATTCGTCTTCCTTGACAAGAGGATGGTGTAAATTTATTAAGCAACCTATAACTTTGAAAATAATGGAACCATATTTTCGAAGATGAGCAGGTATAAAATCCAATATGTTGTAATTTTTCATTCTCCCAATAACTCTTTCAACATGAATTCTTGCTCTGGCTATAATAGTAGTAAGCCGAGCTTCTGATTCAGAGAGCTGTCCATGCTTAACAAAAGGTGGTATGTTAATATTAACTCCTTCTGGAACCACATCAGAAATTAAAAAACCTTTATCTGCCAACACAAGGACACCAGTGTAATACGTCCGCCACTTGAATACTTTGGTAGCGGGCCGTGACAGACGTAATTACCTCTAAAATTAAGGAAGAGGGTGAATCAACACAATTAAACAACGCCTTGAGGTGCCGGACTATGTTGTCCGAAAAACGTATAATATCAAATACTTAATTTACATCTGATAGCGCGAGACCTGCCGTTTTTCGGCTCGCCTAAACCTTACAATTTACAGTTAGCCAACAATAGTTCCCTATTCGAGCCCTTACAAAAATCGGGCGGCAACTCGACAATAAAATAAAATAAGGAAAACAACTTGTACCCTGAAGGGGACATAAGCCTACTCTTTAATCATTATATTACAAATAAATATGTGGCTTTAATATTCTCAACGTTGAATGGCGACTGAGGGTCGTCGTTGGAAGTGGTACTCACCGCTGGAGGATTACTCTTCTGACCTCGACCTGGGGCGGTGTCCTTTTCGGCGGCTCTCCGCTTAGACCTTTTTTCGGCTTCGAGCTTTTTTTCGGCTTCGACCTTTTTTCGGCTTCGAGCTTTTTTTTTTTGACGGTATTCTAAGTTCAAGAAAATTAATTTTTGGCACACAGCCTGACTAGAACTTTACTAAAAGGAATTTCAAGAGCATACTTGGCACACAGCCTTACTTTAAAAACAGCTTATGGCACACAGCCTTACTTTAAAAACAACTTATGGCACACAGCCTTACTTATGGCACACAACCTTACTTATTTACTTACATACTCGATTCGCTCCCCGCAGCGGAACTCGCTGACTGACTGAACTGACGGAACTGACCCTGAATCGGGGAAATTGGCGGCTTATATACAGCGTTCGGCGGTGGAAGGGGGCCCTGGTCATGCTGAGCGACACTCCATCGGAAACCGGGGGGGGGGGGGGGGGCGCCGGCCACCGGTTTACACTCCCTCGTTCCCTGCAAGCCGGCGTCCACGCCGGAGCGGCGGTTAGCGAAGTCCTCTACTCCGGCCGGGGGTGGAGCTTCTGCGCAGCCTCGTACGATTTCCGCCGGCACCCGGCGCAGGAGGCGGGCCGGCTCTGGGTGCGGGAGTGGCGGCAGTCGGGGTAGGTGCTGGTCCGCTGGAGCCGGTACCAGAAAGCATGGCAGGCTCGGCAGCGCCACCCTAACATGCGTGACCGGCGGCGGTGGCAAACGGCGCAAGCAGGCTGCGGGGAGTGGTTCCTCGCTGGAGTCACTCGTAGGTTTCTGATGCCGACGGGGGCTGCTACTTCTTCGCTCGGCCCAGGGAGGGGTGGGGCTGACGTTCTCTCTGCCCCGCCGAGGAGTGTTATCAGGGCCTCCAGCCGACCGAGGACCCAGGAGTGAGTATGCCGGTGTCGAGCTAGATTCCCTGAGGTCCCCAGACGGAGGAGGCGCTGCCGGATGCAGAGGAGCTCTCGCTGGGTTTGCCCCATCAAGGAGGTTTGGGGATCGGCGGCTGTCTGGGTGCTACTCGTCAAGGTTGTCGCTGGTCTGAGGGCGGAGTCCCAGTCGAGGTCAGGAAAGAGGTCGGCGAGTAGGGGTGACTGCGGCCACTCGACGGAGGGTGGTTGTTCAGTTGCCGGAAGTATGTCCGAGAGGGTGTCGGCCATCTTCCAGGCGGGGGCGTTGGTTAGGGCCATTAGGTCGGAAAAGAAGTCGTCCACGATAAATTGTAAGTATTACCATGAACACTAATCATATGATCAATAATGTTAATTTTCCATCAAATTAGCGTATGTAAGCATAGGGCATTAATGTAATTGATTATTTTGTCATTTTAGAAATAAAGACTGATGATGACCTTAAGATTACTGGTCGAAACGTCTCTTAAAACAGTAATGTTAATGGAGTAATGTTTTAATTTTCACACCTAAAGATTCATCAACTATATTTATATTATAATTACAAAGGTGCTGACTTCAACATATTCAACTATTTTACCCTGAATTAAACTACCAAATGTACCTATAAACTCATTTTGTACGACGGAGCTGGTATACATGCTGTTGCCCCCACTTGACAACAGCTGACGATAGGCCTCTCTGATGAAGTGGTAGCGGACGTCTATATGCTTAGTACGAGGATGATGTCCCTCGTTTTCCACCATATGTATAGCACTTTGGCTGTCACTATACAGTATGGTTGGTTCTGTGGCATAACCTTCTCTAAATTCGTCTTCCTTGACAAGAGGATGGTGTAAATTTATTAAGCAACCTATAACTTTGAAAATAATGGAACCATATTTTCGAAGATGAGCAGGTATAAAATCCAATATGTTGTAATTTTTCATTCTCCCAATAACTCTTTCAACATGAATTCTTGCTCTGGCTATAATAGTAGTAAGCCGAGCTTCTGATTCAGAGAGCTGTCCATGCTTAACAAAAGGTGGTATGTTAATATTAACTCCTTCTGGAACCACATCAGAAATTAAAAAACCTTTATCTGCCAACACAAGGACACCAGTGTAATACGTCCGCCACTTGAATACTTTGGTAGCGGGCCGTGACAGACGTAATTACCTCTAAAATTAAGGAAGAGGGTGAATCAACACAATTAAACAACGCCTTGAGGTGCCGGACTATGTTGTCCGAAAAACGTATAATATCAAATACTTAATTTACATCTGATAGCGCGAGACCTGCCGTTTTTCGGCTCGCCTAAACCTTACAATTTACAGTTAGCCAACAATAGTTCCCTATTCGAGCCCTTACAAAAATCGGGCGGCAACTCGACAATAAAATAAAATAAGGAAAACAACTTGTACCCTGAAGGGGACATAAGCCTACTCTTTAATCATTATATTACAAATAAATATGTGGCTTTAATATTCTCAACGTTGAATGGCGACTGAGGGTCGTCGTTGGAAGTGGTACTCACCGCTGGAGGATTACTCTTCTGACCTCGACCTGGGGCGGTGTCCTTTTCGGCGGCTCTCCGCTTAGACCCGGCTTCGAGCTTTTTTTTTTGACGGTATTCTAAGTTCAAGAAAATTAATTTTTGGCACACAGCCTGACTAGAACTTTACTAAAAGGAATTTCAAGAGTATACTTGGCACACAGCCTTACTTTAAAAACAGCTTATGGCACACAGCCTTACTTTAAAAACAACTTATGGCACACAGCCTTACTTAATTACTTACATACTCGATTCGCTCCCCGCAGCGGAACTCGCTGACTGACTGAACTGACGGAACTGACCCTGAATCGGGGAAATTGGCGGCTTATATACAGCGTTCGGCGGTGGAAGGGGGCCCTGGTCATGCTGAGCGAGACTCCTCGAGCTAGTCACGGTTTTGGCGGTGGGCGTGACCTGGGAAGCGGCCCTTTTAGATTAGGTACCAGGTCTCGCTGTGACCTCAGGTCTCACGATCCGTGACGTTTCGGCGCTCATGTCCCCCCGGAAACCGGGGGGGGGGGGGGGGGGGGGGGGCGCCGGCCACCGGTTTACACCAGGGACAAGCAATTCGCTAATATTGCAATTTTGAAAAATTACTTTGTTCTGATATTGACCCTGGATGGTAATTACTGTTTATCTGACTCTTGACATAATTTCTATGGAGACTGGCTACATTTGTTTCGCCAGCTATGTATTTTTTTTTTTGTGATGGACCTACGATAGTGGCTCTCGATCCTAGGAATAGATTTTTATTGTTTTTGTGACATCTTCTCTTAATTTATCTGGAAAAGATTTCTACTGTCCATGTATCCCACGATTTTCTGGTTGCACGATACCTCCTTCGGCTCCTTCTTGTTTTTGAACAACTGATAGAATCATTCTTTCGCTGATTCCTAGAGTACAAGTGGAGTAAACTTTACATACACGTATTTTTCCATGAATACCACCCCCCTCCCGACCTTATGTCCTAAACACTTGCCACCTTACCTTCTCGTCAGTCTATAAATATAAGGCACTGAAGATAGCCGTTATACTCTATATACCTGTTATATTTTAGTATTTTAGAGGCTGAAAACCGCTCGCCCTATCAAAGTTATAACCAAAGAATACCCCTCACGGTGTCGAAAAAAAAAAAAAAAAAAAAATTAACGCTTAAGTTTTTTTCTCTATTTTTTTAATTTTTTTTTTTTAAGTCGCTATATTTTTAAAATATGTGGGTAGGTACAAGACACGTACATGCCAAATTTCAAAGTGATCGGACGAACGCTGTAGTCGTGAGAGCAGGCTACAGGACGGACGGACAGACACACACAGGAAAATATAAGGGCCCTTGGTTTTGCCTAGGGACCCTAAAAACATTTCTTCACACATACCAATTAAATATTTTCTGCAGACATAGTAACGTACATGAGTTAACACGGTAACATACATGATTATACTTAAATAGCTTAGTTGATAGAAAAGTAGGTACACAGGTGATTTAGAACAAATTGTAACAAAAATTGATACTTATAAAAAAAATATTTTAAAACATAAGTAACATTGAAAATCAGATAAATTATCAGAAAAAAGAACAGTTTAAAAACCTGAACTTTTTACTAATAAGTAAATAAATATACTTATAACTAATAATACTCTTAGTAGGAGACTAGTATTTTGCACTTAGTCTAGGAAAACATTTATTTAATCGAATTTCAAAATCTTAGTCAACGTAATTAAGGCACATTCAGACTTAGTTTGGAGTGAGCTAACAACTTAAAATATAAAACATAAAACGTACAATGAAAAACATTAAAATAAAAAAAAAACTTAGAGCTTATTTATAGACAAACTTAAAACTCAGTATTCAATTTTTATAAAATTTACTTGACGAACTAACCAATAAAAACTACTTAAATTATTTCACAGCTCTCGTAAAAATCACTCAAGTTTTAAAATATAAATGTGCTTATAAAAAATATAAAATATGTATAGAAAAGGCACATGTATATAAATAATTATGATTATGTAGCAACAAATTCCATAGGATTCGGCAATATTCCTAAAATTTGTTCAATTTGGATATCTGATGTGTCTTCAGGTACAGCTTTAAATAAAGTCTTTTTCATCGACTGATCTGTAGAACATGACGGTGACCTCTCCATCATCTTCGTCTACAGGTTCCTGACAGACACCGACGTACCTGAACAATTCAATCAAAACATAATGTTGTAAACATCATGAATATATCTATAATTTATAAATTTAAATATCAAACTAGTCGCCCTTGGCATACACCGGCTGAAGCTATTTTAAGTGGACAAAGGTGTGTTTTAACTTACCTATACTTTGTTTTCTTTCTTATCCCTTTGAAGAATTCTACAAGAACATGGACCCCCGCGATTATTTCATCCAGTACTACTTCTCGAAGTATGGGTTGATCTGAATCGAGAGTCTCCATCAGCGACTCCAAGTCAGCGTCGGATAAGTTGTCATGAATCGAGATACGTGTAGTTGGTCCTTTATCATCATATCAGCACTCGCAGTATTGTGTCTCTGTATCTCTTCACTTTCATGGCACCCTCCCATATCGGAGCTCCGTACAACAATATAGATTGAACAACTCCGTTCAATAACATTCTTTTCTTCGAACTCGGGCCTCCTATATTTGGCAGTATCCAATGCCGTCGCTCTTCCTTCCGCCTTTCTGGCTGTCCTGCACAGGTGTTCCCTGTAGTTCAACCTGTCGTCCAGTGCATCGCCCAGGTATTTAACGCACCTTGCTCGTGTTACCTCCGTTTCTCCCAGGAGGAACTTTATGTGGCCTCTTCTACGTGGCCCTTTCAGGATAACCGCCTCAGTCTTATTGGGAGCAAGCTACAGCCCATTTTGCTCCATCCATGCCGATATTCTCTCTAAAGACTGGTTTACTCTGTGTCAGTTCCTCCTCCTCGTCCGCTCTGACCACTACTGCCAAGTCATCGGCAAATCCATATCGTTTCGCCCCCTCTATCAGTTCCAACATTAGCACCCCATCATACAGTATGTTCCAGTGTAGCGGTCCCAGTACTGACCTTATGGGACCACCAGCTTCACCTCCATCACCTCTCCCTTACCAATTCCTACAGTTCGGCCACTAAGGTAACTCCCAATGATATTTTTTAAGTATTGGGGAAGCCCCCTTCTCTTCATCTCCTTTATTATGCCGCTCCTCACAGCTGTGTTAAACGCGTTTTTTACGTCTAGCGTCACCAGTACACTCCACTTGTAGTTGTCTTCTCTGGCGTATTTAAGTACTGCCTCTACTGCTTGGATGGTAGACCTCCCTCTTCTAAATCCGTACTGGTTTTCATTATTTCTGGTATTTCACTTCTCTGCAATGACAGAGATTCAAAACAATAGTTAGGGGTCCTAAAGACTACTTCAACGAAGAAGTCATTGTAGGGTTTAAATTGGCGCCTGCCATAAAGGTAGCTGTCCCATTTTCCCATCCGTATTGTTGGAGAGATATTTCCAGGACTTCGCCGTCTTTCTTCTTATATAATAATTTCAGATTACCTGTCCTTACTTCAGAAACCCTTCCACGGTAAAATGATGTCAATGCTAGAATCGCGGAGAGAATACCTGAGAAGTTTGATTTCTTAATATCAATTAAGAAATTTGGAAGACTTACCAATTCTGCAAAAAGTTCTTCTTCTGGAAAGTACTCGTCTTGAATAGGCTCAAAGTGGTATTCGGGTTCAGAGTGCAACTAAGGTTTCTTGGTGCCATGGTGAAGACTTATATCTTTTACCCCTACCTTAGGTTTTTATAGAAGTTCAGCCAGTTTTCGACCCACCAGCAGCACCCAGCAGCAGGATGTGCATGCTGAAAGGTCAATACTCGGTTATGTCCGGTTAACAACCGAACTTCCACCAGCCGCACCCACAACCCGCATTCCATAATAAGGTTTTGACTGGAGGTTTAGCTTCAACATCCTTATTTAGAAACTTATATTCATCCTTTAACATTTAAACTTTTCAATACCTTACCTAATTACCCCTCCCCCTTATCAAACCCCCCATCTGGCAGCTTGTAGCTAAAATTTATAATTTTAGACCATACAGCAGCCCGCTGCAGCAGCCTAATTTTAAAATTAGGCGGGCGGCGCGGGGTATTGGGCCCGCAGCACAGCTACGGCTGCGGCTGCGGCAATATGCTCGCATATTGCCACCACTGGTTCTTCTGAACCTGACGAATTTGACTGATCGGAATTAATTTCATCTGGAGGAGGAGGTCTCCACCTTCTTCCGGCCACGATATTTTGGATATTTTGTCTTGGGAGTAAGATGAGATATCGCAAGAGATTGTAGAAATATCTATAGTCTGCGGAACTGTTCCAAATACTGTTTCCAGGTCTTCGCCGTTTAATTGGGAGTCCCTGAATCCAGGAACATCTGCACTTAGAGCTTGTCCAACTGCAGTAAGGCCAGACGTGGTGTTGGAATCTGGGAGGTCGTGGAATGAGATGATAATTGATCCATCTCCTGTTTATCTGGAATTGAGGTTTTCAAATCTAATATTTGAGTTGAGCGTCGACAGAAGTATTCGAAACGCCAGGTTGGACTGCAGTATTTGACTCGAGTATTTCGTAAGAAAACATTTGAAGCCAATCGGGGTCTTCCATACTTCTTTTACTATTGATATAAGTTCCTTGAAATCAAACACTGACATTACTTTACTTATATGGACAAAATAAAAGGGATTTGAGAATTAAATTTAAAAAAATTAATATATTGAAATGAGTTTAATGCAAAAATTGACTTCGGTAACTTATTCAGTTCGTCTCTAAGCACGGTCAAGGTTAGACGTGTTGTTGTTTTAGCTCTACATACTACAAGTCCACTTATTTATTCTATACGTATTACCAAACAATTTCATAGTTACCAGGCTTTAAATTTTTATTCATTTAGTTAAATTTTATTTCTTTTATTTGTTAGAACTATTACTTAGAGTGTTATTTTTATTTAAAATGTTTTATCTTTTGTAAAAAGATTTAAAATTTAATTTTAATTAATTAATTAATTTATTATTTTTATCTGTTTAAATAAACTATTTTGTTCTTCAATTTTTAAATTACAATGAAGTGTAGTCAATGTGAAAGGACTGTAACCGCGGAAGAATCTACTATTACATGCAACAACTGTAAGTTAGCTTTTCATATAGAATGTGTTGGGATGACATTATCAAATTTAAAAAAAATGAGCAAAGATAATAAAACAAAATGGAAATGCGTGAAATGCAAAAATGCTCATGATGCTTTCCAGTCTAGCTCAGCTCAGCCGATCTGTCCTCCGGAAATAAGTACAGAAATGAGAGCTTTTCTTGAAAAATATATAGCTGAAACTAACCATTACATTGAGCTTTGTATTGAGAAAAGTACAAAAGAATTGAAGCAATCCATCAGTTCTCAATATGACGCTCTTTTAGGGGAAATAAAAAGCCTTAACGACAGAAACAAAAACTTGGAAGCCGAAAATAGGGAACTGCGATTTGAAATTGATAACCTCAATCAATACTCGAGAAGCGATAATATAATTGTTTCAGGAATACCATCTACAAATAATTAAAATACATATGATATTTTAAACAAATTGGCAGATGTAGTTGGAGTAGATTACAAAGAAGACGAAGTAAGTATAGCTCACAGAATTCCATCTTATAATAAAGATGCCCCTAGACCGATAGTTGTGAAATTCGTTATAAGAAAGAAGAAGGAAGAATGGTTAAAAGCTTTCAAATCCACAGCTAGAGAAGAACCGGAGCCTGGCATATCCACTAGAAAACTATCACCGCATCTTCTAGAGGGACGAATCTTCGTATCGGAACACTTGACCAGAACAACCAGGGAACTATTCAACAGAGCAAGGTTTGCTGCTAGAGAAAGAGGCTAAAAGTACATCTGGTATTCTGGAAAAATACAAGTAAGGAAAACTGATGGAGATCGAGCCTTCACCATAAGAGATATCTCTGATATAAACAAATTATAGTCTTTTAAATTAAAGTACTTTAGTCTAGGAAATAATATTAAAATGTGGCCGTCTTTTGTGTGTATTGGGTATGGTTGCGTGTATGTATGTCAGTATGTGCATTTTTATTTTTATTCAATCTTATTTTTTTTTATATATTTACTGATACTGATAATTCATATAATTAATGATACATCTTTATATTTAGCATCACCTAAATTAAGTTTGTGTAGGTATAATGCACGAAAAAATACGAATATGTTGTTGTGTTACATGAGGAAGGTGTATGTTTGTGTGTATACATAGCGGTGCATGTTCTATTATACTTATGTATTGCCAAATGATATTTATTGAAGCGAGCGTAGCGAGCTTCCTACATTCAACGAAATATGCTCCGTGTCTGTCTGTCTGTCTGTCTGTCAGTAACGTTCACGCGTGTGACGATAACTTGAGTAAAAGTTGACCGATTTAGTTGAAATTTGGTATACATGTTCCTCTTACTAATACTCAGGCTAAGTTCGTTGGACAGCGTGATCCGTCCATGAGTTCGCGGGCAACGCTCGCGTATACGAGAGGTACAAAAATTAAATTGGAATTTCAGGGCGGGAAAAGATTCTATCATCATCTATTCGATGAGACGAAATTTTTTTCAAATAACATTTTTTACTAAAACCAACAGCGACACCGCTATGACTTAATAAAGATCGCTAAAACTATTAAAGCGGACCTAAACGTTTATAATTGAGAAAACAACCTTTTTACCGATATCTTACGTTCTAACGAAACGATTTTAATAAAACTTCATATACACCATCTAATGCACAATTGAAACAGGTATGCAAAATTTCAACTTGATACAAGCAAAATTCTTTGCGTAGTGACGAGATACATTTATAATAATTGTTTAAAAGCTACCGCGGGTGGTGAAGATTGTTATAGTCGTATAGTGTATAGGTTTGTTTAGGAAGTAAAGCCTTGTACCGAGTACCCCCACTCTTCCCTACACTACCCCCTTCCACTTATCTTCAACTATGACATTCATCATGATTAATAAATTTCAATATTCAGTATTTCATTGCAATACGCTCGCTTCAATGATAGAGCCACGTGATGCCTAGTTTAATTTTAATGTTTTCGATTCAAAGCATTTTTATTAAATTTGTAAACTCATCATCACTACAATTAAATTTAAGAAACTTTAATGTAGGAAATAATATTATAATGTTGTTAAGTTCTATAGGTTGATATTTATGTGTATGTATGTCTGTATGTCCATTTATATATTTATGTATTGTTACAAAGTTATATTTATTTATTTTCATTATTAACTTATGAAAGTAGGTATTGTTATATTTTTAAATTTAAATCTACTCCAACAAAATTTAAATAACTCAAGTACACAAAATAATAATAGTTGCTATATTGATAGTTTTGTTACGTTGGTGAGAATTTTTGTTCTTTGTTGGTGCGCGTGCCTGAATCTTTTCTTCAACCTAGTTAATTATTATATTATAGCAACTAATAATACAAATAAGAAAAATGATTATTATAATGAGAATAGCCGTAAGATTAAAACTCTTAATACAAATGATAACAAATGGCTTCTAGATTTATAAACGCTTTAGACGAAGAGGAGATAATAGAAGAAGTGATCGTAAAAAATTATAACTTGGACGATTTACCGTTGAAAGCTCTAAACATATTCCACACTAACATTAGATCTATTAGAAAAAAATACGACTCACTACTTCTACTATTAGAAAATCTAAATAGAGACATGGACATCATAATTCTAACAGAATCATGGATTAGACAGTATGACGATTTTTTCAACTTGGACAACTACAATACTTATTTCAATACAGGTAATAATAGGGCGGAGGGGATTGTAGTATTATGTAAAAAAAAACATAAGAGATTTTAAACGTAACAAACAGACCTATAGCAGGATGTAACAGTTTACTACTAAAACTAAAATCGACAAATATTACATGTAAGGAATTCTCACTCACGTCAATTTACAAATCAAGTGAAATAAGTATAAACGATTTTTTATTTAATCTCGAATCTTATTTAAACAACCATAATACAGGGAACCATTTTATTATTGGAGACATGAATTTAGATTTACTCGAAGATACCAATTCTCGAAACAACTATCTCAATATATTGAGTAGATTTGGCTTTATAAGTTTTATAAATAAAGTGACGAGGAAGGAAGGCGAGAGTATGTCATGTCTCGACCATATTATGGTAAAAAAAACAATAATCCCGACATAAGTTTAAAATCGTTTATAATAGAGAACAAAATCACAGACCATTATCCAACTGGAATTTCTATTTACTGCGATAACAAAATAAGAAGTAACAAAGACAAACGACATCATACAAAAACAAAAATTCTTAATACAAATACGGTAAAACTAGAAGCTTTACTTGGAGAAACAGACTTGACTGACTTGTACACAATGACAAATGCAGAAGAGGCAACTAACGCCTTCGTACATACAACAAAAAACCATATAGAGTCATGCACAGAAACCAAAAACATATACATAACTTGCAAGAATAAAAAACTGAAACCGTGGATTGCAAGCGGTTTGCTAAGATCTATAAGGATGAGGGATAAGATTCGCAAAACATTAGATAAGCAGCCCTTTAACACGCGATTGAAGGAAAAATACATCAAATACAAAAACATGTTAACAAAATTGATTAGAAAAACCAGAGCTAAATACTTTAAAGATATTAAGGATTCCACACAAATTTGGAAAACAATTAATGAATGTCTGAACAGGAAAAAAAACATAAAAGAAACTATACATAAAATTAAAATTAACCACTCATAGTATACTACACCTATTGAAATAGCAAATAAATTAAATCAATACTTTAGTAACATAGGGGCCCAATTGGCAGGTGACATAAAAACAGAAATAGGAATTGAAAAAACCGATGTCTATTGCAAACATTTAGATTTCAAACAAACATTACATAAATTTGACATGGTTACAGAGGAGGAAATAAAAAATCACATATCCAGTTTAAAAACAGATTCATCCCCTGGGGTTGACGGTATTCGAGCTCAGTATCTTCAATCGTCCAAAGACAACATAATAAAACCCATGACATTTATTAGTAATCTCTGTTTACAGCAAGGTAGATTCCCTGATGTTTTGAAAAAAGCAGTCATAGTACCGTTGCATAAACTAGGAGATAAGACGGACCCCTCCAACTGCAGACCTATATCTATCTTATCTAATATTAGTAAAATAATTGAAAAATGTATAAAGGTCAGATTAATACACTTCTTCGATAAAAACAATATCATTTCAGAAAATCAATACGGATACATGAAAAACAAAAGTACTACGGACGCTGTTTATCAACTAACCGAACACGTTATTACCGACTTGGACAAAAATAACAAATCATTAGCAATATTTATCGACCTAAAAAAGCTTTTGACACCGTGTCCCATGAGGTTTTGTTGCAGAGGTTGCATTCAATTGGGATTCGAGGTACTTGTTTAAAACTGTTCGAGAGCTATTTGGGAAACAGGACCCAACAAGTGAAGGTAGATAATTCTCTTAGTGAGCCATTGAATGTTATTACCGACTTGGACAAAAATAACAAATCATTAGCAATATTTATCAACCTAAAAAAAGCTTTTGACACCGTGTCCCATGAGGTTTTGTCGCAGAGGTTGCATTCAATTGGGATTCGAGGTACTTGTTTAAAACTGTTCTAGAGCTATTTGGGAAACAGGACCCAACAAGTGAAGGTAGATAATTCTCTTAGTGAGTCATTGAATGTAACTTTTGGAACACCTGAGGGGACAGTGATGGCCCGTAGCTTTTTCTGATCTATGTCAACCAAATGTTAAAACTTGAAAATATATACTCGGAAATAATTTCCTTTGTTGATGATACATTGGTATATTTCAAAGGAGCCACGTGGGAACAAGTGTTTCAGAATGCTTCTTTGGGAATGGCCAAAATAAAACAGTGGTTTAATGACAGCCTTCTTACTCTAAATCTAAGTAAGACTAAATACATGTGCTTTTCACTTGACTCCCGGGGACAACCGACTAATGACCTACAATTAAAAATACACAAGCATCAATGTGCACAACAATACTATACAAACTGTACTTGCACCGAAACAATATGTAGAATAAACTCGATTAAGTATTTGGGGGTAATAATAGACAATCATTTAAATTGGAAAGAGCATATAAGTGGGATGGTTAAACGAATCCGAAAAACCATGTACAGCTTTATTAGAATAAGAGATTTTGCTAATAAGTCAACTTTGAAACTTCTTTACCATGCCCTTGTAGAATCCATATTCAATTATTACATATTGGCGTGGGGAATGGCCTCCCCAACTAATCTAGAACCTGCTAATATTATCCAGAAAACCATTTTAAAAATTGCTCTAAGAAAGCCTAAACGATATTCATCTAAATTAATTTATTCAGAATTCAATGTATTACCAATTACATTATTATTTGATAAATCTATTTTATTTCATTTCTATAGTAAGAATTTACCTAAATTATGCCACTACTACTCGACAAGATCACAGACACAGACAACTTATGTAACTCAACTCTGCCGCACTACTGCAAAACAAAGACATGCTATGTACAGAGCACCTCAACTATTCAACAGACTTCCAGCCTATCTTAAAAATATTCATAATTTCAATACGTTCAAAAAAAAAAAAATAAATAAATAAAAGAATATTTATTAAATCAGATATAATTAATAAACATATTATGTGACGCGTATATATGTGCATTTTGTATATACGTATTTATGTATGGGTGTGTATTATTTATAGAAATATATCAAATAAATATAAATTATTAATTTAATAAACAATAAAAAAAAGAAATATTAATTAGAACCACTATAACTTAAACCAAAAAACTATTAAAGACCATAAAAATAAGTATAAAGAATGAATCAAAAAACAAAAATAAATCAATAAATAAGGTGCAAAATAATTCTAATAACCACACTTATTTCTAATATTAGTAAATTAATATTTGAAAAGGTAAGCATTATAACAGTTTTTTTTTGTTTAATTATTGTTATTTGTTTTACAATTTTTTACTGCCGTGTTATATTATACATTAGTGTTAAGGAATAAACAAGATAAAAGTGTGGAGTAATATTAGAGACGGGGCCCTCTCTCTAGGTGTTTAACACTTACTTAGGGCCCTCATCAATTATTTTTATATTTATGTATTATTTCTGTTTGTTTGTTTTTTTGTATGGTGGAAATATATTATTATTATTATTATTATTATTATTATTATTATATACCGTGAGTCTCAATGTAGTTAAAAACTGGTTGTAGACGACTGGTACAGTCGTCACAATCTGTGCTTTTGTAAAATAATATACAAACGATGCAACAATTATTACTTGTATGTTTTTGTCGAAGGTATTCGTAGGCTGATTTACACCTATCTACTGGAATTGCTCTGTGTTCAACTTTTGTATTAATTTGTGTGTAATCAAAAAATAAAGGGGGATGGATCTTTAAAATACAGGCAGAGCACACACAAACATCAATAATCGCGTTGCTTTCTTTATTGAAAGCCTCTGCAAACAATTCGTGGGGTATTGTCCAGTGTTTACTTTCGACACAGGCAAACGAAATTGTCCACTCTGTGTCGGTTATTGTTTGATTTCTTATATCAATTAAGAAATTTTGAAGACTTACCAATTCTGCAAAAATTTCTTCTGGAAAGTACTCGTCTTGAATAGGCTCAAAGTGGTATTCGGGCTGAGGAGTGCAACTAAGGTTTCTTGGTGCCATGGTGAAGACTTATATCTTTTAGCCCTACCTTAGGTTTTTATAGAAGTTCAGCCAGTTTTCGCCCCCACCAGCAGCACCCAGCAGCAGGGTGTGTATGCTGAAAGGTCAATACCTGGTTAACAACCGAACCTCCACCAGCCGCACCTACAACCCGCATTCCATAATACAGGTTTTGACGGGAGGTTTAGCTTCAACATCATTTAGAAACTTCTAGTCATCCACTAGCGTCTAGGTACAGCGACGCTGCTGCGATCTGAGAGCGCTCCAGTGGCAGTTTTTTAAACTAACACGCTACGAATCCACAACATAACCTTACATAAATAGAACCTCTCTTTACTTGATGTTTTTTGTTTTTGTTGTAATTTGATCTTGTTCTCTTCTTTCCTCTCTTCTTTGTGCTTTGCTGATACGTGAAAGTTTTTGACTGTTATTTTTACCTTAGAGTTTGACCATATTATGGAATCTAATTCTGGAAAAAGAAACTTAAAGCGGTATGTATTTTACTTAAATTGATTTTATTTTTATTTACTAACAAAAATAATGTCTGATATAAATATGTGGCTCATCTATTCTAGTGGTCCGATCATTTACTTCGGGTCTGTTTTAAATTGTTCCTTTTTCTATTTGGAGTAATTATAATTTACTATTCGTCGATATTTTCAACATTTATTTTGCACAAGTGATATTAACTTGGCATCGCGTGGCTCTATCATTACAGCGAGCGTATAGTAATAAATATGTATTGAATATTGAAAAAATAGATTATCGTGAATCATGATGAGTTAATAGATAATGGGTCTGGTAGTAGTACAGCGGCTAGTAGTAAGGGAACCACCCCTCATCTTACTATTCCTCTAACCACACATCTCCATTTCGACGACAAACTGACTTGGAAACCGCACTGAGACAACATTACTTCAAAACTAGCATCTTATGTTTTTGTATTTAGAAAATTAAAAAACAGAGTACCTGAAGAGACAATGGTCACAGTCTACAAATCAGTAGTTCCAAAGTAGGCTAAGCTACGGTATAATAATGTGGGGCCATACTAACACTAATCAACTGCTTTTACTTCAAAAAAGGATCATTCGAATCATTCTAGGGTTAAAACATGACGAAACTTGTATACCACACTTTAAAAAATAACAGATTATGACAGTCATTAACCTTTTTATTTATCATTCACTACTACACATAAAGACTTATATTAATTTATATGACAAGAACAGTTTGACCCACAGCTATAATACAAAAAATAGAGACAGACTGGTCATTCCCCCTCACAGATTAACCAAATCACAGGTTGGTCACAGCATTCTTGGCATCAAGTATTTCAATTCTCTAGAAAAAAGTGTTCAGGATTCAGGAGCTACCAGAGAAAGCTTTTAAAAATTATATTAAGGGATTTCTTTCTGAGGACCCTTACTATACTCACCAAGAGTTTCTCAATAGAGCAAATTGACATTGTTTTGAGTATTGATTACGATGAAATGGACTTAAAGTAGGATTAGTTTTATTTTAATTATTTATTTAATATTTTAATAGACTATTATTTTGTCTATTCATATTGTTATTATTTATTTATTTTAGTTTTATTATTAATTAATATTTTATAATTTATGTATTCCCAAGTGATATTTTAAGCATTGTTTTTATAAAAAGTGTTGACAATATTCTAAAGTTTTATGGCTTGTAAAACATTATGAAAATAAAAGATATTATTATTATTATTATTATTATCAATATTTATAATTTGTATCTCTTTGCTACAAACAAACTACTGCATGTATCAAATTGAAATTTTGCATGCCTGTTTCAATTGTGCATTAGATGGTGTCTATGAAGATTTATTAAAATCGTTACGTTAGAACGTAAGATATCGGTAAAAAGGTTGTTTTCTTTATTTTAAACGTTTAGGTCCGCTTTAATAGTTTTAGCGATCTTTATTAATTCATAGCGGTGTCGCTGTTGGTTTTACTAAAAAATGTTATTTAAAAAAAATGTTCGTCTCATCGAATAGATGATGATAGAATCTTTTCCCGTCCTGAAATTCCAATTTAATTTTTGAACCTCTCGTTTACGCGAGCGTTGCGCGCGAACTCTTGGACGGATCACGCTGTCCAACGAACTTAGGCTGAGTATTAGTAAGAGGATCATGTATACCAAATTTCAACTAAATCGGTCAACTTTTACTCAAGTTATCGTCACACGCGTGAACGTTACTGACAGACAGACAGCCAAGATGCATAGTTTGTTGAATGTAAGAAGCTCGCTTACGCTCGCTTCAATCATACGGATTTTTTTTAAACTAAAATAGGTGGAGCATACTCTCCCTTTATCGATAATTTCTTTGGACAAAGGGATATTATTCTAAGTTTAAAAATAAACTAGTCTAGGAGATAACAAGCATAAAAGTGGCTGGCTGACACCAAGCTAGAATTTTGTGTATGAGTTAATGTTTTGGTGTCCTTTAAGAATATGCGGTTGGCAAAGTTCTTCTGTGGGACATAGCTTGGCCATAGGCTGTTAAAAAATACAGTCAATGGAGGGCGGCCATGTCCCATACATTTTGGTGGACGCTGTGATTTTCATAATCCTCAATACAAAATGAGTTATACTCATGACTCATGCCATTATACTTGTACATTGTAAATCTGTTAGCTCATATCAGCCACCCTAAGTGAGGAAAAAAATAAAACCACTAGGCGGTTATCCAGTGATATTTTTGTTTGGCCTGACCTACAACCCACCAAAATCTTGAGCTCTTAGCTCCAGTTTTTTTTTTTCCTGAGCTTTCATTATAACAAAGTTCAATGGCATGAGTATAGTATACCAAATATCAAGTTGATCTTGGTTTTCCACTTGATAGGTTAGTTATTTAAATGTTACTTCAAATTAAATTGGTCACGTAGCCAGTGGCATACTAACATCAACTTGATTTTTGGACTACTTACTAATTTTGTTCTTAGGATCATGAAAATAGTAGGACAATGAAAAAAGTAGTAGTAGGACTGAAAAAGGAGGACATGGCAGCTCTGCAGACAAACATAGCCGATCACATATTCTTAAAAGGCACCAAAAGAAAATTCCAATTTATTGTCAGTCAGTCAATTTTATGCACGCTACTCCTGGACTGTAAATAGATTTATAATTTAAATGTTATGACTATAACCTGTCTGTAGATAATCTACTGTTCTGAAGAAACTTCTTTTTTTTAACACTTTTTCCTAGTTAAATATTGAAAATTCTGAATAATAGTCAGGTTCAAAAAACTCCAAATGCTGAAAGGAACAATTTAAAACAAATAGATAGGCCTGATATAACAATAAGTGTGTGTAAAACTTGATAATTTTACCTGCTACAATAATCTATTTCATTCATTCTATCTTGCAGGCGGAAGCATGGGAAATCAGGTGTTTAGAAGAGGGATGCATGGATATCTTTTGATTAAGGGATTTATTTTCCTGACTTGTTAATGTACACTTTTTATAAAAGCTGTCATGGTTTGGGTGTCTGTTCTGTTGGATATTAAGAATGCACATGGAAAACCTTGATGAAGATTATCCAGAACCAGGATGGTTGTTAGTAAAAAAAATCAAATTTAACCCATAAGTGGAATCCATGCAGATGACATCCTTGCCATACGGAACAATTCACATTGTGCAGTATTCATTATACCTAGCACAAAATCATCTTTATTGAGAAATGACAACTCCTGCGACATTTCTCCCTGTCGTTTATAAAGTAAAACACAATGTTTTGACACTTTGTCTTCCTCAACAAATGCGCCAACGCTTACACACCATTCGGATGGCGAATGCCTTCATAATTAATATTGAACGCTTTTTCGATATTATACATGTCTTTCTTTGAAAGTAAAGTGTCCCGACAACGGACACTTGGTGGTATCAACTGAAGCAGCCCTTCTTACCTCCTCTGGTACACAATTATATGATACTTTTCAACCAGTTTACTTGCTACTTCTTTACAGCACTCTTCTGAAAGGTGTAGATGTTCTTATTAAGATACTGCTTATGTTGCAAGCAAAATTTACTTGAATACTCTTATAATCCCCTCGAAGAGTGTTATATCTCTTGAAAATTTAAAAACTAATTAATTAAAAATTTAAAAACAAAAAAATATAAAATAATACCAATGGTTTTGTGAATTAGACATTCGGAGCTAAATTATAAAAATAAATTATGTAGAGAATCCACATATTTCATATCAAAATGTGATGTTGAAAATTAAAAAAATCTTAAAACTCAATTTTCTCAAAACTAACTTTTTTGAGTTGTAACACTCTTCTAATAGGTGTGCGGTATAACATCCTAATTTAAACGGAATAATTACAAATTTCCACTATTTTTGCTATTTTATATGCATGTAATGCAATGCACGTTATTGCTTTATGAATATTTTAATGAAATCAAACATTTTTCCTACTATTTTATACTGTTACCTTAAATTCATAATCAGCGACCCCCAAAAAAACTGTGGTTAGATGTTTAGTTCTTAATTTATGTATAATTATCACGAATTTCGTATAAAACGGAAGATTTTTCCCGCCATCCTAGGGCCGCCATTTTTTTTAATTTTTTATTTTTGACTTCAAATTCGTAATCAGCGACCCCCAAAACCCTTATTCCTTGTTTGCAATCCAAAATAAAAAATAATGCATAAAAGATATTCAAACTCAAAAGACGGTCTTTTTCGTTCAAAATGTGGCTTGTGTTATAGCTTCATTGACTCCACTAGTATGTATGTTACTAGTTTAAAAAAACTATGATAGGTATGTATTGTAAATACGTATTAATATGAAGCACATAACCTTTAGTACCATTTAATGTATGTTAAAACATTAAATATTGTTCATATGAATAAAATAATTACGAAATTCATACGAAAAACAAAATATTTCCCCAATTTTCACTATTTTGCTATGTACGTATATCTCTAAATATTTTATCTCTTTACTTATTGACTTACGTTTGAGTTATATTAGTTAATATAAGTATATCATTTATGTAAATAATAAAAAAAAACACGAATAATATTGCATTATAAACGTGATATTTGTTCGCTATTTTATTGATTTTTTTATATACCAATTTTCAAATAAAAAGCGGCAACATTTAAATTTTTCCGATTGACCTGAAACTTTTCAAAAATAATTTTTTCATGTATTCGCACAAAGTTAGGGGTTGGGAGCTAAAATGAAAAAATGTTCATTATTAAGGCCCACCCTAGTGTGCACAGGTTAAGATGCTATCAAAAACTTAACCCATTAAAACAATGCCTTTTTCAATCTGTACGAGTGCTGCTAGAGCTTCAATTTTTTTCACACTTCAAGATAAAGTTAGTATAAACTAAATCCACTAGATTTCACACCCTCCTTGCATCTTGAATTTTTAAACATGCCATTGGGTTCCACTTACCTCAAATTTACACTTACCCCGCTGTATATTAAATATAATAAATGTGCATACTTCAAATATATCTTATTTAAATCAAGGAATAAAATGGTTTCCTTCACATATATTGCACACGTTCTTTTTTATTTTAACACAAGTAAGGGAAAGTGGAACCTATGGAAATTTATGTGTTCCACTTACAACAGTATGTAATTAATAAGTATCATATTAAAATTAAGAAGGAAAGTTACCTTATAGTATTAAAGGGTTTTGTCTGTAACTCATTTTTCAATTCATAATGGGCTGAAATAGCCAAGTATGAATCTAAATTCATACTTCTTATCTAAATTCATTCCCTTCTCGGGTAAAAACTCCACACTCGCATGCAAAATACTACTTTCCGCTCTAGACGCGTAATGTACTATTACATAGGTTACACCTTACATTTCTCTTCTTGTTGGGATGGACAATCAAAATAACGCCAAGTAAGACTTTTTGTGAACTTATTCTGACACTACCGTTAAAAATTTACGACAAAAAATGAAGACAAGATGGAAGACAAGATTCGGTGATGAATTGAATTCTATGGGTTGGTCAAGAATGGTGTTAAAACAAAAAGGATCTGTAAACATGGCAAATGACACTTAAATCACTGGTTATTTTTTGCAAAGTTTCGCTGCTTTTGTTAAATCGTTCTAAAATATAATACCACAGGTGAAGCAAGAGAGCAGTTTCTAATTTATAAAACTCTTTACAGATTCCGTTTGCTTCTGCTCTTGCAGTGTTCTTTTCATCTGGGTCATCGACTATTGTTCTAAAGGCGTCGTGGTAACTCTGTGTAGTTGAAATTCTTCTGCGTCCGCAGAGTTCGGCCGCAAAGAAAGGATGATTTAAACTAGAAATTTGGGACAACTGGCCACAAATCTCAAGTTCTTGTGTCCTTTAAATGAGTTCAGCCGCGAGAGAAGAATACATATTCAAACCAGAGAATTGGGACAAATGGTCACAAGTCTCAAGCTATCACGGTCGTCTATGTCCGGGCGCCAGTTACATAAGTTGTCGAACTCAATGTAAGAATTAAGTTTATTTTAAATACTGAAGACAAAATATAAAAGAATTACAACTAAAGATCTTATTACTAAATCATGATGAAGTCTGACTACTCAAAATGTAGAGTCTTGTTGAAGGGTAGATCCTTTTATATGGCTTAGGGTCAAGATAGTGGGGATAGCTGGGTCACATATCGATAGATGATTCACATATCGCAAATCTTTGTGTGAGTCTCCTACGCTATAGACCGTGTGACACATGTAGATATTACTCTGTGACTCATATAGATATAACTCTAGGGTCACGTGTGGATTCTTGGAAAATGTTCGGTTGGTCTTCTGCATGCCGTCCATTCAATATTTGATGGGATTTTAGATCAGGTTTATAAGCAACTTTGTGAATATGCTTACATATTGTTGCATTAATAGTATAGCTCACACAATTGCAACTAAAACAGTTTTTACATATATTACAAGTCACAAAGTAATTTATTGTGATTAGAAGGAACATCATTAACGTGATTTGCTAACACTGTGTTGTGTATGTAGTTTCTTTATCAGATACAGATTGTACATTCCAAGAGGTAGAACTTTCTAACAACATAATGCTCTGGAATATCTAAAGAACTTTTATGATTTCTTCTTATTTCAGATATCCTGTAAGAGACTTTGCTCTTTTTCAAATTTTATCAATCTATCATACAACTTGTCTGATGATTTATAATAAAATTTGATTGCATTTGTCTATCCTTTTTACTTGCCTAAAGTTAGTATAGACAGTTTCTAATTTCTGTTGAAAATACTAAGTGCGTATTGGTGGTCCTATCCTATTTTTTCTAAAAGAATGTGCCCAAACTTCAGGCCCACTTACATAATTATGCAGTAGCGGATTAAGGGCGTCATCTAGGGGGGGGGGGGGGATCTGACCTTCCGGGGTAATACACCCCCTAAGCCAAAGGGGGAGGAAATACATTTTTTTTTTTTACTTTTAACTATATTTTAGTCCATTTTTAGGTATGAAAATCTATGCTTAAAGTTAACCCAATATATTAAATTTTTTCTACAAATTAGGTAGTTAGATATTTATGTTACAAGCCACTCTTGTAGTTTGGTCAGGAAAGAGAGAGGTTTTGGGAAGTAGTAAGGACGTAGATTCAAATTCCTTTCTAATATATTTTTTTAATTGTATAAACTACTAAAATTATTGAGTGAACATAGAACATGACTGGATATCTATAAATTTATTAGCAAAATATAGAGAGTATTTACAGAATGAGCTTGGATTTACTTTTTGTTTTTTTGGATGAAAATTTGTTAATATATCGGTACTTCTCTCCCGCTTTCGATTTCTCTGTTCCATTTTGAAGCCCACAAAGAATATTCAGACTTTACTTTGATAGTGAATTCTGCCCTTGTCATGCCACAAAGCTGGGCGCAGGTTTTTTTTCAATGCCTGGACGTCTAAAAAAGGTTCTGATGTACATCATGAGTATCACTTTGTCTGATAATACTTGTGGGGAAGAAAATGTTAAGGCGAATACATCAAGTACTTTTGAAAATCTTGATGTTAGGACTTCCGTTACCCAGTCAAGTAAAGAGGCGTACTTGTTCCTCCTGAAGTAATCTTCGGTCTATTAGCTTGTCTTCCGACAACTCTCGGTAAAGTTATTTCAACACCCAAACTTTCAGCTACTTCTGAAGCCTTTTCTTAAACGCTGCTAAAGTCTTGGTTATCATTTGTTCTTTTACTCTTAAGCACGGATGTCACATCAAACACAGCATCTCCAGCTGACTGCCTGTCCAAAGACTCCATTTGTAAGATGCTGTTCAAATTATGAGTTAGTGCTAAAACTTCATTGAGAGATGTGGTTGATACTATAAATTCGCTGTCAACAATGCTGCACTGCAAATATGTGGCTTTAGGGGCTGAAGAAATATCATCAGTCCAGTTAGAAACAATTTCAAGAGCTCCGGTAATATCTTTAATACCTCGTGAAAAATTTCAGAACAGAATCATGGCGCTCAACCCTAACTAGTCTCACATAGATGTGTGAGTTGACATTTAAGAACGTTCTTGAGAGCCAAGTTGCGCTTTGATGACCCTTTGAAAAAGTTGATCACTTCTCCTATGATCCCAAAGGATTTCGCACACTTTGTCTTAAAAATAGCAAGATTTAATTGGAAGTTATAACACAAGCACTTTACTGCATTTGTTTTTGCCAATTTTTGTACTTCTTGAACTGCACCTATATCTGTTGAAATATTTACAGTCAGCTCCAATTCCTACACAGTCCATTGGATCCAGTCCTAATCGGTGTAACCCGGTGGCCAAAAAATCCCCGGGTTACCAAAATTTTTGCGCCAGGAACGCTTTCCCCACGAGGTCGGGACTCCCGGACTCCTCCGGCAACGTTACCACGGAGCGCGCCCCGGGCATCCCCGGCAACGTTACCGCCACTTACCGGAACGCGTCCCAGCCCCGGCAGAGGTTATAAATGCTCCCAGAACCCCCCACCCGGGGCCAGTCAATTATTCGAGAGCCTCGCGAGAGCTAGAGTAAGTAGTGGGCTGTGTGCCAAGGGGAAGCTGTGTGCTAAAGTTAAGCTGTGTGCTAAAGATCGGGCTTAGTGCCTTTTTTGAAATTTGTTATTATTTCGGGGTAAGTCGGGCTGTGTGCCACTTACATTAATTTTCGGACGAGAAACTCTGATAAAGATAAGTTATCAAGTGAAGAAATTTACGCTCTCTCGATTTAAACCGACTACGTTAATTTTGCCGGAGTAACGAGTGAGTGCCTAGTGCTGAGGGAGAGGTCGTCGACATCAACTGCCAATCAGGATTGTGGATACCATCAAGCGGTGAGTAGTACTTGTTCTTTAAGACGTACCATCGATAGTCGATGAGATAAGGGGAAAAATCCCAAAATAAATTATTGTAATTGTAACCACAAAAGTTAATAGTGAAAGTCACTGCTGTCCCCTTAATTCTAGTGAGGGCTCATTAGGGAACCTGTGTAGAGGTAGTACCTAAGTTAGGAGAGCCCGGGGTTCAAGCAGGTGACCAATCGACGTTAAAATATATTCAGTAAAGTTTTGTTTTGGACGACCATGTCCCACCTACTAATTTGGTTCTATTATATCAAGAAGTTCTTCTCCCCCACCTATTAAGTATTCATATGTTCCTCGATTCCAGGGAAGTAATTATTAAAGTATACGTCTGTCACGGCCCCCTACCCAAAACGAGTGGCGGACGTATTACTAATATGGTGCCAAGCTGTGTGATTTAGATTTAAATTTAAAGTAAATTTCAAACCCTGCCTGGAATGTAGGAAAAGTACTTCAGTGGGAATTTTGTTTTTAATTTGAATTGTGATACTATTGTATCAAGAATATCTTTCCCAAAACACTATCAGTGAGTTTCTTAATGGTTTTGGGCCAGTTCAATATGTCTTATTAGGTCTGAGTCACCAACATCAAATCTGAAACGAAAATGTCTATCGTTTTGAACTGGTTCTTCGAGTGATAAAGGCCCATCATCTCTGCGCCCACGAAAGGCAATGTTTTGTCTTCCCAAAAAAAATACATTTTTCAACATTTGCTCTAATTTTGCCCTGTTTTCTTTTATTTTATCTATAAGAATCTAACTGATTTGAAATCTGAGCTCATTGTAAAGCTTCTTTGTAGTTTACGGGTATTCTGGTGGTTTTTAAGATCGCCTTGTTTTCCTAGAAGCTTAAAAAACTTAAGTAGGGGCTCTGTCACTAGAGATTTCAGGTAGGTAATTTTACCATGAGCCGTTGTTGACTTCGCAAAAAAAGGACAATACTTTACAAAACAGCCCATTCTTTGACGGAGACAGTACTTAAAAGACGTTCTCTTCTTAAAAATCTCCTTTCTTCAATGTTTCCTTTTTTATGCACAGAAAAAGGTAGCTTATAGGTTGCTGTTGGTATCCAAGGATTCTTTAATAGCTCCACAATTGCCCTACCTACCCTCTGGTCTTTGATTTCCGTTACACATACTATGCAGGACAATATAATTTTGGAAGTTGGTCTTCAAACGATGGGATTCTAATGAAGCTCGTTTATAAAACTCTTCAATTTGCTTTTCACCTCGATGCCTAGATGTGAGTATGATGTTGAGGGACCAAAATCTAAAATACAGTTGTCTAAAGTAGTAGTAGATACATTGCCTTCCCCATCCGTGGATCGCTTGTTCACTGTACTCTAGAAAAATGTCCTTAGATCGCCAGATGATCCACCACGATTTTTTTTTTGCTTGCATTAAGAAGTGCTGAGGCCTGAAATTTAAAGCTTGGCAATAATACAAAGTTAATATTGCAATTTACAAATCAATAGATTTTTTTTGATTGGTTGATATCGAGTTTCTTTCGACAGATCAATGTTGTTTTACTAAACTGCCGCTTGAGAGTGCTGGTATGGGGGGTGAGTGTAATGAGCCAATTTTTAGGGTTCCGTGTTGTATCGTTCCTGGGTCTGTCAGTCAGTCAGTCACTCAGCACGGTCCCAATTTTGAATCAAACCAATTTATTTATACATATCCTGATTATACAGCATTGTTCCCTCTACCCCTTCTTTACTCTGAGGTTAAAGATCGACCAAGAAGCGAGTGATGAACACGGGAAAAGCTGTAAACTTAGCTTCGTTTAAAATCGGAACTCCCGAGTATTGCCGAAGTCAGTGCCGTCTAGTGCTAATATTTGATATTTTATTATTGACAGCCATCCATGACAAGTTAATTTTATTTTTACAAGAATGAATCATGCAAAGTGAATGTCACTTTCCAAAAGAAAAAAAAGGAAGTGTCATCTTTTTATGAAAATCAAATCAACTAAAAATAAAAGTAACAATAACACTAAAGGGTAAGGTGCACAAGTAATCAAAATAAAAAAATCTATTTTTTGTTTATCTTTGTGTTTAATCCAAAAAATTGCATAACCAAATTGATTAAACAATGTTTGGCTTTCAATGTCGTGTTTTAGATCTGTGATGGTCTCTTGCAATGGCTGAGGAATTTCATCTAAATTCGATGAAAAGGGATTTAATACCCATTGTGGCACCCACAGTAAAATCATATCTTTAAATCTAGTTTCCATGTCCTCTTTTAATTTCTCAAGGTGCGAACAATAAGTTTCCAAGTCGTCCGATACAAGTTCGTTTTCTTCGTCTTCCTGAAAGAATTTGATACTAGAAAAATTATGTAAATCCTTGCGGGATAAATTATTTTGCAAAAGGCCCAGTTTTTCAATAAATGTGTTTAAAATTGCTTTTGTTTTTATTATATTAATTTTCTTGCCTTGTAATTTTAAATTTACTTCATTAAATTTTTCAAAAATATCAGTTAGGTAAGCAATGTCAAATTCTCTTTCTTTTAACAAAATATTTAAACGAGGATCAGCTGTTTCTAAAAATGTATAGACTGTTTTTAAGAGGTTGTAAAATCGTTTAAGATAATGCCTTTTAGATAGCCACCTAACCTCTGTGTGAAGTAATAATCTTTCAATTTCTTCATGGTTTTCTTCACAAAGCTGGCGAAATAATCGATCATTCAAAGAATGCAATTTTATTTTATTTATTGCACGTATAACAAAATGCAGTGACTCATGAAGTCTTTCATTCAGGTTTTTAGCAACCAAATGCTGGCGATGAATGGCACAGTGAACTGCCAAAACATTTGGAACAGGTTTCTTTAAATGTGCTTTAAAACCCCGGCATCGGCCAGTCATTGCTGTAGCGCCATCAGTTGCGCATGCTACAATATTATGCAATGGTATATTTTTTTCAACAAAAAAAGATTTTACTACTTCAAATATTGAAGATCCTTTTGTCCCTGTAGTAAGACTTCTAGCAAAAAGCATTTCTTCTGTCATTTTATTATTTTTGTTAATGAAGCGAACGTACGTTAATAATAATGCAACATTGTCATTGAGAGTTGATTTGTCAATTTGTAAAGCAAAATGAACATTTCTAAGTAAATCACACAATTTATCTTCAACATCAGAAGCTATCTCATCTATTCGTCTTGAAAAGAAACTATTACTCAGTGGAACCGATTGCAAAATATTAGTTGCGTTAGATCCTAACATTGAATCAATTATTTTTTTACAAGCTGGTAAAATTAGAGACTCACCTATATTGTGAGGCTTACTGTTCTTAGCAATCAGTAATGAGACAATATGCAAGGCAATATTCCATATTGTAATGAGACAATATTCCAAGGTTTGCAACCAATTCTAAAATAGAATTTGTTATACCCTTTGCATCAAGAGTTTTAAGCTCAGAAAACCCCAGAAACTCTTCCATCACTTTAAAATCTTCCTCATCTTCACTGACATTGACATATCGTACTCCCAAAAGAAAGCTGTTCTTTACCACTTATGTCGGCTGTTTCATCGGCAAGCAAGGAAAATGCTAAAGACTGATTAACTTCTTTCACAATACTTTGCTGAATTACGCCTCCACATATGTTTATTAACTCATTTTGTACTCGAGCTGAGTACTACATACCTGAGGTGTTTTTTTTTTTTTTTTTTTTTTTTTTTTTTTTTTTTTTTTTTTTTTTTTTTGGGGTTGTAGTTTTAGTCTCGTTCAACAGCTTTATTAGGTCATTACAGGACGGGGGTTATCCGGCCACTTTACTCATCTAATTGATGAGATCATAAGTGTGAAACATGTCTCACCCCGCTGGGATTGGTACTCACAACCACCGCGGCTGTGGGTTCGGGTTTTAGACCTTGGTTTCAGAGTCGAGTGCGCTAACCCCTCGGCTACACCGGCCCCTCCTGAAGTTTTGTTGTTTTGTTTTATATTTTTGTAAGTTTTTTTTAGATTCCTGTATTTCATATCGCACATGTTGCCCATATTCGGCATTCCCATTTCTAGGGCAATGAAATTCCAAATCTAAAAAAAAAAAAAAAATGTACTTTTACAGTGAACACAGGATGCATATTTATAGCTAATTGTAACAATTAAATGCTAACTTAAAGGTTATCAAGCTAGCAACATATTGCCTTAACCAGATTACACTTTAAAATATAGATGTATTGAAGAGATTATGAACCTTTAAATTATGGAGAGGTTATTAGTCTAAAGTTTATTGAACAAAGGAATAGTATAACTTATATGAAGAAGAGTTATAAGGTCCCTTTGTCACAATAGTGCTTGCAAAATTCTTTTTAATTTTGAAACACTCGAGAAACGTTTGATTTAAGGCAACCAAGTTAAGTACGCACACGTGCATATCAATTAAGTACACAAATATATAAATTATTTTATTTACCGCTTTGTTGATGAAATTTATATCGGCAAATTTCCACATGTTGTTATTTCGGATAAGGTTCAGCAACTGCTTGACCTCATCGTTGGTCCACCTCTTTCCCTTATTTGTGAGACTAACACCACCACCTCCTTCGACGAGATTTACCGAGACCTGCAATGTTGTTATTTCGGACAAGGTTCAGCAACTGCTTGACCTCATCGTTGGTCCACCTCTTTCCCTTATTTGTGAGACTAACACCACCACCTCCTTCGACGAGATTTACCGAGACCTGCAATGTTGTTATTTCGGACAAGGTTCAGCAACTGCTTGACCTCATCGTTGGTCCACCTCTTTCCCTTATTTGTGAGACTAACACCACCACCTCCTTCGACGAGATTTACCGAGACCTGCAATGTTGTTATTTCGGACAAGGTTCAGCAACTGCTTGACCTCATCGTTGGTCCACCTCTTTCCCTTATTTGTGAGACTAACACCACCACCTCCTTCGACGAGATTTACCGAGACCTGCAATTTTTTTTAACCAAGAATCAAACAAAACATCATTTCCAACAATTATTCACATTAATATTTTTTAAAAAGACAAAAAAAAAGAAATCAACAAGTACATACATCATCACTCCAAGCACAATTTTCAAAATTACTTTTTGCTTTGTCTTCCTCTCTAAACATTGCTTCACACCTACCACACTGGTACAATCTTTCTGCCATTTTTAAAGAATAAAAAAATACCGTTAAACAAAAAATAAAACTTGAGAAATATAGTTTGGCAAACAACAAACAAATTTACTACAACGTATTCTGTAATCAAATGTGTTTAAAAGAACAATAACATTCCGCCAAAAAAGGTAACATTATGGTTACTAACCGGACTAACCGCATTTCGATTTCGGTCGAAGCGGTCGACCGCTAAAACGACCTGAGGTTTACGAACGCGGTCGGTTGTTTAGGTTGGTGTTTCCGGACACACCGGTTACTTCTCGGTCGACCTGGTTAGTGTTTCCGAACGCACCCTAGGACGATCTAGGTTTATAGTAAAACAAAAAGTTATCTTATCTAATGTGGTTTACAACCACCCATTCAGCTGTACTAGATAAGGAAGTCTGTTGTGAACTTAACTAGTCATTCTTCTATCTCTATCGAATGCCTTTGCTACCATCACCTTCAGGGAAGACAATTTTGCCCTTGAGGATGAGGATGACTTTCAACGTGAGTACGACAGGCTCCAACTTGAGCAAGATCACAATTAAATTTCCATATATTAAATTAAATATTTGATAAAAAGTTATCGGAAATTATTTGCTATATATTCAGCACGAATAAGCTGACCCTCCCTCCTCAATGGCATATAGAATCCGTCACTAATGCTAAGAACTTTACTGATTCAGTAGAAATGAAAGTAAAAAAAATGTAATTCTTTTATATTTACATTTAGGAAACTTTAAAGAACAGCAACATTGGTAAAAAAAATCCATTAAACTATAATAATGTTCTTTAATATTTACATTTAAATGACAAAGATAATTTGAAACTATTATCAGCGAAACAATTCATTCTTAAATTGCCAATGTCAGATATACAAATATGATTAGTCTCAAGATAGCTTAGTTATAAAGCTTTTCCAATTTTCTTTTTATTCGTGGCTTTCTTGCCTTCATGTAGTTTTTTTTGCTTTTTACTTTCTCATATAAAGAGAAAGTATTGTGATGGCGCAAAAAATCGATTTTGAGATTTTGATGGATTTACACGTTTTGAGGTCCCCTGAGTCCAAAAAAGTGGTTTTTAAAAAATGTCTGTCTGTCTGTCGTCTGTCGTCTGTGCAGACGCCTGGAGCCTAAACTACTGGGCCGATTTTGACGAAATTTGGCATACGTGTTCAGAAAAATCATACCCCGAGGCGAAATCGAGAAATGAATTTTAGCTTTAATTTTGGGGGCGCTACCCCCCAAAAACTCTGAAAAAACCTGAAAAAAAATTATTTCTCGAAAACGGTTCCGACGATTTTGATTAAAAAATTCTAAAATGTAGTCCATTTGAATACGAATCCAACGATATAAGCCGTTTTCCCGGGAAAAATCTAGTTCCTGAGAAATTAGCTTAAAACGCGGATGGAGAGAGCCCGGGTTCGATTCCCCGCCGAGGAGAAGTTATTTTTATGATAAATTTTGATGAAATGTTCAATAATATTTAAATAAACATTTGAAAACTAATAAGTGGAAACACTGGGCTAAGTAATTATGAACTCATATATGAGAAAGTTTGTCTGAGTTGTCTCGGACCGATTTTTTTAGTTTACTATAATTGTTTAATAAAATATTACAAAATGTAAATAAACATTTTTTATAGAAAATTGTAAAATTCTTTCCACATGAACTACATACATCCTCATCTGAGATTTCAAGAGCAATTTCTATTACAGACATTAGCATATTTCTCTGACATTGACAATTTAAGAATGAATATTCATACTTTTCGCTAATAATACTTTTAAGCTCACACTTAACATGTTTATCACAACTTCAGATGGGTATTTCAAACTTCCTCGGTCAATAACATTAAAATAATATGAAAGTGTATTTGAATTAAGTAATTTATCAAGTACCACAAAATGTGAGATACGTTGTTTAAATTTTAGACTTTTCAATAATTTATAACTCTGAATGTCACAAGTCAAAATATTTGTTTCAAAATCAGATACACTGTCTGTTTCAGATACTCTAAAATCTTTAATTTCTAGGTCTTGATGTTTTGCTGAAAATACCTTAATTAAACTAATGGTTTTAAGTTTTTTTTTCTGATTCAATTACTTGTGCAACAGAAATATTGTAGCATGCCCCGCCCATTTGGCGGTATTGCCCAAACCTAGCTTCTAAATCATCTGTCTGAAACTTCCTAGCAAAACATATTTGAAACTTAAAACAGACAATAAATTCTCAATTATTTATAGTACAGTTTTTACAGTGTGACTTAAAGCTAAGTAAGTATCTGATGTAAGTTTTCCATGACTTTTCTTTGACTTTCCTCCCCCCTCCCTTGGAACTTCAACATCATTCCATTTCTGTAGCCATACCAGAAAGCTGTTTAAAAATTTGTAATTTTCTTCATGTACTGATGTTATTGGACGATAATAATTGTCATTGAACCTTAGTCCTTTAGACATATGGTTTACATTAATTATTTCCCACCATTTAATTATAATTTCTAGAAAACAAATAGTTCCTTCAAGACCGCTATTATTTTGTTCTAACTGACATTATTTTAGTGCTGCAACGTTTTTCTCATCAAAAAGTTAAAAACATAAATTTACATTTTGTCGTTCCAAGGAAGTTGGAAACAACACTTTTTATTGAGAGCTGGGGAAAGTTTAATAACACTAAGTTGCTCATTAAAATGCAGAGTTTTCAAATCAGATACACTGGCAATGAGGCAATTATTGTGATTAACAAAATCTGAAAAATAAAAGGTCTGTTTGTTGTCAGTCTGGGGTAACCAATTATTGCGAATGCATTTAAATAAGTGGACTGAATCAAACAGGACAAAAATGTTTTTGTATAATCATAAGGATGAGAGCCAGCGTGGCCGTGTGGGTTAAACCACGTCTGCAAGGCCATCACTGAATCATGAGTGGAACGAGATGGGGTTCGATTCCTCGCCGTGGCGCTCTGATGTATATGGCTCAATATTGATCTCATCATACTCGCTTCGGCGGTACAATGTACATATATGTATGATGTATGAAGTGGCTGGAACTCTCTACCTCGGGGCGTAAAAAGAGCCTAAGTGATGGCCTAATTGTAAGGTTCAAACAAGTTCGTCCTACCCGTTCTAGTAGGAAGTACTAGACTACTACTACTATTACTATCATAAGGATTGAAAAATTTAGATGCTTAAGTCCCTCCACATGACTTAGTAAACATTACTCTATGTATGCGATTGTTATCTGATATTATACTAAAAACTTTATATCCTAATTTAGTCAACACTTTCAACTGATCCCCTGTTAAATCTCTACAAGGAAACAGACCTACAACATCTTTATTGTTTGACAGCAAAGAAGATAACATGAACGTTTGTATGGTTGTAGCAACATTTATTGAATTTGAACTGTTAGGTGGTACAGCCAAACCTTCAAATTTACCCCCTTTATATGTCACTTCAGGCCTAACATAAACTTCATCTAAAAGCAAATTAATATGTTTTTCATGATCTCTTAATGCAGATAATTTCTTTTTTAAATAGTTTACATGAGATGAGTCTATTCCAGAGCTTCCACAACCCATCTTAGAAGTAATTGTTTTCAGATATCGGGGGTGTGGCATTGTTAACAAATTAGACTTTCTAATACTTTTGTACGCTGCAGGATATGAGAAAACAATTGTAGCGAACCATTTCAAAGTTGTAGTGCTGTACCGTATTGTTTTTGACAATGACAAATTAATTTGTTCTCTATAAAAATGTAATTTGTCACTAGTGTTTATGGTCATCAGTTTCGTTTCCAATGCCCTCAATCAGGTTATTTAAAGCTGCTAACTTTTCCTGCAGGGTAACTTTTAATGGGGAATCTTGTTGAAATAATAAGTGAAACGATTGATTAAGTTGAGACCATTTACAAATTTTAGAATTTTTGCTTATTTCTAGTACTAGCGCATTATCATTGACTACTAAATCGTCCTCAACAACAGTGAATGTTAAATCACTAGAGTGAATGAGCTGAGCCACTTCGATATTTGGAAATCGTTTATCGTTCAAACTAACGGTAAAAGAAGTTATTTGTTTATCACTTACTTTTAAATAAACATTTTTCAGTTGCAAAGCTAGTTTAACTGCAAAATTACTGTTAAATTCTTTGAACTCGCTAATCTTGTCCAGTAGTTCATCTTCGTCTTTGGTATTTTGAATGCGGACTTGTATTTCCCTCTGCCTTTGATCAGGATCTTTTCTTTTTTGTGGCAAAACTGTGGATAAATATTTCACATTTCAAAGAGTGTCGGTACGGCATCTTTTGTAAGCTTTAACTGGTCTAGTTTCACAGTTAGCACAGAACCGTCAGGGCATGTAATTGAATCTTCTCTCATAAATCTTCATCAAACCTTTCATCAAAATGCTTGATGCATACCCTAGACGATTTAGTTATGTTGTAGTCACTCCTATGGATAGCTCTAAGCCACTGTTCAGCTTTACTAGGATCTTTTGGAAAAGAAAATATAGACACAGGGTTTTTGGGATCGTAATTATTCTTACACCTTCTTGGAAAGCAACAATTGTTAGGCATATTCGGTCACGAACGGCGCAAAATGACGAAGCACAATAAGGAAACACACTTCTGCATTATTTATACTTTAATAACAGATTGTTAATGAGCAGGGTCATTTACACGTGTAGCCTACTGTAAAAGAAATGCAGCACTAAACCTAGGGGATGCAAACTGCTCCAAGGTGAAAGCACAACTGTCTATCTATAATATTTTCAAATATTATGTTATTAAATTCAAATGATCGTAAAATAATAAAAAAGGGACTGCTGAGCCGGGCGATACCATGTGTTCATGTCCATATGCCATAATGCCCCACTACCTGCAAAATACCAGATTTGGACGGGCGTTTGTCCGAACTGTGTGTCCTCGGCCTTAGCGGAACGTCTCGCTCCGTCTCAGTTTGTGACGTAGCACCCGGAGTGGTGAGGGGACAGCACGGCCTAGTTATCTAGTGTGGCCTTGGTAAAGTTCCCGATGCCCTGTACTTGGGACCTGCGCAGTAGAAAGGAAAATTGCAGATTTAAAGCTTCTGGATTTAAAACACTACAGTAGAACACTTCAGAAATCGCAATACCTTCACTTCTGTCTCATAATAAAAAAAAACCAAAACAACAACCAACGTAATAACCTCTCTTTTGCTTATAACCTTTTCGGTCGACCGCAATCTTGAACCGGAGCCGTTCGGAAACATCACACCAACCACGCCGCCATGACACTAACCACAACAAATCGCCGGTCGACCGAGAGAATGACCGGTTAAGGTTTCCGAACGCACCCCTAGATTTTAGATTATTATTTCTACACAAATAGAAGGCAATAAAATGGCGTTACTCCGCAAACTGCCATCCATAAGCCCCCCCCCCCCCCCCCCCCCCTTCCCCGTATTGATAGACGCCCATGGGACTCGGAACAATGGTAGAAGGGGTTTTGTTGAACCTGGAACTCGTGACGGATGCTTTAGCAGAAAAGGAGGGGGTATATTAACCTTCAAGGAAGTGGTCACTTGCGCGTAAGTCTCTTTGTTACAGTGCGAGAGATATAGTTTGAGATCTGAGTTTTCTTTACGTAATTCGGATACTTCGTTATTCAATGAGTCTACTTTCGAAATCAAAGACTTTAATAGATCAATGGACAAAGCTGAGTTATGATGACATTCTTTTAAGTATTCCTCTATTGGAACAAAGCAATTTTTATTTGTACCTTTTAACGGACTGGAATTGATCTGTGAGCTGTTTTGAACAGGTGCAGGTACAGACGACTTGTGGACATGAGAAGGGCCAGTTGGTGTAACCGGCATATTGTCACTATCAACATCACAGCTGCGACAGTTAACGCACTTCTATGAACCAGCTATTAAATCATATTTGTCAGGTTAGACGTTTAAGCAGGATGCGTGAGCGAGGTTTTTGCACAATATACAGAATAAAGCGGGTTGGTCGCGAAAAACTTTAATTGCACAACGGAGGCAATCACTAGGCATAATTATTAAAATTTTAAAAAAAGAAGAGAGCTGAGCTGTCGGCTCAGGGCCGACCGGCGAGCTTATCTAATAAACAACACAGAAAGCTCACCACTCAGTAGCAGACTAAGGCTAAAGCGGGCCCTAGGCAACATTGTAATTCCAGGCCTATTTTTCAGACATGACACATACTTTGCGTTTGGTAGTTTGGTTTTAAAGCATATAATAGAAATTTGATTTCATATTGTTCTACTTTAATTGGTACAACCAGCGGCTCACAATATTTAGAATCTATATGAGTTTTCCTATTGAATACATGGTCAATACCCCTATTTTCTGTAAAATACTTATTGGCCTTATCGTGATTTGTTAAGTTAAATAATTGATTGTCGTCTGATTCACTCTCTTCCTCTTCATCATCTAAAAATTTATTAGAAAAAGATTTATTTTTATTTTTACGTTTATTATTTGGGTCTTTCCGATTCATTTTTTTTATTTGGGCAAACCGGAGCCAAATGACCTTTTACAGAACATAGGTTACACGTACATGAAGCGTACCTGCATTTATCTGTGCTATGGTTCAGACGTCAACACACCGTGCACTGAACCGATGTGTTTGAACCTCCAGCGAAGGCAGATTTTCCCGTCGGATGTTTTCTTTTATCTCTATTATAAAATATGGGTTCCTGTTTCACTGTAATTCCAGCGTTATCAGTCCGCGCTGTTTTTTCCTTGGCTGCGGCTTCACGAGATAATGCTGAAGTCATAATTGTAGAAATTTTTGTGGCATCTTCTTCCATTAATCTGTCTTGTAGAGGTCTGGGGCCTATTCCAGAGACAATAATATCTAATAACTGCATGAAGCTCGGTTCCAAAACCACAAGTTGCTGCAAGTGATTTCACTATTGCCGCCCAATCGCGTTATAAAATTCATGTCTGGCCGCAAATGTTGAAATTACCGGCCGAAAATGTTCGTTTAATTTGTACACGAGTTCGTTGTAAGGCTGAGTCGTGGGATCGTTCGGGAGGCAAATATTTTTAGTCAAAAGAAATGTTTCTTCCGAAAAAATATGTTGTTTTATTCTGGATTGGAGTCCCTTATATTTACCTGATATATTAAACGCATTATCATAACTCTGTCCCCGACAGTTAGTGATGTCTAAATCTATATTATTTAAAAATTCTAAAATAACTTTTTCCAAGTTTTCACCAGTATGAGAAAATATAGGTCGAAATCCCAAAAATCTTTCCTTTATTCCACTTGGAAGAACATAGCGAATAATGACGGTCAGCTGATCTACGTGAGATATATCAGGTGTTGAATCAATAATCAGAGAGTAAAATTTGGCTTCCTTTATTTCGTTCACTATAGTCAGGGTGCCCATAGGCAAAAAAGTCAATTATACATACTCTTTCCAAACCTCCTGTGTGGCTTGTTTAGGCCAAGTCTGACACCGTTTTCCTCTGTGATTTTATTTGGTTTTGGGGTGTTTTTCCTGTATTTGTTCTGAAACATGCCGTTTTTACGCATACTTAAAAGTGATAGATACTGTTTTTATTTTTATTTGAATTGCTTAATAACTTCAAATGATAGCGTAAGATAAAATTCTCTGACACCAAATATGGGCCAATTTGGGTGTCTGCTCTCCCGAACATGCCGGAAAAACGACTATCGGAAAACTGATTAATAACCAGCTGAATTTCTCAAGATACATTATTTGAACCCTATCATTCAACATTTTAATATTGTCTGACGCAGAACTTTTTCCAACTTTCCAGTCTGACGCGTCAAAGATGTCGATTTCACGACATCAAACAAATTATTAATAATCGTCAGATATTTCTATATTATGTGTAAAATATCAATACTTAACATCTGGTACAAGAGTCTGATAAATTAATTGGGGCATAATTCGAGTCTGACGAAAAAACCTTAATTTTCTGTAATAACAGTACTGTTCATTGGCTAGTAATGTAAGTTCAGCTTAAATAATTAATCAGGTGCATACGGTATTATAAATAAAATGTGCAGCATGAGGGTAGTTTATAAATTAATATATACATACGCATTTTTTGTTCAATTATTTTATTTATGAAAAGAAAATATATATATATATATAGTCCAGGAGCCAGGTAGATTTACCTGGAAAGTATTTTGAACTTAATGGAATTTTTACAGGTAACTCAGAGGTCCTCTGGGATGCCAATGCTGAGTTTTCGACCTCGTGGCCCTTGTGCTAACTTGGGGAGAGGGGAAAAACCCCATTTTTTCCGCCAATTTTTCGGCTTTTCGCCTCTAGCTGTAAAACTACGCGTCAAACAAAAAAACTTTACCAGTACAATGTTAAAGAGCATCAAATTTCCTATAAAAATCACTGGTCATACGACTGTTTTCACCCATTAGGTACTATGATAGAGCATTTTGAAAAAATGCCAAATTTTAAAAAATGTGGATTTTAGCGGAAAAAAGCGTGTTTTTGGGCTTATAAAATAGATTTATCATCATAAATTGAGTATTCAACATTTCTATGTATACCATTATAATATGTAACCCCCTGTACACCCTTCCCCCCTCACTGCCCTCTCCCTCCCCCCCTCCCCCCAGAAACAATTTTGATGACGAATAATGTGCGTGACTTATTGATTACGTAGGTTAAGAAGTTCTATCCTTCCCTTAATTTTTAACTTCTTATCTTTTGATAAATTAAAAATATCAATAGTCCAGGAAATGAAGCACTTTGGCTCGCAATTCTTTCGTCATTCATCGATTTACTTGAAAATTTGACAGCAGGTAGAGAATAGTCCAAGCATCAAAATCTATATCATCTATATCATCATTGCTATTACCCTGGGGGTGGTTGCCACCCCATCTCGGGGGTTGAAATGTTTATTTTTATTTTAACCACAGGAATCGATGGAAAAGCTAATTCTAAGTCAAAAATTATCTATACATTTTTTCTTTTAAATTAATATTTTTCGAGTTATTCGCGATTGAAAGTAAAAGTTGTTCGACCTTTTTGATCGGTTTTTAGCAAATAACTCGAAAAATATGCATTTTATCAAACTAAGTGTAAGAAGAAAATAGTAGCCTATAAAAAAAAGAAAGAAAATCCTTATTTTAAAAATCATGTACGACCAATACGGACCGACCTACGGCTTGTTAATTGTTGGCTTTTGTTCATCAAATGCTAAATTTGAGAGATTCAGAGTCAAATAGCGATAAAACTGTGCATTTTACGAGGAAAACTTAGAGAAGTTTTATTAAAGTAGACAAAAAGAGCTTTCATTTTTTTAAAAATAGAAGACGATAGCATCAAAATTAAGCGAGTTACGATGAAAATAAAGATAGTCCCTACATTTTTCTACGAAAAAATCAGTGAAAACAACCCCCTAATTACCACCCTAATTCAAATTGATCGTCGCCCTTCTACGGTTTGGCGTGGATCACATGGGACACATGAGAACAGCTTAACTCCAACTTTTCGGGAATATCCAGAAGTATGGGGTACGGGGTACAAAAGTCAAAATAGTATAAATCCTTTATGATGAATGTCGTTAGATAGCTCTTTAAGAGAGCAGTAATTGTTGTTGTTATCACTTGTCATATTTTCATTTAAATGGAAAAACAGGAATAAAAAATGGTTTTAGCTAAAAATTAGAAATATTATTATTTTTGAACCGATATGAATGAAAATTGGTATACGTGCTTAATTTGATGTCAGAAAAAAAGAATATGAAATAATTTGTGTGCATTTAGTACTTTGAGTACAAATCGTTGTAAGGGGTGGTTTTTAAGGATTGAAAAATTGCAAAATAATGAAATTGGTAATATTTTAGGCAACAACATTCTTAAATTAAGTCGATATGATAAAGTAATCATTTATTTAAGGATAAATATTTTTTGTACATTAAGGCCGCTCCCTGACTTGTCGGTACGGTATCGGTAAGCTAGTATGCCGATGCGGTAAGATTCTTTACCGAGCTCCTATATGTTTTACCGATTCGGTACAGATTCTTTACCGCGCGGTAAGGAATCGGTATACCAAATCGGCATACTAGCTTACCGATACCGCACCGATACCGTACCGACAGTCAGGGAGCGGCCTAAGTTGCAAGTGTGCAACTGGATGTGTCTCAGCAGGGTGCAGTGTGCAGTTGCAAAAAGGCAGGGCTAAAATGCTCTGCCTTGTGTAAGTACTGTGTGGGCACCGGGTGCTAAAATTCCGCCGAGCCCAACGTCAACGAGGATGACACTAATGACGACTGTACCGACGACCTGCTCGACAACCTATACCAGGAAGGCATGGACCAAGAAGGGGCTGACGAGTCGCTTATCCAACAGACTCACCAAGATTTAATTTAATGTTAATTTTTTGTATATTATTTTCATATAATTTTTATTATTTTGTTTATTATTATATATGCATAATTATAGATAACTTGTTTACCTACGTAATCAATAAGTTACGCACATTATTATCGCTTCTCAACATTGCTTTGGTTTTTCAATTTAAAAATAAAATTAAGGTTTCCGTTTGAACGGGGCCTGAGGTGGACCGCCCTCAGCCCCCCTGCCTTCGGTACGCTACTGATCAGTGGATCCTTTCCCCCTCCCCTCCACCCTAAAGTAAGATTGATGATAGAACCATGTTAAATGTTTCAGGGAAGGAGAGGTTCTATTTAACTTATTTTTCAAATTTGGTTCTGGGGGGAGAGGGCACTGAGAGGGGGAGGGGGTTACATATTATTATGGCATACATAGAAATGTTGAATACTCAATTTATGATGATAAATCTATTTTATAAGCCCAAAAACACTCTTTTTTCCGCTAAAATCCACATTTTTTAAAATTTGGCATTTTTTCAAAATGCTCTATCATAGTACCTAATGGGTGAAAACAGTCGTATGACCAGTGATTTTTATAGGAAATTTGATGCTCTTTAACATTGTACTGGTAAAGTTTTTTTGTTTGACGCGTAGTTTTCCAGCTAGAGGCGAAAAGCCGAAAAATTGGCGGAAAAAATGGGGTTTTTCCCCTCTCCCCAAGTTAGCACAAGGGCCACGAGGTCGAAAACTCAGCATTGGCATCCCAGAGGACCTCTGAGTTACCTGTAAAAATTCCATTAAGTTCAAAATACTTTCCAGCTCGACCTGGTTTTTTCGACCTGGCTCCTGGACTAATATTTATATATAAAATAAAAAATTGCGCAAATAAAAAAAATATAATGGAATTTTTTTCTCATTCTGTTTCGCTTTCATCTTTAGCTGTCTTCATCAGTATCATCACTTTCATAATGGTCTACCTCCTCATTTTCACTTTTCGAATCCGAATATTCATACTCCGAATCTGTCATTTTAATTATGCTTATTTAAAGGGACAAGGGACTTAATTTTAAAGAGATAATAAATATAGTTTACTGAATATTCCATAAAAAACAATTCGTTCTCCGAACGAAGCTATGGATTGATTGTAAAAATAGCTAATTTTAAGATCATTTTTGAGTCATTTTAATAAATAATAATCAGGAAATTTTAACATACGTCAATATAAATTTACCTTTTGTAATAGAAGAAATATCTTTAAATAAAGGACTTAGATAGGCCCATCAAACCAATAATGATGAAACTCGTTATTTATTAATGTCCACCCACAATCTTCAGGGTTTAATGCGGTTGGCCATCTTAAATAGGCGTTGCACCAAATACTACATATGTACTATAGTTCTTTTAATTTGCTGCAGTAATTCTGCTTTTAGGTGGCATACTTGAAGCATTAAGTCCTTTTATCTTTTGTTTTATTTTAGTTTATTTTTTTTCCAAACGGTTTAAAAACAATTCTGCCTGGAAAACACATATTATGGGACAGTTGAAAATTTGATTTCTATTTGTTTTTATTAAAAAACGTCATCTAGTTATTAATATATTTGACCTCAATATTATATTATATATTTATGAATGCAAGGACCAAACAGGAGATTAAAAATGGTTTTATTTCAAATTTTAACGAAAATGCCCCACTTTTAGCGTCAGACAGTTTTTTTACTAAATTGTATACTCAATTTGAAAAGCAAAAATGTTTAAAAAAAAATGTTATTAATAATTTGTTTGATGTCGTGAAATCGACATCTTTGACGCGTCAGACTGGAAAGTTGGAAAAAGTTCTGCGTCAGACAATATTAAAATGTTGAATGATAGGGTTCAAATAATGTATCTTGAGAAATTCAGCTGGTTATTAATCAGTTTTCCGATAGTCGTTTTTCCGGCATGTTCGGGAGAGCAGACACCCAAATTGGCCCATATTTGGTGTCAGAGAATTTTATCTTACGCTATCATTTGAAGTTATTAAGCAATTCAAATAAAAATAAAAACAGTATCTATCACTTTTAAGTATGCGTAAAAACGGCATGTTTCAGAACAAATACAGGAAAAACGCCCCAAAACCAAATAAAATCACAGAGGAAAACGGTGTCAGACTTGGCCTAAACAAGCCATACAGGAGGTTTGGAAAGAGTATGTATAATTGACTTTTTTGCCTATGGGCACCCTGACTACTATTGTGAGTTGTAAATTTTTCGATAAATTAGAAATAAATTCATCACATATTGTAAACGACAAATAGTTTATAGTACCGGTGCCGCAGTTGCATATTATTTTAATTGAACATTTGAAAAACATAGGAAAACCAGAGAACAGTAAAACTATATTAGTGTCTCTACACAGTGAAAATATTAAAACAAAAATAATGAAACGGGGTTGGCAACTCAGAGGTTCAAGCATCTCCCTACAAGATAATATAACTCCAGAATCAAGGCAACAAAGATACAACCTTCTACAGATAAAAATAGATTTGCAGTCAAAATCCAAATCTTTGGCTAGGTCAACACTACTAAGCTTGTTAATCCTTCCTGACCCATCGTAGAACGCAAAAAGTTTTTCACTCTGTTCAACAAGCTGAAACACCTTTTAGCTTCTGCGACCGGAGCAGGAAGTGTGCAGAAAATTCTAAGGGTAATCACAACGTTTGGGAAGATAGTTGTCAGTTTTTGGTTAGATAGGGTGTTCAGGAGTTGAAGGGGATTTAGCTTTAGGTCAGCCGGAAAGTTAGCAGGCTGAATTTTTTTTAGACAGGACGTATCTGAAAATAATTCATCTTCAGAGACATCAATACTGTACAATTCTGACCATGCTTTTACACTGTCTTTGAGCTCCTCGTCTTTCATTTCTGGATATCGCAAAAGAAACGTGAATAAATCATTTATAGTATTTACAGCTGTAAACCTTAGTGCCAAACTTCCTACGAAACTTTAAATCAACACATAAAAAACGTTAATCTTGAAATTCTCTTCTGGGCAATAGTTTTGTTTTTCAAGACTTTTGTCAGCCAGCAATTTAGTCTTTTTTCTTCCTTTAGCAAGTTTTTGTGAGATTCCAATGCTTTTAGCCACAAGTTTCCATTTGGTCAAATTGTCAATTTAATGTTGAAGATGACAACTTCTACATCAATGGTGATTTCCGATAAAAATTTGAACCATATATATGACATCAGTAAGCACTTGAATTTGTCCAAATATTGTTTAATACCTTTTACTTCAGTCAGAGTCTTTGGTGTGAGATAAAGTTCTTTTATCCTACTAAGAAAAACTTTAATTCCTGGCAAGAGGCAAGTGAGCGGCAAAAGGCCGTACACTGTCAGCCGACCATCTTGTATGAGAGTGAGAATGAAGAGAAGATCCGATGCTCTGCTGCAGAATTTCCCTCCTGCTAAAAATATTAAGCATATATATTCCTATTGTTAACTAGTTCAAAAATTAGTATTTTGGTATTGAAAAGGGAACCGGGATTGTGCGAGAATGAAGAGGAAAGCTGTATAAAACTGGATACATAATAAAAAAAATCAGAAAAAATGTTAAAATAAGCATCAGTAAGTGGGCAAGAACGTCAATTAAATTAGAATCTCCTCTTAATGGCAAACCTCTTTCGACCCGTAACAGAAACACATGCAATATCCTTTTTAAAATTAACCCGGTCTACTTCTTTTTAAATACTTTTTGGGAGGGCTGTATTTATAGCAGTGATATTCTTAATTAAGCTGGATTCCAAGTTTCGCAACTCAAGGTAGCACGCTGTATGTGTCACACTTCTTCCGTGTGGGTTTAAATTGTCACGAACTTTCTTTCAGAAGTGGTCGTTTCCACTATACCCTTCAGGGCAAGACAACACAGATCTGGATGGCAATGGTAGCTTAAAAAACAAACGGAATGGAAAGCAATACAATGCATTTTTACTGGGGCTCCAACTCAACCAATCTCTGTTAACTTTTTCGCCGTTTAGTAAATTAGACTTAAGTGCTGAAGAAGAGAAATTATTTCCCTCAAAGTCTAGTGGGAAAACTTTAAGAAGTTTTGGCGAGTCACTGAGAATTGCTTCAGTGATATCTTTTTGAGGAAGTTTTCTTCATAAAAAGTGTGCTCTTCCTTTTCATCTTTGTTTTCACCTTCATTATTATTTACACTATCACTTAAAAAAGGACTTTCAACAACAAAGTTTTCTTCTATCTCTGTTTCAATTTCAACATCAGATTAAGGAATGACAGCATTAGAAGAAGACGTACCTACTAGGTGTAGTACAAATAGTTTAGACCCAAAAGTTATCAAAGGTTTGTTGTCCTTTTCCACCTCCCAAGTTTTCGTCCGTGTTCAGAACTGCGTTGACCTCTGCTCCAGAATTTCGGTCCCCAAGGACAGGACCAACTGTGTATGTAGCCTAGGAATTGAGGTGAAAGTCAAGATGGCGTAAAATGCTGGCTCCTAGGCTGGTTCTTGAATAGTCTGGCAAAGGCGTTGTCAGCCATGATAAAAGACGCAGCTTCAATTATGGCTGGATTGAGACGCCTACCCTCTGCCAACAGACGTCGTTCTTTTCCATCATCCAGGTATAGACGACAACGATTTATGAACTGCTGTTTTTGGGTTGCTCGGAATGACTGTCCTCGAGCATTGGATGTCATAAATCCGGTGGTACAGGCGTTCCTCTATCTTGAAGAACGATAGACCTGCAGGATGCCTGTAACCACCGGATGCACCCATTGCACAGAATGCAATCATATCATTGTATGCTCGCGAGCGCTCGAGAAAGTGAAGATGTTGATTAAAATCTTCAGTCAGGGGTGGGAGGCCCAACACATTATAACGACCTTCACCACATCTAACGGTCTCTTTCTTCTTCAAAGAGCCTAGCCTGACAATAACTGCATCTATATATGTCTTCTTGATAAAGATTTGGCTTTTTCAAAGTATGGGGAAGGATGTTGTTCAGTTTATCACCAGACCAACATCCAGCTGAGCCGTGCTGAGAAATCCAGTTCGTGATGTCCGCAGAAAGATGGCGTAGTTTATCATTCTCTGGGTGATGCCCTGTAACTCGTTTTTGCATCAGGCGTGAGCAGTAGGGTAGGGCTTCCTTATGGCGTACAGATTCTTCGCGGGAAAGAGGTTCCAAGATAGGTGGCGTAAAATTTAATTATTTTAAGTTTTTGTTCTGGGTGATTATGTTAACTCAAGACAAGAGCGTAAATAGCTCCTAAATTGACTAGATCGTATCAAATCATCATTAGCCAACGACCAGGGTTTCTAGCTACTTTATAATGTCTACACATTTGACCAAGAACATCCACTCTTCTTTTATTTTAAAATGAAACGATTTTTGGCTATCGTAAATCTGCCGAGTCAGTACCTATTTCTTTTCCTATATGAATTGTAGATTAATGAATAACCACTTTAGATTTTGTTGAACAATAGGATACCTTTGGCAATTTATTTTTGAATCCGAAGACTCAAGAATACAGTTGTTTTGACTTGGATGGTATGTTTTACGAATTTCTTTCTTATTCTGGTGAACGGTTCCTACATACGTCAGTTTATTTTCTTTCAATAAAGTTTCTGCTTATTTTACTGAAGAAAACCAATTGTTTCTGTAATATTTCGATTGGTTCCTTTTCCTGGCTCAAAAAGTTTCAATACTACGTCTCCACTGGCATTTCTAACCCTGATGGGCTGTTGACCAACATTTCGTTCCTGTACAATGTACATGGCCTTGCCATCAACAAGAGCAAACACTTTCAAACCATATTTGGCTTGCTTACTCGGGATTTATTGACGAAATCCACATTTTTAACGGAATGCAAGCAGCTGCTTATCTATTGCCAGATATTTGCTGGGGATATAGTACTGTTTTAAGTTCCGAAAAAAATGTCTTATAGCTAATTTATCTTCCGAGCAACGATCTTTACGATTACGAACATGATCAAACTTCAAACAACTTGAAAGAAACTAAAATTTTGGCATAGCAAGGTAGCAATATTCTAGTCCATTGCCATAGGAATTGTCTCAGAGTTGGTGCATATTGTTTCTTGAGCATCAGAGGCTACCTATGAGATATGAAAGTCCAATAAAAGCTCTAACTTCACAACTGTCAGTGAACCTATAATGTGTCTCTTTTAAATCGATCGTGTAATTAACATTATTATAGAAAATAGTAAATAATAAAATATTGTCGTGTACCTTTTGATTGTTGATAAGAAAGGTCGGTTTAAAAGAATAATATATAAATTTGATAATGGAACTATATAAAGATATCTATGGTTATATAAATAGAGAGAAGAAAGGAATTTTTTTTAAATAGAAAGGTGTGAGCAAGGATATCCACTTTCTACGGTCATATTTAACTGCGAACTCGAATATATTTTTAAACGGTTGACTCTAGACAATGAAGGGCTAAGGATGAAAATAGGATAATGTTAAAAAAATCTCCGGCTTGCTGACGGTGCCTTTTAATATCAAGAAACATAAATTATTAAAAACTAATATTATGTTCACTGAACATATGGAGTGAGAAAGTAGGCCTCAACATCAACTGGACAAAAACAAAGATACTTACATAACAGTGAAATGTTAAAGCTGGACATATTCGTAGTATATTACCCTTTGTTTTTATAATATGCTTTTTCTATTTAGGTCTGTACCCAAATTATTTCATTTCGGTAATATTTCGCCTCCTTTGAGGTATCGTCAGGCCTTTAACAATTCCTCTTAAAACGTAACTTTATTTTATTTTTCTTCGTAATATTATCTCCAGGCAATCCACCTGTGCGTCTATACATTGTCAGTATTCATTCAAAACTATATCCTTTACTTAGGGCTATATCCTTTATATCCTGGGCCATGAAGCACTTCCAATTGTAATTTTCATCTCTTGGTTCCAGTTTAACCAAGGTCTTCCCCGGCCTCTCTTTGGCACCAGTCAATTATGATGCGCGCCCAATTTGGATCACGTTTTCTAATTACATGTCCACTCTATTTCCATTTTCTTATATGAAGGCTTTTGACAATATCCGGGAAGTCAGTTAGTTTGCTTCTGGGTTTTCTTGTCCTTCCTTGTGATACCCAAAATGTATCTCTGCATGGCTCGCACAGTCACTTTAAACTTTTGTCTTGTTTCTGCTGTTGAAATCCAAGTTTCTCATCCATCACTAAGGACAGGTAAGACCGTTGACATCCATAATTTTCATTTTATGTCAATTGGTACTTCTAAAATATATATATATTTTTTTATAATTGCTTTCCAACCTAGAGTGATTCTTCTTTTTAATTCGCTGTTTTGGCCAGCAGTGCTAATTTGGTATCCTAAGCATATGAAGTTATCAACTTTTTTTATACGTGATTTTGGGAGTGAATCATTGTCAATATTAATAGTCGTGTATTTGCATTTATTATGATTTATTTGTAAACCTACAATTATAATATTCTACTTTGTATTTGTAGTTTCTGGAACATAATCATTAAGTTTTAAATTGAATAGCTTATCAGTACGTACTATGTCGTCTGCAAAATCTAAGTAGTACAGCCACACTCCACATATTTTTATACCAAGTGCTTCCATGTAGCATTCGTTAATAAATAAAGACTTGTAGTATCGCAAAAAAAAATTAGGAGGCATGATGTCACGTTGTCTAACTCCCCTACCAATTTTAATATTTATTTCTGCTGTATTTGGGTCTATTAAGGAAATAAAAAAAAAGGAAAATAATTTTCTTAAATAAGAGACATCATTTAATCTAATTCTTTGACGCACTCTTAAAGGAGGCTAGATGTTAACACACACCAACTTCATTTGACTAGTATATGTAAGTGATTTTTATATTATTGATTTTTGTATAATTGATAAGGTGATTTTTTTAAAAAAAGATAATGGGAACTTGTTTAGATATTAATTGTTAAACTAATCGATCAGGTGTAATAGCAATTAGGATTCATATCAGTAGCTTAATTTTAATTGTATACAAATATCTTTTGTTTAGAAAATCCATATTGACTGAGGATGACGCTGAATTTAGTCGAAGCGTTTCAACAAGAAATAATGATGTCTCTTATTTAAGAAAATTATTTTCCTTACACCTGTAATATCCATAAACTCTTCCTACTTGTACTTAGAAATAATAAGGTGTACATATTAAATTAGTATTAATTTAATTCATCAATGTTTTTTATATCAAATAAAAGCATGGTTTTAGAAATGTACAATCAAGCCCTCAAAAGTAAAATACCTTAACCCCATTTTTCTAAATTAATTTAAAATAATTCACATAAAATATAAATGCTATTGTGAAAATTAAAATCGCTATATTTAACAAACACACTAACAAGTTAAAAACTTTCCACCTGATTTTTAAACAATTCCCTGTCTGTTTTGGGAGTTTTTTATGTCTCCCTCGCTTATCCTCTGATGGAAACGCAGCACCTTCTTCGTGCAAAGTGCCAGTTATAATTTTGTCATAATTCCGTCTTTCCCACCTATTCATAGACCAAAACTAACTGTTTAATGAAATGCGTTGATCCTCATAAAATCGAACTATGCAATTTAATTTACAGTTTTGGCAACTAGCTTGAATTTTGTGTTTTTTTTCGTTCCTTCTCTCTTTGTTTTTGTTTCTTATGTAACACCGTTCCTTCTTTTCTCTTTCTCAACATTTTATCTTTTGTTATTTCTTCCTCCTCATAATTTATTACATTATCACATCACCTGTTCAGAATCATTATTATTCTCTATAGGTTGAAGAATGTTGGAAAACAAGTCCGTAGAATCATTTGCTACTGTTCTTTTTTCTTGTGTTCCTTTAGACCGATTTTCTGCGAGGTTTGCCAGCGCTAACTAAGTTGTTAATTTGCCTTTGGAATAATTCATTGTCAGGCAAGAAATAGAACCAAACACAATATTTATTAACTATCACAATTTGCACTTTACTAAACACTAAGAAAGTATGAAACCCAGAGTCGAAAGTTAATCCACGAACTCTGAGAAACTGAGACTGTGATTCTGTAAAACACAAAAAAGTGTTAGAATTTGGAGGTGAGAGAGTTAAGGCTCAGACATGGTTTAGTTCATTGGTTATTTTATTTTCAGTGCCACTTCCCAAAGCATTTAAACAGCACTGTTTCTACTTTTCCTCAATAGAATGCAGTATTCTGAGAGAGATGTAAACTCATGGTGGTATTATATAATATAATGTAAAAATGTACAAGGCAAAGAAGCAGCATCTCCAGAAGAACTTCTTTTTACCTTAGCATTCGTCACTTCCTGCCTTTTAGGTATTTTGTGGCGGTTATTTTCTTACACATACAGGTTTTAAAAATTGAGATTCACATTTAAGAATAGTTTTTATTTCTTATTAGCATATTTAGATAGAACAATTCTAAATAAGCCCAGACAGAAAAAAGTTTACCTTTTAGCTATAGACGGCAGTATAAGACAAGCGTCACATCAACATGATATTTTGCCGCTTCATGTTCTTTAATTTTTCTTGGCAGACCTTTCCAGTCATCTACTCCCTACCCAAAAGATTCTAAAATTTGGGTCGTACCAATTAGGAAAGAGTCAGCATGACTGGCAGTAAGCTTGATTTAAAAGTGTAGAGTAGTACAGCCAGTGACGAGAATATAATATGACACCAGTGTTAGATTTAATATTGTAGTATTCAACCGAAAAACTTCTACACTTTTCATCTTTTAAAATGGACCACAATGTTGACAAGGTCCATGCTTAATGATATAATATTCTCGTCTTTAATACACTCCGGAAAATTTCTTCAAATATGCGATGATGCATCCAGAGAATGGTCATGTATTGTCAATAATTAAATTAGTGCCTTTTTTTAAATGGCGAAAACAGTGACGTACAAGCTATGGTTTCAGGCGGCGCGGCGATTCACTAATGTTTTCATCACCGACAGTCAACACACAACGCACTTTACGTTTAAACTATTTTTGACGCACAAGCTGGTTGCGCTTTATATACTTTATCTATTTTACCGCACTTACTTACTAAATTTAATTTATTTTGTTTGGGCAGCTTTTCTTTTTCTTGCACCGCTATCATATTTTCTTTGCGAGATTATTAAAACGAGGATAAGTCTAACAAATATTAATCGCAAAGAAAGAAGTAAATGAGGGTACAATTTAGTTCAAGACTGTGTATACTATGTGTAGATCGATACTTACAGCGTTTGAATATAAACAATATTGAAATAAAGCTGAAGGATTAACAGGTGATCTATTTCTTATCAGTGGTATTAGGAAAAAGTCGGGAGTTGGTTTGCACAAAGAAAGAACAAGAGTTTAATAAAATTAGAGAAAACAGCAGCAATTCGGGTATGATAATAATGAGATGGCTATAAATCTGTCCTAGAATAAAACATAAAGGAATTAGCCGCTGTTTTTCAACTGGAATCCGAGGTATGATTCTGCAGAAAGTTTATCTTTCTAAATCAATTTCTAGTTTGTTTGATAAAATAAAACAATTTTTTAGCAGCTTCGCTTTTTTCTTTAAGAAAATATGCTGCTCGATAACATGAGAAATCTTTTATAAGTAACATGTACCTAGCTTTTCCTTGAGATTGAGTTTCCATGGGTCCGGAAAGATTCGCATGTAATAACTCACTAGGTTTTGTTGCTCTTGATAAACCTCTTGGAAAGGCAATCTATGCTGCTTGCTATGTGCACAAGAGTCACAGAAAAATTATCAGGTTTACTTCCATTTGTTATTTTTCTTTAGGATTTCACTAGTACACATTTTATTTTGGTGAACAAATATTTTATGCCAGTCCAGAAATTTATCATTTGAACAGCTATTTGAGCTACTTTTCAAACACATATTTGCTCTTAAGTTTTGGGTTCTAAAATTCATTTTATAGTGACGCCCATATCTTTTTACTGCAGAGAAAACTTTTCCATTCTTGGAAAATTTGCACATTTCATCATCAGCTTTAAAATTAAATCCTTTGTCTAAGGCTGTATCCATAGAAAATAGACTTAATGTTAAGTTAGGTACATACAAAGCATTTTTAATTGTAGAAGAACACCATCTAGTGCCATTAAAAGCTTCTATAATAATTAAAGCTAGCTAAGCCTATAGCTTCAGCTTTAATTTGAGATACATATAGTAGTATATAATAGTTATATCCTTGGAAGGAATTAACGGTTTAAGGTTAACAAATGCTTGACGATTACCAGACATGTGCTCTGAGGCAGCACTATCTAAGTACCAATCACTATCAATAAGTTCTTTTTCAGAATTAATTAAAGCACTTAAGAGAGCTATTTTATGTTTATTATCTTTCGTTTTCTTTTTAAAACAAAATTTGCTAAGATGATTATTTTTCCCACAAAAATTACATTTGGGCGTGCCATGTGTTTCTTAAAAGATGTTTTACCATGTGTCCCAAACGGCCACAAAACGAACATTTAATTTTAGAATTATCTGGCTTTACTTTGGTTAAAAGAGATATAGTAGCTTATTTTTTTTTACTCATCTTTCCTCAATAATTAAACGGGAAAATAGATAGTGTATTCCTTGCTTCTCGGGAGACACAGTTTCCCAAGCTGAAACAAAATGTTCGTACTCATCAGGTAAAGATATTAAAATTTGTGTAACAACCATAGAATCTTCTGTGGCTGTTCTTCACTTTTTAACTGGTTAGGGTTAGTTATATTTTCCAGTTTTGAGAAAAAATCGGCAACATCGGACTCAAACTTTAATGAAAAAAAATGTTGCTGTAAGAGTTAAGTATCTACCTGAGATTGAGGCTCGTAGACAGAAGACAGTTTTCTCCACATGTTCTGAGAAGTATCGCAGCTAAGGATGTGAACCATCGGTCCTTTTTCCATCCGTCCAGAAATGCAGTTTTGGGCCTTGATGTCCAGTTTCTGCCATTCTGTTTTTTTTCGCCGGCATTTTCACTTGTTCTAGCACTATTTTAAAGCAGTCTAGGTGTTTTAAAGCAATTTGCGTAGCGAACTTCCAAACTCCCTAATTTGACTCACCGTTGAGTCTCACGACCGGGCTATTATTTTTGTCCATTTTAACAGCAAAAAAAAAAAAAAAAAAAAAAAAAAAAACTGCACTCGGATCGAATAAAAAACCGAAAATACTATATAAATAAAAGGTTTCTTGGCTCTAACAGTCCTTGGGCCTATAACCTGTAAAAGTTTCTTAAAAATTAAGGAACTTGCAGAGAAGAATAAGAGAGTCAGAAACAATTTATAGTTTTAAGAAACAAAGAGGAACTTATACTTTGAGAACAAACTACGTTCAGAGAGAATAAGTACATGGGCAAAGGGTACATGGGTGGGGCCGGACTCGACCACGAGGTCAAGTGTTGTGAGATTGAAGGGCGGCACAATTCACCTTTCTTAATCAAGATCTGTAAATCGTATCTTGCAAACATTAAAAATAAGGGGAGCCCTTGGAGCTAAAGATTTCACAATAAATTAGCAGTTCGCCAAGTCTAGGTATAATAAGGAATTATGGTCTGAAAAAACATTCTTTGCCAATTTTCAGAAGCACAACAAATTTGGAATTCAATATACTCTTGATATTAAAATATTTTTTGATATGTAATTAAGTATACAAATAAAAAGAGATTACAAAATAAACAGTTCAATAGACTGAAAATTAGTTTGGAACTAAGACAAATAATAATCAAATAAATATGTCATATCTTTAAAAAAAAGATAGTTTCTTTAAAATTTGTCGGAAGTAATAAAATCAAAAGTAAAGGAAAATATTTGTTAGTAAAACAAGTTATTTAATTATATATAATATTTATATATATATATATATATATATATATATATATATATATATATATATATATATATATATATATATATATACATACCCTTTAAGTAATTTTAAATTATCTATACCTAACAGTAGGTCAAAGTAGTTGTTCAATTTAAATATGTGACATTTTAAATTTAGGTTTTGCTGTAAGAATAAATCACTACAATTTACTGAAGCGCTATATTTTTCTCTGGATACACCCTGAGCGGTTTTAATTTGAAATGGATCTAATTTAATATTAGATTTGTAATATTTCTTTGCAATTTCTGGATTTATAAAAGATTTTGTACTACCTGTATCTTAAGAATTTTAAGGTTATTATAAGGTAAAGAACAATCATTTGATGATAGACTCATTAATTCAAATTTTCCTGTCCCGAGGCACCCTCTTCTAAAAAAGTATTATCTTGGTCAGGGGAAGCATCAGAATTTATATTGTCTTCATTATGCGGATATTCATTATTATCATCGGGATAATATTGTTCCGATTAATTTGGGGTTTCGTTAATATTATGAAGTTGTCCTTGTTTAAAATTTCTATTCCTAAACTGTGGAGTATTCTGCAGTAGTTGGGTCTATTGAGGAAATAAAAAGCTCACTTTTGCAATATTTCGGCCCCTCCTTTGGTCATTCTCAAGCTGGTGTGTGGAGTATAGTTTGTGGAAATAGACATTGGGATAGGTGTGTCTTGACGGGTTCCAGCTTGTTTAAAATTATTATTTAATACTGGTTTATTTTGTGTAAGAGTGTCTGGGTCTAAAATAATAATTATTTTGCATGTTAGGTTTAAAAGTGTTAGTATTATAATTGTTACGTGGTTGAATTGGTGTTTTACGTTTTATAGCGGAATATACTTCAAGTTTTTGTGAATTATTAGTGTGTAAAAATTGGAAATCGTTTGTAAGCATGTTTAAGGCTGAGTTTAAATCTACTGGTTTTCTGGTTCTCATTAGGGAACCAAGTGGTCCTCTGAGACCATTTAATAAAACTCTGATTGCTAGATTTCTAACATGATCAGTCATGATATGTGTACCTTCGCTTGGTATGTGATTGTTCATATAAGAATTTTGTAAGTTTAATATCTTTTGAATTTTATGATAAAATTCAAATGGAGTTTCATTAGAATTTTGCTTCAAATTAGCCATTTCAATATTGAGAGTGAAGCAATCTCTTTTATCTGAGTAACCATTTAGGAGGGCTGTTTTAAGATCACCCCCAAGTTGTAGCTCTGCTTGTGCTTATTATTTCAGCGGCAGGCCCCGTAAATTTTGGAGGGATGCATGACATTAAATATTTATTTTGACACTCTCCCCCACAGTGAGGACGAAGTGAATGATGCGGATGATGAGAACAAGGAAATTCAAATGCCTTCGTGGAAGAAAAGAGGAAGAGGTTTGTCATCAGATTTCAAATCGTTCAAATTTGATCAACCAGTTGGCCCCAAAATAGAGGTTGATATTGAATCTCCAATTTCAGTTTTTTTTTTTATCAATTTTTAAAGTTCAGTTGTTGAATTTAATTGTTGTAGAGAGCAACAATTATGCTCTCTCGAAAGGGGTCAATTTAAAATTGACCAAAGAAGAAATAATGGCGTTTATTTGTTGCTTAATTATTATGGGGTTTCACTGTCCCTGAGTTAAGACTGTATTGGTCATCAAAAAGAAATTTTCACGTTTCTGCAGTCTCTAGTGTTATGAGTCGGAGGAGATTTCTCCAAATAATGAGATTTCTCCACCTTAATGACAATGAAAAACAACCCAAAAGAGGTTCGCCTAATTTTGATAGGCTATATAAGGGCCGGCAGCTCTCAGTAGATGAGAGTAATCTATTTTGGGGCCAACTGGTTGATCAAATTTGAATGATTTGAAATCTGATGACAAACCTCTTCCTCTTTTCTTCCACAAAGGCATTTGAATTTCCTCGTTCTCATCATCCGCATCATTCACTTCGTCCTCACTTACTGTGGGAGAGAGTATTGGTATTGCTGGGCGTTGAGGAGAATCACACACCGTCATCGGTAGATCCTTATCTTCGCCCGTACTCCCATCAGTGAGGGATCCACTGCTACATTGATCAGATGAAGTTCCGCCTGATTCAAGGGATGACCGCCTTGTTACACTTCCACCTAAAATAATCAAATAATAATATGCATGTTACACTTTGATACAAAATTATAATGTAATATATTTTGGTGAATATATAAATTTGGCATAAATTAAAATTACTTTTTTTTTTTTACAAATAGTTGAATATACATGACCTATTTAAAGCCGGCTTTACACCTTGCGATTTGTCAGTGCAATCTGAAGGAACGATAAATCGCACGATATATCGTTGCAACCTGGGAGCGTTTACACCACACCGATTTCTTACCCCGATCTCCGACCCAATCTTTTTTTTTTAATTTCTTTACGTAGGGGGTTGGCCGGGAGGTTGTACAACCTCCCTTTACACGCACCGACTTGTCGGCCGATCTCACAGATTGAATAGGTTTTGATTCGATCAACAACCCAACCCCAACCCCGATATTGTTATACAATTTCCATTTACACCTTACGATATATCGGTGCGATTTATCATTCCGACCAGATTGCACCGACAAATCGCAATGTGTAAAGCCGGCTTAATAATATTTAGTGAATTGATTACAATTTCAAGCACAGAGAAATGCTTTACAGATAGATAATGATACTGAAAGTTTAAAAAAAAAAAACTTACTTCCACCAGCTCTAAAGATATAGTCGTCTTCTCCGTCAGAATCACCACCTTCAAAGGAATCTTCACCTTGGTCATCATTGATGCCAAAATAAGAATCAATTTCATCTAAGGTTTTCCCTTGAAGCCAGTCTATAGTGACCAAAAGTTTTTTCTTTGATTGATTCCCCATTATGCACTCTTACAGTTTGATTTATATAAACTTTCAGATACTTACAGATATAAAAAAAAATTAAAAAATGACATAGTTATCTTGTTAAGAAAAAATAGGGATAAAATCAGAACATTAAATATTTTATTTTTCTAAATTAGCTCAAAATAAATTACTTTCAAACAAAAATCACATATAACTAGAAAGGTGGTTCCGCTGAGGTACCCCCATGCATCTAGGGAAAAGTCATTTTAGTTAGACCCAGAACTTGCTTTGTGAAAACGTTTCTAATTACTGGGCGCAACATTATTATTCAATAAACAAATTAAATTACTATTTACAAATGTATTTACTATAGGTTCTAAAAAAAATCAATGATCCAAGTAAAGAAACTCATTTTTTATCGCGTAACATATATAGCTTTACCCTACCCAAGCGGAAGACTTTACGAGGTAAAATGGACTTTTTAGCACATAAAAATACAATAAAATGAAATAATTTAAATGTAATTAATTAATTAATACTATAAAATAACACTTACCAAAAAAAAAGAATCACTTTATTAAGTTTCTGTGTGTAAAACTGGTGGAACAAACTCGAGGTGACGCGAACACAACAAAAGATGGCCGTCAAATGAAAGGTTGTAGAAGATTAGTGGTTCCACACGGGTACCACTATGTCTATTTTTAGATTTTCTGCGCATGGCAACTACCTATCGACTCTATATTTCGATTCTTTAGATCGATATATGAACTGTAGTACTTCGCACTCCTTTCTTAGGTAGAAAGATTTATTTACAGAAGGGTGGTTCCGTACAGGGACCACCAAGCATTTGGAACATTACGTGTTTTTAGAGGGCGAGCGTTAAAGGGTTAGGCTTTATTATGATATTTTTTATTTTTTTTTTTATTTCAGTATTAAGAAATACACTGCATATCTGATGTATATAAAGTCATGAAAATTTGAATTTGATGTAGAAAGCAAATTCCTGAAAGTTTGAAGTTTAGCCACTGGGGCGTACACATTAGTTATATTGTAAAATTTATTTTGTTGAAACCCTCTACAGCCTAGTCTGGCCTTGTATTGAATATGACTATTATTATCGTTCTTTTTTCTAAATACCCCTTTATTCTGTTGGTTTCACATTTGTTGGTATATAGACTTCTTCCCAAACATAATTTTCTTTTAAAGAATTTAATTCTGATTTAATGGCTCGATCCAATTAATGAAATTCAAATGAGTTAACAGCTACATCTCATCAATGGTACACAAATCGCTGATACTCTACATAAGTTGACTGTTCTTCACAAGTTGTGAATATAATTTTGAAATGTGGGCTGCAGACTGCAGGGTCGTCCTTTCTCCTTTCAGCTCTGATGGTAGGATTATCAAAAAGAATCGATTATTTTATAGCCACAAACCGACGGTAAGACATTATGGCTCTGAAAATTGCGAGCCCTTTGTGACTCGTCGCAAAAATTGATTTGGTGCTTTCAGTATTAGATTGTTAAGTTAAAGTCAACAGCAATGCACCAATATAAGCACTTATTTCATTTATATTCCGAATATTTGAATCACTTGTTCTCTGTCTGGTTTCTGCTAGGTGAAGATTAGTAAATCTGAGTATATTACTCACCATATCATTGTCATAAAATTGCTGCCAAATGATTGCTCGGAAGGAGGAAAAACCCCTAAAGTTTGGATGGCATATTGGATAATGCCTGGTAACTTTCCTTGCAGGATATTGTGAGCAGGAGGCCGTCCTCTCCTTTCGGGTTCTTCAGACGTCAATTCCATGCCGTTTTTCGTTTTGTAAATGTTAGTTCCTGTTAGGGAGGAAGATGAATCCACTGATAAAGATGCTTTCTCATCTTCACTGGATTCGTCTGGGTCACTCTGAAACTCCACAGATAGTCAGGGTCTTCTTCAGAATTAACATCTGATGTACGTGGAATATGAGTTAGTGGTCTAATTCACTGTGATGGGAGAGTGCTGACAATAAATGCCCATACAATTTTTAAATTATCTCCTAAATTTGAGTGCTAAACTCGCAAGTCTAGCTTCAATGCTAAACAAAAGTTAAATATCCACATTTCCACACAACAACAGGACTGACTAGGTAAACAGGAACTAATATTAAATTAAATACATGAATTTGACGTAGGAAAAGCTAAAATGGAAAAAAGAACTATCTTACTGTAAATGATAGTTCCTTCTTATATGGGCCACAAAACAGAAGTTGGACGTCTGTGTTTAAACAAATCGTTAGGCAACAGTGGACGTGATTATGTATATGTACGACAACGCCTTTTTTAAAAACACTTATCTAAAGTGAGCACATTTGGTAAATAATAGTTACTGATATAGCCATAGTTAAAGTCATTAGAAACACTATGAAATCCAATTGAGATAAGTAAAATCGGGAATTGGTAAAAAATGTCATGGGTCATATGGGAAAAGATGGAGAAATTACAACCTTTGATTTGTTATGAAACTAAGAGGGTTATCTTCTCCTCTAAACTGCCTTTATCAACTTTGCACACATGCTCTTAACGCTGGCCTGTGATTGGTCACTGATAAATAATATTTTATAGTCCCCACCATCTAGTCGATTACATCCCACCCACTTAACTAGCAAAAACAATTAGTGAAAAATCCTATCACATTATATTGTGACAACCAGAGTGCTCAAGCCCAGGCCAAAAATCCTATTTACCATAAACTCAGAAATGCCAATTTACGAAAAAATACCAGTATAAATGGGGAGAAAAATGAAAAAATCCTACCAAATGGAGGCGTATGTGGGGTTAACACGTGTCGTAAGACGAGTCAATCACTAAATTTTGTTTGATAGATTTTTTATAAAATAACTTGATTCGAGTAAGAAAAAAATATATTGTTTATGTTAGTAAAATATTAAATGTGAAAACATTGTGTTATATTATGAGAACCACTCTCTGCTACCACAATAAGAAGCCTAGCTGGAGCGTCTTCAGTTAGTCTCCGACATAGTATGGACTCGGAATCGTCCACTACATATTTTTAATTTTATCTCCATTTTTAACACATATAAATTATTTTGTTGTAATTTTTCAACTGTTTCTTTGTTTTATTATTGTTTATTGATTATTTATTTCTTTTCACTCATTTCTGATTTATTATCGTCTTATTTAATTTTTTGTTAATCTTTTTCTTAGCTCATTAGTTATTATACATTTATTTCTCATTTTGTAGGTTGTGTTATTAGCTTTTATTTGTTTTCTTTTAATTTCAGTTTATTTATTGTTAGAGGTCGACCAACAAGTCATGGAAATGAGAGGAGTGCGCTAATGTCGCCATGTACAGTCAGTTTTTGATATAATAGACCACGGTCAAAAAACACAGTTTATTTAATTAATAATTTTATTTTTGATAACTTCTATATTTTTTGCAACAGGCAACACTGTACCTGATAAGAAATCACTAATAATATACGATAATATCTTTATATTATTATTTATTGATTATTCATAATAATATTCAGTAAATCTAAATCGATATTCTTTTTCCTTAAACTATTTTTTTTCTTCCTCTTTATTTCTGAGTTTGATTTGGATTTAGAACAGTTGTGACTATAGTTCGTGGTGTATAAAAACAAACAAAACAGGAAACCTAACAGATTGGAAACCTTCCTGTTGTTATTCGTGAGATTTGACATAACTGGGCATGTCATACAAACTAGGAATGGTTATTGTTTTAGCACCTGACTGTACTGACTTCGGCACTACTCGGAAGTTCCGATTTTAAACGAAGTTAAGCTTTCCGTTTCTCCCGTGTTCATGACTTCTTGGTCGACCTCTAGTAAGTTTAACGCTTAGTGTTCATAGGCACTGATGAGGTATTTATAAAAGCCGAAAGCTGATTTGATAAATAAATAAGTATTATTTTCCGTGGAAAGACTGTTTCTTTTTCGAGAGGCTATGGAGTGATTCAGTATTTTCCAATTTCTAGAGAAGTTTGGGTGATTTCCTTGCTGATGGAAGAAACACAGTCCTGACTTCAAAAACCGGGTAAAGCGTGATCACGCAGAGGAGCAACTGCTTCAAGTGTCAGGTCTTTCGACCATCACGGAACTTCGGCAAAAGATTAGAAGAATCAGGGGCACATGTAATCAGGAAGTGGCTAAAGTGAAAAAGTCAATATGAACTGGATCAGGCGCCGGTAATGTGTATAAATCAAAGCTGGTTTGGTTTTCAACCGTGGATAGTAGCTGTAGGATACGTTAAATAAGAAATACTGAGATAAAAAGAAATGGTAACGGGTTCTACACTTGCCAGCTGAATAACGATACCCGGGCGTTACAGAGGACGTGAGTATAAATACTGTGACCTAACCATATCGGCGGTTAAAGGCATGTGTTTTCCAACACGCCAGATTATGCACTTTTAATAAGAGCGTCGACTAAATTAATTGTATGGGCAAAGCACCCAAAATGCTTCCACTGCATTTTTAATGTTGGAAGCATTGTCTGTAACTACAACAAGCACCTTCTCTATGCTTAAAATTAAGCCGGTATAGGTAAAACTTAACAATGTATAATTTAAATTTGAATATATTATATGTAAAATCTTAACATTAGAAAGGGGTAGCGTAATAAAAATATACAAGGTGTATGAAGATAGTAAGTAAATTTACCTCTTCCTTGTCAATCTTTGCGAAATTATTTCAACGACAAACCCCTCTCGCACCTTAATCATGAATAATTATTCGTTAAGGTAAAAATGAATAATGGATATTACATGTACTTTCTTGTATTTATCAGTTGTCTTCTTTATATGGACTCCCAAATTTTTTCTTGTATGTTCTACGTCAACAGCACTGTTTGTAGTTCAAAATTAATATTAATAAAATCTGCTGATATCGAAATATAAGCAACCATATTGTCTGACAAACGCTGTCCACTTTCTGCAGAATTGTATCAGTCGCAGTTAAGCATTCTTCGTAGGCTGCAGGCAACAAGCTGTTTGATATTGTTTTTCCCGATGGAAGTGTGTAGAGGGGATTAAGAGCTTTTACAAACTCTACGAACCCGACATCTTCTACAATAGAGAACGGTTGAAAGTCCGCAGTAAAAAGCTTTAATAGAGCTGTATTTAATTTTTATTTTTCTGCGACTCTCCCATCTTCTTTGGCTGTATGAAAGAAGAAATGGACGATTGTGACGTTATTTTTGAGTTGGGGTGGGAAGTAGGTGTTGCAAATAATAATGCAGTTTGACCAGAATCAGATGATGTATAGGACACGGAGGTTGAGGAAATTGAGGGTACTGATAAGTATTTCCATTCCAATGCCTGGGCACAAGTCGGACATCTCTTTTATTCTGTTCAATACTTAAGTTGACTGTTGGATGATTTTTTTCTATGTGTCGCTTTAAATTAGATATTGAATGAAGGTACGGCAGGACCGCATTCGGACGCCCACATAGGACTTACGCGACTTCTCTTAGACATTATTTAAAAATATAAAAAATTATATAAATGTTATATATTTTTATTTTATAAAAAATAAAACAAACGAAATTGTAATTTCTGTGTAAACCCGTCTACACAGTTTCTTTTACACATAACACCTTGCTTCATCCAATGTTCCTCTTTGTTGAAAGTCCCTCGTTGTGTGAAAGTTTTCTCCTCTTCATTTAAGCAATGCTCTACTAGTAAGATTATTCTAATATTTTACTCTTATACTTGAATCATCTTCTTTGTTCCTTATACATTGGACATTCTGACAATAAGCATGGGTACATATCATATATGTTTTTATTTTCTTAAACCTTTGTTCTCAGGTCGATTTCGAAGGATGTTGGACCTTTGTTCCATAAAACATAAAAAAAGGTCTGACCCGTATATTTCTTGGCCAGAAAAGAGGTTTTAATTGTTATTCATTATCCTTATAGTTAGCTGTCTTTTCAAAGCTTAGAAGGGGCTTAACCATATGGAAAGCAAATTAAATTGGACGCCACCCCATTAAAAAAAAAGATTAAGGATTAATGATAAAAAGGAGGGACTTATAGTCTGAGCACTCACTAGAGTAACTCAGGGGAACAGAGGTAAGGGAAAATTGGAAACTGGAGAATGGGGAATCCAGGGAGAGGGAATAAAAGGTAGGGTATTATAAAAATAAAATAAAAATTAACTAAAGGAATTGTTCACACTTTATTAGGCAAGCTGAACCTTCACTTGCCTTATTGGCCCAGGGTACATAACAAAGAAAAATATACTCCTATGAAACAATGACTGATTAAAATTATATGAACCTACTTTCTTTTAAATGAATGACAAATAAAATAATAAGATAAAATAAAATATTTCCTACAAAACTGACTTAGTCTCCCTAAGGGCCCTTTCACAGTAGTCTCCTAAGAGCAGTCTTCTGCTCGATAAAAGAATAATAATAATAATATTATACTGGTGTGGTACTTATTAACTGGGCTATTGAAAATAATAATAAACTAATATTAATGGTTCTTATAAAATGTGACAAAAAAACAGAAATGGTTGATGAGAGGTGTAGTGTGAGGGACGAAGGAAGACCCTCGGCGGAGTGGGGGAAGGGGTCCAAGCCGTCCCACTCTGGAAGGGGTAGAGAAATAAAAATTGGTCGATCTTACTTTGATTTAACAGGTCGCTCCAGACTTCGACGCTCGCGGCTCAAACATCAGGGAGAACTTTGTAAGGGGTCGTCAGCGAACTTAAGTTGGCCCTCGAAGCAGTCACTGGCGTCACAGACAGCAACCAGCACAATCCACTCGCGTGTTCTGCTTCGTCGGATCCTATTATAAGCTGCCCAAAACTTAAGCACTGACTACTTCTACAAAATAACTTTTTCTCTCACAAAAGTGCTCTTGCACCACGCGATCGCAGAGACACTTCCTAACCTCTCAGGATCACCCAGTGTCACCAAAAAGAAAAAGAAGAACAAAACAAATAGAACTACCAAAAAGAAAGAATACTAAATAGCGACTGCCCTAAAATAATAAATAAAAAGACCTCCCAACAATACATCAGAAGATAAATCCCCCCCTAAATTTTCTTAAACGAAAATTAATAGGGTGGATAATAAATTAAAAATAAACCGTTACACTCTCTTATATGAATGCTAAATGAACTTTGGAACTTATTTACATATTTATCTCTTTTTAATTGTTGGTTCAAATGAAATTGTGATAGCTCCAGGTGAAATAAGGTATGCTGTAGATTTAGAATCCGTGATGAATGTATCGCCAAAATAGTGTAAAGAAAAGAAGAAACATTTCCTGATCCTGATTTGTTTTTGCTCAGATATTTTTAATTTGCCAGTAAAACAACCGAGCAAATATGCCTTATTTAAAAATTCCTATGTCCCAAAAATTGTATTAAATGAATTATGTGTCTTCATTAGTATTTTAATCCTAAGTCGAAGTGTGCAAGTACCCGGAAAGAGATTTCTATGGGATCCTTTCACAGATTTGAAAAATAAAATTGGTTATGGATTCTGTGAGGCGAAATCGTTTGAACGAATACTTCGTTTCATTCACTGCAGGGACAGTAACGAATTTCAAGATGTGGAAACTGAAGGGGTTTATATTAATATTGAACCAAATACAAAGAAGTATTTAAAGAGAAGAGTTTTATTTCAATGAGCACATCCAAATCAATCCGCACAAAGCAACGTAAAAACAAGGTGTGAGAGAGTTTTAAGAAAACGTGGTATATACAGTGTTACCATAAATACAAAAATCTAAATGTAGATTAGAAGTTAATAATTATTTTACTCAACACTCCCCTGTAATTATTACACTCTCTAATCTAACTTAGTTAATGATACAAAAATAAAAAAAACAATTTTTAAGAAAATAAAATGAACAAAATACTTAAGTTATTAATCATTTAAAATATGTTTAATACAATTTTCAAAATTTATGAATTTCAAAGGCTGTGTGAATAAATCAGCTAATTGTTTGTCTGAAGGACAATATTTCAATTTAAATTGGTTTTTATTAATTTGTTCATTTATGAATTTAAATCTCAGATCTATATGTTTTGAGCGTTTGCTATCACATCCGCGAGCGACGAGTCGTGCCTTGAATTTTCCATCATTTTTAAAACGAAATACCCTTCTGCTAGATATAAGCTTCTTGTCTTTCACTTGAGATAATGGAATAAATTCAAAAACTTCATTTTTCTGTAGAGAGGCTTTTTCTTCTTTTATGGCTTTAAGCTAGTGATCTTTTTCAGGGCTATTTATTGCTTCGTTGAATGAGAGTAAGACATAATCTTCAAAATGTTTTGGTAATTGTTTAGTTCTTCTAGATTTTCTTTCTTCAATTAAAGCTTCATTATTTTCTTCTGGGTCAGGAAAATCTTGAGGATTCCATCCAAAGAAGGGTTCTTTATCATCACTTTCGATACATATGCTTTCCACTGTTTTATTTTCTGTTATTTCCTCTTCTGGGTTTTCTTTTGTTTCAGAGACGGTTTCTTGGATCAATTCAACATTTTCATTTTCTTTAAAGTCGATATCAAGAATGTAGTCAGTATTTTTATAGTTGTTTGAGTTTAAGAGAAATTGGTTTTCTAGGAAAACAACATCATGAGATATTATAATTTTTCTGTCGATAGGATTCCACAGACGATAACCTGTATCAGCATATCCAATCATATAATATTCTTTGCTTCTATCGTTTAGTTTTGTTTTTTGTGAATTTATTTTAGCATAGGCCTTGCAGCCAAATATTTTAATGTTATTTAGATTAGGCTTTTTACCATACCATATTTCACAGGGTGTTACTTGATCTTTGTAAGGAATTCTGTTGAGAAGATAAACAGCAGTTCTTGCAGCTTCTCCCCACAGTTCTAAAGATGCATTAGATTCAATAAGTAAAGCTCGTACCTTTTCTAGTAATGATCTGTTGAGGCGTTCTGCTTTCCCATTGTGTTGTGGTGTATAGGGAGCAGATATATCTAAACTTATTCCTTTTTCTTTGCACCAGCTAATCCATTCTTTACTCTGATATTCACCACCGTTATCTGATCTTATTTTTACTACAGGTAAGTTCCATTTTCTTTCAACAGTAAGTATGTAATTTTTAAGACAGTCCAGTCTAGTTTCATTTTTATGTTTTAATAGATATATAACAGTAAAATGTGTAAAGTAATCTGTTATAGTTAGGATATATTTATTTTTATCCCATGTTATAGGAGAGATAGGTCCACAAATATCAGTGTGTAGTAGTTCTAGTGGTCTATTAGCTCTGGATCTTTCTGTTTTGAAAGGTAAGCGGACTTGCTTTGCCTTTATACAAACTTCACATTTTTCAGTAATAGAGTCGATATCATTTGTTTTTAAGGTAAGTCCATCACTCATAGATAATAACTGTTTCATTTTATTTTGACCTATGTGTCCTAATCTTTTATGCCAGATTTTATAATTATTATTATGATCAATGGAATTGTTTTGAGCTGACATTGCATGATTATTTTTAGATTCCATTTTTATGTAGTATACTCCATCACATTTTTTATTTCCAATCAGTATTTCTTGATTATTTTTAAATACTTTTACTTCATTTTCATTAAATGTAACAATACCTCCATTTCGAGTAATAGCATCGACCGATATTAAATTTTTAGTTAGTTCTGGGACGTATAAAACATCTTTCAAATTACATTTTAATGTGTCAACAGAGCCAGTCTTTACAGCGTACATAGCATCTGATTTTTTAGTCAATCCTATTTTAGATGCAGTTGGTTTAGGATCAATCAAAGTACTTATACTGTTAGTCATATATGAGAAGTGCATCCTGAGTCAATAACCCAATCAGAATTTGAACAAGTTTTATTACTAGACAGAAAAGCAACTTTATCATTTCGGTCTTTATCATTTTTATTTTTATCTTTTCTAAAAACAGTTTGTTCACAAACAGTTTTGTTCAACATGATTGTTTTTCTTACATATGCTGCAAAATTTCTTGTTTGGACAATTTTTAACTATGTGACCTGGTTTTGAACAACCAAAACAGGTTATACTTGTTTTATCCTTTAAATTTGGAAATTTGTTTTTATATGCACCTTGATTCTTATTAAAATTATGTGCTTTAAAGGCAACATTTTCAGAAGCTTTATTACTATTGTTGTTATTATTGCGACTTTCTTCTGCAATTAATCTACTAGTTAGGATAGATAGAGTTTTCTCAGATTTAGTCGTAGATTCCCAAACTGTTCTGAAGTAACTATATTTTTCTGAAAGAGTAACGAGAATTTTTGAGATACAACACATCAACATGCAACATTTCATCTGAAATATCTTCATTTAAAGAACGAAGTTTGAAAACGATATTTTGGAGCCTACTTACATGTGTAGCTAAATCACCCGATGTGTATTTAAAGCCAAAAAACTCATTCATTAGAGTAAACTTTTGTTGATTGGAATCTCTTTCATATATTTCCGTAAGTTTATTATACATTTCAGCGGCGCTTTTACAGCATAAAATATGGGTAGTTGGGTTCTTACCAATAGTTGATATGATGAATTTTTGTGCTCTAGCGTCTTTTCTAAGAAAGTCTGCTTTGTCCTTAGCATTGCCATCTTGTTCAGCTTCACCGGTAACTATGTCCATGTCCATAAGTCCATGCGAACGAAACAAGATGTTTATTTTGAATCTTCAACACTTTTCAGTTTTTCTACGATTCCACTTTCTGAAATTTCGCTTAACATTGTTGCATCCATTTTAATTATCACACACGTAAACCGATATTTTATTCCGATTTTTATAATTGTCCCGATTTAAGTTTTTAATAGTTTTTAATTGACAGAGTGTCCTGGGCCAATAACCTGAAGGGTTTTATATTAATAATGAACCAAATACAAAGAAGTATTTAAAGAGAAGAGTTTTATTTTAATGAGCACATCCGCACAAAGCAACGCAAAAACAAGGTGTGAGAGAGTTTTAAGAAAACGTGGTAGATACAGTGTTACCATAAATACAAAAATCTAAATGTAGATTAGAAGTTAATAATTATTTTACTCAACAGAAACTACGTCCTCTAATTAATTAATTAAAAATAAATTTCAAGAATTTCTTTGTTCCAAAGAGAGAACTTTATTACGATGAAAGTGTTACACTCACTTTCACAAAGGATCATAAATAAGATAAAAGAAACACAAGGTTAAGTTTTGTCAAAATCCTTCTAATTGTCAAAAAAGAAAATAGCCGGTATAATTTAGATGTAAATACATTACATTAATTGCCAAAAAAATAAATAAATAAGCATAAACTAATTTATCTCATTCTTTATAGGACAAAAAATGTACTTATTGGTTTAAAAAAAAAATTAAATAAAGTTATTTACGAAATAAAAAATTTGGATAATGGTTTCGAAATAGAAAATTTTATCGTACAAAATATTCAGGTCTCTTATAAATCTTGGACGCCGGTCAGACTTCTCTGACGACAAACAAACAAAATTTACATGAGTTACATAAAACTACTAATATGGTATAATATCTTTCCAACCAGAAGAGTACGAAAGGCTTAAGTGAGTATAGCAAATTGCGGTTAGCTCAGATAGTGGATTCGATGATAAACTAAACTAATAATGGTAATATGTGTTAAACGGACGTGGAGCTCTCCGCAAAGGATAGAATTTCACTCCTCAGCTAACTAAACTAAAATCTTTTCAAATGGTCGGAGGTGGAACTTCCCAGTTTTAAGTGAAGTTTAGGGTCCACTCCTATAAATAACCTACATATATTTACTTAAATTTGTCGGAGATGGAGGCTTGCCACTTTAAGGCGAAGTGGCCTTTAGATAAGGCTTCTTGCATGAAACCTTATCTTCAAACTCCGCCTGCTCGTACTGCTGGGTTAATTGACAGTGCACGGTTCACTATGGCTTTCACGATTTTTAGGCCAAAGCCTAATTGAGTCTTGAATCTTCCCATTGAGTTTGACTACTTGATACTTTTCTTAGATTGATTTCATCACTCTTCTCCAAGTTCTGAGCTTCTCGCTACTTACATCACTAATGGCTGTGGGGCTTGACACATACTGTTATACATACATACCGCCCTTACCTTGTCTTTATTTGGTTGAATCACTGCCATCAGGGGCACCAGCCCACATGGCTGGAGCCACTCACACTTGGTCCACTCCTCAACAACATAGAAGGCAGTCTCACCTTTTGATGGAAAGAGTATTGAGCTGTCGTGTTTCTCAGCACCGGACCAGCCATCGCCTGCTTCAACTTCACTCCATAGTCTATACTTCCTGGCTCTGGACACTCTGCAACAGACAAGTGCACTCGTCAAATCGGCCACTCCAAACTGAACCTTGCCCTCCCCATTATCCCCATTCATGTAAGCTCATCGAAGCACCTTGGCAGCATCCATCCCCAACAAATTTGAAATTGTAGCAAAAAGTCCGACTCCAGACAGTTATTTAATTATTTAAGGTTATAACACAACCATGACGACATAAAAAGCGGTTTTGCCATTCATCGTTGTAATTTTCAATTTTAAACGGCCAGCCATGCCTTGCTAGCATGATGACTAGAACCTTCCTGCCTCTCCTCTTCTGGTACATCAGAAAGAGGAAATTTAAGGTGACTAGAAACTTCCTGCCTCTCCTCTTGTAATGTGTAAGTAAGAGGAGTCGCAGGAAGGAAAATAAAATAAACTAATAAGCATTTAGCAACTTTCGGAGCATTGAACTTCTTCGAAAATAGGTACCACTATTGTCTGATCGATGGCCTGACTTCTTCCTTCTCTTTTCCCTACCTCCATTTTTATCGTTCACTGAGTTTAAATATTTAGAAGTAGGCTTCCAGCATTCGATTTGTGTCGCCTCATGACAGAGTTTATTTAGGTTTACAGCACCTGAAATCGAATCATTCACAAAATTATATAAAGATGTCCCTTAACTCGTCAAAGCTGGCATAAATATAAATAAAACAACAATAAAAGATGTGAAAGGCTAAACAACTCATTACAATAACATTGTATATCTAAACTTGACACAAGTGAGAAAAGTGGGTAACAAATTTAGGTTGTTTATAAATTTTTAATTTACTTCAGCATTACCACACCTAAAACTTTTTATCACTTATATTGATTTTTGATGGATTTCTTTAGGTGTAGAATAAATACAATCAAAACATGTTGATTTTCATTTTATATTTCAGAATAAAAAAAGTTTCGACCCTTCTCTGCGTTTTTAAGGTCATTTTCAATCACATTGTTTTGATTGTATTTATTCTACACCTAAAGAAATCCATCAAAAAACAATATAAGTGATACAAAGTGAAGAAGGTGTTTATTTTTAACAACGTCATTTGAATATAATTACGACTTGGAGATGGATCATACCAAGAAGTTAATCAACTTTAATCATCATAAAGAAGAAAAGAAAATAATTAATGAGTTTAATAGACTCCTTTTAAATCATATAAAGAAACATAAAACGAACAAAAAAATCATTTGGACTTTGAAAACCAACACCATTAAACTATGTAATACAGTAAATAAAAGAAATTATTTAAGATACCATAATAACAATAACATCATACCTTATCACCTTAAATGGGTTTTTAAGTTTTTGGTAGTTTTCATACTACGGAAAGTTAAATTTTAATTTAAATCAATATTATAATTATTATTAACTACGGGAAACAGACAGTGAAAAATACACTCCAGCGCCGGGATTTGAACCACGGGCCTCTATATTTACAGTTTTTTTTTTTTTTTTTTTTTTTTTTATAAGCAAAGATATCAAAATAAGTCTTCTTTAGTCTAAAAGTTAATTGAGAGTAGGTAAAGAATACTAAGAGTGGTATTAATAGAGACTGGCCTAACATTATACTGATATGTTAGTAATATAATAATAACAATAAAAAACATTAAAAATACAAATACACATATCAAGGTGAAAAAACATTACTATAAAAGGAATATAAATTGAATGAAAAATAATACTAAAATTGAGGACAGATTACTTTTAATTAGGAGTTATTAGTATTCAGGTACTATGATATCATCTTGCTTTTTTGTAGAATCCATATCATCATTTGATTTTAGTAAACTGAGGTACTCCTGATTACCATCGTCATCCACTGCTAATACTCCTCTTGCTCGCTTGGTAGCTGCAGTATTACAACTGCCCCAACTTCTAGCCAACGTCTGTGCCTTCTCAAATAAGATTACAGTTTGAGACCGTTGGAACCTGGCATATTGAAAGTTCCTCAATGATTCATCACCACAGTGTATTAGAACTGCTAGAGCGATGGCAATTAGATTATCATAGTGATGACGGTGAAATGCGCTTATTTGGTCAGAGCGGAATAGTATTTTGCAGTAATCATATTCACGTTGGTTACTAAATTGATTCAACTGCTCAAAGGCTCTATTTAAGACCGCATTATGACGGGCAACCTCATTCCAAGTGGCCGTGAATTCATTACAGTTGCCCATCACATCTAAACAAAGCCTGACCATAGCCATGTCTACTCCCTTCAAGAGGTTCATTGTTATAGATAAAGACTGGCTAACTCCAGTATCGTTTTCATCTTTGGACTTCGCTCCATGGCCAGGAACAATGCCCTCCTGAAGTCAAATGATCTGCATACCATACCTTTGATCATATCACAAGTTTCCATTCTGGGGATCAATGCCTTCAACTTGCTTACAGACCGACTATTCCCCATTGCATTGCAGTATGTCTCTATTCTTTTTTCAAACCATGGCTTGTGGTTGGCAGCTGTAAACGATTTGCCAATAAGGTTTAGGTATATTCCTGTAATGATGCTTAGTTCCTCTCTACTTAATTCATATTCAACCACATCTTCAGGAGCCAAATTAGCCATCTCCGCAAACTCATCAAATGTGGGCTCCACTACATTTATGAACCCCACCGATTGTAGAGCAGCTTCAAAATCGCTGAACATTCCTCCAGATAAGCACCTTATAATTGAAAGGAATGCACCAAATAGTATACCACTTGTAAGTCCAGCAGTTTTTGTAAGTACTTGAAATAATGTTCCCAAGCATAATTGAGTCACACCTTGGTTCATATCATTGAAATTGAAGACTGGGATAACTGTTCTAGTGAATGTCCTCCCCTCATTGATATAGAGGCCCGTGGTTCAAATCCCGGCGCTGGAGTGTATTTTTCACTGTCTGTTTCCCGTAGTTAATAATAATTATAATATTGATTCACCTTAAATGGGTTAAAGTCAACTCTCACCGTTTATTTGACAATCCTTTGTTAAATAACAAAATTAAAAAAATGTCAGACAATTATATAAAAAATATAATGCAATTAGAAATAAAAGAAACTTACAGAACATCAAATGAATGTAATAAAAATATTAAAAATTTACTAAATGAAGTCAAAACGTTAAATATAATTGATTACAAATGTATCGATAAATTAATATGTAATACAAGGTCAAAACTATTAAGTATTTTGGATAAAAAAATTAATAACAAAATTCAAAACAGAAATCACAATAACGGTAGGATGGGAAATCCAGAAGACTTAAAGAATTTAGATTGGTACAACCAATTACATAAAAAAGGATGGTGTATAAACTTAACTAAAGAAACAATTCCGATCAGCATCATTAATTTACTCAGTCTAGGCCAAAATTTTAATTTAAATTCAATAAATATCGATAATTCCATTTTAAAATTAATTGTAGATCTGGAATTCCTATTAAACAATATAGACTCATCAGATAACCATAAATTTTTTTTAAGAAACAACTTTATAAATTCAATTACAAATTTTCAAAATAGAAATAAAAATAACAATAAAAACAATTTCCTTGACACCCAAATAGTACAAGACATAAAAACCCTCAAAAATTTTATTAAACAAAACCCCGAAATAATTATAATTAAGACAGACAAAAGTAACAAAACTATTATTATGTACAAAGTAGATTACGAATCAAAAATGGAAGATATATTACAAGATAAAAATATATATAGGAAAATTAGAACAAATCCAGAAAACGATATAAAAAAAGAATACAGCAAATTAATTAACAAATTATTAAAATATAAATTCATTGAGACGAAAGAAAAGACTAAACTAAATATAGACCATAGCAATTTACCAAGGATACATGGTTTATTAAAAATACACAAAAGTTATCATCCATTACGCCCAATTATTGATGGCCGAAATTCTCCTACCGAAAAATTATCCGCTCTAATGAACCCTACACTTGATTATTTAAATAATTGGATGGATGTGGATTGAATAAGTAAAAACACATTTGGATTGAGATTGAGATTGTAAAAGAAATGGTATAATAAAAAAAATATAGGAAGCGGACTGTAAAGAATGGAAGTAGTGTGTGCATGAATGTAGTTAAGACTCTGAAGTAAGACTGAACGAGAAACAAGGAAGGGTGGGATACTAGAGGTAAGGTAAAGAGAGGGGGAGACAAAGTCCCCCACTACTCTAACTAGGATTCAAGGGAGCACCAGCTACTACCACTTCCTAACATTCCGCCGCCTGTTGGCAACAACAAAAAAAAGTACATAAATTCAAAGGTTATAAAAGAAAATTAAAATAACACAAAATTAATTTTTTAAGAAAAATTGAGAAAGTAAAAAAAAAGTTTGAAAAATTGAAGTTAGACATAACAACAAAAGGAAAATTAAGTATAACATAAGCATAAAAGGTTAAGTCTGGTGACTTCTTGACTGGTTGAAAGGTAGTGGACACAAACGGTTTATTGCTCTTTTCGTGAGTCCACTAGACGTCTTGACGGTGGCCACACGAGGGATGCACTCTCATAGAGCCCACCAAAACTCGGAGATCGTGCAGGAATGAACCTAAACTTAATTTGTTCATTTTCAAATTGTTTAAGGATAGAATTTTGGAAATGTTTATTACTTATAAACTTATAGAGGTCGGTTAGGTACCTGTTTGCACCAACAAAATTTTTAGCGTTATCACAAAACACAGTATGGCATAAACCACGTCTACTAATAAATCTTCGAAAGGCAGCAATAAAAGCTTCGGTGGTAAGACTACTAACTAATTCCAAGTGACAAGCTCTTGTCGCCATGCACACAAATATGCATATGTAGCTTTTAACTGAAGGGGAGTTTCTATGGGTGTTAAGTTTGGTTAGGATAGGTCCAGCAAAGTCAATACCAACTTTAGAAAATGGTTTAGAAACAGATATGCGTTCAGCAGGAAGATTACCCATTAATTATTTACTAGATTTGGGCATGAATTTAAAGCATAAAATACATTGATGTGTGACTTGCTTACAGAGATTTCTACCATTAATTGGCCAAAATTTAGTCCTAATCAGATATAGAAGGTGTTGGGGTCCTGGATGAAAATAAAAATAATGAAAGTGTTCTACAATTAACTTAGTTAGAACATGTTTATCTTTAAGTAGGATAGGATGTTTTTCGTCAAAAGTCAATGTTGAATTGTTTTGTAAACGACCACCAACACGAATTAAATGTTTATCATCAAGAAACGGGGTAAGGGCAAGAATATTGGATTTTTGACATAAAGGCTGACCTTTGGTAAGATTTTGGTATTCTGAAGGGAACATGCAAGGTTGATAAGTTTGTAAAATTACAGTGTGAGCCTCATGAACTTCAGATGCAGTTAACTCAAGCAAATTTAATTTTTGGTTAGGATATTTACAATTCTTAATAAATCTTAGAACAAATGCAACAGTCTTATAAAGTTTAGACCAAGAGGAGAAACGAGTTAAGTCAATTAAATTGCTTAAAGAATTGTTGGGAATAGCCACCAGAATATTTATTGGAGAAGGTTTATTTTCCGGTGGTTCAAAGGTTGGATCTAGGATTGGTGTTGAAAACGAATCTTGGTCGAGTAACCATGTAGGACCATGCAACCAAAATGATAATCGATTAATAAATGTGAGTGGATCATAGCCTCGAGATAGGAGATCACTAGGGTTATCCTTACTTTGGACATGAAACCAAGAACCAGAATAAGTGAGGTGTTGGATAGTTGCAACCCGGTTGCTAACAAATGTTTTCCACTTTGATGACTCTCCAGCGATCCAATGTAACACTATTGTAGAGTCAGACCAAAAATAAATACGTCTTAATTTCAATTTAGGCAAAGTATCGAGTACTTTCTTGAATAGTTTACTTAATATTAGAGCAGCACATAATTCGAGGCGTGGAAGAGAAATCTTTTTTATGGGAGCGACCTTGGATTTTGAACACAATAGATTACACTGAGGAGATTGACCATGAAAGATAGATTTGATATAAATGCAAGCACCAAAAGCGAGTTCACTTGCATCACAGAAAGCGTGTATCTCTAAAGCGTCTGGATGTAAGGAGGAATTTATAAAATACCTTGGAATTTCAATGTTTTGGATGTTGGATAAGTCAGAAATGTATGATAACCATTTATCAGCTAAATCTTTGGATAAAATATCATCCCATTCAATTTTTTCACACCAAAGGAGTTGAATAAATATCTTTGCTCTAGAGATTAAAGGGCCGAGGAGACCTAAGGGATCGTATATTTTTGAAATCTGAGACAACACGGACCTTTTAGTGACGAGAAACTCTGTTGGAAAATTTACTTTAAACTTGAAGACGTCTTCAGAAGGGATCCAAGTGACACCTAGTGTTTTTATTCCTTCATCTTTTGTTAAATCTAAAGAGAAAACGGGATCAGAATTAATGTTTTTTAAGGATTCTAAAAAGGATTTATTATTAGAACAAAATTTGCGAAGTTTTAGTCCACCTTTATCAAGTAGTGCGACTAATTCTTTTTGTAAGTTTTCCAATTCTATAAGGGTATCAGTTCCTGTTAAAATGTCATCGACATAAGTGTCTTCGAGAAGACACGAAGCAGCATGTAGAAATGATTTAGCTTCATCGTAAGCTAGTTGGCGGAGGGATCTCAAAGCTAGATAGGGAGCACTCTTTGTTCCGTAAGTGACTGTTAATAACGCATAAACACTGATTTCCTCAGAGGAATCATCTCTCCAATATATAAGTTGAAAAGGAATATCGGAATCTGAAATAAGGAATTGCCTGTACATTTTCTCAGCGTCAGCTGTTAATACAAACAAATGCGATCGGAAACGGAGTAATATTGTAAAAGCCTCTTGTTGAAGAGCGGGTCCTGATTCTAGGATATCATATAAAGACTTTCCGCTAGAGGTAGGCATAGAAGCATTAAAAACAACTCTGATCTTTGTAGTCAGACTGTCGTCTTTGATTACCTCTCTGTGAGGAATAAAATAATGAAAAGAGGATTGGATTGTGCTTACTTCATCAGAGGAGAGTTTTCTCATATGACCTAATGTAATATACTCTTGGATAAATGATTTATACTGTTGATAAAGATCTGGATTATTAATTAACTTATGTTCGAGTGATAAAAACTTACGAAGAGCTGATTCGGAAGAGTTACCTAGAGCTGAGGGGTTTACTTTGAAAGGCAAACTAACTACATAACGTCCTGAGGAATCGCGTGATACCGTGGAGTTATAATACTCTTCAACTTTCTGATCTTGAAGTGACAGCTTTTGGGTACCTTTAATTTCTTCAAGTTCCCAAAACTTGGATAGCTGTAAGTCTAAACTTTGATCTATTTGGATTGTAAGGCATTTGTGATGGTTTAATTCAGAATATAGGTACTTGCCAGCTAGGACATGTCCTAACTTAGTGTCATAAATAATTGGAATTTCATCATTAACTTTGATTTGTTTACCAGAAAAAATATCATAGGATACCTCCGCTTCGAGTAATAAGTCAATTTTCGACGGAATATTAAAAGTAGGATCGGCTAAGGAAATGTCAGGTGGTAAACACCAAGATGAAGAATCAACATGAGATTGTGGAAGATTTCCTGTGATACTAGGAAGGACATAAAAATGAAGAGGTATATTATAACCATTGAATCGAGATTGTATTACTGCAGTAACACAGTAATGTACCACAGATTGTGACTGACCGATACCTTGGATTGGAGCAAAAACTTTATTGCGTTTTAAGTTTAATTGCTGGGCTAACGATGATGATATAAAGTTTCCCTGAGAACCACTGTCGAGCAAACAACGAGCTGGCAAAGAACAGGAATTAGAAGACGAACCAATATTAACTAACGCGGTGGCCAGTAATACTTGGTGATTAGTTACATTGTCTCGGGTACACATAGCAATGTTTGGATGAGTCGATGTGTTGGTTAATGAAGAATTTTGTACTCCTTTAGAGGATGGCTGATTAATTTTATTCGTACACAACAGGGTATGATGTTTTAACCCACAGTTAAAACACCTCCTAGTGCTAAAACATGATTCTACAGGATGTTTGTGAAAGCAATTTAAACATAAATTTTTCTCTTTAATTTTACTTAATCGTTGAGGGATACTTAAGGCATTGAATGAAGGACATAAGTAAATTCTATGACGTTGGTTACAAATTACACAAGGATATTTCCATTTAGATTCAGAAATGTCAGGCCTTTTAATAGGATTTGTCTCGATAGATGGTAATAATCGGTTATGAGTCTCTACGAAACTTTGATTCGGTTTGAAATTCTTTGTAGGATTGGCGGTATAATTGTTTTTATAGGAAAATTTATTATGTTGATGACTATTGGCTGATGAAACAGGAATTGAATTGGTATTAATATTAAAAGAAGTCTGGAGAATATTCAATTGTTTAATTAAAAAATTGTCTATATCTGATAGGGTAGGAATGTGACCAGTAAAGGTTTCTTCAAACCGCTTAACCAGTTTTTTGTCTAATTTGGAAATAATCAATGGAACAAGTATAAAATCTGATTGTTCTACTTGTTCATTTAAGGATCTTAATGCTCTGATATGTTTGAAATACTCATTGTGTAACTCAGAAAGTTCTTTAAATGAATCTGATTTCATTTTAGGAAGGTTAATCAAAGTTTCAACATGACTGCTAGATATTAATCTTTTATTATCGTAGCGGGTAGTTACTATTTCCCAAGCTGTCAAATAATTAGCGTCAGTGATAGGGAGGTTATCAATTAAATCATAAGCGTGAGAAGTTAAACATGATTTTAGGTAATGCATTTTCATTGTATTAGCCATAGAAGAATTAGTATGAATAAGGGAAGTAAAATTATCTTTAAATGAAGTCCAGGATTTAAAATCTCCCGAAAAAGTGGGTAATTTAATTTCTGGGAGTTTTATTGACTTTAAAGTTTTATTTGTAGAGCAAGGCTGAACACAAGAAGTGGGTCTAGGCGGTGAGAGATTAAAAGATTTCACGGAAGGTTCTGGGGTGTCAGCTGATAAGGGACTTCTAGATAAACAGATAGGGGGGTTCAACAAAGAGCGATACGCCGCTAAGGCAGCAAAGTATTTGGACTCGAACTCTTCCACCTCATCATAATAATCTTTTTTATCTACACTACACATTTCTAGATCCTGCACGATCTCTTCGTAATTGGATAGGATAGGAATAAGACGATCATGTCTAATCGCAACTTGCTCTTTATCAATGTCATTATTACAAGTCTTAATAAAATTTTCAAACCGTGCAAGTTGTGCCTCAATATGGTTTTTACGTGTTAACAAGGATTTTAACACGTCATTATCATTACTCACTTCCATTTCTTGGTGTTTGGATTGTCTTTGTTTTTTAGGAGGCATAATGACAATGTAAAAAAAGAACTTAAAAATAAGATAAAATAAAATAAATACCTTGTAGTTATGAGAGGCACATAAAAAGTAATTGTAAAACAAAACTCACAGATTTGATACGAACTAGTTCTTGGATCATAACTATAAAGTTTTCTTGGATAGGCTTCTTGAAGTAGAAAGTCTTTGCACTTACAACAACGGACTTTAAAAAACAAAACAGTTCGTAAATTACCGGTAAACGTAATTTAAACGTCAATAAACATGGATAAAACACACACAAAACCGGTGTAACGGAATTAGGCTATACAACACACACACTATAATAAACCGTTTACTTAAATTGGATTATCAAAACACTTGGATTAAAAAAGTTTAGTTTAAATTAAATAATTGTTCGGAAGAAGGAAGACCACTAGTATCCGGCCCAAAGGACCAAAATTATGGATGGATGTGGATTGAATAAGTAAAAACACATTTGGATTGAGATTGAGATTGTAAAAGAAATGGTATAATAAAAAAAATATAGGAAGCGGACTGTAAAGAATGGAAGTAGTGTGTGCATGAATGTAGTTAAGACTCTGAAGTAAGACTGAACGAGAAACAAGGAAGGGTGGGATACTAGAGGTAAGGTAAAGAGAGGGGGAGACAAAGTCCCCCACTACTCTAACTAGGATTCACGGGAGCACCAGCTACTACCACTTCCTAACAATAATAATAATAGTTTTGATATAAAAAACGCCCAACAATTGAAAAATAATATTAAAAATATTATAATAAACGACGATGAAATATTAATATCCCTAGATGTAACTTCCCTATTTACAAACATCCCCCTAGAAGAAACATTTAAAATAGTAAACCAAAATTGGGAGCAAATAGAACCTTATACTAACATAAAAAGTAAACAATTGTATTTGGAAACTTTAAAATTTTGTTGCACCAATAATTACTTCACATACAAAAACGAGTATTATAGACAAATAAATGGACTCGCAATGGGGGGAAAATTGTCAGTAAATCTAAGTGGGATAATGTTAAATAAAATAATAAATAAAGCAATAGAAAAATTAACAGTCAAACCTAAATTAATTTACAAATATATAGATGACCTCATTTTAATTATTAAAAAAGAAAATTTGGATTCTACTCTAGAATGTTTTAATAACATAAATAATAAAATAAAATTTACTTATGAAATAGAAAATAATAAACAAATAAATTACTTACTTTAGACTATATTGAGAAACAGTGATGGAAGTCTATCAACAAAATGGTACTCCAAAGAACTAAAAAGTAATAGGATCTTAAATTATAAATCTAGCCACCCTAAACATACTATTATAAACACCGTTCCCAATATGTTAAAAAGGTCAATCAATATTACAGATAAAAAATACATTAAGGAAATAAAAACTATTATTTTTAAAAAATTAGTAGATAATTTATATCCAATAAAATTAATCAAATCAATCTGGTATAAACACATAAAAACAATAGAGAATACTCAAACTCAAATAATAATAAATGAAAATAGCAGTAACAAATATTATAATAGCCTCACGTATATAAAAGGACTCTCAGAAAAATTACAGAGAATAGTGAAACAAAACGACGGAGAAAAATTAAAATTGCGCATAAACCAAATGACAAACTAAGAAACTTATATACTAATATGAAAGATGAAATCAAAAAAGAAAATAGATCAGGCTTAGTATATAAAGTTGATTGTGAGAACTGTGAAGAATCATACATAGGGGAAACATCCCAAAAATTAAAAAACCGGTTATATCAGCATAGTAATGATATTAAAAAGAAGAGCCAAAAAACTGCGTTATGCATTCACTTTATTAATACCGGACACAAGTTTGCGTTTGAAAAAACTAAAATTGTTGGTTATGAGAAAAACACCAGTAAAAGACGCATTTTAGAGTCATTTAACATCTTTAAAACATTCAACAAAACTGTCAACCATAAAACAGACTCAGGCCATTTAAATAAAAATTACAATAATATATTCAACAAATTTAAAGTTTAGATTAACCAAAAAAATAGAATAAATAAACAAATAATCAATATTAGGAATAAATGTAATATAATTAAATTAAATAATGCCATGGAATATTAGTAGTTCACGGAGGTCTCTCCCAGGCAGCGCCACTGAGCTCAATTATATTGAGGCTTACGTTTTTCTCTCCCAGTCAGCGCCACTAATCGCATACACAAATTATTATTATTTTTCTAATAAAAAATGAGGATTTATTTATAATTTCTACTATTCAGAATTAAATAATATATTATATAATTTAAGCAATAGGATTACATACATGTTTTGAGAATAAGATAAACAAATATATGATATCTTAAAGATAATAAAGCCACAAATTTGACTCAAACGTTCTCGATGAAAAATCTGTTGTAAATTTCAATAGGCACTAGAAGTAATTTATTGTAATTGTATTTTTACCATGTCATCAAATTGTGATATATTAGTGTTAAATTGTTTTTTATTTTAATCTTTTTTAAATTATTTTTTATGTATTGACTGTACTGTACATTAAATTTAAAGTACTTTCATACTTTTATAATGACAAACTCTCCTTTGAGGAATTTTAAATTTTCACACCAAATGTACCTTGGAAATGTAAGTAAAATATTAATAGTTACTATGTATTAGGTTTTTCATTCAAGTCAGAATTTAGAAGAAACATTCAAATTTTAATTTTCATAACTAATAGTTTTTGTGTAAAATATATGATAAGAAAGGTTTTTGATTAATTATTATTAATGTATTTCATTTTTAGAAAACAATGTGATTGAAAATGACCTTAAAAACGCAGAGAAGGGTCGAAACGTTTTTTATTATGAAATATAAAATGAAAATCAACATGTTTTGATTGTATTTATTCTACACCTAAAGAAATCCATCAAAAAACAATATAAGTGATACAAAGTGAAGAAGGTGTTTATTTTTAACAACGTCATTTGAACTAAAACTTTTTATTAGAATTCTGATTAGTATCTTAGCTCCGGTTTATTGGAGATGGGCTAACAGATACTCTAGAAAATTTGAAACCAAAAATAAATTAGGGGTTGAAACTAGAAAATTAACTGAGGGTAAGTTCTCCCATAATTGAGGGACAGGAAAGAGAAATAAAATATCATATAATATATTTAGATAGAGCTTAGAGGTTTCACAAATATAAAATATATTATATGAAATAGATGAGAACTTACCAAGATGTAGTGGAGACGATGTGACTGTGCCGGCACCAGTGTACGAACTCGACTCTCCGAGGGAGTACTCGAGAGTAGAGCGGGGATCCGGGTAAAGCCGGTGTTGGAGCGCTAGTAAACGTCCCGCGTAGACCCGAGGCTAAGTCTCATTGGGATGAATTACATATATATATATATATATATATATATATATATATATATATATATATATATATATATATATATATATATATATATATATATACTAAATAGAAATAAGTAATGGGAAAAAATATTGGGTAAAATAAGTACAACCTCGGAAATAATTAAATATAAAAGATAAACTCAACTAGGGAGAAAAAGGAACAAGACCCAACACATTCAAAATTTAAAATCCAAAAAAAAAAAATTATTGTAACAACCCAGTTATAAAAAAACATTTTTTCAATAGTGGTGGTGAGCAGGAACTTGCTGTTATGCTATATTTCTATAAAAAAAACGTATGATGTACTATTTCTGGCAGTGATGTAGATTTCAATGCTGTTTTACCTTGTGCATCTCTTGAAGCTTTTCCTGCAAAGCTGTCAATGCTTTGCCACATCTTGGCTCAATACGTGTCCCAATATTCTGTCAACGGACTGGTTAACATTTCTACCTCCAATATTAGACAAGTATTCCACCTGAAAAAAAAATGTATGTGATAATAATGCATTAAGCCATTTTTTGAATTGATAGTTGGTATAAATAAAAGTAATGGACTAAAATAAAAGTAAAGCTCTAAGACCAACATTTTTCGATATATTAGCAATTTTTTAAATTGTATTATTTACCATTACTCTATATGTAATTGATAGTTTCAAATTCGGTACTGGGTGTGGTATGATACCTAGCAGCAAAGATAGTTAAATGATATATTTCCATAAATAACTTTATAAGTTCTTACTTTTTGATTTTTTGAATATTTGACTTTCTGGAGATAAAATCTTGTAATACCTCGAAAGAAAAAGGTGATTGTACAATCGCAAATTTATTAACTACCTTAGCTACGCCTCAGGAGTCAAAAAGTGTGGTCCCCCTTGGGTTTCCTCAGGAACCAAGTATATTGCTCAGTGTACAATGACCAGTTTTTCTCCGTCATTTTGGAATTTACTATTAAAGTTAAAATATTAAGATCAAGTTAAAAATTGTTGAAGAGAAATGTCTTTTAAGAGGAAGGTGAACGATTTTAACTGCTCCCTCACTTCTTCATAGTCATAATCTTTTTTTTTTGGTCCCTAGGAGGTTAATAATTTCAACTCATGTTTTACTTCAAACAGCTCTCTTAAAATTTCTGAAAAAATGAAATTATTATTGATATCATTATTATATATTGTACACTTAGATTCCTTAACTATTTAATTGTAATTACTTAAAGTACTCATCTCTTTATCAAAATTTTAATTCAAATTATCACAATAGTCCATTGCTAATATTAATTATTACAACAATTATAATATTTATAATTATAATGATATTTAATAATGATTATTTATACTATTCCTTTGTACCCTGGGTTGACCAAAATTATCATTAAATCGAATGAGGGAAAAATGAAGTTAATTTCTTGATTGAAATGATTGAAAGGCAAGTAAACAAAGTAGGATCCTTTCCATTTAAGTAAAAGTGTGCCATTAATGTCAGTATCAGTAATTAAAAGTGAAACTTGACTAAATATCAAATAATTTTAGGTAATTCTTCCCTAACTAATAAGTATTTATGTGTTGTAAGACCAGATACGTTCAGGGGCTATTATCTAGGAGGTTTGGGTCTTCAGGTAGTGACCGAGTCAAGAAGGGTAAAATTCCCGACATTTAACTTTTACTGTAAGGAACATTTTCAGGGTTGTGCATCTTGATATTAACTCGAAGCACTTCACACTGAAACTGTAAGAGTTAGTTTCCTTTTATTATAACTTCTCTCTGAAACAGTATCTGATGTACAATCTGGCCCTCGAAAAATAATTTTATCTACTCACGGCAGCAAAATTAAGCATTGTTGTACTGTTTTCAGTCTGCAAAATGTCATTTTTCTTGATTCTTTTGAATAAAGTGTCAGCAAAATATCAAAGTGTCAGCAAAAGTTCAAAGTGTCAGCAAAATAACAAACAGGCTGGCACATTGTAAAAAAATGTTATTAAAAAAGGTTACTTCATCGCAGGTTATAAACACTACCACATTGTTTATTTTTATATATATTTAAGCGTAATATTCTGCTAAATAATTGTATCTTTATTGAAAATAACTTAAATAATTATAGACAAACAAATTTTACTATTTTACAATGATTATTTTTAAAAAATCACTAAAAATTGAGATAAATAACTGTTGTTAGTAAAAAAAAGTGGCAACCCTGAAATGTTTTGCCTTTGTTTTGATTTCTTGATGACTCAAACTTCCGTTTTTTTACAAATTTAATTTCTTTAAATCTTTTATATATTAAAAAGGGAATTTAATAATTAGTGTAATTTTTCTGCCGTTAATAGATAAAATATTGTATGTAACTATGCAGCAAAGGAAACATTCCTGACTCGTTTAAAGATTAACTGCTTCGGTTACACCTCAGGAGGTAATTAACATTTGCCTGCCTCGGCTTCGCCTCGTCAGTTAACATGTAGTTTTCCTTACTCGGCTTCGCCTCGTCAGTAAAATAGTAAATTCCTGCCTTGGCTTCGCCTCTGCAGTAAATTTGTGTAGCCTATCCTCGCCTTTGGCTCGGAACTAAAACTTAAAAACTTGTCAGCAAAATTCCATTTTGCTGCCTAGTTACATAAATAACTATTGTTTGCTCTCTTTTTAGATAAAATAATATAAAAAAATATAATTGCATGTAATAGTAGGTATATTATGTTACTAGGCTGTGAAGTGAGTCTTTTTTTTTACCACGGAATCCATATTTAATATCAAGCGTAAAAACAAAATTGCTTTACAACCGGGTAACATAATACTGAATATAGGTATATGAGAACATATACTATTTCTGAATCGGAGATGCCGGTGCAAAAACTGAACTTAATACAAACAAAATAGGCTTAATAATACAAAGGCACCTAAAATAGAGATTTCAAAATTATGATTAAAAAGCATTGATTTCATTATGACTTTGTTACACTAGTCAGAACTAGTTTAACAAAGTCATATTGACGCGTACTTGTGACAAAACTTTGCTTATATTTAGTTTCTGTTTTCTATATAGAATTTACCTTTCTCCCTAGTACAATTTCTTCTTTTTTTTTTTACAAAAACATAATAACTTAACTTGCACTTGTTTCAATGCATATGATATTATTAACTGACGAGCTTTTTCGTCTGGAAAAACACAATTTTTCTTTGATTTATCCAACCATATTAGCGGTACACTCTCGTTGTTTCTTACAAATTCCCCCACCCCATATTTCATCTCATTTATTTTGCTAAAATCAAATAATTGAAGTCACTATAGATATAAATCTCTTTGAGGGCTGACTGTTGTTTACAAGAAAGGTCCTTATCATAAAAAATACTATATAATCCTTATATTACTACTACGATAATTGCCATACATAGTCCAGAATATAATATTTAAACAATGCCAAATATTATAATATCATTTATTTTACAAGTCTGACCCTTATCATAGAAATACTATATTACTCTTATATACTATTCCCATAAGAGGCCCAAAGAATAATTCAATGTAATTTCCAGACGAGATATTATCCAGATCCATGTTCATAAATATTAATATTTGCCGAACATTGCAGAGTGCATGGTACAATATTTTGTTTGTACGATTAATCTTCCTTTTAGAACAAACATACATTTTTTTCGATTTTTTTTTTTTTAATTTACATCTATAGGCAACTTGAACTGGGGACAGTAGGGAGGGGGTCATTTGTGACGTACATTTTTTCACTTGACATAAATTACCTTAGAATATTGAATAAACAATTTTATAAAGAGAATTTTTTTTTTTGAAAAAAATCAAAATAACCCCACTTTCTCTTGATACTATTTTTGAAAATTGTTATTTTTGGGTGCAGTTTACATAGTACGGAATTTTTAACATGATAATTCTTTCTTTCAAAACAAGCAGAAATTATGATTAAGTGTAACTTTTTCTCGAAAATTTTTTTTTTTTGTCATTTACACCTATAGGCAACTCGAACTGGGGACATACTCTATATATATGTATAATAATAAAAATAATTAAACTTTTGGGTGTTTTCTTCATTAAAGGTATTTTAGTCAAGTTCTGCTTCGACTATTTGAGTAACTTGCCGCATCGATTTTCCACGTAAAATGTCTGTAAGCAAACGTGAGACTGACGGGCTAGCTAAACATAGTTGGCAGCCGATAGAAATCTCGATGTGTGTTACTAGCAATACTACAAATAGTGGTACTTATCTATTTCAGGGATACTATTGTCATCATGAACTAATGACGTAAAAGATCCCTAAAATGAGGCCATTCAATCAGTTTTCTTGTAAAGTGAGGAAGTCTTATTCTTGGAAGGTGCACTCTAGTTGTGTTCATACATCTCGACCTATTTACATCCGTTTGAGAAGAAATAGGAGGTGTCCACAACCATAACTACATGGTCCTCATAAATAGTATTTGCTTCATTGAAATAACGCTAAATTGTAGAGCAAAGATTATTATCACTTTGATCCGGAAGACTCGCATCTCCTACCAAGGAATAATGTTTAAGTAAATCATCCCAAGACTGTCTAAATTCTTCAAACCAGAGATTTAAACTACGGAATAATCCTCTAAAAGTAACGAGTTGAGTTGAATCAACCGCAGCTTGTCTACCCTGGTCTACAATATTTTTAATTTTTGAACCAGAGGCTTTAAGTTTTCTCCTCAGAAGTGATTGCATAGGCTCCAAAGCAGTAACCTAAAGAGCTGCAGGAGGATCTGACATAAATAATAATCACAACAGCAAAAAAGAAATTGTGAATTAAAGACTTTAAATTAAAAATTAAAGTTAAAACTAAGAAATGAGTAAAGGACCAGTGTTTCGGCCCATAGGAGGCGAACTCGTATATATGGATACCGAAGGGAACCTAACACTCCAGAGGAGAGAATCCCTGTAGCAAGCTAAAGCCAGGAGAAAATAAGGCGTGCAGTAAATTAATAACAAAATAATAAAAATACAATGTAAAAGAAATATAATTGAAAATCAAGCAAGCAGGCAATTGTTAATAGCAAATAGCTAAGATTAATTTATATAAATATAATAATTGTAATAATAAAAATCTGTGTGCATAACAATAAATCTTTAACAATATATATAAATAAATAATATAGCGTAATAATTAACAAAGCATTAGGACGAGACAATACACAAGCAGGTTTAGGTTAGTATGCAAAAATTGGAAGGGGTTAGTTAGTAGGGAAAAAGGACTTACCTGGCCTGGCTGGAACACGGACAGTTAATTAGACAATACAGAACGGGACTTCTGCCTGTCGGGAACAGGGGCCTACATATAAAATAAATAAATTAAACAGCGCACAAGACGGTAATACTAACAACAATGGTTACAAGTTATAACAATATTTAAAGAAAAGTGAGTGACGGGCCATGTCACTCCATTAGTAAACTAAATTATAATATTCGAGGTGATTATAATCTCTTAAGGTCTGTTCTTGTAGATCATGCTTACTTTTGTGAGCAATAGGGTCTTCTATGCCCATTACATCTAGTGCCCATAAGTCCGCTATCTTAGGGTTGTCAGAATGACATAACAACGACAATACATTGGTGGTGGTACCTTGAGCGGAATCGCCTATGTATGGTAACTTTCCCATCAGTACCCATCCCAAACACAATAATACAACAATTAAAGTTTTAACAAGTCATTTGACAAATAATTGAAATAAAATTAAGGATCAAATCAGTCTTAATGAAAATAGTCAATAAAAGTAATTATAAGATTAAAAATAAAATCAAAAGGGTGTCAGTCTAAATATATCTTAGGCTTCTTTACTGGCCTACCTCTCCGGGTCTTCGGAGGGGACGCATCATTTTGAGCGAGGTCAGAAGACTGTACCACCTCAGGGGGGACTTCAACATCCTGGGCCCTTAAGTGACTTTGTCCAACGTTGGGACTGACCACCTCCGTTACTAGTGGAGCGTCATCGCTCGGGACCATGGGGAGAGGACAGCCCTGATCTGCTGGATTTTTTATTGCTTCTTTCTAGGGTGACCTGCAAGGTCTACGCCTGTGACCTCAAAAGAGTTACAGTCACTGACTCTGTCGGCCGAAAGGACTGCCGGTGCAGTCTGAATAGGTTTTTCAGAGAATCTTGTGCATATCACACATTTTTGTATGACTTTCCTTGTAGTTCTTCTTCCGCCTAGTATCCATACCCGTTCCCGTATATGTTTAGTAAACCTTATGTGCCAACATGGCATGCTCTCTCGTGACCGTCACGAATAAGTAAGGTTGTAACTATGTGGTCTGCTGGCAATATTATCGGCTGCAGAAAATCGTGCGTGTCATTCCTACGAGTAATTCTGGACCTCAACCTCATGAGTCCAGTCTCAGCTTCTTTAAATGGTTGCAATGTTTTCAGGAAAGGTGTTTCTAAGTTATTAAAACTCTCCTTTTGTATTAGCCTAAAAATAATAAATTCTGCCTGTTTGTATTCTTCTCCTGTAATATCACCATGTTGCCTGTTCTCAGTGCGAACATGTGTCCTAAATCTTAGCATCCATGCTACCATTCTAACTAATTTACTATATTTAGAAAAATAAGAATACAACCTTTCAAATTTATTAGTAGTGTTGAAACATGATACATCTTGCTTTAACCGTTCAGAGTTAACTAACTGCTCATTAACTTCACCTGCACCAAAACACCAATCACTCGGAGGTTGTAGTAGCCACTCCGGCCCCTCCCACCAGCAAATTTCAAGAAGTTTGCTAGCAGTGCAGCCTCTAGATGGTAAGTCCGCCGGGTTCCTGTCCCCAGGAACATGATGCCATTGTTCCGGTTGAGAATACTTCTGAAATTTCGGCCACTCTGTTCCTAACAAAAACACCCCAGTCGTTTTTCCTCTGTATCCAGGCAAGCGTGGTGGTGGAATCTGTCCAGAAGGAGCTTTTCACTTCTTCAAACTCTGGACACCGTTCCACTATCGACCGGTATAACCTAACGGCCATTGTAGAGGCTAGGAGTTCAAGGCGCGGAATTGTCATCCCTTTTGTGGGTGCTACCCTTGCCCTGGCCTCAACTAACTGCGTGCGTACTTGAGAGTTGCCCTCTACCCTCAGAAAAATTACTGCAGCATACGCCTGACTGTAAGCGTCTCCAAATATATGTAATGAATGGTTCTCACCAGGTATTCCATAGTTTAACAGCGGGGCAATTTTATTTGCTTTAATAGAGGTAATTCATGAAGCCATGCCTCAAATTTACTCTTAAGAGACTCATCTACTTCCTCATCCCAGTCCGTTTGATTTTTCCAGATCTCTTGTAACAACAGCTTTGGGACTAGAGTAACTGGGGCCATGAACCCTATAAGATCGTATATTTTCTGAGCCTGGGACCAAACAACTCTCTTCGTGACTTTGAGGTACCACGTAGGTTCGGGCAATTGTATTTCCAACATGTCGCTATACTTGTCCCACTCCATCCTTAAAACAATAGTAGGGTGGTTTGTAGGTTCATCACTCCATTCCCACCGTCTAAGAAGGAAAGATCTCTCCTTGAGTACTTTGGAGGCTTCTGTTTTAAAATGTCTACTTGGTCAAGAGACTCTAGACTGGTGGTACAATTATCAACATAAAAAGATTTTATCAAATAATCTATCACTCAAGGTTGATAGCTCGGTGGGGCCTCGGTGCCAAACTGTTGCTGTACCTTACTTAAATGTTTGTGTAGTGCAGCTCCTAATCATATATAATCGACTACTATAGATAAGCCTCTTAGGTGGTGGGAGAAAACCCTTCGTGACTACAATAGTGCTATCTAGCGGTCGCCCCTCGAACTAAAGACAGAAGAAAAAACCAGCGGGAAATTTAAAATATATTGCATTCCTCTTTTTCTCTTTTGTTACCTATATTTTTATCTTTATACATTAGTATATCATACATCTAAAAAAATACATCTTAAAATATGTTTAATAAAAAAAAAAAAAATATGATGGATAAAAGTCAGATTCTTAGGTATAATAAAATATAAAAAAGACCAAGCTGTTAATCTTTTTTGTGTGCAAACAAGATTAAAGAATGTTTTATAATTATGCTAATAGAAAGATAAAATTTACGTTTTAATTTAAAATTAAGAATTAGTAGCACCTTAATTAATTAGTCAAGTACTTTGTGAATATATTGAAAATTACAGCATTTAAACATTCTTATCATTTTACAAGTAGAATCGAGAAATATTAATATAAAAAAAAAAGTTACAATAGTTCAAAATTAAGTTTTATTAATAAAAAGAAGTTACATAAAATAGAATCATTTTTATGAATCAATAAAAAAAAAAAAAAAAAACACTACATAAGTAAAAATTATTATTATTATTTTTTACCATATTTATAAAAAAAAATAATACAAGATCCAAAATGGGGAGGGCACTGCAACCTAGCGGTCGCCCCTCGTACTAAATCCCCACGAAGGTTATAAGCCTATTCAATTGAGTGCTACCCCCCTGCTCCTAACGAAAAGGGACTACACGTTAAACCAAAAACGACTCTATAGTGCCTGAAAACTCTTAATGTTCCATCAGGGCTCACCCAGAAAAAACGAACATAGTCTCTTTCCTTCGGGTTTAGGGATATCTGCAAGAAGGCCTTTTCTATATTTGCTATGATACCAATTTGTCTTAGCCTAAACCTAATCAAAACGATAGGTATTAACTCGATTAAATTTAAACCGCTATTCAAGCAGTGGTTAAGAGAAGGTCCTCCTTTACTCTTAGCCGAAGCTTTAAGTACAGGCCTAACCCGGGTGGTGCTATTTTCTTTCACCACTGGTCTATGAGGACGATAATGACCTGTTGTCTTTGTATGATCATCATACACAACTGCTTCCATAAAACCTTCCTGTAACCAGGTCCGTAGAATGTGGTCATATTCATCGAACAGTTTGTTCTTTTTTAACTTAGTTACCATACTTTCTAAGTGCCTGGCAGCTAACATAAAATTAGATCCGGGGGGGGGGGGGGGTTCCTCCAACCATGGCATCGATACAACGTATCTACCCTCTTCATTAACGCAGACTGTTTTCTCAAAATCTCTTAAGGTCTGTTCTTGTAGATCATGCTTACTTTAGTGGGCAATTGGGTCTTCTATGCCCATTACATCTAGTGCCCATAAGTCCGCTATCTTAGGGTTGTCAGAATGACATAACAACGACAATACATTGGTGGTGGTACCTTGAGCGGAATCGCCTATGTATGATAACTTTCCCATCAGTAACCATCCCAAATGTGTACCCATGGCCACTAATCCGGATTTTAGAGTTTTAAGCTGGCCTGTAAACAGTTTTCCTGCAACGTCTGATCCAATAAGGATCTCTGGGACCTGTATTGGAAGTCATATCAGAAACATACACCCCACAACTGGCTAACTCGGCCGCCCAGGGTCCACAAGTCACTTGTGGCACATACCCACATATTTCCGTTTGGTCTAATATATCAAAGTTACAAGAATACTTGCAATCTAAACTGCTTAAATGTATTTTGTATAGTTTATGAGTAACGTCTCCTGACGCACCTCCTCCAAAAAGGTTATGATTTACAACCTCTTCATGTAGGGGTATATATTGTAATTCTTGCGCAGTAGCAGCTAAGATATAAGACCCGGAAGACCCTGTGTCAATTATTGCCCGAAAAGTTCTCTGTTGGGTTTTCCCTTTTACTGTGGCAAGCTGGGTTTGTAAAATTACATGTGAAGCCACATTGGATAGGCTGACTTCCCTCCTATCATTATCCTTAAAACCAATCCATATCTTTTCCTCAACATTACTGTCAGGATTATTAGCGTGCCGGTTGCGGTGAAAGACTTTCACATTTTTGTCATTTTTTGAACTACCTAAGGAATTAAACCCCTCACTACAGGGACTGTTGTACATAATGGTAATGTGTCTCTTAAAACACTTGAGGCACGGGCACGAGCCTAAAAATGCACTTTCCTTTCGAATGTTTTGGGGCCAGGCACAAAACACAGTCCCCAGATTTATTCACTACAGCTAGCTTGTCATTGTAACTAATTTTTTGCGCTTTAAAGCAATCATTGGCACTATGAGCTTTGAATCAGAATAAGCAAGTAAGTCCAGCTCTCATAGAAGCTGAGGAGCTAGAGCAGCTAGCAACCACAGCTACTAGTCCTTGAGATGTCGAGGGGGGGGGGGGGGGTGTAATGAGGAGTTAATTCAGCCATACTACACTCATTCCACCCACCAAAACCATTGAGTGCGAGAAAGACTCGCTCCTCGTTTTCGACTTCTCTCCTGAGAAAGTCGATCAACTGGTCTAGCCTATTTTTCGAGCTATTTTGGGTTAACGTGGAGGTCGCATTGCTGTATTGTCTAATTCTAGCTTGTGAATTGCTCTGATTTTAACATCTGTCTTATGAATATTTTTTCGTAGACCTAGAACCCTAAAAACTCAACTTCAGGATGGAAAAATTTACATTTTTTATGGTTTAAGTGTATTTCATTAACAGCACAAGCTTTTAGAACTTTTTTTAAGTTTTCAAGGTGTTCCTTTTCAGTACGACCAGTCATAATGATGTTATCGAGGACAACATATCAATTTGAAAGGATTTAATATAGAATCTATATACTTCTTCCACATGGCCGGTGCTGGAGAAACCCTATAGAGTAACCTACGAGGTCTGTATATACTCTAGTGAGTATTTATAGTCAAAAGCTTAGCTGTATAATCATTTAACGGAAGTTTAAAAAAGCGGAACGAACATCTAAATTTCTGTCTACCATGCAATGATGATACTGGATGACTTCAATCTGGTTACTAGACAATGTATAGAAAAATGTAGCAGCATCACCTTATTATCTCTTTTCTTTCCTCTAAGGTCTTGTACTTGCTACACTCGACACTCCAGTGGTCTGACCTGCAGGACCTGAATTTGGGTTGACTAACTAACAAAGTGTCTGTCGTAGTTGGTTTGGGGATTGGCCAATCCTTATGATAGTCCGATGGAATAAATTCTCTTTGGCATTTAAACGGTATAACACTATTACGGAGTTTACTCTCTTCCTAGCTCCTATAATTTTTCCCAACCGCTCTCTTAGCAGCCTACATATAATAACCCCAGTAGAAGGCTAAGTATTTGTGGTGGAAATTTTGATTTTATTAATGATGTAAATCAAGAATGATTAACTTGTTCCCCTAACCCTTCCAGAGACAGAAATTTCCCTTCCTAACTGTCCCTACTGACGTAGAAGCCATTCCCAATTGCCTAATTATTATATTCGTTATTACTTTATAAATATTAAACAATTATTCATACATGATACTTAATGATTTATTTATTTTATTTAGTATTATATTTTAATTATTTTATTTTATGACATATTTCATATAATAATATTATTTAGATCTTATTTTCATTATGATTTGGTTATTTATTAAATTTTTTGAATAAGAATTATAATTTTTATTCAAATGACCTGAATCAGTTTTATGGTTTATAGTTTTATCAATATTTTTAAAAATGTTAAAAGACTAAAATACGGAGTTTACTTGTATTTTTCTCATATCCTACAATTCTAGTTTTTTCAAAATCAAACTTATGTCCCGTCCCGTATTATTAGAATGAATCGAAAGCGCCGTTTTTTGGTTCTGGTTTTTTACATCATTGTTATGTTGATATAACCGTTTTTTTAATTTTTGGGATGTTTCTCCTATGTAGGATTTGTCGCAATTTTTGCAATCAATTTTGTAAAGTAAGCCTGATTTGTTTTCTTTAGTGATTTGATCTTTCATATTGGTATACAAGTTTCTTAATTTATCATTAGGTTTATGCGCTAAATTAACTTCTTCACCATCATTTTGTTTTATTGTCTTGTTTATGTTACTTAAACTCGTGTTTTAATTATTTACTGTTATTTGCTTCTAAATAATGTTACATGGTGCCGAAACCCGGGAGTATTAATTTTGTTTGATGCTATATAACTACATTTATGATTCCAAGTATGTATCCCTTTGGTGATGGCTCGATTACTGAGCTGCAAGATCGTGGAGTGGCATTACGGCCTCCTCCGCAATTTTAACCCGAGGAGAATGTCTATAAAATGGAAAAGCTGGCTACAGCAGTTTAAATGGTATAGTACAGCAACTCCGTTATCGAAGAAAGCAGATGAGGCCACCGTAGTTATTGAAAAATTTAATAATTTCTTGCCGAAGGTTAATATTACCAATGAAGGATTTGTATTCAATGCAAGGGTTCAAAATGAACATGAGAATTTCGAAGATTTTTTAACAGACATTGTAAACAAAGCTAAGTCTTGTGAGTTTAGTACAATAATGGACAGCCTGATAATTAGGGCTCGGATTCGAGCATATTTGCATATTTTTTTACTGAATAGTGCACATTGAAGGAAACCTTTTGGAGGTATTTTCACCTCTCTGGGACCAACAAAATTTAAATTTGTCGAGCATATAAATGCATATAACCGCTGTTTTCAGAATAGAAGCAAATACATGCATATTCTTGTGGTTTTCGTCTGAATAATTTGTTTTTCTTTAAATTCCCCTCAAATTCGGCCTCTGCCCATCCATAGGGTTTTTAAATAAAAATTATTGAAAATCCTACATGGAATAATAGAACATTAGGTTTTTAACCTTTACGTAAGGTCATTGACGCAACAATTGCAATGGTGTTCGAGGGTTGCATCAGTTTTAATCCTCTGCCGGGTTAGACAGCAACTCGTCAGGTAAGCTCTAGAAGCCCCAAGTATTCCTTTACTTTAAAGGGGGTTGTAAGGTATTATAGCGGTGCTCCTATTTTGTGAATTAATGTTGTTCACGTGGTTTTCCCCATGAAGTGGGGGAGGATTCGGCCCTGGTTATGGTATAAACTTGGAAGGTCAAGTGAAGTTTCTGCATTCTACTCTTCGTTGTCAGTTCGTAATCGTTTCCGTAAGTACCTATTGAGTTTGTGTGATTTTTTAATTCCGTGATGCCTAAATTTAAGGAATCTCTGGGTGTTTTACTCCGGCGATGTGTAAAGGAAGACCCTGACTCGTTTTCCACCGACGGGGGAATTCTTTTTTGCAAACTATGCGAAAAAGAGGTAAGTTCTTATTGACAATTTCATGTATTTCTCCTACTTCTACTGCAATATTTGAAAATAATTTTATAGTCCATGATGCTTTATTTTTGTTCATTCAATGTATTTTTTTCTCACAAGTGCGTATCTATCTATTTATTTTCAGATCAATATTTCGAAGGGTTTTCAATTTTATCAACACAAAGCCACAAGTATGCACTCAGCAAAAGTTGAACAATTTAAAAAAGTGAAATTGAAGAAACAAGCGCTGATACAACCCTTGCTCAATCAGCAACAGCACTCGGACGAGTTCTTTTCCAGGGTTTGTAGGGCGTTCTTAAGTGCCAACATACACTTCTACAAGGTCGAGCATCCTGAAATCAGAGCTCTCTTCAAGGATTTTGTAGGACGAGAGTTGCCTCATGAGTCGACCCTACGTAAAAATTACGTCTCTTCAGAGTACGAAAAGGTATAAATTCATGCATGATTGCCGTCCTTCACATTCTCGTTTAAACACTTAAGAAGTAATTAACATAGATCTGTCTCTTTCGTAATGAAGATAATTTCTCGATAATACTTACAGTCTGGCTATTATTTTAATGCATTTACGTATGCTCAGCGAAGATTTCTCTCTGATAGTTAGTTAGTTATCTTTTACAGTGGTACGACATGTCAAATCCCATTATCTGAACGGTTCACTCATTTCATGCATTCATTGTATGCATTTCTGTTTCAGGATTGCTGTGGCCAACCTTTCACAGACAAGGAGGAAAACAAAGTTCTTGCGTTGGTGACTGAAGCTGCTCCCTATATGATGAAGGCTGGAAAGAGCCTCAAAATTTTCTACCCGAAGATGTTGCATGTTTCTTGTCTTGCCCATGCAATGCCAGAGTTGCTGAAGAGCTGCGTGTAAAATTGCCCAGTGTCAACAACGTAATTTCTTCGGTGAAGAAAATATTCGTCAAGGCTCCTTCTCGCGTCCGTGCTTTCAAGACGATGAATCCTGGATTCCCTTTACCTCCCGAGCCCGTATTGACACGTAGGTGAACTTGGATTTTGGCTGCCTTGTATTACGCTTAAAATCATAGCGCAGTTGAAGAGGTGAGACTATTTGAAATGTTTAAATAATCTTCAATTTAATCTTGTCATTTTCGATGTTTCTTTCATTATTCTTTTCTTACCTTTTATGTGTAATCCATCATACGGCGCCTAATTTTTTATTTTTCTCTGTTATTCTCCTCGGCTAATGTTTTTCAATTGTCTTTTTCCAGGTGATCAATACGTTTGATAAAGTGGAAAGCAGATATATCGCGAAAGCTAAGGCTGCATTTAAAATGAAGGACTTGATGCCATCCTTGACTTTTATAAAAGCCTACATGGGCGTCATTCCCGAGGTCATCCTAAAGTTGGAATCGCGAGGGATGGAGTTAGTTGAAATGGTCGCTACAGTGAACGGAGTCGTCGAAAAAGCTAACTCGTGGCCTGGAGAGCCTAGGAAAGCCGTGAGAAAAAAGTGCGAGTTCGTTCTGGATAAAAATCCCGGTTGGAGTGCAGCGTTGGACTTGGAGAGGATGCTGCGTAGCGTGTCTTCAACGTCAGACGATTTTCAAAACTACTCTACACTCGAAGTAGCATCATTTAAATACTTACCTCTAGTGTCAGTTGACGTCGAAAGATCTTTCTCGTCATTGAAGATTTTATTGACGGATTTAAGAAAGTCGTTCAAAACCGAAAATATAGAAAAAATTCTTGTTGTACAAACCAATACAGATCTTCTTCATTCATCTTCATCATTTATTTACAACATTTTCAGTGTAAGGCGGGTGCCTTACACTGAAAATGTTGTAAATAAACTTTAATTTGCATTTATTTGGAGTAGTTGGGTCTTTTAGGGTATAATAAGTACAAATATACTTTTCAATTATGGCTATATTTCGACCTACTTGGTCATCTTCAGGCCTAAAACATCGAAACATCATATTAGTTACTGTAGCTTTTGACGTAATAATAGTGTAAAAATTGTTTATATAAATCTCATGTGTATGATGTTTCGATGTTTTAGGCCTGAAGATGACCAAGTAGGTCGAAATATAGCCATAATTGAAAAGCAAATTTGTACTTATTATACCCTAAAAGACCCAACTACTCCAAATAAGTGTTGTACATTAGGGACTAGAAGAAAGAAAACTCAAATTTAATTTGCATATATAACATATACACTTGTAACATGTACACGTACGTACATATCATACATAAAACTTGAAAATATAGCTCATATATAATTATAAGTTTTTGATTTTTTTGTTTCACTTTCCTTTCTATAGTTTTTAACGATGTTTTTAGAACATATTCTACATATTTAACAGCATATAATGGGTTTTTCGAGCATATTTATCGAGCATATAATGGGGTTTTCGAGCATATAACATATGGTTTTCGAGCATATCTGGAGATTTTATCGAGCATATCGATCCGAGCCCTACTGATAATAGATAAAATAGTGGTGGGATTTAATTGCTATAAACTCCGTGAAAAGTTATTATCAGACCGTTCCCTTGACTTAGATAAAGCTTGTCGAGCATTTCTATCAGCTCAAAACTATGAAGTCAGAAAACAAATCTATAGACTTTGTGAAACGTCCAACAAATAATTCTCAGAAAAAAAACGTAGTAAAGTGTCTCAGCCGTGTGAGACTTGTGGTTTTTATAAACACATAAATAAGACTTGTCCCGCATTAAATCAGTTTTATGCTAATTGTTCGATTAAAGGGCATTTGCTGCTGTGTGCCCTAAAAATCAGTCTCAAAAGCGAAATTCACATTGATATGTTCATGCCATACAAGATGCAAATGCAAGTTCATTGCAGTTATTATTAGTTTTGCAGTTTATTCATTACAGTCGTATGATCAGCAAGATAATTCGGATGTGTTTTTTGTAGATGAAGTTCAAAATATTACTAGAGTGACTTGAAATTGGCTCGAAGAGTTTGAAATTAATAATCAAATTAAGGCTCTTTTTAAAATTGACACTGGGGCTCAATGCAATGTAGTTCCACATAGTTTAGCTGCCAACCAATAGCATATGCATCTAAAGCTTTAACGGCTACACAGCAAGCCTATAGTCAAATTAAAAAGTAAAGCGTATGCTATTAAGTTTGCATTAGAAAAGTTTAATGTATATGTGTGGGGCAGAAAGGATGTAGTTGTGGAAACTGACCACAAGCCTCTAAAGTCAATTTTTAAAAAAACAAGTGATCCGTCAAGCTAAAGGACCAAGTCCTGAAGGCAATCTGGCTGAGTCTCATTCTGATATTGTAACACCACCGGTTCAGGAAGATAAGAATGAGTATGTACAATGTACACTCTACCACCATGGAGTCGCCTGAAAGAAAGAAAGATGTGGAAGGTGCCCTTGAGCCAGTATCGAATGAGGACTCTCTACTTAAGACACTAGTGACACATTATCAACAGTCTAGGTTTGGTAGGGTTATAAAGAAACTAATAAAATTAGATTTGTAAGTGTTGAATTTTGTATTTTACATTCTTATTATGTTAAATAAAAAAAAAAAAAAAATTTCATGTACATTTAAATTTCATGTATATTTTTAAGTTGGTCAAAGATTGCATACGGTTTGTCTACATTAATAGTTAAAAAGGGAGATGTAATATTAGTGGCAACACTGACTGAACTATAACCTGTTTATAAAAATAAATACAGTGAAAATCGTTTAAGACGAAACTGAGGGGACCAACATATTTTTTCGTGTCAAAAGAATTTCGGGTTAAAGGTTCCATAAAAAAAAAAAATCACCAATATCTTTGATGTAAAATTGTTTAATAAGATGCATACAATTTACGTTCATACATTGAATATTTATTTTTTAATAACACAATACTCCAAATAAACTTAATAAACTAAATAAACTTTAATTTTTTGAAAAATAATCTGATATTTTTTTTTGCATTGTCTTTTTAAGCATCAAATTGTCCACAAATTGTTCTATTTCGTCCATCGAATTATTTATTTCGCCATTCGAATGCGCATCTAAATATCTGCGCATTCTTTTTAAGATGTTCCGCATGTCGGATGTAGTAGGAACAGGAATGTTGTTGTTATTGTCATCAAATTCGTCGTCGGAATCTACATCGATGGGATCTTTTGAGCTCTGAACCATCTCCAAAATGTCTTTGTCTGCCATAATCGGCGCTGTACACATATTATCATCGACTGCAACGAATTCATCCAATGATACAGTAGGAAAGTCTAACAATGTAGAAACTTTCCTAAACATTTCATTAAATGTAGGCTCAGTTTCAATATCCGCCGATTCTTGAGGCTCCAAAGAATCTGCTACTTTTGAGAATCCTGCATGACGAAAAAAATTTTCAATCGTCTTTGGTGTCACCAAATTCCATGCAGAGCGCAACATATGTAGTGCATCTAATAAATTGATAGAGAAATCTTTTTTTGCTTCGATTGCGAGTAAATATTTTCGAAGCAATTGCTTTCGATAGTAAAATTTTAAGTTTTGAATGATGCCTTGATCACACGGTTGTAAAACACTTGTGGTATTCGAAGGCAAAAATATAAGCTTTATAGCTTTTAATTTAACATCGGGGTGCGCTGGACAATTATCAATAATAACTGCGACTTTACGCTTTTCTCGTAAAAATCGCTTATCTAATTTTAAAATCCAATCGGTGAACTTAGTAGCCAGCATCCACGCTTTTTTGTTGGCCGTATATTCAACCGGTAATGATTTTACATTTTTAAAACACAATGACAAATAAGGGCATTTTTTCAGATCCATCAGAATTGCAACCTACCATTACCGTGATTCGTTCTTTAGAGGTTTTCCCACCAGAACACGATTGACCTTTAAACGATAAAGTTTTATTGGGTAAGCAGCGGTAAACTAAGCCAGTTTCGTCGGCGTTGAAAACATTTTTCGCGTCATATTCTTCAAGTATTGAAGGCAACGTAGACTGCAACCAATTTGTTGTCATAGTCGGTAAAACTTTGTTTGCTTCACCACAAACATTTTTTAATACTATGCCGTTCCTTTTCTTAAAACGTTCCAACCAGCCTGGATTTGCAGAAAATTCAATGTTCATTTGCTTGGCAAGTTCGTCGGCACTTTCCAGCATTAATGGTCCTGATATGGGTGCATATTGAGACCTAGCTTGTTTAAACCAGACAAGCAAGGCAGCCTCTAAATCTTCATGCTTAGCCGTTCTCATCCGTTTTCTCTGTGGCTCAAACATACTGCGCTCTAACATTGCCGTAATTTGATCCCTATTTTTAATTCCTAGCAACAGTGTTACACAATGTAATTTAGGTTTGGGTGTCAATTTTGACGCTGGACTAAAATGGTATATAGACTGACACAACTTGTTTTACTTGGTGTCATGATATAATAATGTATTTATATAAAATAAAGTAGTCTGATGTTGAACGAGGTCGTGTGAATTAATAAGTGCTACTACACTATACATAGTCAACACAAATGCGTACGGTCTCTGAACGTTTAGGAACAGCAACCATACCAGCCCACCATGGGGTGGGATAAAAGTTTATTTAATTGGTTTCTTACATTGGGACGTAAGGGTAGCTAGTCTTCGATATACATAGTTTCAGTATTATTATTATGATAAAGGCACGTAGCAGACAACGTTAACTTGACAAGAAAAACTAACGAATTCTTTATTAGAATAAATAAATATAAATCAACTGTCAGAACAAAACTCTGCGTCAAAACCAAAATAAAAATATAATAAATACAGGTGCGTGGAAGCCGCCACAATGACTTAGTTATTTTCTAAAGATATTTGGCATTAAAACATGGTGTCAGATGTGAAATATAAGACGATAACGTTTGTTTTTTGTTGGGCTATAATAGAAAACACGGGCGATAAAGAAGAAAAAATCCAACCACTGGAAGACAGAAGACCAATTAGATAAACTACTAAAGATACTGGAAGCTAAACAACCTGTATATCAGGTTAGTTTACCATTACCTAACCCTATTGTTACAGGAGGAGACATACAATCAAAAATCAAACGTTATAAGTCATTATGGAACAATTTTTCTGTAGCAGCAGGAGTTAATCTTCGCACGAAGGAGGAACAAATCGCGCTACCATTGTCAATATAGGAGACAAATGTTTCGAAATGTACGAGAACTTTCCCCTTTGAGATAAAGAAACATCATCACCCACCAAAATGCTGGAAGCAATTGAAAAATATTTATCTCCTTCAGTAAATAAAATATATGAACGAGCAATGTTTAATTTGGCCAAACAGGAGGAGATGTTAATAGACTCAATTAATAGCAACAAATGCAAGGCAGAACTAGTAGTAGTAGTAGTAGTAGTTGTTACCTAGTACTTCCTACTAGACGGGTAGGACGAACCACTGGTTTGAACCTCGCAATCAGGCCTACAGTGGACCCATTTTACTTCCCCGTGGTGGAGAGTTCCAGCTACTTCACACATCATACATTTGTACATTGTACCGCCGAAGCGAGTATGATGTGGTCATTAGTAAGCTATATGAGCGTGCTTCAAAGTGTGGGGGAAGAGGACCCCTCAGGGGGTGTCCCTCGCCCTGCTCCGTCCGCGATTCATAGATGCATTCAGTGTATCACGGCCCGGGATCGAACCCACGACCTCGAGTTGCCTCGACTCAGTGATAGCTGAGCGGTGTCTTTACGACCTCGGCCACCCTGGCTCCCTAAGGCAGAACTAAATTAAGAGTTCATTCAATAGAAACTTTGCATCTCGATAAGAAATATCAGAATGCGGGTGAGGCTTTATGAGGATAAATCTGCAAGAGGCTATCAACAAAATCAAAACGGCTGAACTGACCAAACACCAGTTAGAATAATTTTGTGGGAACACTTGTTAGTGTACGGTTGAGGTAAAACAGAGAATGAAGCCTTGATAGACCACAACCAGAAGTTAAAAGTACTATTAGAATCGCATCTTCATTATTTTTTTATTTTTTTTCGTGAATACCCACTTTTAGTAAATTATTTTTTCATTAATCGGAGTGGGTACCAACTCCCAGGTCCTATTCTTCATGTGGTTTTCAAGTTCCTCCTCAATGGCTTCTTCCAACGTTAGAGTCAATTGCTTCCTTGTATGAGGTTGGAAGTTCTGATGTTAAGGTCTCAGTTGATATTACTGCCATTTGGTTCATAACATAGTCTTGGAATTTACATGGTACCTTTCATCTCGTTCAGTTCTACATAACACCTGTTTTTCATCTCCAAATTTATTAATATTATCATTAACCTTATCTTTAACTTCGTTGTCAGGTGGATTTTTTAAGATCGTCATGGGAAATTAGAAAGTAGATCCAAATGTTATGAAGATGGTGGGTTACACAGCTAGTGGTTATAGGCTGTGGGATCCTATAACAAGAAAGTGTATTACTGCAAAGAGTGCCATATTTGATGAGACAAAAAGGACTAGATATAATCCAGGAATAAATCAAATAAGTTTTCTAATATAGACAACTTTAGAAAAAATCTACCTGCCGACGCAGCAATATCTACTGGAACCTTACCATCAGAACTTCCAACCTCATATAAGGAAGCAATTGAGTCTAACGATGGTTGGGAAGTAGCCATTGAGGAGGAACTTGAAAACCACATGAAGAATAGGACCTGGGAGGTAGTATCCATTCCGATTTATGAAAAAATAATTTACTCAAAGTGAGTATTCACGAAAAAAAAAAACAATTAATAATAAAGATGTGAAAAAGGCACGTCTTTGTGGCTAGAGGATTCATGCAGGATATTAAGGAAGAAACCTACGCTCCAGTAGCTCGGATGGTAACCTTACGAATACTTCTGGCCATGGCGCAATGGTGGGCTTTGGACAGTGTCACTGTCAGCCAAGAACTGACAGTGTAAATTTTATTTTAAATTTTTGTTTGTTTTTTCTTGGTGGATTTTTTTGTTGAAACAATTAGTTTGACTTATTTTTTTCTTTTAAGAAATCACTTTAAATTTAGTTTTCAGTTTCAAAGTTGATCACATTATGTTTTAATTTTTACGGAAAAGAATAGAAGAAACAAGAAAAGAAGGAAAAGAAAAGACGAAAAAGAAAAGAAAAATTTTAGATTTACAGAATAAGATGATAAAGAAACTAATACAAGAAAGAAAATACACTTTTGGATACTCTTTTGACTAGTGAGAATTCTAAATTCCAAATTAACTTTATTATGTAGGTATTTATTATTTTTTGTGTGACAAAAGAAAATATAATTCCCTTAAAAAAATGTATAATTATCACAAATTTCGTATAAAACGGAAGATTTTTCCCGCCATCCTAGGGCCGCCATTTTTTTATTTTTGACTTCAAATTCGTAATCAGCGACCCTAAAAACCCTTATTCCTTGTTTGCAATCCAAAATAAAAAATTATGCATAAAAGATATTCAAACTCAAAAGACGGTCTTCTTCGTTCAAAATGTGGCTTATGTTATAGCTTCATTGACTGATGATAGGTATGCTTTGTTAATACGTATTAATATGAAGCTTATAACCTCTAGTACCTTTTAATGTATGTTAAAACATTAAATATTGTTCATATGATTCAAATAAATGGTATGTCCTTTTCTACAGAGAGTTTCAATTGAGTCCATCCTAAATTGTTTTTGAGGGGTAGCCAGATTTCTTACTCCCTTGTAAGCAATCCAAGCATTAATAACACAAAGATCAATCAAATGGTGAAACAGCCTCATGTACCATTTCCTAGATCCGGCTCTTATATGGTACCGCCCTATATTTGCATCCATAGAAGTCCACACCTCCCATATGCTTATTATAAATATTAATAATTTGTGGTCAAGTTATCTGTTCTTTTTTTTTTCTATTGTAACGGCTTATTGAATCATTGGCTCGATTCTACAATGAGTGGAACACAAATGAACAACTCTGTTGTCATGCCAGGCAACACACCGTATCATACATCCTTCAAAATGTGTTATACATTCTTGAGAGGCTCCCCTCGGAGTATTTTTTAAGAAATCTTTTTCATTTGCAAAAGGATATTTTGGTATTCTATCCTTTCTTATAGTACCAAGGGCATATATTTCTTTAGAGTAAAGATAAGACATCAAAGGGAGAGATGTATAAAAGTTGTCAAAAAATATAGTATGGTAGTTGTTTCTAGGGACTTCTTTAGCTAGTCTAATTACAATATTTGAATTTGAGCCTAAGTCAGGTTCACCTTGCTCTGGGCCAGGAGAAACAGAATATATCTCAAATTTATAAGCATAGCCTTCAGTGTTACGTAAAACAAATAACTTGTAACCCCATTTATGCGGTTTCTTAGGGTTATGTTGTTTGAGAGAAATTTTTGTTTTGGTGGCGCAAATCTGCTCGTCTATTGCCAAGCGATGGAAAAAAGGATATTTCAGAAAATTTTCATTTATTCTACTGATGATTGGCCTCAACTTAAAATCCCGTTTATCCCAGCGCTCATCTTCTGGCCTTGGTTGCTCTTTGTTGTTACAAAAATGTATAACAGATTTTATTTGATTAAATGTATTGTATGACATGGTTTCTTGTACTAAAGAACTGCCAAAGTTCTCATTCCATAAATCTTTTATATTATTAACTTTTGTTATTGACGTAGATAATAACACCCTTATACATTTTTCAATTTTTTCAATTCCTATAGTGCCATATGTATATGGTTCATATTTTTCTGATGCATATTTCATCGTTTGATTATGGATATGATCGACAAGGCTATTATCAAAAATATATTTAAAAAATTGGTACGGAGTTCTTAAATCCTTTAGAGCCGTAAATTTACCTTACCAGTGAATTCACATGGTTGGCCAGGGGGACATGAGATCGACCAATCACATACTTTTGAAGCATTGTTTTAGGTTGAAAGACTTTTCACACCGGAAGAGCTGAACAATTAAATTCTGATAATAAATGATTGTTGTTACACTCTTGAACTTTAAGTAAAGGTGTGTGGACAACCTTTAGGTTTCAACCCCAGCAGAGACTACTCCTATCGTATCAATTTTAAAACCCCCATAAGCCTCTAATTTAATATTAGTTTTTCTTACAGAGGTAACTAAACCTGCCTGCTTTACATATTTAATAGGTAATATATTTACCACTCAGCCACCCAGGCCCCCTAACTTTACCTTGAGCAGGACATCTTTCACTTACTAGGTGTTCTGTTCCACACTGCTGACACACTGATTTATTCTTTGTTTCATTATCTCGAGAATAGTTAGCTCTAGTTGTACTGAAACGCTTACGGCTGACTTCATCTAAGTTCTGAAGATGTTGTCATTGTTCCTCTGCTATAGCCTGAATATTTTGTTCGGCTAACTCGGTTGACTCACATAAAGATACTACTTGTTCTAACGACACTTCAGTCCTCAGTAATTTCTCTTGCACAGATTTAGACTTAATACCAAGAGCAATTTGTGCCTTTAGCAGTTTGTCTTCTTGGTCTTCAAACTCACCGTCCTGTGCCAGATACCGAAGATCAGCGTAGAACTTGTCAAACGGTTCTTGTTGATTCTGTTTTCTACTGAGGAAACGAAACACTGACATTATCTCGTTTTTCTTTGGAACACAATGAATTTCTAGAACATCTAGAACGGCAAGGACAGTTTCCTTGCCAGCTTCAAGTTTATTCAAGCTTTTGTAAACCTTCAAAGCATCTCACCCCATTAAATTCTTCAACCGGGAAACTTGAGTATAATTTGGCTTTTTATTCGTTTCAGTTGCTTAAAAGTAAATATCAATCTCCTCTTTAAATGTTTTAAAATTTTCGGCTAGATTGCCACTCATTTTTAGCTCACTTGGCTTATTAAATTCCATTATTCTGATTCTTTAATTACTTAACTCGAATTAATAATCATGAAAATATTACCTTCTTTGTTGTTCAAAAGCTGCATATTAATATCGGCTGCGCCATGTTTAGTTTAATTTATGATTAGAAATATAAGTCAAAACTCATTGAAATAACATTGTAATATATTTTATCTACTCGCGGCAGCAAAATTAAACATTACTTAACTGTTTTTAGGCTGGAAAGTACTATTTCCCTGATTTGTCATTAAAATATTAAAAACAGGCAGGAAAATACTTTCTCTGCCTAGGCAGGGAAATATTTCCCTGCCTAGGCAGTGAAAGTAACAGTGTTTACCACTGCGTGTCATAACCTCTAATTTTGGCAAGAACAGTTTATACCATTATCTCTATCTTATAACATTATATATTATAGTTAAATAAGTAATATTTAATAAATAAACGTTTTAATAATAAAATAATTAGTTAATATTTGTTAATTCTGTTAAATAAGTTCAATGATTAGTAGATCTTTAATTAAATAAAATAGTAGAGTCACTGGCTATACTGTAGCGTCATGTAAACATTGAACATCCATATTATTTTTATTATTGAAATCATTCTAGATTAGACTAGCTACTTTTCTTGATTTATCCTAGTTACTTCTTTTCTTTTAAGCAATAGAAGATATCTTTAACACTTTTATTAATTTTTTAGTAAAAATATAAATAAATATATTATTGCGAGCATTATTCATTCAGAAGTTATGTGTGTTATAAACGTGTGTTTTGTATTTGGTTGTTATAGATTGAGTTTGTTTTTCACTTATTGTTATTATTCCCAAGTTTCTTATTTGAACATTAATTTTAGTTAATACATATGATATTATCTTTATTAATATGACAGATAGTTATTAACTATGTTATATTAATAAAGATAATATTTTAGCAGCTTCATTTTTCTCCCGCAAGTAGATAAAATATTGTATGCAACAAGGCAGCAAAGGAAACATTTCTGCCTCGTTTATTCATTGCCTGCCTCGGCTTCGCCTCGGCAGTCAAAAAGGTAAATTACCTGCCTCGGCTTCGCCTCGGCAGTTAATTATCATAGCCTGTCCTCGCCTTCGGCTCGGAGGCTAATCTTATCACTCGTCAGTAAAATTCCATTTTGCTGCCTAGTTACATAAATAACTATTATGTATAAAGGTTTAATACATAACAACAAGACAACAATTAAACTATATGTAAAAATGTGATATCAAAACATAACAAACTGAGTTGTCATAGAAACATAATATAACTAAATTAAATGACAACACTGATATAAACAGTATGATTAAGCACAATGATTATACTGCCAGGAAAGCGACGACCTTGGTAAAACAAAGTAGTTAGTCAAATATTTTCGTACTGTTGCTCCAGATGATCTTGGATTTACGTGAATCACATCTCGTTCAATGTTGAATGAATGAGCCTGAGTGCCCTCAATTTCTGTGGCAGAATAAGGAACTCCATCTCATAGTCGAATAAAATGATGTAGAACACAAAAAGATTTGACTGTGTTGTTTACTGTTATGTAATTCAAGCAACGAATTGGCGTAAGCAACACTTGAAACTTTTGAGTCATCATTCCAAATGACTTGACTATACGTGGTGTTTGTACCAGGTGGCAAGGAGCCTGTCTTGACCCCAAATCTAGAATAGAATAAAGAGTAAAGATAAGTAAATAAATAGTTGGTGTTTTGACTGAGATTTTGTGGTACCACTTCATAATTATGACTGGAGAGGTTAAAAAAAAGAAACAACAATATTGTCACCACAATTTTTTTTATAATTACAAGAGCGTTTCGACTTACATGTCATCTTCAGTATGCGTGTTAACTTAGTAAGAGTGAATGCTGTTGGTGGATTTGGCAGTTAATGGACTGTAGTAGGGGTCTGGTGGTTTAGTTTATTAATCCCCAATAAATAAAATAATATATATACCTTATATTGGTGCAGCAGCTGTCAAGAAGCGGGGTAAGAAGGGAGGGAGGTAAAAGAGGGTAGGAAAAGGAAACAGGGAAAAATTGGGACACGCGAGGTACTAATTAGCAGAGCAGGGTACTGCAAATCAGAGCGGAAGTGTATGAGATGGTGAGTCAGCGAGCGACAACGTCTAACTGACTTCTTATCTCCTTGTCGGATTAGAAGATAAGCATAATAATAAAGATAATAAAACAAAATAACCCAAAGGTCATGACCAGCTGTACTAAGTTAACTATTTTACAAATTTTAAGGTAAACTAACAGTGTAAGGGGGGTTAGGCTAGGGTGGTATGGGTAGAGGAATACGGAAGGAAAAAGGTAAGGGTATGGAGTTGAGATCCGAGTCGGAACCCAATAAAGGTGTTATTCAGGTAAACATTTGGTTTTCAACTTCTTAAAACTAAACAATAAATCCTTATATTACTATAACTAAAATGTCTTACAACTAATAGACATTATTTTAAAAAAATACTTCTTGCATACGGGTCGAGTCCGCAAGGCAGTGAGACATTTTCATGTTTTCGCTCTGCGTAATCTACCGTCATAAAATGAAATCAAATCGGTAATTTATTCAAGTAATTGATAAAAGTAGATGGAAGTTCATTTTTATTCTTATCTCCACACCAGCACTGCCGCGGCTTGATTACAAACGACTGAATTCAAAGGCGTCGGCGCGCCTTCTGTGAATTGTTAATATGCCTTCATACTAGGTAGGCCGAAAGGGCTGAGAGTTGATGGCAACCTCCTGTACTCTCCTAACTCCCTGTCACACGTATAAATCTTTTCAACTTTCTTCGGCCCTATGACGTGCGGTGGAGGGAGGCCCAAAGCTGGAGACTGGATTACACACCTCCTATAGCTTTTTAACTCCCTGTTATACTTTTCTGAGTTTTTAAGCTAAAAGTAACTTAACGTTTTTGACTTCTGTTCCATAGCCTAAACATGAAAATGTCAAAAGATATTTTTTATAGGTTTAACAAGAGCAGAGTTATTAAGATTGGATTTTTTATTAAAACATTCTACATTTGTATCTTGAATTCTAAGTTTTCTAGGAGGTCCAATTTCCTATATTTTTGGCACGAGTGTTAAAAAAAAAAAAAATTAGTACACGCATTACAGAGCTCTATAAATCTTGGCAGAAAATATCAAATGATAGACATCAAAAACATGTAAAGGTATCTAGTTTTGCCAATCATGTTCTAGAAACCGATCATACTTTTGATATTAATAATTATGAACTTTTACAATCGTGCCAAAAAAATAGGAAATTGGACCTCCTAGAAAACTTAGAAATTCAAAGAGCTATCGAAGATATAAATGTAGAATGTTTTAATGAAAAATCCAATCTTACTAACTCTGCTCTTGTTAAACCTATAAAAAATATATTTTTAAAATAATGTCTATTAGTTGTAAGAAATTTTAGTTATTGTAATATAAGGATTTATTGTTTAGTTTTAAGAAATTGAAAACAAAATGTTTACCTGAATAACACCTTTATTGGGTTCCGACTTGGATCTTAACTCCATACCCTTACCTTTTTCCTTCCGTAATCCTCTACCCACACCACCCTAGTCTAACCCCCCTTGCGCTGTTTGTTTACCTTAACATTTGCAAAATAGTTAACTTAGTACAGCATTCACTCTTACTAAGTTAACACGCATACTGAAGATGACATGTAAGTCGAAACGCGTCTTGTAATCAGTATTTAATCTTACCATTACAGGGATTCGACGAGGCTGTTAATCTTCTGGCCTTGCTATGGATACTAATCCATAGCATCTCCGGATTGTTCCTCAGCTTTTTCCAGATGCTATGGATACTAATCCATAGCATCTCCGGATTGTTCCTCAGCTTTTTCCAGACGCTATGGATACTTATCCATAGCATCTCCAGATTGTTCCTTAGCTTTTTCCTCAGTTGTATTTTCTGTATCTTCTTTACCAAGAGGATAAGCTAAATAGAAATGGGGAGGCTGATCTGTTTTTAATGTATCTTTAAATAATTCTGCTACGTTTTCATTAAAATTTTGATTATTTACCTTTGTCATTCCTACTATAATGTTTTTCTTAGTACAAAATTGATTTATTCGGGATACTTTTTTATCTCTCTTCTTCTCTTTCTCTTCTATCTTAATTACTTTTTCTTTTTAATCACTTACATCTGTTTCAAGTTTATTTACTGCAGTGACGAAATCTTCTTTTTTCGCAATGTTTTCTAGCTTAGCGTCAGCAAATTATTTATTACTTCTTCTAGATCTTCTTTTGTCAATGCTGTTGGTCCCATTTTGGCCCCATATTTTGTTTTTTGTTTTCTTAATTTATTTTTTCAAGATCTGAAGAATGTTATGGTGATAAGTCACCAAACTATCTTTTGTTATAAATGAGGAACTTTCCGGACAGAAATAAGCACTAAGTAATTTACGCACATTGACGTATAATCCCTTATCAAAGTTATATTTAAGTAATTTAACATAACTTAATAGCACTAAACTCGTCAGTCACGACACACATTTTAAAAAAAAGAAGATTTATCAGTAGTAAACGTAAAGTGCTGATAAGAGACACCGGGATTTCAAACCTCGTTGACAACTTTAACACACCGTTTTATATTACAATTTTATCACTGTTTTAATAAAAAATAACAATCGCATATTAAAAAACAAAAATATTCATAACTTGTTTAAAAAAACTTTGAATTTTTATTAAATATTACGAGGTTTCTGTAAAAACTTGTTATTGATAAGGCGCAGTTTAGCCAACCCTCCTAATATATTATGATCAATATATTAAGCTTAAGAAATAGGAGTAAGCTTTACAAGGAAGGTGACAAGCCGGAGGACAAGCAGGACAAGAAGAGATGTCGTTGATAAGATCAAACAAGAAGGATCCAGAATATTCAAAAAAAGTAATGCCACTAAGTTCAGAATCGGAAGGAAGCATGCTAAAAGAGAATCACCGTATGTACCATGCCCTAACTGCAAATAGATGCTAAGAAAACTCTATTTAAGCATTACAAAAAGTGCTGTGGTTCAGTTGCAGCACCGAGTACTTTACTGAAGAAGGCAGAGTTCATACTGAAAGACAGGACTGCTACATTTCCATTTTAACCTTCAGAACGTTTGAGAAAATTTATAGTTCCCGGAATGATGGAGGATGAAACGTTGGAGGCCATTAAATCATCTCCAGAGCTTATAAAATATGGCAATGAGCTTAGCCTCCAATATTAAACTGAAAGCCACCTCACTAACTTGATTCGCTCCAAATAGAGGCTTTTAGGGAGTTTCCTTGTGAAGCCATGTCCACACCATAGTCACCATAACGGACATCTTCGATGTTGATAAGTGGCCAACACTTATAGCTGGGGTGAAGAAAGTCAGTGGATTTGACGAGGAGTCGTGTTCCTTAAAATCAATCTCAAATAGATAACTTGAGTAAAAGATGACCGAGTTTGTTAAAATTTGGTATACATGTTCATTTTACCAATGCCCAGGCTGAGTTCGTTGGACAACGTTATCCGCTCAAGCGTTCACGCGCAAAGCTCGCGTAAACGTAAGCTTCAAAAAGACGGGAAAAAATGTTATTAGGGAAGCCTGTTTTTTGTCTTGATTTTTGTAATATGTCAAAATGTCACTTAGATTTGTAAATTTATAAATATAGTCTCGGTCTTGTTAAACGTAAAATTGATCTGTGCTGACGCTTTTTTCAATATATTAGGTATATTATTATAATACTGCGTACTTAATCCAAGAAAAAATTCTAACTTCTATTTAATGAGGCAAACAACTTTTTTAAATATTTTTTTTAGTAAAACGAACACTGATAACTGTTATGAAGTGATAAAGATCACTAAAACTATTAAAGTGGTCCTAAACGTTTAAAATAAAGAAAACAACGTTTTTACTGATATTTTCCGTTCTAACGTATAACGATTTTAATGAAACATCTTACACATTGTCTAAAGTACAATTGAAACAGGCATGTAAAATTTCAACTTGATACAAGCAGAAGCTTTAGAGTAGGGAAGAGATATATTTTATAATATTTTAAATTAGTAGGCCGGGTAGGTAGAAAACAGTCCTATTTCAATCCAACATCCTTTAACTAACATACTCTTCAACTATAAACTTATCATGATCAACTTTTTTCTTATATTCAATAAATATTTATTGTAAGACGCTTGCTTTAATGATACTATTAATGCTTTTCTTTTAATTTTGCCTTAACTCTGCTAGGTACAAACAGTTAGTTAATTTTAATTTTGTCTCTTCTCTAACTCCGCCATGTAGAAGTAGGTAGCAATGTATACGCAGTGTGATTTTATAATTTATATTTAATGAAAAATGTAAGGAACTTCGTTCCTACCGGGTGTCCCGCGACACCACACGTATTTTTTATCCCCGCCTTCTTCTCCCTCACCACCGTCAACATCTTCCCATTGCCAATACCCGAAACCCATAACCCCTGACTTGTAAAGGTAACACCCTCTGAGAACTCCGCCAATAGTGGACAATCTTTTGGTATATCTTATTCATTAATTTGTCTTTTGCACTCTTGACTCAAATTAGGGATGAATGATGACAAGTCACCATCCCTAAAAACCTTTGTAAAGATTTTTTATCATTTGGGACTGGCATATAGCTTCCACTCTTCAATGGTCATACCAATTCTAGAAAACATATAACCCATATATTTAATTGGCACAAAATACAACTAATGAATTAATGTCATCTTAATCAAAAGAGAAATACGTACTTATATGCAGGATTTTTTTTGTGTTTATTATTAAACCCCACAATCGTAGATAAAGTACGGTACGCAACTCGTGCGAAAACTGCATTTTGCTTTGTTCGTGTGGTTTTACTAACCTCGCTGGCGCTCGGGTGCACACTCCACACTCGCATGCAAAATGCTACTTTCCGCACTAGACGCGTAATGTACTATAATAAACTTCCTGTATGTGAGTTCGTATTTCTCTTTTGATAAAGATGACATTAATTCATTAGTTGTATTTTGTGCCGAATTAATTATTTCGGGAGGCTTATTATTCTCCTCATTTTCATCATAATGACATAAATCAATCATTGTTTTTCACTAAAAACTCGATGTAAACAGTTAGTTTAGTTAAACAAACAGCAAATTAGTTTTGTTAAATGTAAACAAACTCGCTAATCGTGCGTTAAGGTGAAGAATTCTTTTATACCGCACTAGGGCGGGAAAAAGAGGAATTATGAAACTTCATGCGCAATGGCTACAAGTACGTAAATAATCACTTTCTACGCATCTAAACGGAGATACAATGTTTATATTTCGTATCAATCATAGATAAAAGTATTTTTTGCCACTGAACCGGACTACAAACATAAAAATACATCCACACAATACATATATAATAACCTACTGTAACACGGTGATAGTTTCTCGGTGTTGTATATTTTATGTTGTTATGTTGCCAACACTGTAAAACTTGAGTTTTTTGTGATACAATTCTTTTGTTTTTTGTTATACATAACATGGTGGCAGCTGTTTTGTGAATGTCAAGGTATGTGAAAAACTTTGATCGTTTAGTTCGTGGTAGTGTTGAGTTCCAGAGTTTAGAAGCGAGTGATACTAGCCATTAGTTTTCAATTTTTCTTCTAAAGTGGAGATGGCAAAGAGATAGAAAATGTTTGTGACAAGATTTTAGACGGATTTTTACCTGAATGTGAATCGGACAAAAAGATGGTTAGCTATTGCATGCAAGAGGGAGAAGAGATTTTCAATACGTTTGAGCTAAGTGACACAGAGAAGCATTGTTTAGATACAGTAATTAAGATATTTAATGAATATCTTATGTGAAAGATAATACTACGTTCGAGAGGTATAATTTTTTTACTCGTAAACAAAATCCTGAGGAGTCGTATGACCAATATGCAACAGTGTTGAAAAACCTAAGCAAAACATGTAATTTTGGAGTAATTCGTGAGGAGTTGGTGAAAGATATTTTTGTGTGTGTATTACTTGCTGGGGTACAAGAGAAAATTTACTGAAAGCCGATAATTTAGACATTTCCAAGGCATTGCAGGTATGCAAAACTCATAAAACAGCCAATGATCAATCAATCTCATTAGAGACTAAAGTAGTCACGCAAGAGATTAACACTATCAGGTTTAAGCCGGTGCCGGTGAATACAGGCGTTAAAACAAAACAAAAAAGATTTAGTTATCTAGAAATGTCAAAATTGTGGTTATAAACATCCATATAAACAATGTTTTGCACATGATAAGAGGTGCCACTGATGCCAGAGACTGGGACATTTTGCTCCTATGTGCCGCTCTAGTAGTGTGAAACTAGTCAACACAGTTCAAGGTAAGGAGTTTGAGTCGGAGGATGAAGCAGAAAAGTCATTTGTGATCAATGCTGTTCATAGCAGAGAGGCTGAGAAGTCATGGACAGAAGTTTTTAACATCAACGGGATCGATGTGACATTCAAGTAGATACGGGAGCAGATTGTTCCATTATGAACTGGTTTATGTTTAAAAAGTTGAATAGAGCATTTGTGAGCAATTCAAATGTTATTATTACTTCTTTTACGGGAGACAGGGTACCTTGTGAGGGTTTTGTTAAACTGAGCTGCTTGTTTATAAATATTTGCCATCCAATAAAATGTTATGTTGTAAGAGGAAATTATCTTAATTTAATAGAATTAAAAGAGACTAAGCAGAGACTCGGTCTGATCAAAATAAATGCAGTTCAAGTTGAAGAGCTGGCTGGTTTTAAGTACGCACCACTCTTTGGTGACAGTATTGGATTGATTCAAAGCAATGTACACATTGAAGTATATCCTTCGGTGCCACCAGTGGTGATGCCTCCTAAGAAAATCCCTTTCTAGTTGTATAATAAGTTAAAGTTTGAGTTAGGCAGATTGGTTGAACTAGGGATTAAACCCTCTGCCTGGGTGAATCAGATCGTACTGGTGACCAAGAATAATGGATCACTTGCTTGAATTTGCTTAGTTCCCAGACCGCTAAATGTTGTGATCAAACGGTCTCATTACCCTTTTATTACAGTGCAAGATGTTGCTTCTAGGCTAAAAAGGGCCACTCATTTTGTTAAACTGGATGCAAAGTGGGGTTTTCGGATGATCGGTCTTGATTAAGCTAGCTCAGATTTGTGTACTTTTCACTCCACTTGGCAGATTTAAATTTTTACGCATGCCTTTTGGGATTAGTTGTGCTCCTGAAATTTTCCATCGCATTGTCACATTATTTTGAACGTTTGGAAGGTGACATAACTTATCAAGATGACATTTTGATTTGGGGTAATAGTGAAGAACAGTTAAAATCAAGATCAACAGAAGTATTAGACAGAACACTATTAGTGGGGTTCAAGTTTAATAAAAGCAATTGCATATTCTCAAATAAGACCATCACATTTCTAGGCCACAGATTCTCAAAACATGGGGTAGAGATATTGCCTGAAAAGATTAAAGCAATAAAAAATATAAATAAACCTCATGACAAAAACCACTTTTGAGATTTCTTGGGGTACTAAATTATCTAGCTCCGTTTTTGAAAAGTTTTTCTGACTTAGTCAAACCGTTTAGAGATATGCTGCAAAAAAACTCAAATTTTTATAATTCGTTTTTGATGGGTCGTTAAGAGAAAAATGAAAGCCACAACTTTTTTCCATCTAAGATGAACTATACGCTATATTTCGCCTCCACCGAGGTATATACGTGCCGGTAGTGTTGCACTTTCGTCATTTTAAACAGTTAAACTCTTCCAAGGTATTGGATTTGTCTACTATTTTATATAATTATATATTTTACATTTCTCCTTCTACTTCATAACATCGTCCGGAGGACCTTTTTTTTCTCTAAATTAATTAACAAATAACACAAATTTTAACAAAAACGACATGGTAACAGAGTTCAACAGTAAGTATACTTGCGCATTAGGGATGTTAAAGCAAAAGAAGTGATTAAAGACGCTTATAATATATTAGATGTTAAAATTCTCAGATTAATCGCTAAACATTTTGGGACGTATTTCTATTATGTATTCCGGCGCGCGAGAGTTAGTGCGATAAGTGAGTTCGAGAGCTTACTTATGGAATTTACTGTAGAAGAGATGGAAAATGTTAATAAGAATCAAGGAAATGATAGTTATAGAGCAAATTTTCGCGAGAATAATGATAGACAGAATAATCTTAATAACTCCCGTGTTTTTTATGGTATCATCACGATATTGGTATCCAATTAAAGCTAAATGTTTACTCTTTAAGACTATATTAAAATTTATTTTATTTTCATTTTTTTAAATTTTGTTTTCTTGCCTAAAAGTTGAAATTAAGGTTGTATATATGTCATTCGTTATCTCAGAAGTACAAGTTCTGTTTTTATGCTTTTTTCGTGCTAGCCGGCACTCATAAAAATAAAATAATTTGCTTAATTTAACATATTTTTAAGGTATTTGCTATTAAACCCGTTAGTTTAATTAAAATACATCTAAAAAAAATTTATTGTTTGTTAATGAAGTGTTACTTTATATTATATCGTTTTTTCCCCTTCCAATATTATCCCTAGAATACTAACCATACTTTGTTGGCGCTGAACACTTCACTTCGTAATTTTTACGAGGATTGTATTAGAACGTTTTGTTATTACTTTTCAATTGTCTTTTTTTATTAAAATTATTATTAATTATTAATTAATTATTAATAATAATTATTAATAGCATTGTGCCATAAAAATAGTATAGCAATAGTATCATAAATATGTAGAATACAACATCAACTAGTATAGTTTGGGTGTCAATGCGTTTGTAAGAATTTAAAAACAACAATCAAGTATTATTAGATTTATTAATTTAAGCAATATATTTAAAATTGGTATTATTATTCTTATACAACATAATATTGAAAGAAATAAAAAAGATTGGCGACAAGGGCAAGTATACAACGAGTAACAGAGGGTCAGATACTAAACCCTCGTGATTTATATAACTTTGCTAAAACGATTAAAGGTATTACTGTTTTCTATGTAGACCAGTAGCGTAGCTAGGAGTTCTTGCGGGGGGGGGGGGGGGGGCGGACGCAAGAACTTTTTTAGGGCCCCTCGACAAAGAAAATTGATGAGAGAAAAAAACACTTGCTTTCTCAACACAATGGGGCCCCTGACAATGGTATAGAAGTAATGTTATTTTTTTGTTTTGGATTTGGGGCCCACTGGCACCGGGGGCCTGCCCGCAATGCGGGCATAAAGTTAAGCCACTGATGTAGGCTCGTCTGAAATAGAGAATACCATAGTATTCCTTGATAAAAGATTCTGTAATGTGACAACTCTGCCAGGGACGAGAGAAAACCATTTCTTTGAGCCTGTTAGTAGTACTTTACTTTAGTAACAATTTATCGGCAAAAGAGTTTCCGATTCAACATTTTTTAATGCACACATAGGCAGACAGGAAAAGGAGGAGTAAATAAATATTTTACCTGAACGGTACTATGCCGTCACATTTGACAAATTGTGGTGGATAGGTAAGGTAGAAGAAATTAGTAATACAGGAAGAGATGCTAAAATTACTTTTATGGACTAAAGTGGACCTTTAACTACCTTTCATTAGCCCAGCCAAAAAGACACTTGTTGAGTGCATTATGAATTGTTTGTAAAAACTATACCACTACCTAGTCCAAAAAGTGTTTCTAGAAAATTATAATAAGTTGAAAGAAAAATTCGAACTGAGATAAGTAAATTTTCAGAACTAATGATTAATTAAATTTCTTAATATGAATAAACTAAAACTATAAGTCATAAACATCAAAACTGATAAAGGTAAAAACAAAAACTTTAATAATTTAATGAAAGATGTAAACCGAAACAATTATGGGATGATTTCTTACCATAAAAAGAAATATGTAACCCAATCGATGTTGACAGTGTAAGAGTTAAATTAATAATAATACCAGCCCATAAAAACCAAGTTTTTATTATAAATCCTTTATATTTTTGCATTTTGGTTGTGAGGGGGAAGTATTGGTAGAGAGTCTATGTGCCAAGTTTTAGCTCGATTGGACGACTGGAAGAGGGTTAACTAGCCCTATAAGGATTTTATATATACCTACCAATTAATTAATTAATTAAATACATTTTTATTACTTAATTTTTAAATATTAATTAATCCATTCATTTTTAAAAAGATAATTAATTAAATTGAGAAATTAATTAATTAATTAATTAAATTTTATTAATTAATTAATTTGTTAAAATGTTTTTGTATTGGTAGAGAGTCTATGTGCCAAATTTCAGCTCGATCGGATAAGTAGAAGAGGGTTAACTAGCCTTCCAAAGATTTTATATACCAACCACTTAATTAATTAATTAATTTTTTATTTTACTTTTAATACTTAATTTTTTTAAATTTATTTAATCCATTCATTTTTAAAAAAAAATTAATTAAATAGAAAAATTAATTAATTAATTAATTAATTAAATTTAATTAATTAATTAATTTGTTAAAATGTTTTTGTATTGGTAGAGAGTCTATGTGCCAAGTTTCAGCTCGATCGGATAAGTAGAAGAGGGTTAACTAGCCTTCCAAAGATTTTATATACCAACCAATTAATTAATTAATTAATTTTTTATTTTACTTTTAATACTTAATTTTTTAAAATTTATTTAATCTATTCATTTTTTTAAAAAAAAATTAATTAAATTGAAAAATTAATTAATTAATTAATTAAATTTAATTAATTAATTAAATTTAATTAATTAATTAATTTGTTAAAATGTTTTTGTATTGGTAGAGAGTCTATGTGCCAAGTTTCAGCTCGATCGGATAAGTAGAAGAGGGTTAACTAGCCTTCCAAAAATGTTGACGCCAGGCACCCAGGCACTCCCCCAGGCACAAAAGTGAAGTTAATATAAAGGATTTAAAAAAAGCAAAGATTGGAAATAGCCTATACAAAGGAAAAGTATTAAAAAAATTGAATGTTGGAGAACTTGTTCTCGTGATAAGCTTTAAGAGCGACGCCGACAAACGCATCAATGCGAAATTTTTTGATTTTAAGAAAATTATTATATAAAATTAAATGATAATACAATTTTTAATTACAATCACTCACGAGAACAACCATGTTGTAGAAAGATTGACCACCTGTTGAGTTAGGTGCAAGTAATAAGTTTCAAGTAGGATTTATATATATTTTTTTTTAATGTATGATCAAATTTATTTAACAAATGGTAAAGGATTCATTTATGTACATGATTTACAATTATTTTAGTAAAATGTAATTTTCTTGACGCCACTCTGTATATTCTTCATGTTTGAAATAGGTGGTTGAGTAATTAATGTTACCCGCTATGAATTAATAAAAAAATGTGAAAATTTTAAAACACGGTTCTTGAAATAAAACTTTCCATATAAGGTGGGCAGAAGTGTTATTTTTCTACTGATTTAATATTTTTTATTAATTGATTTATCATCAACTACAGGGTAAATGACAGCACATCCTTTGCGCGGTAGAAAGGTTACCTCATAGCTATTTTGAGAAATAAGTTCGTCTATCTTTCCTATGTAGAGAATGATGCCTTTTTTTGAGGAAACTTCACTACAGCAAAGTCTCCTTCCACTAGTAATGTTTCTTCCTCCTCTTCGCTACTTGCACTAGTACTAGACGGTTCTTCACAACTCATGGGAGATTCACCCGGCTCTTCACAATGATTGGCCGGTTCGCCCTTTGAAGAAGAAGAAGACGGGACAAGCTTCCTTCTTACTTTCAAACCTACATTCCTATTTTCTCTCTCCAATATTACGGGGGTATCTGTGGCAACCAAAAATCGCCCTCTCCTTCGACCTCGGGTTCTAGGTAGCCTTGGGCGCCCCTTTGGAAAGGGTTGAATATCCTCGGGTGAAAATGATGGAAAAATTTTATCTATTGGCCTCAGTGATACATTTAATGTTTGTAATGCTATACATCCTAAGGTCAATGGAGAGGGGTCCGCAAGAGGCATTGCAGAGCTCGTTTCGGGTATCTCTATTGAGATAGGCAGAGGGCGATCTGACCCTGCTGAAGATAGAAAGTCTTCTGAACCCAGATTTTATGTTTTCACGAGATGCCGCTTTGTCCCATGCAGTGCCACAAGCCTTCGGCAAGGCATATGTATTCAGAGTAGAGTTCGGATTTGAAGTCATCCATGAGCCAGCTACAGAGACAAAAAAAAGTTTGAAAGGTTCGAAAACGGTCCGATCCAGAGGTTGCAGCTTGTTGGAGGTGTGAGGTGGAAGAGTGAGAATAACAATTCTATTTTCCCTACAAAAATTCAAACTTTCATAGCTGAGCTGAGATTCATGATTGTCTAGGATCAATAGGACACATTTATCACAAGAACATCTTACGTTCGTTCGAAAGAAGTCTCAGACTCAAAACATCAAAACTGATTTGTATACCAAACCGGCTGTATACCAAAAAGAGCTCCAATCGGCCCCGGACATCATGCGGGTGGCAATGCATTCCTGTCTGCACATATAATCCCAACTTGAGTAATCAGTCCCCTCGCTCCCGTGAAGACACCTGACCGATTTACTGCCGGCCCATTTAGTCGACTATCTTTTCCACTGGAGGAACTGTGGTTACTCCCGTCTCATCCAGATTGTGTATTTGATGAGGTAGGAAACCATATCTGTCTAAGACAGTTTTTAATTTCGTGAAAAATTCTCCAGTGGTGTGTCTAATTAATGCTTTCATTCTAGCAAGGCTTGTAGCTCATTTCTGGCCATCCAACCCTTGCTGTTAGGCTTTTTGCACAAGATATCCAAGTGTGGATTTCTTTACCTGGTGTTTTTAAGCTGCAGCTCGAAGTGACAGCCTGTTGTTGCAACATCCTCAACGCTCCAATTATGGCTAGTACTTCTAGCTCATAGCCATGATATTTTCTTTCAAAATCACTAGTCTTCCTACTCATAAAATATATGAGATGCAACTCACCATTATCATCATCACGCTGCTTTAGTACTGCACCATAGCTATCTATGCTGGCATCAGTATGGAGTTCTGTATAGGCTCCTGGCCTATACACTATTAAGACAGGCTTTTCTGTAAGACAGGTTTTCAACGAGTTAAAGTATTGAATTTCTTGCTTTTCAAATTTAAAGTTCATATCCTTCTTCAGCAAGTTACTCAAAGGTTTAGCTATCAGTGCAATTTTTTTAATAAACTTTCTAAAATACCCGGTCAGGCCAAGAAAGCTTTGAACATTCTTTACACATTTCGGTTAAGGAAAATTAGTTACGGCTACCGTCTTCTCAATGGATGGGCTAATCTTATTTTCAGTAATAACATATCCTAGAAATTTCCCATTAGTGCCCGTAATTATTTTTGTCAAGATATTTTGATTAAACTTTATAAATAGGGTCAGATTGACCCTCTGATTACAGGAAAAATAAATAAAAAATTCTATGTGTGACCAAATTTGAATAAATTGCTGTATCCATATGGCTGCGATGGGCAGTTAGGTGCTAAACACTAGGAGCCTTACTTTTCAAGGTTATTCTATACAAAAATATCATTTATGATTTAAAAATACTATTTAATGACACATATAATTTTATTTAAACGTTTTTTAAATAGAATAACAAATAAATCAATAAAAGTACTTAATTATAATTGAAATATATATATATATATATATATATATATATATATATATATATATATATATATATATATATATATATATATATATATATAAAAAAGGTGAAACTATAAGCCGAAGCATGAGTAATGTCAATGCAATACCGTCGAAGTCAGCAGGAAGCCGGTGAGTGATAACTATTTTTTATGAAGTTATGACAAGAATTATACCCCTGTTGAGGTAAAAAATATTTTATTTAATGCCTCGAATGACACTGGCAGTGATGTGTCTGATTTCGGCTTGTGTAAGTCTCCTGTAGTTTTCGTGAGATTTATAACGGACATTTTCCGTGATTTAATATTTTTACGGAGTCGAGATGATTTATTATGATGACATAATTGTTCCAGCCACATGTTATGATGATGAGCTGTTACCGATTGAGACTTACTATAAATCGTTGTGCAGAATATGGATTGAGGATAAATTGGAAGAAATGCTGTTTTCTAATGACCAGTATAATCTTTCTTGGATTTATTGTTAAGCACAATAGGATAATGCCTTCCGAAGAAAAGAGTTTCCACAGCCGAAAAATGCAAAGAGTGTTCAAAGTTTCATAGGATTGACTGGATACTTTTGAAAATTTATTCAAGACTATGCCATAATTGCGAGACCACTAAAAGACTAATTAAGGAATAACACTAAATTTAAATTTGAAGAAAAGGAGCGTGTTTCCATTAATATGATGAACAAACTACTTTTAGAAAAGCCAGTTCTCAAACTTTATGATCCTAAAGCTGTTACAGAACTACACACCGATGCGAACTGACAGTGCGGAGACTATCTTGGTGTTATCAAGAAGGTAATTAAAGACAATTTCCCAATGTCGTTAATTGATGATCAAATAGATCGTCTGTCTGAATTTTTGCTGCTAGTTTACTGTGATGATCTTATAATTCCTGCGAAGGACTATGACGAAGCGCTGTGATTATTACAAATAAATTTTGGGAAAATGTGAAGAATATGTCCTAATGAGTTCCTAATAAAGACAGTTAACCCATTAGTGCCCAGCGCAGCCATATGGCATCACTAAACCTCTGTTTACATTTATTTGTTTATTATGATTATTATTTGACCGGGGGCGTTTCTTTAGACCATAATCTCTTTAGGAAGGTTTATTTTAAGTAATTATGTTTTTATTAGTGTCATAGTTCTTACTGAGTTGACAAAGAAGAGAGAAGAAAATGAGTGAATTTATTGATATCGACCACCTGCGAAATTTACTTGGGTAAGTATCAAAATTAATTAAATTTTTATTTTATTGTTATTATTTTTTAATCTAGAATGTTGAAAGATAAGTTTAAATCTATTTTTAACCAGAAATATTGGATTATCAAGGCTAGAAGTACTCGTTTATCTCAGCGAAGCCATATGGCTACGCTGGGCAGATAGCGACAAAAAAGAAAAGAAAATAAGATCCTCGACTGTGTTTTTCTCCAATGTGTGATAGCGACTCATCATGAAAGAGGTGTAGTTCAATAACCAAACAACGTCTTCACACAAAAATTTTAATAAAGACAGACACTTGTACTCCTGAAGTCAATCCAGTAACCTCAAGATTATCTGAAGAAGGCTGCTTTAGAACAGCCGAAACCGGTCAATTGTTCAAATTACAATTTTTGTGTGAAGACGTTGTTTGGTTATTGAACTACACCTCTTTCATGAAAAGAAAATAAGTTAAATCATGCATTAGTGGAAATTGCTAATGACACTTTTTTCAAAATATAATTTGTGTTGATAATTAAAAAATAAAATTATTATTATTATTATTATTATTATTATTATTATTATTTAGACCAGGAATAAACGTTCAGGATGTAATAGATATTCTATTAACAGATTTTGGTGAGCATAATGAGTCTTTTCACCAACTGCCCGTAAATGTGTACATGGAATCACCAGATCCAGTCATTATATCCCCTGAAGATTCTGGGAACGAGGATGATGAAGAGGGAGATTTATAAGGTAATTTATAAGATCCTACATTTATAAGGTAGTCAACTTTTAGCTCCTGCTGAAATTGGAGTTGGAAAATCTGATCGGATAGGGGGTAATTCCGATGACAACGACGAGCATGCTATTGCTTCTGCAAGCCCTACCACTCCTGCTTTTCTTGCTTCAGTACCAACTGGAAGTTCCCTTAATTTAAAAACCAATGATCTTTGGATAAAAAATAGAGTAAAAGAGGGAAAGCATTTTGCAAAATGGATAGAGGGAGATTTCGAGCAACCACAGAAGTATGATTTTCCTCTTCCAAATTATTCTAGTTTTACTGGAGCCCCTACTGAGGTGTTTAAACGGTTTTTAACTAATGATATTTGGAAACTTTTAGAAATTGAAAGTAATGGCTACGCAAGAGGTTTAAAAACGCAGAAATTACTCCCATAACCGCTGAAGAGTTGCTTTGTCGGAATTTTAATTATTAGTGGGTATACTTCAGTAACTGCTAATCGTGTCTACTGGGATCAAAGTGCAGACCTAGGAAATGATCTGGTTAAGAATGCAATGAGGAGAAATCGATTTCTTTCTATACATATTTGCACTGTGCTGATATCATTGCTATAGATCTTAACAATAAGGGATGGAAAATCAGAAAACTGATGGAGCTCCTAAAAGAAAAATGTCGAGAGAATTTCGTTCCTAAACCTGATATCGACTATGATGAAAGTATGGTGAGGAACTTTGGCAAGCACCCCATGAAACAATTTATTCGTGGAAAAACTATTCGATTTGGATTTAAAATGTGGTGCCTGAATTAGAATGATGGTTATTTAATTGATTTTTAATTATATCAAGGAAGGCTCCAAAATATTAGAAATGAACATGCTCAATTGTTTGGGAAAGCTGCCGCGCCTCTTGTGGCAATGCTCAATTCGTTACCGGAAAACATTCAGCACCTTCCTTAAAATATTTTTTTAGATAATTTGTTTTGTGGCTATTCATCCACCGGAACATTCAGAGAAAATAGGTTGCCCAAGTCTATTAAATCTACCCCACCAAAAAAAACAAAAGGCAGGAAACAAAGAACTAAAAATCTGAAGTTATTAGATAAAGAAATTGAGCTACCTAGTTAACAAGAATGGCAGAAAATGGAGCGAGGTGCGTTTGCAAGTGCAATAGAATCTGTAGATGGAATATTTTTTGTAAGATGGAGAGATAACGGCGTAGTTACATCAGGGTCCACTGACTTTGGTATACAGCCAAATAAAAAAAAATGTGACTGTACACATGCCTCGAGCAATTGCAAAGTACAATAATGGAATAGGACGAACTGATCTCATGGATCAAAATGTAAATACTTATTGGATAAGAATAAGAAATGGTGGTGGGCCATCTTCACGGGGATGTTGGACGTAGCTCTACATATATATATTACATATATATTTTACACCTCCTTTTTTTTATACTTTCACCACTTTTATTGAACTGCTTCTCAAAACGCTTTTGCTTAATATCACATTGCGACGCTTAATGTCCGAAAAAACCACACCCGAAACAACGTGTTCACTTATCTTTGAAACTACACACTTGATTTATGTCCGATTGATCCACAGGTAACACAGCTAACAGCTGTTACGGTTTACCTCTACCTTATCACTTTGATTAAAACGGTCATGTTTATCAGGAGCACCAACCCGAATATTACTCCTCCTCGACGACGCACTATGATTCTCTTTGATTTTAGAATAAATATATTTATAATAATTTATAATATAATTTATAAATATTTCTCCTTGAACTCCTTAAGAGATTTGGCTCCATAAAGAATTAGTTTATTATTTTCGCCGTCCTTAACCTCTAATCGTCTACCTCCCCTCGAGTCACTTCCCTCTAATTATCAATAAATACCGACGATAATTTTCGCTCTCCATCTTATACGTCCTTGCAAGCTTTTTATGGATGTCGCTAGCTCAAATAGGGCTATAGAATTCTTTAAGTAGGACTCAGGTCAGGCCAAGTCTAAAGTCCCTGCTATCCTCTTAGAAAGATCGCAGCACACCTATGGGTCTACTAAGAAGCAGGAGACCATTGTTTGGTCTTACAAATGTAGCACTAGTGTTTCAACGTGTGATGGATAAGATATTAGGTAAGTTAGCTAAGGCATACCTTGATGATATTTTAGTTTGCGATACAACTTTAAAAGGTTGTTATAAAAAAACTAGACAAGCGTTGCTTAAGCTAAAAGAACACAATATTCATGTGAATTTAAAAAAAAATTGTATTTTGTTCACCTGAAATAACGTTTTAAGGGCACAAGATTAGTAAGAGAGGTATAGAGCCTAACGAGGAATTAGTGAAAGCAATTGTTGATGCTCCTACACCAACTTCGAGCATTTATTGACATGGTTACTTTTTATAGATTTTTGCCAAATCAGTCTACTTTGTTGCAACCATTATATTATTTATTAAAGAAAAATACCCGATGGAATAGGGCAAAATATTGTGAATTTGCCTTTAATAAATTGTAAGAATAGTATAGCTAAATGTGGAGCATTAATTCCTTTTTCACCAAAGCTACCATTGCAGATTAGAGTTGATGCTTCAGCATATGGTATTGGGGGAGTTTTATCTCACATAATGCCGGATGGATCGACTCGACCTGTGGCATTCGCCTCAAGAACATTGAATAACTGTGAAAAAAATTATGGCCAATTGCAAAAAGAGGCATTAGCCCAGGTTTATTGTATGCAAAAGATCCTGAAGTACGTTTATGGACATCAGTTTATTTTGTTATCAGACCTTAAACCCCTGAAATATCTGCTAAATGCACAAAAATCAGTTCCAGCCGTGGCAGCAGCCCGGTTACACAAAATTAAATACAGAAAAGGATCTGAATTGATATAAGCTGATGCACTTTTGCGACTTCCCCTTAATTGCATTTACTTTTTGTGGGATGATCTTCCACTTTCTTCAGATTATATAAATAAAGCAACAACAAAGGATAAAATGCTTCATAAAGTCTGGTTCCGACCTCCGTACCGTTCAGACCTTATCTTACTCGCCACTACATACATATCGTTGTTTAAAACATCAATCTCTTTTAACTGATTGGTTTAACTTACACTAAAAAATAAAAATATAATATATTAACGCAAATTCGTGGTTAATTTAATCAACTATAGGTGTTGAAAAATTATGTGAATTTAGTGATTCTAGTGAAATACTAAGCTAAGGCAAAAAATAAAATCACTTTAATTTATCATTTTACTTTTTAAAAAAAATTGTATTTACATTTTTTAATTCAACAATATTTGATTATAATATTACAAACTACAATTCTTCATTACAACAAACTAATAATGGTGATGTGTGCAAAATGTTTAACCCCAATTGGGCGTAAGAGTAGAAATATTCAGTGTTCTGCGTGTTTGATGGTTTTACATATTAACATGCAGTGTGCTTCTCTGACAGACAAGGACTATGAATATTTAGAAACAGAAGGAAAATAACTTATTTGGAAATGTCCCGGCTGTGTGAATAAAAGAAGAAACAGTCTTAACTTTGCTACGCCTTCCAAAAGTCCTCCAGCAAAGAAATCAAACTTAACCAGCGATTCTGGAGAACCCATAGAAGATCCAGGTACGTTAAAAAACATAATAGAAGATTTCTCAGTAAAATCTGATTATGATAAACTAGCAATGCTAATTAATAAAAAATTTGATGAACATGTTAAAACCCTAGATGAGTATAGAAAATCAGTAGACTACATGAGCTCGAAATTTGACGAAATTTTAGAAAGTTTAAAAATTATAAGAGAAGAAAACAAATGCATCAACTATAAAATTAATCAAATTGAGAATTCAGTAGAAAATTGTCAGATATCTATGCGGCAAAAAGACACAGAAATTTTAAATTTAGAGCAAAGAATGAGGATAAATAACATCGAATTCTCAGGTGTACCAGAATCGCCTAATGAAAATATTTTGGAAATTTTAGAAATACTGGCAGAAAAACTAGGATTAGAATTCAGAAAAGAACAAGTGGAACGTGCCCACAGAGTGCAAACTTTTAGGAAAGGAGCAGTCAAGCCAATAGTGGTCCGGTTTCTATCCTACTGCACTAAGTCGATTTGGATGAATGCATACAAGGACAGAAATAAGGAACCTATCACAGCAAATCAATTATCATCTACTTTCCCAGAAAATAAGATTTATATATCTCACCATCTTGCTCCTGCCAACAAAAAACTTTTAATGGAATGCAAGTCCTTCGCAAAAACTAGTGGTTTCAAATTCGTTTGGTTCAACGGAAACAACATCATGATACGAAAGGATGAAAATAGCCCAGCCATAAAGATGTCAGCAGATAAACTTGCTGAAATCGGCAGAAAACTAGCGGATCAATAAGTATATATAAAAGCCTTTATAAATGTCATAATTTTAAATTAATTATTATGTTAGAAGATTTAAATTTCGATACAACTGAAAAAATAGCAGAGTCTATAAATAATTATAATGAAATATATAAATGTGAAACTAACCATATTCAATGTTATTTTTCAGTATTGTACTTAAACATTAGAAGTATTAGAGCGAATTTCGACGAATTTCTTATTATGCTTTCAAATTTAGATAAAAAACCGGAAATGATTTTCCTTGGAGAATGTTGGCTACTGAGTGAAGCACCAACTGATAATTTTAAAATAGAGGGTTATCAAACTTATTGTTCTAAATATAATTTTAATCAAAATAGCGGGATTGTTTTGTTTATAAATAACAATCTCTTTAACTTAATATCAGTAGAAGAAATACCAATTGATAATTGTAATGTAATTGTTGTGACCTATAACCCTACTAATCAAAATATACCCATTCATGTAATATCAATATACAGATCACCTGGGGAAAAAAATATATAAACATTTATAAATAATTTAGATGATATAATAAAAAAGTTTTCACATGGCAGAGTGACATTAATTGGGGATGTTAACATTTGTATTAAAGGTAATATCAACAATAATAAAATGCAACAATCATATTTAGATATGATGACACTTAATAAACTAATACCAATTGTCACAAGCCCAACCAGAGTTACAGACAATTCATCCACATCTATAGATCATTTATTTACAAATATAAAAGACATAAAACATATTGTTCCTATAGTTTTTAAATTATCAATAACTGATCACTACGCTGTTACCTACATACATAGTAATACATATCATAATACACTATCATCAGAAATACACAAAAAAACAAAATTTGACCAAGAAAAATTACAACAGAAATTACAAACTGTTTACTGGGATTCAATTATGGAAGAACAAGATCCAAATAAGAGCACCGAATTATTTATTAGCTTATTAAAATCAAATATAGAGCAATGTCAGCAAGAAATTATTTTGAAAAATAAAAGAAGAAAATATAAAAATATAAAACCCTGGATAACGTATGGTTTAATGGTGTCCTTACGTAGGAAAGAAAAATTATATAAAATATTAAAGCGACAACCATTTAATACTAAGTTAAAAGAATATGTCCATAAGTATACACATAATTTTAAAATTCTCACTAAAAAAACGAAACAAGAATACTTTAGCAACAAAATAAGATTAGCTAATGGAGACATGAAAAATACATGGCAAACCATCAATAACATTATAGGGAGTCCTCAAAAATCACATCAATATATTAAAGAAATTCACGACGGAATAAATATTATTAATAATCCGTTAGACTGTGCTAACGCATTTAATGATCATTTTGCTAGTGTAGGGAAAAATATATCCGAAAAACTGGGCTATAAATTTAACCGCGAGAGCAGATTGGTTTGTACAAGAGACGAACAAAAGATTGACCAATTCAATTCTGTAAGTGAAGAAGAGGTGGGAAATTGCATCTCGGAGTTAAGAGGAGGATCAGGACCAGGATGGGACGGTATTACTGTCAATGTGATTAAAAGTAATAAACAATATTTAGTAAAACCCATAACACATATTGTAAATATAAGCCTAAAAGAAGGAACCTTTCCACAAATCCTGAAAAAATCCATTATCACACCACTGTATAAAAAGGGGAACAAAAGAGAAATGGGAAATTATCGGCCCATCGCTATGATTTCAAATATAGCTAAGATTATTGAAAAAATCGTAAAAAAACAAATAAATCAATATCTAGAGATGAATCAAATAATACCACCTAATCAGTTTGGCTTCAAGAAAGGGATAAGTACTCAAGATGCGGTTTCTGAAATTACAAAAGATATTTATCATACACTAGACACCAACACAAAAGCATTAGCTGTTTTCTTGGACATAACAAAAGCTTTTGATTCGGTCCCTCATCAGGCTTTAATATTGTCACTCGAAAATATAGGTATAAGAGGAAATGTTTTAAACTGGTTTCAATCATACCTGGCCAACAGAGAACAAATAACTAAAATATCTAATTACCATAGTCAGCCTAAGCATACATCATTTTCCATACCGCAAGGGACCGTGCTCGGACCATTATTATTTTCAATTTATGTTGTCGAATTCTGTAAGCTATCCATAAAAGAAGGAAAGATATATTCATTCGCAGATGACACGGTAATAATTTTTAAAGGAAAGGATTGGAATTATGTGCATTCAACAGCGACGGACGGGCTACGCAGTATAACTGAGTGGTTAAGATCTAACAGCTTATCCTTAAATATTGATAAATCACACTACATGACATATTCATTAAATAGAAAAGGACAACCAGATGAATCGAAGCTACAGTTGCACTTAAAGGATTGTCGAAAGGTTAATGCAAGTTGTAATTGTACAACCCTGCAACATGTCAATGAAACTAGATACCTTGGAGTTCGAATTGACAACAGGATGAAATGGAATAACCATATTAGTGATATCAATACCAAATTAAGGAAAATGATTTATGTATTTTTAACATTAAGAAATATTTGTCCCTTAAACATTTTGAAACAAGTATATTTTGCACTAGTTCAGTCTCATCTCCAATATTGTATTGTGGCTTGGGGAGCCGCTTTTCCAACTTTACTATCTAAACTTCAAGCTACACAAAACATAATAATATGTAAAAAAAATAGATATGATTCTCACATTGCTTTATACAAATCCCTTAACATTTTAAATATAACCGAACTATTCACTTACACTACACAGCTTATGATGAAAAAATACTTGGATGAATTTACTCTAATAACACACACACATAGGACACGACAAGCTCAACAACACTTACTGACCTTACCAAGATCTAGAACCACAACAGGCACTAAACATTGGACTCAGATAGGACCTAGACTCAATAACTCTCTACCACAACACATTAGACAACTACAAAACTACAACACATTTAAAACACAGCTCAAATTCCACTATAATAAATAAAAATATCGTATTTAGCATTTAGAAAAAACACACATTTTAAAAAAGTGAGAAATTTTAAATTATATTAGGACTCATTTATCAAACTTAACCCATTCTAATTGTATATATGTGTGTAATGCAAGCTATTATATGACTCCTCCTCTACGCTCGGGAAACCATGTAGAGGAGAAAGACAACAAACTTATTATATTTAAAAAATGTACCTACTTATAATTATGTAAAATATTGTAAAAATATCTAATTAAATAAAGAATGTTGTTTATAAAAAAAAAAAAAAAAAAAAAAAAAGTGTATGAGTACACTCTTCATGGATGATGGCCTGAGAAGGTAAATCAAGATTTTAAGTTGTTTTAAAGTAAGGCCGCAGAGCTATCCATTGAAGATGGATGTATGGTATGAAGAAAATGAGTATTAATACCAGAAGTGTTAGCAAACGCATCAGAGCATCCGGGAACCTCAAAAATGAAGAGCCTTGCGAGGAGTTATGTAGGTTGCCCAGTATTGATGCGGATATAAAAAAATCTTGTACAGAGTTGCTCCATGTGTCAAGCTAGTCGACCAGTAGAGGTTTCAACTTCACTCAATCATTGGCCATTTCCACAATGTCGTTGGCTCATTTGGATCTATCTATGAAGGCAGGCAATAAATTTCTCATTCTTATTGATGCTTATTCAAAGTATCTTGAAATCTGTATAACACCCTCGACTACTGCAGACCGAGTAATTGAAAAACTGAGTTCAATATTTGCAGCTTATGGGTTACCGGAAAAAGTAGTTACAGACGGAGGGACAATTAAAGGAGAACAATTAAAAGAAGATCTACTAGGATTTAAAAAAATCCTACAAAACTAAATTTATAAGATTCATTATTTACATTCTTTTTTTTTGTTTATTATTTTAAAAACTTAGATTAAAGAGGAAAGGGGGTGTTGTAACCTTTATGGCAACACTGCCTGGAAAATATTTTGAATAATGTTGTGAGATCAAAGAAATGTGTTTGCTTTTGTATTGTATACATATAGACTTTTGTATGGAGTTCGTTGTTATTTGGAATGAAAGTCCTTTTTTCTTTTATTATATTTTATTTAACAAGCTTTCGTCCAGGGAACCTGAGTTCTTCAGGGTTTGAATGTTAGAAATACTGTAAATTTAGAGAAAAATTGTCAAAATGAAAAAAGTAAAAACAAATTTTGGAAATGAAAAGGACTTTCATTCCAAATAACAACGAACTCCATATAAGAAACCTCAAGTCCACAAAAGAAAAACTTCAATATAGACTTTTGGTTCTTATAATAGTGAGTGTCTTGATTTAAAACAAACTTCTGAATAAAACAAATAAAAGAAAGAAAAACTGAAAAAGACAGAGAAAGATGCATTAGAGAAAAATATAAGCAATAATATGGCAAAAAGACTACACGAGTTAAGAGAAGAGAAGAGTGAACAGAAGACAAGAAACGAAGAAAACCACGTTAGCGGTACCACACAAACAACAAAAGGTATTACTTTCGCAATTTGTGACTCAACAAACGACTTTGTTGAATACATTCAACGCATTGGCTCAACAACAGATGCACCCAAGTACATCTACAATCGATTTCTCAATACAGGTTGCAGCCCTCAACTTTTCATTTGAGCATTTTGATAAATCAACGGAAGAGTTTAAAATCTATCGACCGCGATTAGAAAACTACTTCTCTCATAAAAATATTAATGCCACTCAACAAGGAAAAGTAACCAAGCTCGTCTTAATCAACTGTATCAACTCGTGATAAAAATATTATCAACTCCTTGTCAGTCTTATAACCTCTGACTCCCCACCTGAAAAAACCTATACTCAACTTGTTACAGCAATAGAGAATCATTTAAATCCTTCACCAAATGTTCATATTGAATGTCCAAATTTTTATCATGATCTGAACAGGCTAATGAAAGCATTGCGGCTTTTATTGCTTATCTGCGAATGCGTTCTACAACATGTAACTTTACTTTCACTGAAACAAACGGGAATCTGTAGCAAATTTATTTCTCAAAGCTCAGTTTCTTAGAGCATTGTACGAATCCTCCATTAGGGAAATATTATTACAAGAAAAGGATCTCGTCTTCGATGGAGCCTGTGAAATAGCATTGGCACTCGAGGCTTCAAAGCTCGGAGTTTTCCCCCTCGTCTACCAACAATAACCCAATCGTTAATAAAATTAACCAATATAGATAATATCTGAATCAAACAACAGTGTCAAACAAGTGAATCAAAAAAATTATCAAGCAAAATCGTTAAATTTTACGGACCGGTGTGGACTTAACAACCACAAAGCGAAAGATTGCAGGAGGAACAGGAAAGAACTACATTGTACTGGATGCAAGAAGTCAGGACACGTTATTAAGGTATATATCTACCTTATTGAATATATATATCTACATTATTGAAAAATAAAGGGGAAAAGAAACCTGGTAGTAAATCTAAAACTTTTAATGCTATACAAAATAATTAAGACTACGAAAGTGATGATCTATTACTAGATGAAGAACACTCTTTCATTATCAACAAAATGTTTTCTGTTATAACATCATAAATGATAAATCAAACGATAAATTCATGGTATCACTCGGTGTATGCTCAGAAAATGTTACAATCGAACCTACGTCCGTAACCTTAATCAACAAAAGAGACTTAAAAAAAAATGCGACTGACGCAGAACTGGACTCTTCAGATGTAAGATTCCAAACTTTTACAGGAGAACTTTCCTTACTCGTAGGTGTTAAGTACCTGTTAAATATGAAAATATTAAATCTACTTTAGATCTTTACATCGTCGACCCAAACACTGCACCATCCCTGCTTGGACGGCCTGGGTAAAACAATTAAAAATTAACATCAATACTATTTATTCAAAACCTTAAATTCTAAATTTAATTTTTACAAGTTATTTGTAGTATTCATACTACGGAACGTTTAAATTTTAATTTAAATCAAATTATAATTACTATTTATAAAGGGAGACAGACAGAGAAAAATAGACTTCAGCGCCGGGACTCGAACCACGGACCTCCCCCTCATATCCTGTGTGAGGGAGCTCTAACCAATTAAACTACACTGAAGAATACTTTCCTCTGACGATATCCATACCTAATCCTGAATTAAGCTTTCATAAGCGTTTCGGCGCTGAAGTCTATTTTTCTCTGTCTGTCTCCCTTTATAAATAGTAATTATAATTTGATTTAAATTAAAATTTAAACGTTCCGTAGTATGAATACTACCAATAACTTGTAAAAATTGAATTTCTAATTGATTGTACTAAGTACAGGTACTAATTGAGTACTGTATAATTACAAGCGTATTTCTCAGTCTAGTTCAATTGTCGTTTGTTGACTTCTAAGCTTAATTCGGGATTAGGTATCGATATCTTCAGAGGAAAGTATTCTTCAGTGTAGCATAATTGGTTAGAGCTCCCGCACACTGGATATGAGGGGGAGGTTCGTGGTTCGAGTCCCGGCCCTCAAGTCTATTTTTCTCTGTCTGTCTCCCTTTATAAATAGTAATTATAATTTGATTTAACTTAAATTCTATATCTACTACAAAATGTAATTCTTTTTCTTTCTCAAAAAAATTAGGTAAGGTTCCTGACTATTAATGCTCTCTTCTTAGCATTTAAACTTCAGAACCATAAAACCTATTTTTATTAAATATCGTCAGGTACCAAACACCCTCTAGGACAAATTAAATAAAGAATTAAATCAGTTTGAAGCTGATGATGTAATAGAAAAAATTGATTACTCAGAGTGGGGTAGCCCTCTGGTTATTATACCAAAACCTGATGGGTAAGTTAGATTGTGTGTCTATTATAAAGTATCAATAAATGAGCATTTACAAGATGCAAGGTCCCCCCTACCTTTTGTGTTCTGGACATTCGAAAGGCTTACTTAAATCTGTGTGTTGACGAAGAGATCAGGAATTGCAACAATATCAACTCATCGGTGTACATACATCATGAAACGCCTTTCATTTGGTGTTAAAACGGCACCCAACAAATTTCATTGATTCAATTCTAAAGGGGCTAGTTGGGGTTCTATAATATCTGAATGTTACCAGAGACTCTTAGCATGTCTTCAAAAACTTCAACAGTACAACCTTCATATTAATAAAGAAAAAAGAACATTTCTTGCTGATGAAATCAAGTACCTGTGACACATCGTCCGTCAATGCTGAAGATGCCAAGAAATCTTCAGATAAGGTTGGATCGGTGCTCAAGGCTCCAAGTCCAAATAGAATTTACGAGGTAAGAACTCTTATTGGTTATGTTACATACTCTAAGTCATACCAAATTTGGCAACAATAATGAGTCCTATCTACGACCTTTTGAAAAAGAAAAAATGAAAATTTCACTGGTCAGTGTCTTGTGGCAATCTTGGATGAAAACGAAAATGCAGTTTTACTCATGAGCGACGAAGATAATTTTCATTTGAATGGTTTTGTAAACAAGCAGAACTTTAGATTTTAGTGTTCAGAAAATCCACGAATATTGCAACAGAGGCCTTTGCACAGTGCTCGAGTGACGGTGTGGTGTGCCGTAGTTGAACTACGGGTCATCGGGCCGTATGTTTTTGAAAACGATAACGGTAAGACAGTTACTGTTACCGCAGACTGCTACTTGGAAATGTTAAATCATTTTTTCTTGCCTGCACTTCGCCGTCGTCGTACAGCAATGCGAATCGTATGGTTTCGCAGGCATCTCTTGCAGCTATACAAAATGGGTCTCCTGTTCGGGAAGTTTCAAGAAGTTTTGACATTCCAAGAGCGACTCTACCAGATCGACGTAGAGACGGCCGAATATACATCAAGCATAAATTAGGACGACGTCCAGTATTTACTCTTGCCAAACTCTTGGAATCACACAGCACAGATTCAGCAAAGCGCCTACACTTTTGCCAAATCTAATAATTAAGAACACGGTTTAAGGAGGGAAAAGGCTCAGCGGGTCGTGATTAGTTAGAGGGATTTTTACGACGCGATCCACAAATTACATTATGGAAAACGGAATCAACCAGCGTAAATCGTGTGACGGTTTTCAACAAAGAAGAAATTGGAATTTTCTTTACCAACCTTAAAACTTTATTGGACAAATATAAATTTTCTCCAGCAAGAATATTTAACGCTGATGAAACCGGCATTACAACGGAACAACGTCTAAACAAAATTTACGCTAACAAAGGTAAAAAAAAGTGGGTTTTTTAACTAGTTAGGAGATGGGAAAAACAACTACTGTTATGTGTTCATTTAGCGCATCTGGAATTTACGTTCCTGCAATGTTCATTTATGCCAGGAAAAGAATTGCTAATCACTTGAGAATAAAGGACCTCGAGACGCTATTTATCGCTGCTCAGATACTGGATGGATATCTTAAGATTTGTTCATTGAACGTTTAAAGCACTTAGAGGATTGTGTTATAATTTCAAAGGTCCAGTTCTACTGTTACCAGATAAGCACTCCAGTCACTGCTCATTAAATGCCTACAATTTTTGCAAAGAAAGAGAAATCATTATTCTGACGATTCCGCCACATACATCGCACCGAGTTCAACCACTTGATGTTACTTTAATGGTCCTTTGAAGTAAGCATATAATTCAGAATGTGATAGGTTTATGAAAAATAACCCAGTAGAAAAAAATGACCCCCAATATCATCGCTGATTTGTTCAATAAAGCTTGCGGTAGAGTGGTAAATATCAAATGTTCAAGAAAAAAAACATTCTCAAATATTAACGTGTACTCCCATGAAAGAAATTCTCAAAGAAAAAGGAACTGCTTAACAGAAAAGGCTGCTGAAGATAAAAAAAAAGCAAAAATAAGCGGAGTAAAAAGACAACTTTTTGGGAACCTTGATGACACCAGGGTTTTGGTGAAAAGATACACCAATACCATCCTACAAGAAAAAAAAAATGTACAGGAAGAACACTGGTAAGAATTCCTATTTAAAGTCCGTAATGTGCTGTTATCTCGCGGCCGATTTATTAACTAACTTCAATAGTTGTTTATCTTATCTTATATACCCCCCTGTCCCTAAGGACAGGATTCAGTCGTGCTTGATTGCTCATAGAGTCTTGATCTGTTTTGTGTGTGCCTCCTCTCCCTATACTTTTTACTGTTCATTATTTAAAAGTAAAGTGCCTATGAAACTAAGTTCTTTTTTTTTTTTATTGAATTCATACATCACGCAGCCCTTACAGTCCTCTGCTAAACGTTACCATATTTTTGGCCTTTTGCGCCAGATATTTTTCGAACTATTTACTCTCGGTTATTTCTCCGACGGCAACTTTCGTTCACTATTTCGCTTCCTTGGAACATCAGTACAACCTTTTTTTCGGTCATCAGGGCACACTCATTTATCGTTATCGACTGCGACTCACATTATTGAAGAATCGTCAATATATTGGATTCGTCATTACATTGTATGGATATAGAGCTACAGGCTACAGGTTATCAACTCACTCAGGCTTTGTGCCTCCTTGTCATCCTTTCCTATTGTAGTAGTCGTTAGTGCCTTATCTCTGCCTTATCTCGACCTCACCCTTCTTTTTATCTTTTGGCTTTATTTATATAAAACCGCAACCTTCTTCTTTCTTTATTTCATTTATAATCTCTTTTTTATTTCTTTGTATCACACTAACTATATCATTGCCCACTTTTACATTGTGTTTTAATTTATTTTTTCGTCATTGGAATTAATATCAATTTTTTGTTTGATATTGATCTTGTATTTATTGAATATACACATAATTATTTATTTTTCGATTTTCCCTAAATTCATTTTTTAAGATTTACGTGTTTAATTTAAACAGTAAAGTACATTTGTTTTTTGTTTTTTGGTTGATCTATATTATTATATATATACTTTCATTTATTTTTTATTTGGATAATCATGGCTCTCACTGATATTGAAATGAAAGAACTCAAATCTTGGTTAAAAAAACGTAAAAATCTTAAATCACGTCTTACAAAATTTAATACATTTATTAATGCTTTCGACCCTAACAATTCATCTGAATCTCAATTAAGGCTAAGATTAAGCACAATTAAAAATTCATGGGAAGAGTTTCACGAAATTCAAAATAATATTGAACTGTTCGACGATGATGAAGAGGGTGAAATTTCCAATGCTCCAAAGCGGAGGATATTTTAAAAACGATTTCCAAAACTCTCATCGATGGTAATGTTACAAACTTAGAAAATAATATGTCCCCTGATCATGCTCCTAATTTTCAAGTAATGTCCCCTGATCATCCTCCTAATTGTCAAGTCGATAATGATAATACCACTGAAAATAATTCTAGAAATGTTGCTACTGTCAATAAAGGTCAAGTTGGGACAGAGTTTCAATCACCTGAATTAAAATTACCATCCTTGACTTTACCAACCTTTAATGGTGTTTTTGAGAACTGGCCTCCATTTTATGAGCTTTTTGTACCCTTAAACATGCAAGGGCGCTCAAAGCACTCGAGCAACCCACTCAGTACTGGGACATGCTCCTCATTCATATTGTAACATCAAAATTTGATCCTGACTTATTTAAAGAGTGGCAAGCTGATACAACCTCACCCTCACAGCAACTACCATCATTTCAAAACCTTAATGATTTTATGTTAAAAAAAATGTCACATTTTAGAAGTATTCCACACTTACGATCCTCCAAAGGACTCAACTGGTTCTAGTTCAAAAGGCAAATTTGGGCAATCTAATAGTAATAAATATCAACAACCAATTAAACCTTCGTCTCAAAAACAGTGTTTAGTTTCAACTCAATCATCATCATCTAATCAATTGCGTAACTCAAACCAGTGTCCTCCATGTGTAGTAGAAAAACATCCACTACATCAGTGTAAGGCGTTTTTTAAATTTTCGGTTCCTGAACGTTTCGAGTTTGTAAAGTCTCATCGACTTTGTGTGAATTGTATGAGGCAGGAACACAAACTAGAACTTTGTCGCTCTGGAAATTGTAGGGAGTGTTCAAGGTCTCATCACACACTTCTTTGTAGGTCGAAGCATTCTAATTCACAATCTAATACTCCACACTCTCCTGCTTCCACGCAACCTGCTACTGTAACTGTCAATCATTCCTCATACCTATCGAATAATGAATGCGCTCAAGTATTGTTGTCTACAGCTTTGGTTGAAGTTATCGGTCCTCATGGACATAAAATTATTTGTCGGGCACTTCTTGACTCAGGAAGTCAAACAAATTTCATGACCACCACTGTGTCACAACTCTTACATTGTAAACCTCAAAGGATTCATTAGCCTATTAATGGAATCAATTCTACTAATTCAGTCTCTACCTCAACCGTCAATGCTTGTTTAAAATCAAAATTAAGCAATTATCGTCAATCCTTTGGGCTTTTTAATAGTACCTAAAATAGTTGATACAGTCCCAAGCACTTCTGTCAATTCAAAATCATTAAGGCTACCCCCATTCATAAATCTTGCAGATCCAGATTTTGATGTTCCGAACAAAATAGACTTATTACTCGGTGGTGAATTCTTTTGGGATATCGTAGGTGATCAATCGTACCAGCCTTCTGGTAACTTTCCCAAATTCAAGGAAACTAAATTAGGTTGGATAGCTTGTGGAAACGCTCCAGTCAAATCTAACTCTCGCTCACCTATTTCTTGCAATCTTATGTCTCTCAATTCATTAGATAAAACTCTAAACAAGTTTTGGGAAATTGAAAGTTGCGTACCTACAAATAAATATACAAAATCAGATCTTGCTTGTGAAACTCACTTTGAAAAAACTGTCACTCGAGACGACTCTGGACGTTATACAGTCAATTCTCTCTCACTCAAGATCCATCTGTTTTGGGTGATAGCATAACAATGCATACTCTTGATTTACAGACTATTAACTGTGAGGCGTTTCTCTAAGCAAATCAGAATTAACTTTTGAGATTTAGGACTCAAGGGAAGAAATATTATTCTCTTAACTGATAAATAAATATAATAAAAAAGTCCAGTCATGCACCATGACTTAATGAGCGAATTTTCAAAGAAATCTGCGTTTTATTGGCTTATGACAATGTAGGAAAATTTTGGTTTAGAATTTGCTCGGGTGAAAAACAAAATTGGTACACAGGGGTACGGGGTACAAAAGTCAAAATAGTATTTACCCTTCAAGATGAATGTCATTGGAAAGCTCTTTAAGAGTACAGTAATTGTTGTTATTTACACTTTTATCATATTTTCACATAAAAGGGGGGTAAAATGGAAAAAACACGTTTTTTGACCCTATATGGTCAAAATTTGACCCCTAAATGGACTCCAAAAATTCTGGCCAACGAACTCATCCTTTCTTTTGATATTATTGACATTTTAAAATTTGTTTGAAATTTTTAAGTACATCCTAAGGGGAGATATCGTCTGGAGTGACACATATATACATACATATATACATACATACATACATACATATATACATACATATATACATACATATATACATACATATATACATACATATATACATACATACATAAAAAAAAGTGTTACATTTTAGGAATCGATTCAGAATGGTCTAAAACGGATTTCCATGGAAAATTTTTTCAAAAATTCGCATTACAAAAATTTTGAAGCCATTGCAATAGCGTAATTTTCTTTGAAAATTCGCTAAAACCGATTTTGATTAATGGGATGGACTTGGTTTATAATCATCAATTATTGTCAATTTTCTTTGGTTGATCCCTAATTATTGTATTTGATATTCTGAAGACTCAAAGAAAAGATAATCAAATACAATAATAAGGGATCAACCAAAGAAAATTGACAATAGAAAATGGCAGGTCAAGGTGAGCCAATTAGAAGATATAGAAGAAATAATGTTTTAAACAATATTATAACTAATATTAACGAAGAAATTAAATTTATAATTAAGTTAAAATTGTTAAAATATTTTTTTGTTATTGTAGGCCTGAAGATGCCCAGGTATGGGCGAAATATAGCCAAGTTTGTGTAAATGAAAATATTTTTATTTTTATTTTTCAACCTTTTTCATCCCTGAAGACTCAAAGAAAAGAATATCAAATCATCAATTATGATTTGAGTAGTGTTTTTCCCCTCATTTCTTTTCTAAAAGTTAAATTATAATGTTTCATGTTGAAGTAGGTATTTCAATCTGATTTATTTTTTTTTGATTTTGAACAAATATTTATAGAATTTTATTGTAACTATCAAAGTATGTGATATGTTCTTTGATTTATCTCTGGACTGAGATTTATTTATTTCATAAATAACCATATTAAATACAATGAGTATAAGTCTGTATAAGCGATTTCTTTATATTAAATTAATCCTAAAGTACCAATTATTAAATAAAACACAATAATAAATATAGACACTGTCAATCTTTCACTGACATTGAAATAATAGCAATATTTAAAAAGTTTTGGTCAATAAATTGGGCTCAGGGAAAAACATTTATATCAGCTTAAGTGACTAACATTCTGTCTAAAATGAAAACATCGAAACAGAATGGTATTCTAATCTTTATAGACTAAAGAAGGAATAATAAAGTTGCACTTTTCTGAGTATTTTGGGGGATCTGTGAATGGTTTCTATTAAAACATTGTGAAGCACACCCAGCCCTAACACCAGCTGAAAAGCAGAGAAGGTATCGGGAGAAAAGAAAACTTGATCCAGCAAGAGAAGATCATTTCAAAGAAAAGCAAAAATAAGAAAGGAGACTGACTACTTTTTTATACAGTCCCTAGCCAGTTGTCTGTGAACGATAGCAATTCTTTTTACTATTATTATTGTTACCATTTTTATAAAAAAAATTATTACCATTTTTATAAAAAATGATAACCATTTCTTACAATTACTTTTCTTCAATAAAATTCTTTGAAAGAAACCGGATTTTTATTTATTTTCTGAAATGATCCTTCAATTTTCATGAGTGTTACCATTATATTTTGATTGTAAAACTATGTAAAATTTACAGTTTTTAATTTAAATTAAGTATTTGAGGTTCAATCATTATCAGTGGGTATAGTATTTACTGTTGGATGAAGAATATTTTCCTTTTCTTTTGAAATAAGACTAATATTTTGAAAATTAGATCTGGAAATTAAACTTTTGGTAACACTCCTGTCTAAAATCTGCATTTAGAGCTCCTTTTTAATGTTTTTTTTTTTTACACTATATTTATATTTTTATGAACTTAGGAGTCTCTTCGATGATTTTATTTCAATACCAGAAAGATTTAACAAAATTATATGAAAAAAAAAAAATAATAAACTTCGGTAACACTCATGACGTACAAATCCTATATAAGTGGACAAAAAAAAATTAAATTAATGACATAGAAAAAAAAACAAAAAAACTCATAACTGAACATTTTACAAAACTATAATAGTGGTATGACTTGAAATTAATAAGTATTTCGAATATAAATGATTTGAAAACATTTAAGTAATCACCCAGGTCAGAAAGCCAAAACGGCAATTTTTTGAGAATCATCCAAGCATAAAGATGCCGAAAAATCTGTGAGTAGCACTTCAGCTTGCAACATTTTTTTATTAAGAAAGATGATGAAGAAAGAGTGTCAGCTCAAGAGGGCTTATTTGCTCATCACACAGTAGTTCATATACATAGTTTCAGATCAAATGACTGTTTGTCTGAACTATTAAAGAAATTGTACGAAACGAAGTATTCTTCATGTAGAACTAAAAGTGAAGCCATTTTATGTAATGTTTTGGCGCAGCTTTCTTTAAGTCAAGTTGAAAAGGAACTTAGTTTATGCGGTTCTGTTACACTGAGTTTAGATGCGTCGAACAGAAAAGCAGAAAAATGTTTTCCTGTTTTGGCCAGATACTTTTTGCCGCTCTCTGGAGTTCGTGTTATAATGGTTTACTTCACTTCTCTTCCTAACGAAACGTCAGAAACTCAAACCAAAATGCTTGAAGAATTGATAAAGCAGAAAAAATTGGAAGAAAAGCTAGTCGCTTTGTGTGCAGATAATACAAACACCAACTTTGGCGGGGTTGCCAGAAAGCCTGGAAAAAGATATAATTGGAGTGGGGTACGGGGCACATATTGTACATAACTGCCTACAAACAGCTGTAGATTGCCTGCCATTTGACATTGAATGTTTTGCTGTAAAAGTATACAAATATTTCCACATTTACACAGTGCGAACTGAGGAGCTGAAGAAATTTTATCAGTTTGCTGGAGTTGAATATTCGGAATTGTTAGAACATGGAAACACCCGATATCTGTCTCTTGGGCCAGGAATTGACCGTATTTTAAAGATTTTGTATGGTCTGAAATCATATTTCCTTTCACAAGATAAGTGTCCTATTCTTATTAAACAGATGTTTGAAAATCCATGTTTTTGAGTATGGTTAATTTTTGCCTCCTGCCAGATTGCAACTTTCCAAGAAACTTGTTTAAGTTTTGATATGTAAGTGTAGTTCTTTGCCCCTTCCCTTGTTTTCAAGGTTAAGCCACTGGGTGCGCCACCGTCTACTCAGAGCTTCAGCCCTTCATCACAGTCCACTTCCAACCTCCTTATAGTATTCACGCTAGTAGTTTATCCGCCTCCTACATAATATGCTGTTTTATCCATTCCATTATAGACGTTATTATCCCTACCGAATTGTTTGTTTTATTTTCCACGTCGCATCCAGCGCGCGACATTTTGTTCCTTAGTGCCGGATAATTAGAACATTTACCGATACCATTTAAATAGTTTAAATTGCCGATGTAGTTCGAACCCACGCCGTGAAAGAATGAACATCTGTGAAGTTTTATTTTGTTTATAAAAGTTTAAACTTACCGGTTTCGTTTATTGTGTCATCGAACTGAACATTACCTACCTACTTAAAAGTTTTGGAGAATTCACCATTGAAACCACCTCGTGAATACGGCTGTATACACGTCAACCTTTGAACAGATCTTCAGAGCACTCTGGGAAGTTCTTTTTATTATTTTAATTCATCCCAAGTTACGATTGCCTCTATTCTTTATTTTGAATTATCCTACTTAACCCTTATATTTTATTTGTTTAAATTACGTTAATTTCTATTAATCATGGTTAAAGGACAGCCCAAAAAATCTCTTTTGTTGCAAAAGAACCGTATTTTTTTGGAACCTAATAGAGCCGAAAAGTTTCTCGAATCATACAACCCAGAAATTCACAAAGATCAATTGCAATGTAGAATTGATGAATTCAAGCTTTTAAAAACTCAATTATCAGATATTATAAGAGAACTTGAACCATTAATAATTCAAGGTCCAAATACTATAAATCAAGTTATAGATGTTTTTGACGAACAATATTATCACGTGTTAGGTAGATTAATGGCGTTGGCTGGTAAAGGCAGGAAACGCTCTGTAACCCCTCCTTCTGTTTCAAGCCGCGCTGTAACCCCAACCCCAGGCTCACACTCACTTACACCATCCTTATCTCCTATTCACAAACCCGCTCCGTATCTATACTAACAATAGATACACTTACCCGAATTATCTCTTCCTTTGTTCAGTCGTTCATGGTACATCTGCAAAGTGTTAGAGGACACAACTCGTGCTTCCCCAACACCTGGAACCTTAACGTGCATGGACATCAAATATAAATTACCACTGCGTTTTGCTATAGCTTCTAGTTTACCATTCCTAAAAAGCTTACAGGACCCCCTGTTAATCTTAATTGTAATACCTTTATCGACAGCAGCTGCTAAAGAAAAAAGATTTTTCTCAAGTTCTGGTACATACCAGACTCCTTTAAGACAGCCATCATTTGTACGATATAGTAAAATCATAGATACATTGATATCCCCTCGACCCAATGCTTTCAGGTATTGCCCATTACCTATCTGGACAAGTTCAGGAGTATCAAATTGTTCCCAGGTGCTAAACCAATCTCTTCTTCTTGAATAATGATTAGAAGCTCCCGAGTCTGCAATAAATGCAGTGCTGCTATCACCTGTTCCTGATCCTATAAATGCGGAGGCTTTATTTTTATTAATATTATTATTTGAAGGAATATTTTTATCATTAGGCGAATTTCCGGTCGTACTATTATTTTTGTAATGTTTTTTATAATATTAATTTTTCTTAAATTTCTTACCTTTATAAGTTGTATTGTTATTCTTGCTGTCTTGCTGTTGAGTTAGATCTTGAGAAGGTTGGTTTGCCGGTTTCTTATTAGCTATCAGTGCATTCAGGGATGTAGAAGATTCACTTCTTTCCTGTAGCCTAACTTCTACCGTACACAGCCGTTCTCTAAGTAAAGTAATGGTTCTTTGTTCCTTAGAAACAGATTCTCAAGCATTAATAAATTCTACATAATCACGAGGCAAAGTATTTAAGATTCTATTAATAAAGAGATTCTGGTAATTTTACCTTATCCTCCTTCCAAGTTTCATCTTGTAGCTCTGTCCATAACTTTTCTAACTTAGCAATATGACTTGCAATACTATCACCAGGTTCTTTCTCTTTAATCCCAAAAAACAAATTAAAGAGTCTGTCTTGTCTTTGCTCTGTCCGTTGCTCGAATACGCCATGGAGCTTATCCCACATATCTTTAAAAGAAATTACACATAATAATTAATTGTCTTACATTGCTGGTTAGGCTAGTAGCAATTATATGTTGTGCCGTATACTCTAGCTTGTTTGCTGCTGTAAGAGCTGCTTCAAACTTTACTACATCTTCTGAGGTTGCCTTGAGTGCAAGAGGCTCTGGTGGTTTAACAGTTCCAAGAACCCTACCGATAGCACCATGAAATTGTAGTTGGATACGAACCTGGAATTTCCAATAACGCCAATTATTAGGTCCTTCTAATTTGTCAATCAAGGACAATTTTGACATATCCATTGTATAATAAAACAAAAGAAAGATTCTATATTTCAAGTTTTCTTCAGACTTCGTTGACTTCGTAGTACAAGTTGTGTAACTAGCAAAACTCCATCACCATGAATTCAGACCAACCCAACCCTAAAAAGGATTTCGGCGACAAGAAGGCCTCTTCTTCTGGCTATAAGGGAAGCAATTTCAAGAAGAATTTCAAAAAGAATAATGCAAAACCCCCGCGCCATGAAGAGAGTGAGGAGGTTGCTCCACCTATACCGCCTACAAAAGGACCACCAATACCTAAGCATTTGTCCAAAACACCCTCTCCTCTGACTAATGACCCTTTGTGGTTACAGTCTATTTGTATTGAGGGAGCAAATGGCTTTGTTCAGGCCAACAGGCCTGACGAGTTCTGTGCGTCACACGATAGCTTTATGCCATTGCTGAGTGCTGACTACGAACAAATCGCTGCCGCTAACAAGACCTTCGGTAAGCAAATAGCTCGATCGACGTATGTTTACTACAACGTCATGCACCTTTGGGCGATTGTTAGCTATTGAACGCCAACATGGACGGTCTTCTGAAGATGTCAGAGCTTTTTTGGCTCATTTTGAGACTTTAGATCAGTATAAAGTCTCAAATACTGTCAATCATTATCTACGTGGTGTCGGAGACTTCGTAGATGGTAACGGACGTAAGCACGTCCACAGACTACCGCGCCTCCCCTACGAGAACGGACATTATGGTAGTTACGGCTCAAAATCATAATTATTATGAGGCCATCACTGCCCCTTTCGTAGTCTGGTCACTCATTAATGCGGAGAACAGGGACGATGCCACCCCAGAGTGGTTTATCCCTGAAATTGAACCACAGGAACGTGCACCTAATCCGGATGACGAAGATCAACCGAAAGATGTTGCACCACCTGATGGTGTGGGAGAAGACGACACGAGTGGTTTGTCTCATGACGATGAAGATGATGATGCCGACGACGAAGCTCCGCCTGCTAGACGGATGTTGCCAACAGTTAACCTTCTCGACTGGGATGTGTGCCAGCCAATGACCACCAATCAGAGAAGATTGTTGCGTCAACAATGGCTAAATAGATTTGAAGGAAATCGTTTTCGTCTTAATCTCGGTATCACAGATGTAGTTTCTACATACTTGACATCGTCTCCGATGATCATACTGGCTTCGACGTTACACGAGTTAGCCAATGGTTCTATAGCGCATACCGCGTTTATTGAACCTATTCCAACATGATCATCGCGTTTTGAACCCTACTGCGATATACCTCCATCACTAAGACACAGATCATGATGGATAACCGTTTATGCGGTGCTGCCACTATTACGGGGTATCGCATTCGTAAGAACAATTACACGCGTAACGATCACGTTTATACACCTTCGTGTTGTTACGCATTTAACGGGTTCAGAAATACTCCGGCTGCATGGATTGCAAACTGGAACAATCTCTTCCCTGGATGGATACAGCATATCAATAGGGCCGATATGCATGCTGTTGAGGCCAATAGGATAGAACTCCGACGCAGGTTTCTGCGCAGTGGAAGCGTGCTGGTAACCACTTGAGAGTAATAAGCAAAGAGGAATGTCTTTAGAACAAAAACTTTGTATAAACATATAATAGAACAATATCAATTAACATTATAAAACTTAGTGTGACAACCGACTGACATTGTCATGTCACAACACGTGTTTAAAGGGAGAAGCTTTAGATATAATTTCAAACATTCCAATTACTGATTCTAACTACGCTGTTGCTTGGAATCTTTTAGAAAATAGGTACGATAATAAAAGAATTATTTCAAGAAGCCATTCTCTTGCCTTGTTTAATCTACCAAAGTTAAAACACCAATCCTTCACTGACTTACGTGAATTAACCAATGAGTTCTTTAAGAATATCCGTGCTCTTGAAGCATTAGGAGAACATATTGCGTCATCAGATTTTCTTCTCATACCCTTACTTACGTCTAAATTAGACACTAGTACCATGAAAAGATGGGAAGTCACACTCAATGCAGATAAATCACCTACTTTACTTGATCTTGAAAGGTTTCTCCTGAAACAATTGACTATACTAGAAGTGTCAAGAAATAAGATTTCTTCTGATTCCAATAAATCTTTTTCTTCTGCTAACAATAGCTACGCTTCTAAATTTAAACCCCAGACTAATTATAAAAGGCCTGTTGATGGCAAAGTTAGTTATAGTTATTCCTCCATTAATTCGACACCTTACACATCTAAAGAAACCACTAGAAACTCTATTTCCAGTACCTCTATACCTTCTTCTACATCTAAATCGAAATATCAAGATTACCCTTGCCATGTCTGTCCTGATTTTCACAAATTAGTACAATGTCCTAATTTTAACTCTATGTCTCCTGAGCAGAGTTTTGCTAAGATAAACGAGAAAAGACTCTGCCTAAATTGTTTTAGTAATCGCCACAAAGCATATGAGTGCAAAAATCCAGGTGTCTGCCGTCTTTGCGCCCGAAAACACAACACTCTTTGTCATATTGAACGTTCCTCTCCAAGGCAAGATAAGCCTACATTGTCGATGGCATTATCGGCTCAGAGACCTATTAGTAGAGTTCTCTTAGCCACCGCTCAAATCTTAATAAAAGATATTTCTGGTGTAACTTTTAAAGCTACAGCTCTCCTTGATAGTGGAGCTCAAAGTAACTTTATTACTAAGTCACTTGCATCAAAACTTAATTTGCCTTTACAATCTATTAATGTTCCGATTTGTGGTATAAAGCAATCTACTTCTACGATTCATCACAAAATTAGAACCCAAGTTCATTATCGTATTTCAGAATTTTCCGCTAGTATTGATTTGCTTATATGTATTACCGAAAATTACAACAAAAGTTAAGCTCTACACTTTAAAGATTTAGATCCCACAAGTTCGCCATACACGGCTGACATCGAAAAGATGTACAGACAGATTTTAGAGTATTTTCCGCGTACTAATTTCCAGCTTATCTATTGGAGAAATCACCCTCCGAGAAATTGAGAATATACCGATTGCTCACCGTGACCTACGGTACTACCTCAGCCCCGTATTTAGCTATCAAAACCTTAAGAAAATTAGATGGAAACCTTTAGATGGAGCACCCTATTTTCCTTTAGCCTCACAATGTATTCTTTTTATGTTGATGGTCTTGTATCAGGTCAAGATTCAGCAAAAAACCCTTATCGAATAACATAGCCAACTCAATAGTTTGCTTGAACAAGCTGGCATGAAACTTAGAAAATGGTGCTCAAACATACCTGAACTCCTTAGTGATTTGTCTCAGACTAATTCTGATCCTCTTCACTCCCTCGATTTAACTTCTAACACTAGTATAAAAACGTTAGGAACGTATTGGAATCCTCGTTGTGATATGTTCAATTACCAAGTAAACCTACCTGATCACACATGCTATACTAAAAGATCAATCGTTATCGATGCTTTTAAGATTTATGACCCCTTGGCCTACTTTGCCCTATAATAACCTTTGCAATTATATTCATCCAAAGTTTGTGGAATATTTAATTAGAGTGGGATGTTACTCTTCCCCCTGCTTGCCTTAAGACTTGGATTAACTTCCGCAGAGATTTGAATAGCCTTAACAGTTTTGAGCTCGCTAGGTATGTTGGAAAACATAGTTCTAGTTACAATGAAATTCACGGGTTTTGTGATGGCTTGTGGTGCATCAATTTACTTAAAATCTGTTTCATCAGAAGGCAATATAGTAACTCTTTTAACATCAAAATCTCGTGTAGCACCGGTGCAGTCCATATCTCTTCCACGTCTTGAGCTCTGTGGAGCTCTTCTTTTAGCCAAGCTTTATACCTTTGTCTTGGAGTCATTGCCCAACATTAATATAAGTTGTCCAAAATAAATAAATCACTTTAAGCAAGTGTGAAAAATATAAAAAATACTAAATAAAATATTAAGTTGGCTTCGCCACAGAACTCCCCCTCCTTAAATCGTATCGCTTCGGCTTGTTGCAGTCGAAGCGTACGACCTTCTGTGTTTTTATGCGTGTTCGTATTTGTTGAATTTGAGGTTGTGGTGTTCGAGGGTGGGTTCATGTTAGTAGAGTTTGAGGATGCAGTTTTCGAAATTATAGTTTTTTAGTTCATGTTTGAGTTGCAATCGTTCCAAATGTATTATGGCTTAACTCTGTCAGCTGTAACTACGTTAGCTCTGTTGTTTATTAGCAAGGTAAACGTTTTGTTATCCCTTTCGATGATCTTGTATGGGCCTAGGTAAGGCTGTTGAAGTGGTCCACGAACGGTATCATCCCGCAGGAATGCGTGCGAGCACGTTTTGAGTTCCTGCGGTAAAAATACTTTTTCCTTACAGTGTTTGCTTGCTGGAACAGGTCTTATATTGTTCGTTGCGCTTCGCAGATGTTTTACGAATTCGCTGGGGTTGTCTTCCTTGGGTTGCGTTCCAAAAACAAGCTCAGCAGAACTAGACTTGATGTGTTCTTTGTAGGATGCTCGTATACCCAGGAGGACTGATGGAAGGGCATCTGTCCAGCAACTGCCTTCAAGGCACTTAATGGCTGCCTTGAGTTGCCGATGAGTCCGTTCTACCATTCTGTTAGCGGATGGATGGTAAGCGGTGGTTCTGAACTTCTTTGTTCCAAGAATTCGAGTGAGTTCATGGAATATTTTGGATTCAAACTGCCTGCCTTGATCGCTCGTTATGGCAATAGGTGAACCGTAACGAGCGATCCAGTTCGCGAAAAATGCGTACGCAACTGTCTCGGCACTGATATCGGTGAGAGGAATTGCTTCGATCTATCGCGTGAATCGATCTACCATAGTCAGAAGATATCTGAATTCTCTCGATGGTGGCTAGGGTCCGACTATATCGATGTGCACATGCCCGAAGCAGGCGGATTCTTGTGGGAAACTTTTGGTAGGTATTATGGTGTGACGCTGTACCTTCGAACGCTGACACGCTTCACAGCTCCTCGTCCAGCTGATGCTGTCCTTAGCTATTTGTGGCCAGAAGTATCGCTGCCTAATTAATTTTGATGTGGCTCGTCTACTCGGGTGCGCCAGGTCGTGAACGCTGCGGAAGACGGCTCTTCTGTGATGTTGAGGAATGTATAGCCTTATGTGTTCCCCTTTAATGGTACAATACAAGGGTGTTTTGATGTTAGGTAACAAAACTAGTATAAGGTTAGCTGACGTTCCTCCTTTTAGTAAGGAACGTAGCTCGTCGTCTTGCTGTTCGTTTGCTATTCTGTCAAAGTCTATTGGAGTCTTGTTTGTGCTAATATTGTCGATTCTAGAAAGAAAGTCAGCGACGATATTGTCTTGTCCTTTAAATGGCGAAGTTGTCGTGGTGAGCATTTGTCTGATTTTTGGTTAAATGCAAATGTCAGTGGTTTGTGGTCAGTGTACATAACGAAATCTCTAGCTTCTAGAAGATATCTGAAATGTCTCACTGCACTGTACTGTACATGGCGTAAAGTTCTCTGTCGTAAGTACTGTGTCTGGTTTTCTGTAGGTGTAAGTTTTTTTTGGAGAAGAAAGCGATTGGTTTTGTATCTTGATTCTCTACTTGGTGAAGAACAGCACCTACTCCTTTTTCTGATGCGTCTGTGATAAGACACAAAACACCATCAGCCTTAGGGAACGCCAGAGTAGCTGCGTCGCAGAGGGCTGTTATGCAAGTGGAGAAGGCTTTCTTTGCTTCGTCGGCGTCGGTCCAGTTAAGTGGAGTTTTGTCTTTCTTCTTTTTACTTTCTCATATAAAGAGAAAGTATTGTGATGGCGCAAAAATTCGATTTTGAGATTTTGATGGATTTACACGTTTTGAGGTCCTCTGAGTCCAAAAAAGTGGTTTTTAAAAAATGTCTGTCTGTCTGTCGTCTGTCGTCTGTGCAGACGCCTGGAGCCTAAACTACTGCGCCGATTTTGACGAAATTTGGCATACATGTTCAGAAAAATCATACCCCGAGGCGAAATCGAGAAATGAATTTTAGCTCTAAATTTGGGGGCGCTACCCCCCAAAAACTCTGAAAAAACATGAAAAAAAGTTAGTTCTCGAAAACGGTTCCGACGATTTTGATTAAAAAATTCTAAAATGTAGTCCATTTGAATACGAATCCAACGATATAAGCCGGTTTCCCGGGAAAAATCTAGTTCCTGAGAAATTAGCTTAAAACGCGGACGGAGAGAGCCCGGGTTCGATTCCCCGCCCAGGAGAAGTTATTTTTATGATAAATTTTAATGAAATGTTCAATAATATTTGAATGTACATTTGAAAACTAATAAATGGAAAATACTGGGTTAAGTAATTATAAACTCGTATATGAGAAAGTTTGTCTGAGTTGTCTCGGACCGATTTTTTCCTTTCGTCAGGTCTGTCAGTGGTGCTTGTAGAATAGAAAAATTTGGAATAAAGCGATGATAAAAATGTATTAATGCCAAAAATCATCGCATCTCAGTAGCGTTGTCTGGTTGCTTAAAATTTTTTAAGGCCTCAACGGTGTAAGGCCCTCGCTAGAGACACAATAGCCTAAAAAATTTACCCAGGGTTTACCGAAGTTGCACTTGGCTGGTAAACACCTGTCTTAAGTGGTCGAGATGCTCTTCCACTGAAGTTGAAGATATTAACACGTCGTCGAGGTAAACAAAAAAAAAAATTAAACCTTGAAGTACGCCGTGTATAAATCTTTGAAAGGACTGTCCTGAATTCCGTATTTCAAATGGCATGCGTATAAACTCGAAGAGGCCAAAAGGTGTGATGACAGCTGTCTTCGGTATGTCCGCTGGTTCGACTGGGATCTGGTGCTTTTGTCAAGTCAAGTGTAGTAAATATTGTCTTCCCGTGTAGTCCTAACGTCAAGTCGTGTATATGGGGAATCGGGTAGCGGTCAGGTACTGTTGCGGAATTTAGTGCCCGGTAATCCCCGCAAGGACGCCAGTCACCGTTTTTCTTCAATACCATGTGCAGTGGACTTGCCCAATTGCTGCTCGATAGCCGGCAGATCCCTTGAGCAATCATGGAGTTGAATTCTTTCTTTGCATCCGCCAGTTTTTTTGGTGCGAGGCGGCGTGCCTTGGAGAATACCGGTGGTTCTGTTGTCAGAATATGATGGGTAGTAGACTGTTGGACTTCTGTCGGTAGTATGTCTGTCATTATTGTCTGGTAGTCAGTCTTCAAAAGTTTATAGTAAACGTTGTCCTCCTGAAGTGCCCTGATAATGACAGGTGGGCCTGATGTGACTTCGGCTAAGGTCGCTACTTGTGTCAGTCTGTCAATGAGGCGACTTTTTTACGTATCGTTAGTAATGCCATCAAATAATCACACGAGTAGAGTAAAATTGCGGATACTATAACGAAATATATGTTAAAGCGGATTTTATAACCAAAGAAAAAGAAAAAACGGATACTGTAACTAAAAATAATCTTGCGGAGAGTAAAATTGCTGATACTATAACCAAATATATGTTCTAAACCACCTCTAACATGCTCTAACATGCTCTAACCACCTCTAACCCCCTCTAACCGCCTCCAATCACCGGATCATGTAAATACAATAATGGAACATTGATTAGGAAAACGTGGAAAATTAGGGTAAAAAAAGAATACCTTTTATTTTTTCAGGTTTATTAAAACACAATTTAATATTTTATTCAAAAGTTTGACATTTTATTTAAATCTTCCCAGGTGTTTTCTTTCAATCCAAGCCATTTTACATATGCCTTGCTTCCTTTTTTGCGTACAATTTTCTCTACTAAATAAGCATCTGGATACTTGGCCGAAGTGAGTTCATGTTCGTAAAATGAACCTGTGATGTGTTGGAAGGATGAGTCTTCTAAAATGTAAGTTATAGGTAGAGTTTTTTTAACCTCAACCACTCGGAATATTTCAGTACTAAAATTACCCTCATAGCCTTTGGCAAAAATATTTTTATGTTTGGATATTCTCACATAATCACCCTTAGAAAACTTAGGTTTTTTTGAAATTATTTTTCGTTTACTGTGAGGATTAATTGTAGTGTTAGCTCCAATCATTCGTGGTTTCACTCCAATAGTTGAATGCGTTGTGTTGTTGTATTCTTTGACCAAGTCTGATAATATGTCTATCCATTTGTAACTACCTTGTAAAGCAAATCTCTTCCACATTTTTGTCTTCAAAGTTCTGTTAAACCTTTCGACCATCGTAGCTTTAAGACCTGAATGTGTAGAATAATGGTTTATCCCTCGTTGCTTCAAGATTTGTTTCACATGAGTATTGTAAAACTCTTTTCCAAGATCAGTGTGTAAGTTATTTGGAGCGACCTCATTAAAAATTTGTTTTAACGCTTTTGCTACTTCCATTCCAGTTTTCGTTTTGAGGGGAATTGCATAAGCGTATCGGCTATATGTGTTAATTGCTGTTAAAATATATTTATACCCTTTGTTATCTTTAGCGTAGACAATCATTTCTACCAAATCAGCTTCAAATAGATCATTATAACCTTTAATTATAACTTTTCGTCGAGGAAAATTTTTCCTAACAGGACGGTAAATTTCTTGTACAATCTGTGCTTTGACGCTTTCCATGATTTTTATAAACTGAGGAACATCAGGTTTAGTTTTGTTTTATAAATGAAATATTAAAGTGGTTAGTCATGAAAATAAAAAGTTCTTTCCAAGTTATAACATCATTTTCATTTTGCGTATAATTAATAGTGGCACGATCTTGTTTAGATTGTTTAGTGAGTTTGACAAAATTTCTATCTACATAAACTTTAGTGGTTGCATCAAAACTACGCAATGGCATGTTTAAATTACCAACACGCTTCTTCTTAAAATCTACATAATCATCTTTTACAAATTTAGTTTCAAACGAGTCTTTCGCTAATGAGTTCCTTAGATAATTTAATGTTACAACATCTTTCATATCTTCAGGGTCTGCAACATTAACTAGTCTGCGGTCATGGATATTCACTATGTGTTCAGACGCAAATCTTTCTAAGTGGTGGCGTCCGAACTTGTCGATCGGCATTGCTAGACTGACTGACTTCGGTATGATAACGCTAGTCTTAATATATAATGTCCAGATATCTGAGTCTGTTGATTATACACTCTATTTCCTCTGCATGAAAATTTCCAGCTTCTTCCGAACTCCATAATAATTCCAAGCGTTCTAACATACCAAGAATATTTTTATTACTACTATATTCATTGTATGCTAGACCTTGTCCTTTTGTAAATAGTGGACCTATAATTTGGGTGTATTTACGACCTTTATTAGAATTTATAGGTTTGTCTGAAGTGTAAGTTTTCTTATGCGCATTGGTCTGCTTCAATATTTGTTTGTATACATCTAAATCATTTTGATCATACTTTTCTGGCACCTTTCTAGTTAACAACTGTGTTAGTCCATCAGTTATCGCATACTTAACATCACCAATCTTAAAATATGTTCTTCCCATTTTTATTTGAGAATCACCAACCCAATATTTTTTCCCATCAAAACGGATACCATAAATGCGATCACTTTGTTTTTCATCTCTAAGTAATTCTTGAATTTCACCTGAGGCTCCTAGAAAGCTTGATTCCCCGTCTGTTTGAGATTTTTTCTTATCTGACCAAACCATTTCTTTGTTTTTATCCTTTAATTCTATATCTTTGTCCATCTTCGAATCCGTTTGGGTTTCAACATCCTCCGACTCTTCTGTTTTGAGTTTCTTCTCTTTTGGTTCATCTTCCACCTCATTTTTCACGCGATGTTTAGGAGATATTTCAGAAGCAATTATTCTCAAAGGTTCTTTTAGCGGAGCAATGTGTCTTTCAATGTCCTCTTGTTGTTCAGCCATATCCTTTTTTAAAGATTTTATTTTTTTTCTAACTACTTCAGCCAGTTTTGCTACTTTTTCAGTGGTCTTACGTCCGGAATCCATGATACAACTAAATAGGTTAATCAGTAGGATGGGGTATTATATACTGATCTAAATTACGTCTATATCGTCCTGCGTTAGTATCGAAGTCGTGACAAATGGTAAGGAACGATCGCTTACCACTATTCCAAGTATCCTTACAAATATTTAAAAACTCATTAAAACTTAAATCGAACACATTGTTCTCGTAAGCATGTCTTAGATTCAGGTTATCTTGGGGAAATAGGATACACATATTTGCATTATCTCTGATTAACTGTTTCGGTATCTTAGAGTATGTTTGACATAAATAAAAACAGTCGATATTCTTATGTCGTCCCATAGAAAAATATTCTGATATTTTATCCTGTTTCGAAGTGGCTATGTCGTCAAATATTACCACAGAATTGCTTTTGATTTTTTGAGGGGGTAAAAGCTTATCACTATCTGAATATGTATGATATCCACATTCAGACACGGAACTAAGAACGTTCGTCAGTAATTCGAATTTTGGTTGGGAAAGAGATTTTGAACATAAATATACGTTTTCAAAACGCAATCCTCTAGGGTGAAAAAGAAGACCTAATGTCACGTAAGTCTTACCCGAACCGGAAGGTCCTGATACAAGACACCGAATATTATTAGGTAACAAAGAAGAATGTTTATGAAACTTCGATGTTTGTGTATCTTCGGGTATTATGTCGTCAATGTTTAATATCTCAGGTTGTTGCACCACCTTCATCTTAAATTAACTGAGTTTCTCGCACACTTAATGCGTGTTTTATACTCTCTATTGTCTCAAATAAATACAGTAAAACCATCTAATAGAGATTCAGTATGAAAGCGACTGTTAGAGGAGCAGGACTTGTAAACAGCGTTATTGATAAACTACCATTTGAACTTCATTTGCCGACTTACAATTATTGTGGACCGGGTACAAAGCTGACTAAACGTTTGAAACGTGGTGATAAACCCAAAAATCCTCTCGATTCTGCATGTTTACGCCACGACGTTTCTTATCACTCAAGTAAAGATTCAGAAGACAGACGAAAGGCCGACAAATTGTTAATTGACAAGGCTTGGGAACGTGTAAAAGCAGAGGACGCATCACTGGGTGAAAAAGCTGCAGCCTACCTTGTAACTAACATTATGAAGGGTAAAGTTAAACTTGGTGGCGGTAGACGAAAAAAACGTTTATTTATTAGGAAAAAAGGCAAAGGACTACAAAAGAGAAAATCAAAGCGAAGAACTGGGAAAAGAAGGACTAAAAACTATGGAGCTTTTATTGCCGCTCGTCGTTCTAAACCAGTTAAATCTCACAAACCGCGAGTTTTATATCCCCCTAAGAGAGGAGGATTTCTTCCTATGCTATTGACTGGTTTGGGAGCATTGGGTAGTCTTATCGCAAGTTCATCGACTGCACTTAAATCTTATAAAGATTCCAAACTTGCGCAACAGACATTGGAAGAGCTTAAGAGACATAATAGAACGTTAGAAGGAGCAAAAAATGGGAGTGGTATGTTTTTAGCTCCATATCAAAAAGGTAAAGGTCTGTTTCTCGCACCATACAGAGTGGGATCATCTGTAAACAAAACAAAACATCGAACAACACAAAAAAACTAATGTCGCTCCTACCTACAAGAGCAATGACTAATTTCAACATCGTTCACTATGCAAAAATATTGAAACTACCTCACTTTAGAGGCGTTTTTATGCGAGACGCTTTACCAAAAAGAAGAAACTCGACCGAGTGTTTAATATACAACTTAGACTCGACTTCCAACCCCGGTACTCATTGGTGCTGTTTAATTGTTTCTAAGCCGATTTCTCTTGTGTTTGACAGCTATGGTTTGTCTCCTCCTCCCGATGTTTTATCCTATTTAAACGGTTTATATGTTTTTTATAATGAAGAACAAATCCAGTTTGATGGAGAACTGTGTGGACAGTTGTGTCTTGCATTTTTATATAACGTGATGTTTAAAGTTGTTCCCTGTCAGTAATGAATTACACATTTACCTTAACGGATACCGTTTCAGAGATCCAAACAGACGTGTTTCCGCCGATCGATCTAAATAGTAGAAATTATTCAATAGCTCTTGTCAGCTTCGCTGGGTTCAACTCATTCCCAAACGTTATTAATGATGTCAATAATAAATTACATTACATCGATGTCAATGAAGGAGTAAAATATATAGAGTTTCCCACAGGTGCTTACGAAATTGAAGGATTAAACACACATATTCGAAAGGAACTTACAAAAGAACATTCTATAACTCTTTTCGGCAATCGCAGTACGTTTAAAACAGAAATAAAATCTGATGTACAGCTTGACTTTTCTCAACCTCACTCTATCGGACCGATGCTTGGATTCGAACCTGTTGTGATACCTATGCCGACACAAGGACATTCGCGTGTTGAATCAAAGAATATAGCAAATATAACACCAGTACTTAACGTTCAGGTTGAATGTAACATTGCTGAAGGTGTATACAGTAACGTTTTTAAAGAGGATAGTTCTAGTTTAAGAACTCACATTATACATTCCTTTGTACCGCAGGTACCTCCTGGGTATAAATTGTTGGAAGTTCCAACCAAACCTATTTATTACCCTGTCAACACGCGGCGAATAGACACCGTGAAGATTCGCTTATTAGATCAGAATTTTCGACTTTTAAATTTTAGAGGAGAACAAATAACAGTAGTTCTACATTTAACCGACAGAGACCATGGCGTTGGACTTCAGTGAATATAAACAAAGCAGAAGTGTTAGAGATATCAGTCAAGGTAAAGGTTTTGTTCAGTTTATACCTAGTCGCTACATCGAACTGCTTACGCGTAAAGGATTTCGTGTGCGCTCACCATGGATGTTTTAAGAAAAATAGACTATGCTAAATTTCGAGATATTTTTAACCAAATTTATTTAAATGACCCCCGTGCTATGATATTTCTTGAAGCCAATTATTTGATTAATTGTCTTGTTACTTATTGTTCAGATGCAGGAAACATGATAACCAGCAAATTCGGGAATCATTATGAAATTTGTCCATGGTCTAAAGATAATACCACCGATGGTCCTGATACTTGTATTTGTTGTAAAATCAGATTTAAATTGTCAGAGTTGCATCGAACTCTTTTTCAGTTAAATTTGGACGATGAAATTATAAGTATAGACATGGAACGCGATGAAAGCTCAGTCGTGGACGGGCTACTGTAAAAGATGCGTGATATTTTAGATATTGCTCAACCCCCTTCATTTCAAGAAGAAATTACTCGCTACCAATGGCACACGTTTAATCCTTTTGTAACAAGTGGTGAGTTTGCTAATAATGACGAGATAAGAATCGCTACACAATCTCAAGATATACAAAGTCATCCTGGGAAAAGTTACATAGTGGTAGAAGTAAACATAACATCGGGCTCCACTTCTGGAACACCACCAGAAATAAAAACCCAGTTAATAAACAATGCAATGGCTCATTTGTTCAGTGAAATAAGGTATGAATTAAATGGAGTTGAAGTGGATTCAGTTCGTCATTTGGGTATAGCCACAACGCTCAAGGCGTTGGTATCACTGGATCCAGTACATGCCAAGGCGTTGGGAACAGCCTGTTGGTTGTCAAGTCCTGACGCAACTTTTGGTTTAAATGGTAAATGTACATTTATGATACCTCTGAAACATTTACTGGGATTTGCAGAGGACTATAAGAGAATTATCATAAACATGAAACAAGAACTTATATTGGTTAGGTCCCAAAGTGACAATGATGCCTTTTTACGAAAAAACGGGATTACAGACGAAGCGTTTTCTTTTAAACTGGAAAAAGTTTCATGGCGTTTGCCTATCGTTGAACTTGATGATCGCGCTCGTTTACGAATGCTAACAATACTAGAAAGGGACCATCCCATTACGATCCCTTTCCGGAGCTGGGAATGTCTATACTACCCCCAGCTACCAATCAGTGATCGACAGACGTGGTCTGTGAAATTGTCAAGTAGTTTGGAAAAACCCCGTTTTATTATTTTAGCATTTCAGACAAGCAGACGGAATAAAACAAACGCATCTTCAGGTCTCTTTGACCACTGCAATATCCAAAACGTTAAGTTGTTTTTAAATGGCGAATCATATCCTTATGATGATATGAATATTGATTTTAACCACCACAAATATGCTTTATTATACGAAATGTATACACAATTCCAGGTTTCTTATTATAATAAGGACAATGCTGAACCAATTATATCGATGCAACAGTTTAAAGATGTGGCTCCTCTCATTGTTATAGACTGCAGTAAGCAAAAAGATGCCGTTAAATCTAGTTCGGTCGATGTAAGGCTTGAATTTTCAGCGCGAAGCAACTTTCCCTCTAATACCAGTGCATACTGTTTAATACTTCACGATCGTATTGTTCAATACACTCCGTCAGATGGCGTGATAAGGAGAATGGTATAAGTATGTAAAGGTATAGAAAAGATTCAGTGCTAGTCTAACCGTTGTATGAGCATTATGTCTTCTAACGAGACTTCTAACAATATTAGTAGCGTTGCTGTATTGGATATTCAGTTTCATCATGGGACCAAATATGTCAGGGAACTCGCTCTAGTCGACGTGCAAAGTTTGAAACAGATCTACTATGCTTACTTTCCAGTTTCGCGAGAAATGGTGTTACCTACTATCGACGTTTCGCAAACAGGTTATCCACGTGAACAAAATATTTACACTGACAATCTTTTGCATCAGCTATTGGATATACTTTTATCCAAGCATAATTTTATATTTATCAAAGGAATGGAAAAAGGGTACTACTTAAGACAACTGTTTATCTCACACCAAATATACCTTTTGGATTTCTTTCGTTGTCCACCAGTCACGACATTAGACGTGCAAGAGAGTAGATGTTGTAATCATTCCTCTCAAAGTGCTTGTGCTATGTCAAGAGCTTGGGCTCTCGCACTTTGGTGTAAAGACCGCAATCTAAACTTATTTGACTATAAGACACGTTTGCTAACATTTAAGCATTGGTCACATGATGCAGACCCAGAATCATTAGCACATTTCGGGATTGTTCAATGGAACAGAACCTACACCAGATGTGTCTACTGTAAAGTATTTATAAATGGTTGGGAAAAAGATGGGGATATTGCCGAGCATCATCGCTGGTCCTCAACAAACTGTCCTCTTAATTATTCTACTTGATGTAAATTATGCTTAATGTAATAGATAATATAATTATAATAAATCAATTTATATAAAATCTTATTTTGTAGCATATATTATTTCTAATATATTCTGTAAAATAATAATATTGTTTATTTTAATGTTAAGAATATAGGAATGTGTTAATAAAATTCAATATCTTTACAAATTTTTATATTTAATAATCTTTAGATTTTCTTTTACATGTTATGAGTTTAAATTGTTTGATTTTTATCAACATTACATGATTGCTTAACAAATAATGTGTAACTTTTTCATTTAACAATAGATTTTAATTTAAATTATATTATGTAACACATTATTTTTTAATAAATAGTTTTCTAAAACTTTTTATCTTTATTTTTGTACATTATAAACAAAGTTATAAATAGTGACTTTCATCAGCATTATAAAATTCAATGTTAAACATGTCATTTTTGACATTGGAACTATATTCGTCGAAATCGTCCACTGATTTTTTCTTCACAGATTCATGTATAAGTAAATTATTGTCTTCCAAGCACCTTATGAATCCAATGGCTTCGGGGTTTTTTAAGAGCCATGAAGCAATAGTCTTTGCTAAGGCATGAGTACATATTAAAGTTGGATTGTGTACTTTGTGATAGTGACATTTACCTTCATTATTATTGACGTAATCTTCATTAGCTTCGAAGTTAAAATCCTTTAAGTTATACATATTGATGACAGGTCTTTGCACGATTTTTTCGATTACGTCTTCGTCGCCGTGAGCAAATATTACTCGCGCTTTATTTACATGATAAGGTAAAGTTTCGTTAAATTTTTTTAGACTTAAATCAGAGTATGGTTTTACCTTGTGCGTTCTGGTTTTGTAGCTGTAGCCAACATCATACTCGAGAAGTCTTTTTGGAGTTCTTAGTACATAATGATACGTTATATCTGGAGTAGCAATACTGATCTCTTTTGGAAGTTTCGAGTCGTTGGGACCAGTTATTGTAGCTAGACAAACTACCACCCACGGAAAGTCATAGTTAATTTTTGGCTTTAATCCCGGGTATAAAAGAGTAGAATGTTTGGTTGCGTTCGACATGATTAACTTCTATCCATGTATTGCCTTAGACTGAGCTCATATGTGTAATTGGTTTTATAAATATTAGGAATAGACTAATAGAAATCTTTCTTATAACAACCAATCAAATTGTATCTAATCCCTCCTATCAACCTCTCTTATCAATCTAAGGAGGTTCAAGGATTTAACATCAATAAGTAAATTTTAAAACTATTTAATAAAATGACTGATTATAGTCTTAAATTTATGTGACAATCTATGAGTACTTATATTTGCATTTCTTATAGCATCAGTAAGAAATAGTATTTTTTTATAATTTTCCAAATCTGTATCTGTATAGTAACCCGGATTCCTAGTAAACAATAGAGAGTAAAGACCTGGCGTGCCCTCAAACTCACCAACTGGTTCACGTATAAATTTACCATCACCATTCTCTACATCTTTCGACACTAAAATGTCTGCCCCAATAGGATCGATGTCTACGTTAGCACTACCAATTTTTAGTTCGTTGTTATCATTTAATCGAACACCAAATACATTATCTAAATTAAAATCGTCAGAAAGCGTCATTTCCATGTAAGGGCGTAAAAGTATCGGTAAATTGTCCAATATTTCTGACTTTTCATGAATAGAGTGTTCGGCAAATTTTTCTCTAACTGATTTATCCGGTGTAATCTCAAAAGATTCTTCTCCCATCAAAAACTTATTTTTATGCATTGGCAGTGTCTGAACACTTGATGAAGATGATAAATTAGAAATGTCAGTTTCTGTTGCTACCTCGTTAACATTTGGTTTTAAACTTACATTTTTATCTATTAGACTGCTTTTAATTAACTGTATGACCGGGACATATGTTTCCACCATTCGTCTTTTCCAAGCATCATTTAACATTTTACTATTTAAATATTTAGATTTCAAATTATACTTAGATTTTATAAGTTCGTAGAGTAAGCTAGTGTCTCCCATGTGGATGAAAATAACGTAATGAATCTGTAATATATTCAAACGTCATTTTATATTAAAGTGTCATTAAGTTATAAAAAGAAAAAATGAGTTTATAATAAAAAAATAAATAGAACATAAAAATTATTTATTTGTTATAATAAATATTAATAGTTATAATGTATAATATACAACACATTCATTATCACCAAAACTTAATATTTGTTTTAATAGTAGCCACACTCAAAACTACATTACTTACAAATATCAAAAATAAAAGCAAATACAATAAAACTTGAAAATTATTTTTAGTTATAATATCCAAAATATTCATTATTAACCAAAATTTAATATTTTTTAATAGTAGCCACACTCAAAACTACATTAATTACAAATATCAAAAAACTAATACAATAAAACATAAAAATTATTTATTAGTTCTAATATACAATACATTCAATTTTAACCAAAACTTTATTTTTTCCCAATAGTAGCCAACTTAAAACAAAAGGGATGTCGGCTCAAGGGTTAATGTGTACCTAGCGCCATCTTGGATTTTCAAGTCCATGACTACATGGACATTATTTACAAATCTCAAAAAGAAACTGTTATAAACGTCCAAACAAAAAAAAAAGTTAGATGATATCCTACATTATTTTAACTTAATTTTTTAATTTATAATATTGAAAACATATTTAAACTGTGTTGAGAGAAGACGCTGTGATGTGAGATGAAACAATTTTCAGCTTGAAGGTGATAGAGGTGACGTTCAAACAGGATGAACTTCAGCTAGAACAACCAGGTGTCATCAAAAAACCTTAAGCTTATTTTCTTAGTTAACTGTAAAAAGAAATAAAATAAATAATTAGTAGATAACAAGGGTAAGAATAAAGACTCGATATAGTCTTTCATGTTGACAAGTTTTTTTTGTGCTGTAATAAAATCAATAAAATTATTTGAAAAAATATATTAGTATTACCTTAATCAAGCAAGAAATGACCAAGGAGCGCTTATCACGTTCCAACAGCGAAACTCTGAGCTGGTTTAATTCATCCATTCTCCTCCAAAATCTTCGTGAGGTATGGGATTTTTTTAAATTTATTTTTTACTTGAAACTGACACACCTATATAATTATTTTGAGGGGACATTTAAAGAATGGTAAAATATTTGTTCTACAGGAGTTTTTTCTCCATAAATTATTTTCTCTATATCTACGAATATTTGTTAAAACTATTAATTATTTTTATAGACAGTGATAATTTATGTGTTGTAAAACGTATCTTAAAACTAAGAAATATTTTATTTTATATATTTTTTATTTTATAATGGCCATAGGGCAATGATTCAAGGTTATTAATATAATATCGTTTATCATCATTATTTGATAAGGCTAATTTGTCTACTTCTATTGTATGGATTTTTTTCTTTTTTGTTTGTATTAATTTAAAATTGGTGTATAAATTGTGAGAGGTTTTTAAAATGTTTAAATAGTCATTAAATGTTAAATGATTCTTTACAGCGGCTTTTTTAACTCCTTTAGCTTTATTTTTTTCATCTTTGTCAGATATCCGAACACTGTACGATTTAGCTTTTAAACCTACATACTCTAACGGGGGTGTTCCATTTGATTCATCCTTAAACATTCCTGGAATTTTTTTGTTTTCTACCGAAAAACATTTATGATTCTTAGGGTAGTCCGAGAAGTCCATTTTTTCTTTTATTGTCAGTAGGTCTTCATACACATCTTTAGTTTCTATTTCCAAAAATAAACTGTCAGTATCCATATACAATAAATTACATTTTTTACCATATTTCGTTTTTAGAACATTATAGAAAAAATCATACATTAACGTTTTAGATATGTCTAGCACTGATAAACCGCTGTAAATCGGTTTATTTAAAGTTAGACTTTCTTTATACAGGTGGACGGATGCACAGTTTTTAGAAAAAATGAACCTATCTTTAAAAGTAGGCTTGTTCAGATATCGATCCATTGATTTTTGATTTGTTACTAGATTTATATTTTGCCTTTTACGAAGGGATTCCATTAATTTTCCATATATCGAGTTACACATTAATTTGTATAAACTTTTATGAAATTCATTTGTAGATTCCGTTCTCAGCTTAGTACAGAAATTCATGTAAGATTGAAGCCATGCTTCTTGGTAAAAACTTAAAACTCTATATACTTTTTTTAACTTAAGACCAAAACTCAATGCTTGTTTCAATGCTAAAAAATGTACTATATATTTATTTTTATCCATTAATGTGGTCATTAACTTTTTACTTTTACCACCCGGTGGCTTTTCATTTACTGGTAGAAATGGTAAATCCGAATGAATGTCGTGAAGGCATTCTGGATATTCAATGTCACATTCAAGAATATATCCGGTGGTACTATCTTTGTTTAAATTTAATATAAATTGTTGGTCGAACTTCCATACATCACTCTCCCACTTAAATGAATTTTTTGGTAATTTATGGTTCATTGCAAAAGTGTACAATGAATTAGCATCTAGTAAAAGTATATATTTCATGGGACTATCAGAATCGTATCCCTTTATAAGAGGATTGTTTGCTTTTGAATATTTCCTTACTACTTGCGTCAGACCCCCACGAATTCCATTTTCTATAAATATATATTTATCTATGTCAGTAAATAATTCTAATTCAACTTTAGTGTACAGCATCATAGCCGAAAAAGCGTAGCTTGCAATAGTAACATAGTAAGAGGGATCAAGTTTGAATTTTGATTTCATACTTTTTCTAAATTCCTCAAACACTCCACAAAGTAAAAGAACGTCTGTAACTAAATAAATATCGCTGTAATCTCCTATTGTTTTACATTCGAATTCATCCCATATCTGACAAGCATACAAGTAATCATTAGGGTCACACTCCACTTCAGTCATGTCATTATAAAAGTCTTTAATCGGAGGTAGTTTCATTTCATTATATCGTTCGAAAGAATCAATATAATTATAACAAAAAACACCTTTTCTTTTTAAATGACTATGTTTATTCGGAAAAACATCGATTAAATCCTTAAAACTATCTTTAGGAGTAATGTATACTAAGTGTTCTAGGCTATCACTCAAAAAACGAAAGGTGTCAATAAATTTTACTCTGATATTTCCAAAATAAACTGTAAATGAAATATACTTATCTTCCGTGTTAGCAATAATTTTAATTTTTTCTTTTGTGAAAAGAGTAATAAAAAAATTTAGGTCATAGTTTAAATTGTGAAAATAAATTACGATTTCTAATCTATTCATTAATATTCTTCGATTACAGTTATTACACACTCCTTTAGGATCAAACAATTTTCCTGACAGATGTGAATGATGTCGAGTTTTTTTATTTAAAGAAGTGTAAAGAGAATCACAAAGGCTACAATTCATTGATTGTGCAAAAATACATTTTTCTTTTTCGGTTAAAGGTTTTATAGGTATGTTTGTATGATATATTTTACTGATATCTTTTGCTATTGCTCTTAATTGAGTCACAAAATGGTAAGCGGCATTTTCACCTCTGTATAAAAATGGACCGACGTTTAAATTATAATTTTGAAGCTCTTTTGTTGCCTTTATGTAAATGCAGTAGGAACTCATCTGATGAACCCTCTCTATTTTTGTATTTGTTTTTTCACTATCATCAATTATTGGAGATAGTATTGCTTCCGTATCACAATAAATTACTATTGGGACCATCTCAGCCATAGTTTCATATTGATAAAATTTAATTTTTGCTTTGTTTTCTTCAGGCATAATAATCTTAGACGGTTGATTTTTCTGACACAACTCTTTATGATTTATACATTTATTCTTATTATGAAACAGTGTTAGACAGGATTTACAAATGTGAAGTCTTCTTTTTCCTCTACTAACTTGAGAATAAACGAGTCTAACCAGATCTCGAATGAAACAATAATGACTTTTTTGACCGTCTTTTAACAAGAGTAAATCAGTATGGTTCTGACCCTCATATTTGGCAATTTTGATAGGAAATACAATTGAATCTTGATTCAGACCGAATACATTTATAGTAACTTGATGTTTTCTATTATCATATTCAAATCGTCTAATAGTTTTCAAAGTAACTGGGTACTCAACTCTACTAAAATTATATTTATGCTTAAGATGTTTATAACAATTAACATTTTGAGGATTATGTTTTACAAATTTTGCCAACACACTGTAGAAAAAACATCGATTGTCATTAAAATTTCTTACATTTACTATAGCTTTTTTATTTTTTAAAATCTCCGGTAATTCAATATATGATGATACCTTCAATGGGGTATATTTGTTGATTCGAAACTCAATATTGTTAACTGACATAAAAGTGTAACCTGAGCCTTTTACTTGCATTTCACCCAATTCATTTTGAAGCTGATCAAATTGATCACTTAGAATACGATTCAAGTTAGATGCAGGAAAGACAGCTTTATTTCTTGTTTTAAAGCTACGTTTGATTTGATCTCCAACAATATTTTGAAAATTACATTCTGCTAACATGTTAATTTTAATTGCAAAATTCTTATTAAGTACCTTTATTAAATAGGAAATTAATTCAACCCTCAATTTTTCCAGAACAGTTTTCAATGTTCGAGAAAATTTCCAACGGAATTTCTTTTCTAATACATAGGTTAACAGCCTGTTCTGAAATGCTTTTTCAGTTAATTTAAATCGACTTTTAAACATTTTTTCCTTATTTATTTTATATATATATATATATATATATATATATATATATATATATATATATATATATATATATATATATATATATATATATATATATATATATATATATATATAGTCTTTTTTTTTTAATAACAACGATATTTTATAATTTTGTTGTGTTATTAGTTTATTGTTATAAAATTTTGTGTGGGTGATTCAATTGCGATTGTAACTTTTAGGTAATCTAGTTTCAAGTATTTGATTTTTACCTCAGATGCTTCTTTGACAACGTTTTTTTCTACAACAGATTAAATATATATATATATATATATATATATATATATATATATATATATATATATATATATATATATATATATATATATATATATATATATATATATATATATATATATATATATATATATATATATATATACACATACATACATAAAAGTATATGTTATCTAATTTTCCACAGTTTATAACACTTAACAATCCAGGATTATAATTTTTTCTTTTCATCGGACACACGTTTTTTAGGATTTTTTTATTCTTGGGAGTGAATAAATTTTATCTTAACACTTTTTTTATCTAATTTTCCACAGTTTATAACACTTATCAATCCAGGTTTATTAAATTTTTCCGTGAATCTATTGGGTAAAAATACATGTCCTTTGCATTCGTTAAACAAAATACATAGTTTTAACGCTGTGTCATATTTTGTTTCGGTAAATATTATTTTTTCAATTATATAAGGAAGATCGATTTCCAAGTTATCAATTTTCAAGTATTTAATTTGATTAACCTCATCACTCTCATTGAGTAGATTTAAAAGAAAGTCTTACGATATGAATCACTCACTGTCACTAAAGGAATCATAATTTATGCTGGAGTCAGTATTAAGATTACTTATACTGGTTATTTCTCCCGGATTTAATTTTTTAATTTTTTTCTTTTCATCGGACACACGTTTTTTTAGGATTTTTTGATTCTTGGGAGTGAATAAATTTGATTTTATTAATTTTGTTATCTAATTTTCCACAGTTTATAACACTTATCAAACCAGGTTTATAATTTGCTATAAATTCTTCTTTAATTTTTTCCGTGAATCTATTGGGTAAAAATACATGTCCTTTTGCATTAGTTGAACAAAATACAAAGTTTTAACGCTGTGCCATATTTTGTTTCAGTAATTATTATTTTTTCAATTTTATAAGGATGATCGATTTCCAAGTCATCAATTTTTAAGTATTTAATTTGACCAACCTCATCAGTCTCATTGTGTTTGTTCAAATAATTATTTAGTAATTTAAATAAATAAATTTAACTTTATTAGTTTTATTTTTTAAACATTGAATCACATTTTACTTTGAGTGATGATAAATCAACATCAAAGACCCTATTGCCTTATTTCCTTTTAGTCGACTTTTACGACAGGCAGGAAATACCCCAGTTCTATTCTAGCCCCAAACTGGAGGGGGAGAGGGAATTTAGTTTAAGTTTTTTTTTAATGTTATTTAAGATATGAATCACTCACTGTCACTAAAGGAATCATAATTTATGCTGGAGTCAGTATTAAAATTACTTAAACTGGCTATTTCTTCCGGATTCAATTTTTTAATTTTTTTCGTGCTTTTTTTCTTTTCATCGGACACACGTTTTTTAGGATTTTTTCTTTTTGATTCTTGGGAGTGAATAAATTTGATTTTATTAATTTTGTTGTCTAATTTTCCACAGTTTATAACACTTATCAAACCAGGTTTATAATTTGCTATAAATTCTTCTTTAATTTTTTCCGTGAATCTATTGGGTAAAAATACATGTCCTTTGCATTCGTTGAACAAAATACAAAGTTTTAACGCTGTGCCATATTTTGTTTCAGTAATTATTATTTTTTCAATTTTATAAGGATGATCGATTTCCAAGTCATCAATTTTTAAGTATTTAATTTGACCAACCTCAGCAGTCTCATTGAGTAGATTTAAAAGAGAGTCCCTATAAAAATTATAATAAAGTTACAAAAATTGCAATAATTATTGAATAATAACATAGAAAAATATATAAATAATTTAAATTTTAGTTTAGTTAAACAATGTTTTTAAACATTTTTTAATGCAGTTTCTTGTATTAATAATTTTACTTTTATCAATATTTAAATTATATAATATATATATATATATATTCTACTTATTTAATTTAATTTTTCTTATTATTTAATTATTTACTTTTCAATTCATTACATTTTTATACTTACATTGCTTTGCTGAAATTTGCAGATTATAGTCGGTGGAAAACTGAGTTTCTTAAAGACTATACTCTGACAAGGAGATCGCTCTCCTTTTATGCTAGATATTTTTAGTGGTGGGAGAATTTTGTTTACGTATATCCTATATGACGAGTGGAAAATAACAAATTGCTGAATATTATTTTTTAAATATAAAAGAATATTATCAGAAGGTAAAATTATGAAATGCAACCAGTTCAAACACATTTAATTTATAATAAGATTTAATACATATATATATATATATATATATATATATATATATATAAATATTGCTAAGAAATACAGTGTTTTATTTTGTAATAAATTTGTCATGTAATTAATATCTTCTAGATGTTATTAGTCTATCCCGTGGGAAAGATAGGCTAATTAATCTAATTACTGTGAGCGTTAAATGACATCGTACGACTGTGATCTTTGATCTTTTCTATCGAACCTCGATTATTACAACATCATTGTTATATTCCTTATAATTAAAGCGACCAGACACATTGTTTCAGAGTTTACTATTATTAATTTATATATATATTTATTTATATATATATATATATATATATATATATATATATATATATATATATATATATATATATATATATATATATATATATATATATATATATATATATAAAGTTGAATAAAGGCAGAAAATATTTTAATTTATTTCTGCTAGAATATATGTATAAAAAATAGTAAGTTAAAAATAATATAATACTTCGTTTGATCTCCATCCTTGACACAATTCATCATTTATATACAATAGACCATTAATTGTCAAAAGAAAGAACTAAAATATTAAAGTAAGCTATTTTCTAATATTTTTAAAATTTGACCATTCATTTCACAATTACTCGACTAGGTTTCAGACTCATCTAAAGATGCTAATACAACAGAGTCACACAACTAGAAAACAACGACACGCAACGTACCTTGGACCAATTTACTATAACAAACTACCAACAGAACTTAGACAGATTACTAACATTAACACATATAAAAAACAAAATTAAACAACACTTACTGACTCAACAAAATAATGATTAAACTAATATATATATAAAAATAAATGAATAATTAAGTAAAGGATAAATAATTAAAAATATAATGTAATATAATATGTATTATTGCTTATTGTTTAGCTACTAAATGGGTGTTAGTTATACTTATTTTTTGAATTATTATTTAAATTGTACTACATGTTTTTTTTTTCAAGTGGTGGAATAAAAAATATTTATTATTATTATTATTATTTATTATCCGTGGTACACTGTCATACAGTTAATTAAAAGCAGTCTAATAGATAAAAATGTAAGTTTAAAACCAAATGTTAACGAGGTAGCAACAGAAACTGACATTTCTAATTTATCATCTTCACCAATTTACTATAACAAACTACCAACAGAACTTAGACAGATTACTAACATTAACACATATAAAAAACAAAATTAAACAACACTTACTGACTCAACAAAATAATGATTAAACTAATATATATAAAAATAAATGAATAATTAAGTAAAGGATAAATAATTAAAAATATAATGTAATATAATATGTATTATTGCTTATTGTTTAGCTACTAAATGGGTGTTAGTTATACTTATTTTTTGAATTATTATTTAAATTGTACTACATGTTTTTTTTTTTTCAAGTGGTGGAATAAAAAATATTTATTATTATTATTATTATTTATTATCCGTGGTACACTGTCATACAGTTAATTAAAAGCAGTCTAATAGATAAAAATGTAAGTTTAAAACCAAATGTTAACGAGGTAGCAACAGAAACTGACATTTCTAATTTATCATCTTCACCAATTTACTATAACAAACTACCAACAGAACTTAGACTGATTACTAACATTAACACATATAAAAAACAAAATTAAACAACACTTACTGACTCAACAAAATAATGATTAAACTAATATATATATATAAATAAATGAATAATTAAGTAAAGGATAAATAATTAAAAATATAATGTAATATAATATGTATTATTGCTTATTGTTTAGCTACTAAATGGGTGTTAGTTATACTTATTTTTTGAATTATTATTTAAATTGTACTACATGTTTTTTTTTTCAAGTGGTGGAATAAAAAATATTTATTATTATTATTATTATTTATTATCCGTGGTACACTACGTACAGGTGGTTAGAGGTGATTGGAGGCGGTTAGAGGGGGTTAGAGGTGGTTAGAGCATGTTAGAGCATGTTAGAGGTGGTTTAGAACATATATTTCGTTATAGTATCCGCAATTTTACTCTACTCACACGTCATTTTGACGTTTCGTTAGTAATATGTATGACATATTGTGGTATTATTGAATGTTTGGCACTGCCATTTTATAGCGTATTTTTACGTATTCTTGTACTTTTTGTTTTAGCATGAGGATGCAGATAATGTGCTTGAGATGGAAGAGTTAATTGATGCAGATTCGGAAGATAATCCAGATTACACACCTAGTGATGATCAGGAGTAAACAAACGAAATTGATGCTGAAAATACAATTATTGAATTTGTATAAAAAGTTTCAACTGGTGATAAAAGAAAACCAAAAGCTCAATGCTTAAAACTTAAATGAGACGATAGTGCTAATGTTGAATCAGGTCGTATTTTGAAAGTTAATGTACCAGAATTAGGTGGTAGAGATGGAACAGTGTGGACAACTTTTAATATTATCCCTAACACTAAAATACCAAAACGCAACATAATTCACATCAGACCAGGACCTACAACAATTAACACTACTCACAGATGATCCAATGGAATGTTTCAAATTATTCATATGTCCAGATATAGTAACAGATATTTTGTTGTACACAAATGAAGAAATTGATAGACAAAGAAAGCAATATAAAGTGCAGAATAAATCGACTGTAAGCGATCTATCCCTCGACAAATTATACGGTTTACTTGGATTGCTAGTAGCTAGCGGGGCGCTGAAAAATAATCATTTATTCTCTTCAATTCTCTTCGATTCAAAGCTATGTGGTAACATATATCGTGCCACAATGAGCCGTAGTAAGTTTTATTTTTTAATCAACTGCTTGCGGTTCGATGACAAATCAACGCGGACCGAAAGGCAAGCTAAATCTAAGTTAGCTCCGATACAAAATATATGGGAATTATTTCTTAAAAAATGTAGAGATAATTACAAGCCGAGCTCCTACGTAACGATAGGTGAGCAACTTGTCAGGTTTAGAGGAAAATGCCATTTTCGTATGTACGTTCCCTCTAAGCCTAATAAATACTGCTTGAAAATTGGTATGATGTGTGTAGTGGCACGAACTACATGATCGATGCCATGCCTTACTTAGAGAAAGGTACTACCCTAAACGAAAGTTCCCGCTGCAGAGTATTGTGTAGATCAGTTGGTGCAGACAAGCAAAGGTTCTGGCAGGGGCGTTACTGTGGACAACTGGTTCAGTAGTATACCCCTCACTAAAAAGTTATTGGCTGATAAATTAACGGTAGTCGGGACAAAAAAAGAAGAAAAAAAAAAAGAATTACTACCTCATTGATTTAAAATATAAAAATAGAAAACAAGGATCATCATTCTTTCTTTTTTATCTTATAAAGCAAAACAAAATAAGATGGTTGCACTAATATCATCGTAACACGACCAAGCTTCAGTTAATCCTGATAAGGGAAAATCGGAGATAATTTTTAATTACAATTCTACAAAAGGAGGCGTAGATGTCCTTGACCAAATGGTGCAAAACACAAGTTGTTCACATAAAACAAGGACATGGCCGTTGTTTTTTGTTTTTTTTTCAACATGGTTAATATTTCAATGGTTAATTCCTACGTTATTTATACATGTAATTTTTTTAAAAACAACAGAACCGATTTGAAACCTCTTTTACGTTTACAATTTTTGTTGAAATTGAGCAACGATCTTGTTGCAATTTGGCAACAACAAAGGCTTACGCTTTCCTTGAGTTCTCAGCTGCGAAATATTATTCAAAGCTCTGTTGGAGAACGAGAAGATTTACAAGCAGAGTCTACATCATCGACTGAGTGTACAAATAATGATAATAAATTGACTTCAGGTAGAAAATATTGCAAATGGTGTGATTGGCGGAAGAAAAGAATGACAAAGGTCCAATGTGACATTTGTCAAGATTTTATATGCGGTGAGCACCAAAAAAAGTTATGTATTACTTGCAAGAATAAGTCTATTCCGTAGTAGTCATTTTAAATTTTATTTTTTCACCTTTTTTAGTTTACCATTTTGAAAATTATTGTGATTATTTATTTTATGTTTTATACATCTCTATTTTTTTTTTTTACTATTCATATTGTGATTTGTAAACCAGGTTTTGGGTAGATCCGTCTCAAACCTCTTTACAGAGAATATTATGGAGACTCCTCAGACGAGCCAATTCAGATTTATGAACTTCTGACTGTGACATAGGGCACTGCGAGTGCACCATACCTCGCAACTTGAACTCTAATTCAGCGAGCTAAAGAGGCAGCTTTGTCGTTTCTTTTAGCATCTAGGTGTTTCCAACAAGACTTACATTAACGATTGTTTATCTGGCGCTAGCAGTCTAGAGGAAGCCAAAACTCTTGCAATACAACTTCATTCTATTTTGGCTGAAGCTAGTCTTCACCTCAGAAAATGGACTTCTAATTACCATGAACTCCTTGATATTATCCCTGAAAAAGATCGTGAATGCCGACCTATACAGTTGGATAAAGAGCATACTGTTCGTACTCTTGGCATTATAAGGAACCCTGATTGTTGCACTTTCACTTACTCCTTTAATTTGAACACCGATTTGAAGAACGTTACAAAACGTAACATGGTCTCAGTTATTGCTAAAATTTTCGATCCCATTGGCCTTATTTCACCTTTAGTGGTAAGGGCAAAAATCTTTATGCAACATTTATGGAAGGATAATATTGATTGGGATACTCCTATTCCAAGCAACATCCTTTCAGATTGGACTTCGTTCATGAAATCTATATCTCAACTATCACAAATTTCTATTCCTTGAAAATTATTTACCATTGTTAACCCTTGCTCCTTTGAAATACATGGCTTCGCTGACAGCTCAGAAATGGCTTATGGAGCCTGCCTTTATTTAGTATGTTCTGACAATGATGGACGAAAATCAGCTAAACTCATTACCTCAAAATCTCATGTGACACCACTCAAAAGCCAGTCGATTCCGCGGCTGGAATTTTGAGCTGCGTTGTTGTTGGTACAGCAAAATGGCAACTGGTGTAGCAGTTTCATCAGCATTACTGGACCAGATGGTCCTCTAAATACCTGTCAGAACTCCAGCACCGATCAAAGTGGAGGTCACCATGTGATAACTTCAAAATTGGCACTTTAGTGCTGATTAAGGATGACCTAGCACCACCTCTTTCTTGGAAGCTTGGATGGATCGTCGAGCTCTTCCCTGGAAAGGTCAATAAAACTCGAGTGACTTAAGTCTTCACACAATGTGGACCCTAAAAAAGAGCTATCAGGCATATTTGCTGTCTCTCTATTTGTGAAGATAATACAGATTAAAGACTTTGTCATATGTATTTTTTATTAATTATTAATTTATATATATATATATATATATATATATATATATATATATATATATATATATATATATATATATATATATATATATATATATATAAATGAGAAGCATTTGATTTGTTTTATTCAAAATGAACTATTTCTATCTAATAGCAGAATTGATTCACAGCAGCTATCTATTACGTAAAGATGTTACCGTGGTTTGGCTGAAAGGTCATTTAGGAATAACACCGAATGACATGGCTGATACTTTAGCGAGGGAGGGGGATTACGAAAGTGAAAACCTAAAGTACAAATTAACAATAATGGACTCAATAAATCAAGCTAAACATCGAGTTAAAAAAAATGGATGGATGAATTCAAAGGTGATAACAGAACACGGAATTATAGAAGAATAGAGCCCACCCTGAGGTCCAAACCATGGTTCGCAGAGGTAAAAGGAAAGAACTTGGTGAGCGTGATAAATAGACTAAGATGCAACCACGGAATCTGCCCTAAGTACCTAAAGATGATCGGAAGAAGCTCCTCAGATATGTGTGACAGATGTAATGAAGTCGGAGATCTAGAGCATTTAATTATGAAGTGTACAAAGTACAGAGATAGTAGGGAGAGATTGCTCCACAGCATCTCAGATAAAATAAAACAACCAGTTCTTTATAAAAGCATTCTTCAAAGCAATAATGTCCTTGTGTTTCGTGAAATTTACAATTTTCTAAATGGTGAACAAATAAAAATTTAAATTAATAGGAAAACGAGCAAATAAAAAACATTAATACTTGTATGGCTGTATAGTTGAAAAGCTAATGCAAAAAAAACAAATTCTAGCAGATATTTGCATTTGAAAAGTACTGTTTTAATCAAATCGATATATTTAAGGGTTTTGAACAAATAGATCTATAATTGTGGTAATTCTATACTGCAACTGTATTGTTTTAATCAAATCGAGCTAAGAACTGTGGTGTCATCATTTGATTCTTTCACTTTCTTAGTAAACTAAATCGTTTGTGGAGCTCTCCGGAATGAGATAACAAGTCTTTAGAGACTTAACTCTCCTGATCATGTGGCAACACTGACTGACTCAATATAATATAGCCTTTCATAACCTCCTCTCACACTTTTATTCAATGTGCTTGTTTTCGTTGTTGTGTTCTAATACTAACACAATTTTCAAGAGTTCTTGTTACCTTTTAATCGATTTTTATAACGGCAAAGTATCAGTGATGTTTGTTAAAAGCACTGTTATGAGTCACATTGTAAATATTATAGATTGACCCGCATTACTCAACTGTTAGTTAATTCTGGGTTTGACCAGCTTTACTTTATTGTTATTTGATTCTGGATTTCTTGTAATTTTATACTTTATGTTCGACGGACGAAAGAGAAATCATGTGAAGTGATAGGACGCGTAGTTTTGTGAATATATATTTTTATGTAAAAGATTTTTAAAGTAAAGAATTATAGTGAAACTTTTGTATTTGACTTATTTATTAAAATGTGTTAAACATCGAAGACTTAAGTTATCCCTTTAAAAGAAACGAGAAGATAACAGCACTGTAGGTGAAACCAACAATGGTCAACGTAAGAAATAAAAAAATCAGAAGGTTGTAAGGTAGGTACTCAGACTATCAAAGACAATAAAGATTATAAACATTTTATCTTCTAGATTCTAGAACTATCACTGTTATTCGTCTTATGTTTTTATGTTCTAGAAGAAGAGCTCAAGTTTTGTTGCCTTTTAAAAGACATTGTCAACACAGTACAAAGTCATTTAAATGCACTAAAATTTCAGGAGACGATGTGAGGTGTGCAAAAGAAAAGTTGTTTGCCCTATCAAAAATAGAACAAGATACTCGATTATTACTTCATATATCAGTAAAGTCGTCCTTAATTGGGGAAAAGAAAACCTTATCTGTAGAATATTATGTAAGTTACATAATATTCGCATTATGTGTGCATTTTTTTTATTGGTAAATATATGCACTAATTACCCCACCCACTTCTAATTGTCCGATTTACTTCGTTTTTTTTTTAAGATGTTCCTTTTTACATTTAAGCTACTCGGTTCCTTGATACCACCCTAGATTTTTCAAGTTTTTTAAAAACACATTAAGTGTCACGCTCTCAGGAAAAATGCTGGAAGGTTATGTTTAGTTTAGGTTAAGGTTAGTACTTTGGAACCTAACTTAACCATAACTTACCAACATATTTCATTAGGGCAGACTCTTTTTTTTTTTTTTTTTTAACAAATCTATAGAATTCATCGAGGTAATACATTAGGAAAAGTTTTTAAAATGTAAAAGGAACAGTTTAAAAAAACAGTGATTCGAAGAATTAGATATAGGTGGGCCAATTTGTTTATATTTGCCTTTTTTCTATAATATAATTTGAGGAAGAATTAGTAGCCATTTTTTTTTTTTTTTTTTTTTTTCTAGATTAAAAATACAGTTGAGCAAGTTCGGGTATGCAATAATTTTATATCTCAAGCTTTACATGTGAGTCACACCAGACTCACACGGATTGCTAAAGGACTTGTTCCAAATGAGAGGCGTGGTGGAGACAGAAAATCAGCTAAATCAGCCGATATTAGGATGAACTTTTTTGACCTCATCTAGAGCCTGTCAGCTTCAGAAAGTCACTACAAGGCAAAAAGCAAAAGAATTTACCTAGATAGTCAGTGTTCTGTGCGCCGTCTGACCAAAGCATTTAACAGCAGCCATTCAGTGAAATGCTCGGAATAAATGTTTTACAAAGTATTCACTGATAAATTTAATGTTGGTTTCAAATCACCTAGTTCAGACCGATGTACGTTTAATGTCGGCATGAGGAGATAATTTCATCAGAGACTGATGAGTACAAATTAAGCCAAATGAGAGCAGAATTAACTGCCCACAAAGTGAAAGCTAAAGCATTTTTTGACCTTATGGAGAACATCGGACCTGATGCTTATGGATTTTGTTTTGATCTTGAACAGGTGAAACCCTTGGACCTATCCAAGAGGCGTATTATGCTCGCCACTTGAGACTCTATTGTTTTGGTTGTGTTCCATTAGACACCAGAAATCCACATTTTTACATGTGGACAGAAAACCAAGCGGCCAGAGGAGCCACAGAAGTTAGTTCTGCCCTAATGAACTATTTAAATTCTTTAGATTTGTCAAACAAAAAATCACTGTTCATGTTCTGCGACGGATGTCCGGGACAAACAATTTTGTAATTCACGCGTTAATGAATTTGTTATTCGACGCAAAAAATAATGTTAAAGAGATAGAAATTATCTTCCTAGTAAGAAGGCATAGGTTTTTGCCAGTATTGCCCTGGAAAAGCCTTGTTTTAAAAAGAAGAGAGCAAATTCTAAGCCTTCGGGTGAATCACAAGCGTTTGTCAATGTTGAACAGGGCCGGCCCGAGGGCCGTGCAAGCCGTGCAACCGCACAGGGCGCTGGATTGGCAGGGGCGCCAATGTGGCAAAAAAAAAAAAAAAAAATAGCCCTTAGTTTTTTAATAGAACTAAAAAAAAACAACATCATAACTCAAACATTATTGAATAAAAGAACTCGTCAATATTCACAACAGGGCTTATTAGAATAAATGAAAATAATGAATTATTTATACTTTTTATAACTCAATTAGATAGATAGACTAATATTAGATTAGTAAGAACTGTTTAAGACGGAACCACTAAGTCATTTTGTTGTTTTCTAGTTTGAAATAAAACTAATAAAAAAATAAATAAATAAATCGGAGGGGTGTGTGGTAAGGGAGATAAGAGGGATGAATATGCAGATCTATACATGAGTGAGAGAATAGAAGTTAATAAATAAGTGAGGAGGAAAGAGTGCAGTAGGACTTCTACTAGATAGAGAGTGATAGAAATACTTTGTCTAAAGATAGTAAGGACACCTGGATTTGTTATCTACTTAAGATAAACATCAGGCCAGCTAAGATTAAATCAAACCCTTTTAAAATCTTTTTAATTTTTGTTCAGTTTTATTTAACTAGGCCCTCCCTGCTTTTTAGTGTCATACATCTTATCATATTACGCAGAAAGTGAACCTCCGAAGTGGACCTTTTTCCCCTTTCCTCATCCAAAATCTCGGACCATTTTTATCGGTTATAACGACAAGGTAATTTAAGTTTTATACATTTTTGCAATCTACTCTTTAATACCTTTCATTTGATATCCCACTCAAAATTTAAAAAAAAATGTTCACTGGACTATCCGCCATTTTGGATTTGAACGGCTTAAGATTTTGAGTTCGCTATATTTTTCCTGTATGCGCGTCAAAAAAAAATATTGAATACGGCGAAAGTTTCATGTTCTTATATCTTTTGATTCAAAAGTTATTGCAACCGTACAGAGTGACAGACAGACCGACAGACATAGTTAACCATGAAATGTTGTCTGAACGAATTCTATTTAATCCCCTCGGTAGAGATTAGTAATAGTACAGGAAAGAAAACTAACCCTCTCTTTTTACAATGTGGGTTTAGGTAAGGTGATTGGACCGGGATGGTTGTTGGGGGGGGGGGGGGGGCGCCAAAATGGCAACTTGCACGGGTGAAAATTAGCCCTCGGGCCGGCCCTGATGTTGAAGCAAATATTAACAACTCAACCATTTTATGGTGGGTAGACTCAACCTCCTCAGAACATATATGCAAAGATAAGCAAGTTTTTTCTAGCCTTTCTGACTTGAAAATTCCCAAAAAAAATGTGGTTGGAAATGGTCAGGTCGTTATTGCAAAAGAAATAGGCACTGTTATTGTCGAAGCATTTAATGGCAAATCATGGATTAAAACTTCTATTGAAAATGTTCTATATGTACCCACTATGAAAGAGAACTTGCTATCAATGGGAAGTGTTCTGGACAAGGGTTATAAATTCGAGTCAGATAGTAAAAGTTGTCATATAACCAAAAATAATGAAGTGTGTGCTGTTGGTAAGAGAGAGGGCAAACTTTTTGCAATGAGTTTAATATACCCTTCTTATGCTGAAGCCTATGTCACTTTTGGAGAATGGCACTCCCGTCTTGTTCATCAAAATAAAAATCAAATAGCAGATGTGCTGAGAAGAAATAAAATTGATATGAAGTGCCCATAACCTGTAGAAACAAATACTAAAATGTGTTGAATTTGGATTGCTACGAATACATAATAAAACAGTATTTAAAGAAGAACGAAGCACAACTTTATATTTTGTATCACATGTAAAAAGAGAGAGAGAGTTAAGGTTACATGAAGAGCCGGTTAAATTTTAGTTTACAGGTTTGCCAATAATACAAGACTAAATTTAACTATTTCTTGAAATTTCTACATTATTACATGAACGTCAAGAAGGAAAGTGTAGTGTGAGTCCGACAAGTAGTGTAAAAATCAATAATCGGGAAATAAAAGTGTTGTGGGATTCAGGATCGGCGGTTAATTGCATCAATTTAGACACCTTGAATGAATTGAATATCGATACGATCAGAGACAGCTTACCGATACAGAAGTGTTACGTGTATACGGCTACGGGACGCAAAGTAAGTCGGCGGCCATCTTGCGCGAGAGTCAATTTTCGAACCGTTGTGTCATCTTATTTTTATTAAACGGAATTTACAAACATGATTAAAGAAGAAGTGTGTTTAAAGTGTAATATACTAGTGCCAGAAAAAAATGATATAGTTACTTGTGACGGCTGTAAAAATTTATGGCATATAAAATGCTTGGAAGATTTCACGACTACCGAGATAAGAGCAATCAAAATTAAAAATAACAAAAAAATACAATTTATGTGTGATAATTGCCAAGGAATATCGCTATTTACGTTAAAATCATACATAGAAATACTAACAAGCAAGATAGAGGAACTAACAAATAAAATAAACGAAAAACACTCGTGTGACTGTGTATCAATCGCGAACACCACCGTCACGCAGATTACTCATTTAAGTGAAAATCAACTTGAAATTACAAACAGACTAACACGAGTGGAAAAAAAAGTATATAATTCGTGTCAATTAACGACAGAAATTGATATTTCTGAAGAAATTAATCAAAATGATGATGGGAGTAAGGTTATTCCGGGTCCTACAGTGAAACCTTCCCTGGAAGAATCAAAAATAAATGACGTCACTAATAATAGTGAAGAAAATAAATTTTTAGATCTGACTTTAGGCAACTCAGCCAAAAAAGACAAAGAAGAAGAATTAAATAAATATAAACAAAAGATGGCAGGAAGTGTCAGTGTTGCCAACAATAATGAAAATAACAAATCCCGCCAAAATTTAAATGGACAAAACGTAATGAAAAACGAAAGTAGTAATTTTAAACATAGTTTTGCTAAGATAGCAGCTAAAAAACCTGTAAAAAAACAAATAATAACTAAAAATACAGATAATAATGAGTTGGTAGGAGTTAAAAAAGCATGGATATACCTGGGAAAGGTCCAAGCAGGCACTACCGAAGAAACAGTTAAAACATTTTTAAAGAAACATATGCCTCAGTTTGAGATATCAGTTAGCAAAAACGATTCTAAAGGAAGGAACTGTAGTTTTAAACTAGGAGTGGATTTTCATCATAAGGATGAAGTTTTAAATCATGAAGCTTGGCCTGCAAATATGGTCTTGAGTCGTTTTTTATTCCCCAGAAGGAGGGGGGAACCCTTACCTGTGTAAAAGATACTACAGTCTCTCAAAGACAGACAAAGTTACCACAATTATTTTATACTAATATAACTTCTTTGAAAGATAAGTACTTAGAACTTGAGCATCATATAAATGAAAACAACGATATAAAACTATTATGTTTTACTGAGACATGGTTAAAGAAAGAACAAACGGAATACTATGCAGTTCCAGGCTTTAAACTGGGGTCAGCATATTGCCGACCTGACAATGTACGAGGTGGTGGCTCCGCTATATATGTTAATAATAATTATGAAAATTTTGAAAACTGTAAACTACTTGAAGATATGGCAATAATGTCTGACTTTGAAATATCTGCAATTAAATTTAAGAAATCAAACACTTTAATAATATGTTTGTATAGAACACCAGATAGTGATATTGAAATATTTTTTAATAAACTTGAAGAATGTCTTGATAAAGCTCTAAAAATGGCAAAATTTATTTATATTGTTGGTGACATAAATATTAATCAGTTACTTAAAGAGAGTAAGGATACCACCAGATTAAATAACATCTTAACTGCACATGGTCTATATCCTACATGGGATAAAGTCACAAGACCAGCAAGTGGAACCTGTTTAGACAATATATTTACTAATATACCTGGTATAATAACGGAACAATCAGAATATCAATATTCCGATCATATATCCTTACAGTGTCAGATCAAAAGAATAAGTAAGAAGACTAAACCAGAGCTAAAGGTAATCAAAAAAAGAATTTTTACTCAAGAGGGCTTAGAAAATCTTAAACACAATATAAATAGTGATATATTTAATAAACTTATAAAAGATAAAAAACTGTGAAGAAGCCTGGGATTTCTTAGTGTCATCTATCAGCTCTGCTTTCCCTGAAAAAGAAATACAAATAAATACACAAAATAAAAATAAGAAAAAGATATATTCACCAAAATTAAAGGAAATAAGAGAAACTATACTTACCTTGACTTCCTTGAATCGAGATATTTCTTCTGCTATCCTGAAACAAAAAATTAAAAAAATGAAAAAAACATATAAAATGACATTAAAAGAAGAAAGATATAAAATAAATTCAGAATATGTTAAAAACAATGTTAAAGATCCTAAAAAAATATGGAAATACATTAATGATGAAACCAGTTCTAGAAATAAACTACAATGTATGTCGGAATTGAATGCTAAACAGCTAAATGATCATTTTACTGGAATAGGTAAATCCCTCTCAGATAAACTTGGAACCACAGTAAAAAAAACCATCTAGTTATATGGAGAAACCTAACTTGAATAGTTTATTTTTGTTCCCCACTGATGAAAAAGAGATCAAAGATATAATTTCTAATTTAAATTCATCTACATCAAACGATTCTTTTAATATAAATAATAAACTAGTTAAAGCTATTAAAGATGTTATTGCTAAACCACTGAGTGAACTTATTAATTTATCTATGACTGAAGGTGTTTTTCCAAATTGCTTAAAAACCAGTAGAGTTATCCCTATATATAAGAAGGACAATCCAAATGATCCAAACAATTTTAGACCTATTTCCTTAACACCGATACTTGGTAAAGTTTATGAAAAAATAATAAAAGAAAGGTTAATAAGCTTCATTAGTAAATTTAATATTTTAAACAAACACCAATTTGGATTTCGCAAAGGATTATCAACAGCAGATGCCATCAGAGCTATTACGGAATATATCTATGAAGCTTTTGAGAATAAAGAAGAGGTAATTCTACTTTCATGCGACTTAACAAAAGCATTCGATTGTGTTTGCCACAAAATTCTTTTAGAGAAACTTTACCATTATGGAATTCGTGGAATACCACATAGTCTTATAGCATCCTACCTAGATAATAGAAAACAGTATACTGAATTTAGAGGTAAAAACAGCGAACCTACATCTATCACTCATGGAGTTCCACAAGGATCCGTATTAGGACCATTACTGTTTCTACTATATATAAATGACCTAGGTGCTTCTAAAGGAATATGCATTAAGTTTGCAGATGATACAACGTTTGCCCTAAAATGCAATTGCAGAAATTTTCTAGAACGTGATATGACTGAGATATTAGAAGAAGCTAAGCTATGGTTTACCACCAACAAATTAACCTTAAATGAAAGTAAAAATCAAAAATTGTTATTTACGTTAAAGAAAAAAGAAGAAATATACTTACCTGTAAAGCTGCTGGGAGTCCAACTCGAGTCTAACTTGTCTTGGAAAGCTCACTTGACAAAACTTAAAGGATCTTTATCTAAAACATTATATCTTCTGAGAAGATTAGCTTTAACTTTTGAAACCAATATCTTGAAACTAGTTTATTACGCCCAGGTTCACTCTAGACTGTCGTATTGTATATCTGAGTGGGGGTCTTCTCCGCACAGTAATGACATCTTTATCTGTCAAAAGAAAGCTTTGAGGATCGTCTTTAGTGAAAAATGGAATGAGACCTGCAAGCTGCTGTTCATCAAACATAAAATCCTTACTCTTCCATCCATATACATATTAAATCTGCTAACTACAATCCAACCTTACTACCAGCAACTAATTCAGAAGAGTCATACTTATCCAACCAGAAATGCCAATAGAATCAATATACCAGCTCATCGTCTCCATCTGACAACACTATCACCGCACCATCAATCCATCAAGCTCATAAATAAGCTAGACATAGGAATAGTTAATCTTCCACCAGATAATTTCAAGACACAAGTCAAGGAACTTCTATTAAGTAAAGCTTTTTACTCGGTTCAAGAGTACTTAGACTATAACTTTTAGTTTAAAATCTCTTTTGACGTAGTGATGGCCTTGAACGAGGCTTACCACTGATTTATTATTATTATTATTATTAAAGTTCCCATACAAAAACAAGTAAGTGTAACGATAAGGATAAAACAGGTGGAATATAATACGATATTTTTAGTAGTGGATAAACTTAATATTCCGATTTTACTAGGGACACCGTTTCTTAATCAAAATAAAGTTGTTATTGATTATCCGAGAAAACCAATATTACTTAATAATTCTCCAAAACAAATGATTAATTTTGGGTGTAAATCGGGATCCTGTAATCAATGTGCCGTTCAACTAGGAATAAGTCCGGAATGGCCAAAGCTCCAAGTAGAGGCTGAACTACACTAAGAAAGAAGGCTATTAATCTAAGCATACAACTAGAACCACAAATTAACGATAATAAGAAATGGATAAGCCTGCCATATTTAGGAACAATCTCGGAAACAATAGGAAATCAGTTGAATAAGCTAAACATAAAAACAACTTACAAATCATACACTAATCTTAAGAAGATCATAGGTACACCTGAAGACAAATCTGATATACTAGAAAAAAGTGGAGTATACAAACTCACATGTGATACATGCCAAGGAGTATACCTAGGCCAAACAGGAAGACAGCTAAAAACAAGAATAAAAGAACACATGCACTCTTGGAACACTAAAGATAATAAATCTAGCTTCGCGGAACACCTCATAGATAATAACCACTCATTTACTAATAATAGCGTAAAACTCATACACACATGCAACAAAGGAAAACAATTAGATTTATTAGAACAACTAGAAATTAACAGAGTCCTCCAAAATAATAATATAGAATGCTTCAACGATAAAATAAACCTTAATACATCACCCCTAGTCAAACCAATAACAAATCCACACGTATAACAACTTCATGTCCTTAATTCAGAAGCCTCCTAACATTTTAAATCAACAATGTTATTATATTTATTGAAATGTATTATTTGTGTTATATTTTTTCTTTTAGTTAAACATGTAAAATTTGCTAGGAAGTTATCAACCCAGGTACAATGAGGGTGAAATTCCACCGCAATAATCCCAACTCCTCTGATCCTAGACGCAGAGATAATTCCTCTTTTGCCGATACCCAACTACCGACCTCCCCCTCCCACACCATGTACCCCAAACCCCTCGTCCTTTAACCTTTATATACTATTCCGAACTTGTAAAATTACCATTACACTGATGATGACTGAATAAGTCGAAACCGGTATGTAAGTCAAAATATATTTATGGTTTGACAATAAAATTATTGAACAAGTAAAAGTGTTTTCTTTTCTTATCAACCTTCACTATGAACTACACTATATTAATAATATTGAACCAAATACAAAGTTTGAAGAATCCTTAAAAACCCTTATCAGTGACAGCCGAATCGCGCCCGAACACCACGAAAAGGAAGAAAACTGGGATGGATTTGAACAAATAAATGGATATCCCATATTTCAGGTATCAGAAAACATTAAAACAATTATGAAAAACTTAGACAATATTAAAAGGGCACAAACACAAGACGAATACATACAGGTAGTAAGGCAGCGCATAAACTTAGTAGATTCATGATGCATAAGGAGGTCATTTATGTTAGGCAAGAAGATGGAATGAAAATGGTACTCCCTAAAATAATGGTAAGGGAAATTGTTGCCAGTGTCCATCGTGAGTATCATCATTGTGGGACTTATAAAACTCTACATATTTTACAAGAAGATTTTTATTTTCCAAATTTAAAGAAAATCGTTAAGCAAGTTCAAGTGTGTGTTACATGCCAACGGGAAAAAATAAATACCGTTGCATATCACCAACCTAGTTATTCTTTAATCCCAGATCATATAAATCATTTCATATGTGTAGATTTTTGTGGCCCATTCCCCCCTTCAACTCGAAGGAAGTACACATATGTTTTCATAATAATAAACCCATTCTCAAAACTTGTAAAAGCTTATCCTGTGACGGTAGAGACCGCACTTGTCGCCATTGAGTGTATTAAATTATATTTTAAACAAATTAATAAAGCAGAAAATATATTATGTGACAATGGACGACAATTTACCAGTAAGAGATGGTTAAAAAATCTAGAGTCAATTAATGTAAACCTATGTTTGTTCCAATTCGTCATCCTTAGTCTAATAGGACAGAGAGATCTATTAGAGATATTATTGAAAAATTAAGAATATGTCTTGATGGACACCATCATAAATGGGCACACCACTTAGGTGATGTCGAATTTAGTTTAAACGCCACAGATTGTATTACTACCAGAATGACTCCTATAGAGGCCCAGTTTGGCATTAAACCCATTAGGCCGTGGGAACACCACCCACTATTAAATTATGTAAGGGATAATATTAAAGGGAATAACGAACTAAATAAAATATTAAAAGAGAGGATTAAATCCTGTAGAAATGACAAAAACTCAATATTTGATCGAGGTAAGAGAATGAAAAATTTTAAACTCACCTTAACTTCAGCTATAAAAGCCTGTCGTTCTGCTGCTGTAAGTAAAGCTCAAGTAGAGCAAATAGGTAATGCAGAAAAGTGTGCAACTAATGTAGAGGATATTGCTGCTCTTACACAAACTCGGAATGTAAGACCTTTAGTAGCGGAACGTACTCCGCCAACTCAAGCTCGATTATGTATCAAATGTGGATACCAGCATTTACCTAAGCGATGTCCTGCTTATCATAAGCTGTGTCACAAGTGCTCTCAATACAATCACTTTGCATAGTATTGTCCTCAACGTTAGCGTGCCAGCACTAGCAGTAATAACCAGCAAAGCCACTACTGCAACCTGCTGAGTCTGCATCTACATTTAACCAATATCGAAGAAGAAATCAAAGAAGAGTAAATGTACTTGATGAAGATTCAGAGGAACCCAATGGTGAGGACCTTCCACTTTTTATTTCCACCTGTGAGATAGATTCTGTTAGCTCTAGAGGATAGTTTTATGATTTTTGTATAAATGGTAACCTTACAAGCTGCAAATTAGATACGGGTGCAGATTGTAATATATTGCCCCTTAGCAATTATGAATCTATAAAAAAGGATGGTGACTGCATAGAGCAACTAATAAAACATTAGCCCCTTATAGAGGAGGATCTAAAATAAACCTTGGATCAGACCAGATCAGACACCATTGCTGTTGCTGTTGTTTGAGAAACAAACCATCGGCCTCTCAAGCGAGTTTGCTTCGCTCGAATTTGCCTCAATTTGATTTCAAAGCAAATAGTTCTTTTTTTGTTGTGAAGAGAGTGATGATGAGTTTCATCAGAAACAGTAGAAAAAACCTATTGACCAACGTCAGCAAGTCTATGAAGTATAGCAAACAATTTTAACAGGGACACCAAAATGGCCGGAAAAGATTGGTTTACTTCATTTTTAAAAAGAAACCCGGCTATGCTTTTGAGGAAACCAGAAGCGACAAGTATAAACCGTGTTGCTGCTTTCAACAAACTTGAAGTAAATACATATTTGGAAAACTTGAGCACTGTTTATGAAAAATACAAATTTTCAGAGAAGAGAATTTTCAATGTCGATGAGACGGGGATAACTACCGTTCAAACACCCTCGAAAGTGACAGGTCCAAAAGGAATAAAGCAGTTAGGAGCTCTGGTTTTGTGGGAAAGAGGTAAAAATGTGACAGTTGTTTGTGCATTCAAAGCAGCTGGGACGTATGTTCCGCCTTTATTATTTTTTCCGCGAAAGCGGATGACTCCACTGCTTGAAAAAAATAGTCCTCCTGGAGCGATCTATAGGTGTTCAGATAATGGTTAGATCAATGAACTACGGTTTCGAGAATGGCTTAAACATTTTAAAGAAAGCACTAAACCATCAAAAGAGGATCCCATTCTATTGATACTTGATAATCATAGCAGCCATATATCCCTCGAAATTTTTAAATATTGTAAAGAAAGCAGCATTGTGATGGTTTCTATTCCTCCCCACACTTCACACCGACTCCAATCTCTTGCTTAAAGGGGCCATACAATAGAGAATGTGACTTATTTTTAAAACAACGTATGGATTAAAAAATCACGCCCTACTATCTGACAGAAATTTTTAATAAGGCCTATCAGAGGGTAGCCACAATGGACAAAGCAATATCAGGATTTAAATCTTGTGGGTTGTGGCCTCTCAATAATCCTCCTAATATTTTTTCCAATGAGGATTTTGAACCAGCAGCTCGATTTCATGAAGTCATCGACCGCGAAGAGTTAGGAAATGAATTTACTGCTCCCCTTCAAGCAAATAATAATGATATAATCCTTCAAAGCAGCATTTTTAGCCATAATTTATCTTTCGAGACAGCTCTCCCTGATATTTCACCAATTCCAATTCCTTGCATTAAAGAAACTAAAAAAACTAGACTCTGAAATTTTGACCGCAACATCTCAAAGAGAAAAATTGGAAGTCGCCGGTCTCAAAAAGAAAAAGAGCAAGGCTTGTAAGAAGATAAGATGTAAACAACCAAAGAAGAGAAGAAAAATAAAAAAATCTAAAAGAATTAAAACACCAAAACGGAACGTTCATTCTGACGAAAGCGAAGATTCTGAAATAGACAAGAAAATTATATGCAATGACGAAGATGACGATGATATTATAGATATCGACCAGCTGTTAGACACGTGCATGATTTGTGGTGAAGGCGACAAAGACGCTAACGTATTTTCTTGCTCAATTTGTGGAGAATTGACACACACAAACTGCAGTGGTTTGGACGATTCCGACGAGTACAAATGCAACTTCTGCTTTAAGAACCCAAAATAACCTAATAAATAAAGATGATAACCTGTTAGATCCACTTAATTTTTATTTTCATTTTGTGTTATTTTATCTTTAATAAGTTCCTCTGTTCTTCTGTATAGGTTCCTTTAATGAGTTCCTCTGTTGTTCTATAAGTTTTTTTGTTTATTCTGTTTCTGTATTAGTTTCCTACATTTACCTACTTTGTATTGTAAAGTATTTTTTTAATAAAGTATTACCTAACTACATGTAGTTTTAAAGGAAAAAAGGTTTTTGGTCCCTTTAACACAACAAACACAAATGATGAATGCGTAATATTACCCACGTCAACGCGCATAATTACCCTTCATTGAGGGTTTTTCGCCGCAACTGAACTTTTTGGAAAATAATTAAATTATGTGTGCCTAAGTTTAGTAATCACTTCAAAAACTAATTCAATGTCTTACTAAGTAGTTGTACTTTAAAAGCTTGCATTTTTTGCTCATTAAGTTCAATATTAACTGTAATACAGCAAATATGCCTTAAGTGCGCAGAATTCACCCACTCTCCCCTACGCAACTTAAATATGAAGAAAAACATTTTGGATGCTGCCACTCAACGGGGGGACGAATTGGGACAGCAAGTTTCAAGACGGATCAATATTGTCGGCTATTTGGTTACAGCTGAGGGGAAATACCATGACAGCTGCTGCAAAAAATTATCTTCAAAGAAACTTTCAACCGGTGAAAAAAGAGGACGTCCTGTCAATGAATATGTGGCAGCTGCTATGGAAGAAATCTATCCTTTTTTCAATGACAAAGCTGACTGCCAGTATTCCCTGGATGAGATAATGGACGTATTTACCGGGGAAAAACCGTCGGTGAAAACGGTCAAAGATAAGCTGAAGGAGACATATGGTGATCATTTAATAATCACCAAGCTACACTCCCAGCACCAGACTGCGATTTGCTTTCGTGATATTTGTCACAAAATTTTGAATGCATCATGGTATGATAGTAGTTCGAGGGGAAAAAGTGCAAAAGAAGAACGCTTGAGAGTGGTTCTAACTGCAGCTGCTATAATAAAAAATGACTTACAGCGTCAAGCTTATGACACCAGTCATTATCCCGGAAGTGATGTTTTCCTTGATGAAGCAGAGCAGATGGTCCCTTCTACTCTTTCTGTTTTAATAGAAGCATTTTTAAGTTTAATGTCCCGGGATCAAGCAAAATGTAAGAAGAAAGAAGTGTCTCTTTTACATGCCATCATAAGTGCTGTTCGCCCTCGTTCTTTTGTTTCCCCTATCATGCACGGTATTGCCTTTCTCATACATCGGAAATTTGGTTCTAAGATCTTGGTGAACTTGCTAGCAAATTTGGGGTTCAGTGACTCATATAATGATGCTCAAATGTTAGAGGTATCTGCCATTAACAACCCTCGACAACCTATACCTCTAGGTATATTCGGTCAGTATGTGTTTGACAATGCTGACTATAATGTTCCCACATTGGATGGCTTTAAAACGTCTCACAACATGGGCGGTATAATGTGCCTCACCCCAGCACATAAACTTCCTCCTGCTCTGCCGAAAGAGAGTATGAGAGCAGCCCCCCCCCCCCCTTCTCAAGACGTTGGTACATTAGGGGTTCTTTCACTGGAGGTTTATGAAAACATTAATAAAATTCGACTGAAGGCTATTGCAGTTGAGGACTGTCAGATATTTTATGGATCGTTGGTAAGTGGATGAGGATCATCCCTGAGTGGAAGGGTTATATGCGAGGTCTGTAAAAAGAAGAGGTTCTATAAGAAGAAGAGAGGAGTGCTGCACCACCACCGCCCTTCATAAATGCACCTTCTTGTGAATACCACACCATTTACACAGCCCTAAAATATGTTGCCACTCAGTGCTACCGGCTGGGGATGAATACTTGCTACGTAACGTTTGACCAGCCACTTTACATTAAGGGCCGTGAAATTGTGACGGATTGCCAAGACGACCAACTTATGAAATTAGTTGCAGTAAGATTGGGCGGCTTTCATCTATTAATGTCCTATTTAGGAGCCATTGGGTTTGTAATGGCTGGAGGCGGGTAATAGAAGTGTTGAGTATTGTATTTGCTACAAATTCAGTTGATAAAATACTGATAGGTCATGCCTTTAGCTGAGCTGGAAGAGGCCACCTGCTTGTACAGACAGTCTTGGCCGAAATTATTTTAAACAGCCTGGAGTTCTCAGAAGAACATTAGAGAGAAATCACAGCATTGTTGGTAAAGCTGAAAGACACTCACTCTAGATCTGAAGCAAAATGCTCAATGGGTGCTCCGCCAAGAATAATTGATAAATGCACTTATATCCTTTAAGGTCCTTTAAGGACCCACTGTTGCCTTGTGGGTTCAATGTTTTTACATGGTATCCCTCATGAAACAGTATATCGAAGCAGAACGTTCTGGCAACTGGGAATTGTATCTGTGTTCTGTCATGCAAGGGTCCTAATTAACAAACTTAAAAATCAATTATCTTCACAAAAATACAAATATTAGAACTGACAATGGTTTGGAATTCGTAAATAAGAAAGTTTCTGATTTATTAAAGGGTAAAGAGATTCAACATGAAAAGAACTATGTATGTCTCCTGGAAGTTACGGAGTAGTAGAAAGTTTAAATAGAACCCTACTGGAAATGGCTAGGACTCTTTTAAGGATGGTAACTTACCAGAAGAATTTTGGGGAGAGGCAATAATGACAGCTGCCTATCTCCACAATATTATCCCAAACAAGACAAATCCGAAGATAACTGTGGAGCGGAAAGAAACCTAGTGTTAAACCCTTAAGAGTTTATGACAGTCTAGCTTATTATAAAGCCAATAAACCAAATATGTCAAAACCAGAGGATAAAGCCAAGAAAATATGTTTTTTTGGTTACTCTGGGGAAAGGGAGTTTACAGAATATATGATCAAGAACAGATAAAAATCATTGAGACATTATATGTTTTGTTTGATAAAGGTAAACTGGGATGGAAAGAGTAAAATATCTAAGAAACAAAGGAATATATTTGTAATTCAACCAGATGATACAGAAGAACATACGAAGAGACACAATTATGAATAATTAAGCTCTTTCACGGATTTGAAGATATTCAAAAAGACGAAATACAAATAGAGGAACCTAACTTGAATGATAAACGGAGGCCTAACAGGACATAGAAAATGCCTACTTGCTTAGACAATTACATTGTAAATATAACAACTGTGGTGAGCCATCATACTATGAAGAAGCCATAAGATTTCCATGAATGAAGAAATTATAACTATGCAAGATTATGACGTGTGGGAAGAAGTCGATCGCCCTGGTAACAAAATAATTATGAAATGCAAATGGGTCAACAAAATAAAGCAAGGACCTTCAGGAGAGAATGTGTATAACTCCAGGCTTGTAGATATAGGTTATGGGATGCCACAATGAATGCATGGTGATTATAGTCCTGTACTAAAACAGGAATCATTAAAAATGTTACTCTCAATATCTATTAAAAGAGGGTATATAAGGAGATTTTATGACATTATGTCAGCCTATTTAAATTCTACAATAAATGACGATATATTTATGGAAACTCCTCCAGGATACAATAAAAAAGGATGTTTTTGAAGTTAAAGAAGAGTGTCTATGGGTTACCTTAATCAGGTAAATGCTGGTATACGATTAACCGACATCTTAACAAAATTGCGATGATGTAACTTTAAAACTGACCCCTGTTTATTCAAGGAAAGAATAGAACATAGTAAAATTATTTTGGCAGTCTATGAGCATGATTTTATATTAATTGGGGAAACTGAAGATGCAGCAGATACATTGGACATTATTTCAAAATAGAACAGGAGGACAATTACTATTCGGCAAGTACTGAATGGAAATTGTTTGGGTTTGGAAATAGCTGAAGAAGATGACTGCTTATACCTATAACAAAATAAATATATAGAAAAATACTTCAAAGATTTGAAATGCAGTCATGCAAACCAGTGTGGACGCCTGGGGCACGAGGAGAAAATTTGGATTTGCATTCTACTAAAGTATAAAAGGACCTTTATCGAGAAGCAATTGGGTCTCTATTATTTTTGGTTCGAAATACGAGACCTAATCTAGCTTATACTATAAGCCAACTATCACATTATAGCCAAGACCCTAGTGCATTGGAAAGCAGTGAAAAGAGTTTTTAGATATATCCAGAGAACTAAAGGCTAGTTAGAGGATATGTGGAAACACACGTTCATGCCGGTTGGTGTACTACTAAGGATTCAAAATCATTTAGTGGATTTATCATAACAGCTCGAAATAATGTTTATAGTTGGAAAAGCAGGAAACAGAATCTAGTAGAGTTGTCAACAATAGAGGCAGAATTAATTGCACTGAGCGATGGTGTTTGAGATTAAGAATTTGTTACACAATTTCTTGAGAAAGAATTCATTTCGCAACCAGTTCAAACATTCTCAGACAGCCGGCTGTTCCGGCGAAGGGAAGGTATTTTAATGCCAACTGACTCTCTAAGGCTCACTTTCAACTCTGCTGACATCCCCGACTTCATTATAGCCTCCATGTTCTATAGTCTCCGAGTTCGACCATATATTCCTCCTCCTCTAAGATGAAGATGCTTCAATTGTCTTAAGTTCGGGCACACTGCCCCCAAATACAAGAATCTCGCAAAATGTCTTTTCGTAAAGAAAAACATGCCGACTTAAAAACCTGTCTCTCACCACCTGTGTGCTCTAACTGCTTGGGCCCACACGTCAGGATCTCATCTGCTTGCCCAGTTTTTAAGAAAGAGAAAGAAGTCCAGAAAATTAAGGCTGGACTTAAAATTACCTTTTTTGGAAGCACATACCCTAGTTTACGACCCTTCATATGTTCAGCCATACGACCCTTCATATGTTCAGCCAAGAATCACTTATGCTAAAACTGCTGCAAAGCACACATTTACAACCTCTCTCTCTCTCCCTCCCCCCCCCCCCCCCCCCCCAGAAAATAAGAAAGACACAAGCACAAAGAAGGCGTTCATACTTCATCCTTCCACTTTTAAAGCAAGTCAATCCTCACCCTGCCCTTCTACTTCTGTATCTTTCCCATCTGTGAATCGTATCCCCAAGAGACAATCCAAGTTAAATCGTGATGCTTCCCTACCACCCCTCCCGCAGAGAACTAAACTAAGCCCTTCGATAACTCTTCGCCCTACTATTAATGAATCTAGCCATCCAACAACCAGAGACCGACGGAGGAAGAGATCTTCCTACAGAGAAGATCCCTCTCCCAAGCCCTGGTGGGAACCGGAAAAAAAGTTATAAGAAGAAAGCCTGGCTTAAAGGGTAGCCAAGAGCCCTTTTAGTTGAGTTAGACGTTGATCAAGCCCCTCAAAAGGAATCATGATGGAATGCTTTATCCAGTGGAATTGTAACGGAATAAGCTCTAAATGTGATGAGCTTAAGTTTTTATGTTCAACCCATAGGCTAGAAGTAGCACCTACTTTTTGACAATTATCCGTAGGGACCTAGTTTCGGACCCCCAAGGAAGAGCCCATGGTGGAGTTTTGCTAATGGTAAGGAAGGACTGCAGCATAAATCCATCAAGGCTTACTACCCATTTTCAGGTCATCTCCATCACCATTCAAGTCCCCTTTCAAGTCACCATCTCTTCAGTCTACTTACCCAACTAGACCTAGGAGGTGGAAGAATTGAACAACTTAATTAACCAGCTCCCCCGCCCTGTGATAATCATGGGGAACTTCAACACCCACCACACCCTCCTCTTGGGAGGAGATCGAACAGACAAAAAGGGTCTCGCTCTCCTAGAAATTCTTGAAAACAGTGATAAAATAGCCCTAAACTAGAGGCACCCTTACAGCAGTAGATCTTTCTATATCCTCGGTAAACATATCCCTCTCCCTTTCCTTTGATATACTAACGATCTCCACGGAAGCGACCACTTTCCCATTATAGTAGCAACAGAAAAAGGAAGATCAAATTATAGGGCTCCAACCATATGGAACGTAGATTCGTCTCTTTACCTCCAGTATCTTGAATGCGGCTGACAAGGCCATTTCTCTTTCCTCGCCCCCTCTGGGGAGTTTAGTCCAGCCTTTTTAAGTGTGTCAATAACCCTGACTGTGACAGCAGCATTTTCTTTAAATGTGAGTGTATTAGAATGTCGTCCATGGAAACTTCAACATTAGTAGTAAGTGTGCCATCATTTGCTGAAAACTCTCCGGGGCCACCCTGAGACCAAAAGGTAACCTGAAAAAGGAATACCTTCCCCAAGGAGTAGCGATTGTGAGGTATTTAGATGAACGCTGAGTTACCTTGAGTTGCCAGAAACCCTTGGCACAGTCGAGTAAGGTGAAATTCTTTTTAATAACTCTGGGGAGGTCTACAGATATTCGAAATTAGGTGATAAAGCATCGTATGCTTACCGAGTATTCAATAGGGCCAATTCTCCGTACGGGACGAGATGTTAGAGAGATATTTTAAAGAGGATCCCGACTCATTTTAACCCGGAAATTGAACTGTGGTTTAATCACCGTCATGCCCACACCTTAACTGACTTTATAACATTAATCCATGATTTTGACAAGTATAATAAGAATAACAAAGAAAAAAAAATCGCAAACTGCCCCAGTTTGACTCCCCAACAGACTCACAACAATTAGGACTGTAGAGGACTTACAAATTATATTCCTTACAAAACTTAGTTACTGATAAGGGACCAGAACCTAGGTCTAGATATAGTACTGATAATGCAAAATTTAAGAGGGATTTTAGGGAAACAAGGATAAATATAGGAATCGCCAAGGAAACTATAAAGAGGAGAAATGTAATTATATCGGAATGGAGAGTTTTGATTAAGATCAAGTCGAGACCTGTGAAAAACGGAAAGACTTTAAGAATGGTCGCGTTATTAATGGAGTATATTTTCCTCATAAACAGGAAAACATAGAGGACTAAAAATGGAGTCGTTTAATTCCCTCTGAATTGTAAATGACTCCCTAGGCCACGATACTCTTGAAAATGATAAAACAGACTTACATTCCCCTACTTGCAACCCTCAAATGATCATAAAACCTAAAGGAAGACATTCAGTTCCAGCCGAAAAAATGACAAAACCAGCATGACAAAATTTAATAAATCTCCCGAAGGTAATCAGATAATTAATTCAGATTGTACAGACCCTGTTAGTTGCTAAATGGGTATGATATCGATATTAATCTATTAAATATTGGGACTCTTTTTATGGAAACCATCGAAGACTTATTAGCCAAAGAGAACTACAGCAGGATTCCTAGTATATTTTTGCCTCAGGTAGAACTTGTTCTAGAAGATACGATCAAATGTCTGGGTCTGGTTGACACGGGATCTACTATATCTTGTGTTAGTTAAGAATTCATAATTGGTTACTTGTTAGATCATGTCATATTTCCTCTACAGTTGGAAAAAAGGTTAAGATTTCAGATCAAATCTTTTAAATTATTCTGCGCTCAACTCAAATTACAATTTTGGTTTTCTAGTGGCAAAGAATCTAAACATGGATCTCATATTAGGAAACAATTTTTTTTTAGCCAAGTGGGAAGCTATAATTATCTATGGAACTGAACCAGTCACATTTAATAAGGAAACTAGTTAGATTATCACTCAACATAGCCCTTCAAGACACGACTCGTTGAATGTATTGCAAGGTTCCCAAATAGGGGGAAATCAAAACTTGGGGAATTTTGACCTTGCTAAGACTATTACCAGTCTTTTTAAATAAGTATGAACTGAGCAATGAGAATCTCGGAGCGGCGTCTATAAAGTTGTGCTTTCGCACTTTTTTGGACTTAAACAAGCCTCAGGCTTTGATGCGAGAAAATGATTTAGATTAATTTTGTATAAATGAAAATTTAAAATACTAAGAATGTAAGGTTGAGAAATAATAATAGAATTCATACATTTTTAATATGTTCTTTTAAACCTTTCTTTCTTTTCTTAATGATATATATTTTAAGCGCAAAAGAACAGATTTAACATTCGTATGCGATTCTAAGGTAAACATATATTTTAAAGAAACTTATCCAAGTAGACATCCAGTCTCCAGTTCCAGGGAAGCGTAGAACTCCTTTGACGGATGTATATTTTCAAATATTTCTCAGACCAATGAGATGAGATGAAATGATAACTCCTTGTATGCGATGAGTTAGATAGGAGATCCTCCTTAGGACGAATAATCGAATTGAATATTTAATACCTTTTATAAAATTGATAAACTGGATCAATGAATGAATTTAAAATAAAACTACTCCTCCAACTGAGGGAATCCGGATAATAACTCACTGTTAATTTTACGAGATCGGGCTTCCCAGTCATCTGGTGAACGGCATCCGACTGACCACCTGTCGCTCAGTCTCCCTTCTTCTCATTTGCATATTATGTCACACCGTTGGCGTTTCCCTTCAAGCTGTCATCCTTTTCTTAAGATTTATTTTACCGGCCGTAAAATTAGCTTCGAAGTCCTTTGTATGAACGTTTGGGATGCCTGGAAGAAGAATCAAGCCTCCTAGAGGCCTATCATTCCAATTAAGTACGTTAACTTTATTATTTGACTAATGAATGTCGGGGGTCCGAGAGTTTTCGGCCCACGCCTATGGGGTTCCGAGACAACATGATCCATTTTGGTGACATCTATATGGCGCCAAATTCAATTCGGAATCGGAAACTACGATTTCGATGTACCTCAGTAAGGGGAACCTCTTAGTATCATTAATTAAAAAAGATCACGATATAAGCGACTCAGTGATATATCTTTATTTAGAGTTTTATAATTCTAATGAAGATTATTTGGTAACACTGTGTGTTAGATAATATGTTGGATTTTAGAATACTCCATTTTGTGGTAGTGATTGTTTTAAGTATATATGTGTGTTTTTTGTTTTTATGTACAGATGTTAGAACATGTTTATCTGTTCTCTTTATGTTTCTAAAGTAATTACAATATGGTCTGAATTATTTTTTTTTATTTAACATGATGCCAGGTGTGCTTCCGTTTTAAGCAGAGTTTATTACTCTAATCGAGTTTAGTTTATATATTACTTTAATCGAGTTTAGTTTGTATTAGGTTGAGGTGTCGCGATCGCGATGGATCATTTACAGGATTTTTTTCAAGCTCTAACTTAGCAACTTCGTCTTCAGAGTGAATAATAAATAAACGTTTAGAACCAATTGCAGGGGTTCTAGACGTGACGTGCAGGGGCAAGTGCTGTTTCCCCAACCGTTATCTCTAGATGGCGATATTTATGATAATTTTTGTTTATTTAAATCCAACTGGGAGACCTACAGCAAAGCAACCGGTATGGATAAGTGGCGAGCTGATGAGGACCAGTAAATGGTATGCATCTTAATATCACTAATAGGAGACGCTACTAAAGTGAAGTATAATAACTTAAATTTGTCTGAAGAAGACAGGATGACCGTACCAGATTTGTATAAGAAAATAAGTGTTACTATAATAGCAAGCAGACACCCGATGTACGAACGATATCAATTATAATACTTGTAACCAACAAGAAGGCGACAATTTTGAGGATTATTTTGTCAGAGTTTCAAAAATCGCTGATAAATGTCAGTGGGACAAAGTTAGTCCACAAGATAAAAAAATCCACAAATTCAAAAAAAAAATATGTTTCGAGATTGGATAGCCTTTGGAATCTCTGACCAAGAATTAAAAAAGAAATTCTTAAAAGCAGATCCCGATAAGCTTACTTATGAAGATGTTATTGAATCCTGTAGGGTTAATGAACTTACGGAGGAAAAGTTTAAACGCTTGAGTGTTAAAGAATATGATGTTAACAAACTACAAAGTAAGGTCTCAAGCGAATTCAGTTACACTTACATCACCACAATGCAAATTTTGTGTTCGCCAACATCTTAAATTATGCTTGCCCAGCCTTCAAATATAAATGCTAAGTACGCAGTATGGTACTTAGCATGGCCATTTACTTGGTGGCCATTTTTTTACTGTAGAAAACAATGATTCTACATTTTTATCTATCAATAACCGGCATGAACTTGATGACATAGTTTTATTGAAAACGATGAAATCCCAGTAAAATTTTTAAAATACTTGCAGAGACTAATTATATGTATCACGTAAGTTAAATGATTTTAAATTTTTTTTTACAAAAAATACTTCTGGAGTGGGTAAATTTGATAGAACCAGAGTGCCAGAATTTTGAAGATTTTAAGGAAAAGTTGATTAATATGTTTTGAGCAAAGTCCACTATAGCTAAGGAAAAAAGAAAGTTATTTAATGGAAGATACTTTGAAAATAATCAAATTGATAAATCTAAGTATTTTATACGTCCTTACAATTTGGGAAAAAGCTCTCTGCCCTCACTTAACAGATCCTGAGTTAATAGATGAGATAGCTAATCATTATGATAGAGATCTATTTTTTCAGTATTCCCTTTTGACTATCATTAATGTGGCTGAATTTTGTCATTTCCTTTTTGAATATGAAAGGAGAGAAAAAGTTGTGCAGAAAAAAATGCATGACACGAAATCGGCCATTTTATAATGACAAGCAATCATCACAAAACAACAACAGTAACAACCATAATCCTGAATGGATGAATGAAATAAGGAAAAATCCAGATAATGGACATACAAGTTCACAATATGATAACCACAATCAACCGAGACATGTCAGGTTCAAAAGTTATTCTAATGATGAGCCCAAATCACCTAACAAACCTAATTATGGTTCAAACCCAAGTACTAGTAAGGTTAACGCCATAGTTCAGGTTAACGAATATGACCAAGATGGTTCTCAACTATCAAGTTCAGGTTCAAACCAAGATATTTGACTATCGGTTAGTAGGTTATTTGAGAATTTTGAGTCACTCTTTGTTCCGAATGGAAAAAGGGAGGGCTCAAATTTTAATTTAAAGGGTTACACCCCTGAAATAGAGATACAAGTTCAAAGCTTAAAACTTAATGTCTTTTCCTTGAAACGACCATTCAAATAAGCTAACAAAGGCCTCACTTAATATAGCCTGTCCAAGTTAGGGGAACCTCTCATAGGTTGTTTGCTATTATCATTATAATGGAGAAACCTCGTTATTTCAAAGAATCTCTAACGACTGAAAACATTACTTATGGCAGTAACATGGAAATTGGCCTTGGTGGATCAATATAACTTAATTTGGGGCAAAGAATGGAACCCTACTTCAATTAAGCACCCATTAAATGCCAAAAATTCATCTTCACTTAATTTTAGGCACATCTTTTTGTTGTGTTTAGAGATTGCCCTCTTTAACGATAAAAAAATAATATTAATCGTAAATAAAGATAAAAAAAAAATTGATAGCGGAGTCAGTAGTCTACTTCAATTTTCGGTCCTGCTGTTTGCGTCTCCTCCCATTTAAAATTATTAAATGCATGTGACAGACCTCGTCCACTCTTTTTCCATTAAGCCTCGTTCACACGATGACACTAATGTCGTGACATTTAATGCCGCGACATAAGTGTCGCCGATTGTCGTCGTTTGAACGGTAGATGTCATGGCACTAAAACGCCGTGACATCGACTTCCAACCATCAAAACATTTTTAAGTTCGTTCAAACGGTGACACTAACCTCGTGACATTCAATGCCACGACATTAGTGTCACCGAGTGCCGTCGTTTGAACGGTAGATGTCATGACACTACAATGCCGTAACATCTACTGTCAGGGATCAAACTTTTTTGATATTTTGACACTAGACATCACGACACTGCCTGTTGAATACGTTGAATAACCTTCTTTTTTTGAAAACCCCTATATTTATTTGTTTATATTTTCTGTACTATTTGCTTTGTATTGAATTTGAGCTATTTTTATTTAATTTAAATTAATAAAATACAAAACACATAATGGCCAAGTTTGATATAATTAATTTTATTGAGCTGTACCAACAATACCCATGTTTATGGGACAAGGCTCATCCCAAGTATAAACAGAGAGATAAAAGAGATCTGGCGGAGGAATACATCCTCAGTCAAACAGAAGGGGTAAGTAAAATAAATCATTATTTATGTACCTATCTATATCTTATTATTATGCAATAGTATATCTATTATACAAACATAACTGCCAACGTTATATTCATTAATTATAACCTTTACCCTTACAATTTTAGGTGGAAGCCTTAAAGGCCCTTAGGTCTAAAATAAGATCCATAAAAGGGACATACAACAATGAATTGAGGAAAATAAAATCTTCTATGATAACTGGCTCTGGATCTAATGAAACATACAAGCCAAAGCTTCATTGGTTCGAATTTGCTGACAAATTTTTATCCACAAACCGGGAGTGCGACGAGACCGAGACAAACTTGGTAAGTAAAAATAAAAAAATAATGTAATAAATGGTGAACATTTTAAAACATAATATAATATATATATAATTTACATAAATAAAATAATTAATAATTTTAAACAACTTGAAGGTTCACCATCCTGTACTGCCATTCAACCTTTCCTTCTCCCATAAAGTAGTTGGCAAATTGCATTCGCTTTCGACGGGCAGTATCTTAAAAGTTTCTGTCTCTTGAAGGGGCCAAGTTCATCATCGTGCCCTGTTGCGGAGATAACAGTCTCCAAGAACCTGAATCCAATCTATTGTTTTCCGCATCATCAAAATCGGGTGAAATGCCATGATTGGATTTGGCTGTTTTTCTAATGTAGTTATGAAGGGCACAGCAAGCCTTCACTATTTTTACAACTTTTGAAGGTGCGAGGTCTATTGCTCTTAAAAATATGCGAAATCGAGCTCCTAAGATACCAAAAGCATTCTCGCTAATTCTTCGTGCTCGACATAGTCGGTAGTTAAAAACTCTTTCCTTAAGGCTTTGGTTGGCACGTCTTGGGAAAGGTTTCATGAGATATTCTTTTAGTGGAAATGCGTCATCTCCAATAATAACGCTTCCCTCGGGAAGGTCCAACTGATTCCGAACTATTGCGGCATTCAGCGCCGACTTGGCAAAAATCCCTCCTTCCGATGCACTTCCGTAACTACCATCGTCTATACAGGTGAAATTGTAATCATTGTCGACTAGTGCAAGCAAAACAATACTGAACTGATGTTTATAATTATAATATAAGGAAGTAGAATTTGCTTGGCACTTTACGACTATATGTTTGCCATCCATTGCTCCAACACATTTGGGAAAGTTCCACCTCGAGTTAAATCCATACATAATATTTTCCCAATCACTACTTCTCCTTGGAACCTGTAAAAATAATAATAATTATTTATTTTTTCAGACCCTGAATTCACCATCATTAGATGGCAGTTGCAAGGGAGGACTCGGCAGGCACATTGAAACGCCGCGATGACCCCTCTGCTAACACGCAGGAAGGGCACGATGACCCCTATGCTGAAACACAGGAAGGGCACGATGACCCCTCAGCTAACAAACTGGCGACGTCGTTAAACAGGGAAACGTCTAAGCGAACCCCAAAGAGAAAGAAGGGTAGCGATGGAGCCTTGGAAGACGCCTTGCAAACGTTAAAATATGTCAGAGAAGAAGTCCATGAAAAAGAAAACAATGAATTTTTCTTATTTGGTAGACAAGTTGGAGTGCAGCTAAATAAGATGTCACTCTCAACAGCCCTCATAACCCAAACAAAAATTCAGGACTTGCTAACTGATGCACGGCTTAGTGACCTTAAGCACACCTGCCCCTCTTCTTTCTCCCAAAATCCAAGTGTTTCTGTATCACCGAGATCCACCAGCACTCTGAACAGTGACAATAGTGCAGTGATAATCGTTCCATCCCAATCCGAGATAGAGAGGAATACTGCTACATATTTTTCTAATTGGGGACCTTTATCCTAGTTTAATCTTATTTTATTTATTTTTTATTATAATGTAGCAACTAATAAAAAAAATTTGTATAATAATATACGGTTTTTTTTTATTTGATCTTTACCTTTATGAAATCTTTAAGAGCATTGTAAATTGCTTCTAAAACTTCTTCCATAAAACAACTTATTGTATTTTTTGGGACACGATATAAGTACTGCAGCGAGGTCATAGAGTCACCGGTTGCAAGGTACCTCAGGACTACTTGAAGTTTTATAGCTGCGGGAATAGCGTTTCTCATGGTCGTGTTCTGCTTTTGTATTGATGGTCCACCCTACAAATTTAAAGAACACCATTAAGTACCTACAATACAAAGATTATAGAAAAAAGTACGAAACATATTGGTAGGTACCTACCTTTTCTAAAAGTTCATCAAACATGCCCTCGTCAATGCGAAGAAAATTGCAAAAGGACTTAAAATCCTCCATTCGTAATTCCTCTAATAAAGTATTACAAATTCCCAAAGAGCTCCTACGTCTTATCCACTCTCTCACCCACGTTCGCTTTTGCTTACTTCTCTTTTTTATTTCCAAATTTACAATTTCTTGAACTACATCAGCTACACCAGCTAACAGATCTCCCATTTTAAAACAATAAATACAATAAAGTACTAAATTGTAAGTTTAAATATTATTATTTACATTACATAAAAAACTATCATATTATTACTTTGTTTTGTTTTGCTATTTTGGAAGAAATGTCACAACAGTGTGGGAGGGCGTGTGACACTGAGTGTCATGACATTTAGAGTCATGACACTCAGTGTCAAGCAGTGTCACGGCATTAAATGTCGCGACATTAGTGTCATCGTGTGAACGAGGCTTTATGCTGTTAGCATTGATTTGATTTTTCTTTGGATTTAATTTCATAGTTTTAACACAACTTGTTAAATCAGCACCAACAATACTGTTAAGTTTCAAGATACTGCCATCCCCAGTACTCTCGTTATCACAGAGTACATCGAAATTTTGTGTTAAAAATAATCTAAGATCACCAACCTCGATGCAGTCCGTTCTCACATGGGTTATCAACTGAGGATTAGCTTTAAAGATACCACGCAGCAGGTGTCGAAGTTTTCCTCTATCTATTCTGATACTTTTTTCATACTCTCACAATTGAATAATTTGTACTAAAAGGACATATACATGTATGATATTTGGAAAGGGATATTTTTTGCATTTTTCAAGAAATAAAACAAAATATTTTAAATTGTGGCACTTATTTAAATACTTATTTAAGTTGCTTATAACATGTGCATTATGTAGTTGCAATTTTCAAAAAAAATTAAAAAAAAAAAATCATTTGTCATCAGACGTTTTAGATTATTGCAAAGAAAATGAAATTACAATGTTATCTTTTCCAGCACATTGTAGCCATAAGCTTTAACCTTTGGCCCGACGTGTTTACGGCCCGTTTAAGAAATACGTGAATTCAGCCTATGACAGTTGGGTGACAACAAACAGACGTTCAATGACAATTTACGGCATACCTTGTATCGTGAAAACTGCCCCTTTTCACACGAAATGAACCCAGTAAACATAACAGCAGGTTTTCAGGTTACTGGAATATGATCGTTTAATAAACATATTTTTACCGAGGCTGATACATGCCTTCCTGCGTCACTGATAGACCAGATCCTTCAAATATGCCAAACTATTCAAGTGTTCTTTCAGAAGAAAATAACAACCAGATTTCATTGATTGTCATCCCAGCAACCCCTTCTGGTTCTGCGGAAATAGGCCTACAGCAAACCTTCCCATCACCAGAGGAAATAACACCCTTACAAAAGGAAGAACCCAGGAAAGGAAAGAATTAAAATAGAAGGAAAAGAACATCTGCCATACTGACAGACACTCCTATAAAAGAAGCAAAGAGCAAAGAGCAGCAAAAGAAAGAAAGAAGATCAAAACTGAAAAAAGAATAGAACAGAAACATGAGAAGAAAAAAATCATCAAGAAAGAGAAAGAAAATAACAAAGAAAAGCTATATGTTACAAAGAATTTATTTTGTGACGACCCTAAACAGCCTGGTGGGTAGTGGTCAGAAGCGCCGAAAAAGGACAAATAAAGAAACAAAAGCACAAGACGATTATGAGGATGACGAAGAAGAGTATAAAATATGCTTAAGTTGCTTGAAGGCGTTCAATCAAAGTACGCCTGGGGAGGAATGGATCCAGTGCACCAGTTGCTAACGTTAGGCACATGTACTGCGGTGTCTAACATGTCCCTGTACGAAGGCGACCAATTTATGTGGTGTCTACGTATCAAGTCCCAGAGGAACCTCAATACAAATTAAATATATTAAAAAGGAGAAGTCTAAAAAAAAAGATTTTTTTTTTAAATAATTTGTAATTTCATTAAATAAATTTTCACATAACTTATTTTAAAAATTCAATAAGCTTTAGCTGTTTTTTTTATAGTAGAGCATTAGGCTTTTTATATTATAACATCAATAAAAAAAAATGTGGTTATTCTTAAGTCTCAAGAGTTCGAAATGTTCAAGAAAAAATAGAAAAAAATTGTAAATTAAAAAAAAATTTAAAATTTAAATGAATCTTTATTTCCTATTCCCTTGGATTTACAGAAATAATTTTCAGTAGAAATAAATATCTTAACATTAATAAAATTAATTAATTAATTAAATGGTCAAAGGTTAGACTATCACATAGTGATAACAAGTAAGTCCAAACTAAATTTACTTATAAAAAAAATTCTTAATATTTTTTTTTTTTTTATTCTTAGAGAGAAATGCTTTTTTTAAAATTTCAATTAGCTTAATACTAGTTTAAATTATTGTATAACTTTTCTTATTTTGAATCCTTAATTTTTTATCAGAGAGTTAACTTGAGATTAAAATAATTTGTTAATATCATGATAGCAGATATGAGATTAGTTTTTCTATATAAACAAATTGCATACTGAGAGAGGTGTGAATCTTCGACTCCCGTTCACGCATGATGTATCACCCATCGAGAGATGTGAATTCATGTAGATCAGCCATTTTGGCTTATGATGTTAAAAAAAAGTTTAATTAATTAAAATTTATTTTCTCTTCTATGGAAGATTTCCTGTAGCCGTTTTAACTAAGTCTCTATCTGATATCATTTTTTTCTTTTGGAAAATAATTAATTGAATTAAAATTAAAATTTGTAATTAGCAGTTGGCTAAAAAGTTAATTTTTATGTTAAGGGCCGTAGTTGGTTACCGGCGTAGTTAGCCGTGATTTCATGTAGGTGAAATTTCTTCACAAGAGTGGTGCGGACGATACTTGATTTTGTATTTCAATCGAGCTTATTTAGAGAGCACTTCAGCTCCACACTTTTTTTTCTACAAGATTTACAAAAAAAAAAAAAAATATATTAATTTTTGTTTTTAAGAAATTATGTTAGAAAAACACACATGGTAAAAGATGTACCTAATATTTTACATGAAAGTTTTTAAAGTCATTTTAATTTTTTTTGTGAGAAGCTAATTGAAATTTAAAAAAAAGCATTTCTCTCTAAGAATAAAAAAAAATATTAAGAATTTTTTTTATAAGTAAATTTAGTTTGGACTTACTTGTTACCACTATGGTGTTCAGGTATTAATGCTTAGTTACTTTGGTGGAAGGCCACCGTACTTTTTTTTTTTTTTTTTTTTTTCAACAGGTGTCACACGATCGGATAACACTTTTCACTATTTTTTTTAGATTTGGATAATTATAATTACAATAAATCATCCAGGATGTTAGCAAAAAATTGCCGTCAGTTTATATTTATCCAAGGGGCCCGTATAAATAACAATTTGACAAATGGAGCCCCACCAGGCTCACTAGCTTTAGCCAACAGTCCAAGCAGCTCTTGGATGACCAGAGAACTATTTTTAAAAGTTTTAATACACATTATATTATATACCAAATGTTCAAAAGAGAGCCCTATCTTAATTTTAATAGAAAATCATATTTCTGACTGCAGTCTCGATGCAATAATGTATGCCAAAGACAATGCTCATAAGTTACAATCACTTGACGTTGGAGTCCTGGGCCCATTCAAAACTGCTTTGGCAATTGCTCAGAGCGATTATTTGCTATCGCATCCAGGAAGTAAAATAACGATTCAGGATTTGGCTAGCCTTTCAAATACTGCTTTTATAACTGGATTTTCATCAACAAACATTATCAACTCTTTCAAGAGTCATTTATTCATCAAGCTAAGCAAGTCGATGATACATCTGTCGAGACCCTTTCTATGCCAAATGTTCCTCTTTCTTCTGAGCAAAGTAGAGTCCTTGACTTGGTGAGGCAAGTTAGATTACATCTTAAGAGATACAGAAAATGAAGCCCCTTAAAATGTCATTGTCCAAGGAAAAGCGGGTAGTGGCAAAAGTACAGTGGTGTCAGCAATGACATATCATTCACGAGTCATTAGGAAACGACAGTTACATCCTTGCGGCTCCTACTGGAGCAGCAGCTGTTAATATAGGTGGATCTACACTACATAGTGCACTTCAAATTAACATCGAGAAAAATTATAAGCCACTTAACAACGAGAATTTGAAAGTACTACAGCTAAAATTAAGAAGCCGTCGTTTCTTAATTATAGACGAAATGAGCATGGTAGGATGTTCTCTCCTTAAACAAATTGATAACCGTCCTGATGAAGCCCATAAACCATTTGGAGGAATATTTGTTTATTTGCTGGGTGACATAAAGCAGCTTCCTCCTGTACTTGATAGGCCAGTTTATGGTACCAGTTTCAATGGTCCACTTTATGATCAAGGGCAGCTGCTGTTTAGAATGTTTGAACGTTGTGTTGTGCTAACTTCATGCCACCGTCAACAAGGGCCATCTCAAGAAAAATTTAGATGCTGTCTTGATCGCCTTAGTGTGGGAAAGAGTACTGTTGATGACTGGCGGCTCTCAATGAGTCGAGAAAAATCATCTTTGCCTCCATCTGAAGTTGATTCTTTTAAACACGCTATCAGACTCTTTCCTTACTAATGCAAAAGTTTCAACATATAATGTCTCTAAGTTAAGTCGACTAAATTCAGCGGTTGCTTTAATTTAAGCACAACACAATAATCTAACAGCAGCTAAAGGGTCAATGGAAGAAGCGCAAGGGTTGGATTCTAAATTATATCTTGCTAAGGGAGGACATGCTAAGGAAGGACATCCAGTGGCCTTGTAAACGGAACAGTTGATGATATTATTTACAGTCCCAGTTCAAGTCCTCCACACGATCCCCCTATAGCTATTACCGTCCGCTTTGATAAGTACCAGGGACCTTCCGTTAACGGAACTGTACCAATTGCACCGTTGACAAGGACTTGAATGAACGGAGGCGTTTCCTGTTCTCGAAATCAGTTGTATCTTATTTTAGCCTGGTCAGTAACAATCCATAAGTCCCAGGGTCTAAAACTCGACAAGGCAGTTGTTGACGTACCGAGTTAGCTCCAGGTTGTCGTTCTATCGCGAGTAAAAGAATTGCCTTCTCATTGACCCTGGATTCAACTTTGACCGTTTAACCAGGATCAGCTTAATGAAACTTATTTCTCAGAGAATATTAGAAGAGGAAGACTAAACAGGTTAAGTAATTTCATCATAGACTCTGATATGTCTCAAGATCTAGGCTCTCAACTATCCTCAAAATCCTAGTTTTTTACAAATAAGATCAAGCAGATATTTACCGGATAACTTAAAAAAAGTAATACATCCTGTTATAAAAAAGAATGCATACTTCTTACATCCCGAGAATATACTAATTGCCATGATAAGCGACCCAAGAGATAATGTCAGATTAGATACTTGGAAAAAAATTGTATGGTGCAGAGGACATATAAATCACTCTATTAAAGAAGTCAGACCTTGTTTTGTCAGAAAATAAGCGGAGCACTGTGAATAGGTGCGGAACAGCCGTTGCAAAATTCTTGGGTGAAAAAAAAATTGTACTGTAAACAGTTTACGATTCTGTAAACAGCACGACCGTACAATTCACTTTTACCACAATCTCTAACATGTATTAATTATATAGATATAATCTTTCAAATGTATAAATATTAATAATAAACTGTGTTGACAAAGGGAGATATTCTCTTGAGTATAAAGCGATTCTCGACTGTATTGATAACTGCAGATTAGCCTGATAGGGGAATGTTAACAAGGTTCTGTCAAATATAACATAGTATTTAGGTTTTCGCTAAATTTATTCGCATAAAACATAGCATATGTAGATTATAATGTATAAGATTATATATTTAACTTCATTCCCTCTAGTCTTATTCAAACCTTATTTGATATTTGTGAAACGAAAATATAATATCCGCACATGATATAGTATGGGCAAACTCTGCATTTATTGGTGGATAAAACACCAGAACAGACTAATGAGTGAGAGAACGTCCATGTCAGGAATTTGAGGAAAACTAAAATATTGTCTGGACGATAAGTTCTATTTTTTATTTCATCTATATTTACATAATTGTTTTAATTTTGCAGATGGTGGTTGGAACCTACTGAAGGAACTTCAAAATCCCTATGGACCTGACTCTCCCTGCAAGTGGAAGGAAGTGTTTTTAGGAGGTATTAGTACCTCAAAACACACATAAAGCCTTTTTAAACCCTTCAACGTTAAAAAAGACTAACAAATAATATTAGCTTAATGACATTCACTAAGATTAAATTCAACTTAATTTCTGTAAATTGACTTTTCTTTTTATGACAAGGGTATTTTTACTGCTTAACTATGTATTAAAACATCGTATTTAACCTTTTTGTGTCATTTATGTGAATAAAACAGTTTTTTTAAATTTATTTTTATAATATTAATTTTTTAACCCTTCCAAATATGTAAATAATATTTATTTTAGAAATTATCAGTTCTTCTTCTTAATAATGAGGAAATATTTGAATTTCTTAACATAATTATGAGATAATGGCATTTTAATTTTTCAGCAATAAGAAAAATCAAAACAATTGATACAAGTTAAAATTCTTCAAAAATTAAATTTGCTGAATTCGTTATTTTTATTTTCGTTGTTTTTATGTATTTTTTAGTCATTAAAATGGACTGAGGATGGATGACCTTACTTAGGGTCGAAACGTTTCCTACCAAAATTTAATTGCTGTTTTTTCTACACCTACCTTATCCATCTTTTTTTAAAAATCGATTTATTTTTATTTTCTTAAATTATCCAAGTTAGATATTTAATATACATAATATTTCAAGGCACTGAAATATTATGAGCATAATATGTAAATTTAATATCTTTTAAGTGGGTAAAAATAATAAATTAATATTTTAATTATGAATAGCAAGGAGGAAATAATATTCTTAATATTTTTTATTTGAAATTCCCGGACTTTTTTGGATTAGTTCCTCTTTTTTCTGTAGTTTGAGGTGCGCCACTGTTTTTCTCCCCACTCTAACCTGGTCAAAGCTCCTTGAAGAGGGGAGACGACTATCTCTATATCCCTCATCTCTGACATAGACCATCTTGGCCCTCTTCCCTCCACCTGTAAAAAGTATGCACACCTATTCATTGTTATAGATGGTTTCTCTAAGTTCTCTTGGTTGTATCCTGTGAGAAACACTGGTTCTGAGGAAGCTATTCAAAGATTAAAAAAGCAGGCAGCTGTATTTGGAAACCCTAGACGTATCATTTCAGATAGAGGTACGTCATTCACCTCCAACATATTTGAAAACTATTGTAGAGAGAAAAAGATCCAGCATATTCTTATTACTACTGGCATGCCTAGAGGGAATGGACAGGTCAAACGAATTAATAGATTGGTCATACCTATGTTATCCTTTCTTCACAGCCAGGTGAATGGTACAAATTTGTTGACAAGGTTCAACAGTATGTTAACTTAGCACCTCATCGTGGTCTAGAAATGTCTCCTTTCAAATTGTTGGTTGGCTGTGAAATGCTGTTACATGACGACATCCAGTTAAGGGATTGTGTAGAGGAAGTCACGCTCAATATTTTTAGAGTACCGTAATGACTTAAGACAACAGGCCAAAGCAAGTACACAAAAAATACAGGAAGAAAATCTACATCAATTTAACAAAAAAAAGAAAATCAGCAAGATCATATGCTATCGGTGATTGGATAGCTATCAGAAAAACTCAACCAGCGACAAAATTACAAAATAAATATTTGTATTTTGGAACTCTGATTTTTTATTTGGTACTGATCGTATGTGATATATTTGAATATTAGTGACTCGGCTTGTATTTTGGAATTCTGACTATACTGTTTGGTACATATCGTGTGAGATAAATTTATATAGTGACGGCTTGATATTTGGGCTTCATTTATTGTGTGATTTTTTAGTTATAAAATTTATTTATTTGCTACATTTTATATAAAACCATGGCTGATCAAGATCAAAGACGTGTTTGGAGTCATCAGGAGCTTTTGGAGATTTTAAGTAGAAGTGACAGCGAGGATTTCGGAAGTTCTTCGGATGAAGACTAGACACTGGAAGAACACACAAGAGAACCACAACCTAGTACTAGCCGTCAGCAGACTTTGCCGCCGGAGACCTTTGTTGACTCGCCATCTTCCGAGGACGAGGACAGTGAAGAATACGAAGATGCGATCGACGAACTTCTCCCCAAGAAGAATAATCCTTCGTTTTATTGGATAGCCAAAAAAGGTAAGCCTGTTCGCCATAATTTTGATAAAACATCATCCGGAAATAAATCTGGCTTGTCGGCTAGTGATTCAGCTTTGGATTTTTTTCTTCACTTCTTTAAACGTTTGTTTTATGCGACTGTAAGACAGGCTACGTTTTAGATTACATTGTTTACACTGGTGCCACTAGTGATATAAATTCATTAGAATTGGAAAATCGGGTGACATTGTAACGACCCTTTTAAAAGACTATCTAAATAAAGGACATTCAGTCTACGTAGACAACTGGTACACCAGCCCTTCTCTTTTTAACTTTCTTCATGAAATGAAAACAAATGCTTGCGGCACTGTAAGAAAAAACAGAAAATTCTTGCCGAAACTGGATAAAAAGTTAAAGAAAGGAGAAATTTGTTTCCGAAGTAGTGGATCCCTACTGGCTTTAAGATGGTGTGACAAACGAGACGTATGAATGTTATCCACTTTTCACAAGGCAGAAATGAAGGAAGTACTTCAGAAATGAAGGAAAATACCAGGACAGAAAGAATGTAAGCCTACCTGCTTCGTGGATTATAATACAAATATGGGAGCAGTGGATAGAACAGACATGTTATTAAGTTCGGTAGAGTGTGTGAGAAAAACCGTAAAATGGTATAAGAAACTGCTTTCCCACATATTAGATTTGTCGATTCTAAATGCTCACACACTCTACAAATTGGTGACAGATAAAAAGCCACCTCTTGCCGTTTTTCATCAGACTTTGATCGACGAGATTGTGACTAAATACCACTCACCGAGGAACAAAAAAGGCGGCGGAAGACGATCGGACGATGATATTTCCCCAATGAGGCTAACTGCTAGACATTTTATAAAGCCACTTCCACCAACAAAAAATAAAAAGAAAAACATGAAAAAGTGCGTAGTGTGTTTAAAACATAAACTTCGCCGTGAGACAAGATATTACTGTCCACACTGCAATACTCCATTGTGTTTGGATCCTTGCTTTGAAAAGTTTCACACAAAGGTAGTCTACTAACAGATTTATGTAAAATAAAAAAAAGAGTAGCTTAAGTTCAAGGAAAAAAGAAAAGAAAGGTTTAACTTCGCCGTTGCCGGTCCAAAGCCCGGATACGAAAGAAGGATGGGACTTTTTTTTTTTATTTATCGTCATGTTTAAGAAAAATTATCATTGTAAAATATGAAATATTTAAAAAATAATAAAGAAATGATAAAAAGTTATTTATATAAAAAAAAAAAAAAATACCAGAGATTCATAAATGTACATTACTTTTATTTTTTTTTATATGTATATATAGAATTAAAAATTATTAAGTTGACATCTAAAATTAATTAAAAATAAAAAAATAATTATAGATGAATGTATAAAAGTAATAAAACAAGAATTACCCTAATATGATGAAAAATGTAGGAGATATAAAATAAATAGTGTGAAAGCGTTGAAGAATGGATAGTTTTGTGTGAGGGATGAAACGACGCAGGCTGGGGAAGGCCGGTCTGAAAATACGGCCCCGTCGCGTCTGTGGAAGTACACTTTTGATTTCTACCTCAGTACCGAAAGGGTTAACTCTTGTGATTTTTCAGAAAGGTTCAGTGGCCAAAATCCGCTGTTTGCGTGTTTGGGGTCCAGTTGAAATCTAATTATTATATTTAATGATTTGTTGTCTCCGAGTTTAAAGAAGGTTTGGAACGTCGAAGATTCAGTCAATTACGACCGAAGTCCGTTTAGTTTTGAGCTAAACCCGGGTCCCCCCGCCCCAAATAAACTGTCTCACTGCCGACGAGCGAGTCAGTTACCTCCGAGTCTGTGTGTGTAACTGCAGCGTTTCCGGCTATCACTGGTTTTCTCAAGCGAACAACGCGGTGGTGATAGCGCCAGGCTATTTCCCGACCGGACTCAGCGTTCCGTGTTCTGCGGATAAATTTACTTGATCGTTTGGGGCTCAATATCCCATGTTAATCGCGAGTTTATTCTAAACTTTAACTCTTGTTCGTGTATTTTATCGGGTGAACTTTCACTCACCACTCTGAGGATTATTAATCTAATAATCCTCAGGTTTATCATACAGTTTCGGACAGCTCCCCGTCGGTCATCATATCCCGGTTTATGAGGATTGTTCCGAATCCGAATTACCTGACGGATGCCTCTTCTCTTCTCAGATTGACTCTGAAGCATCGGACGGATGCCTCGTCTCTTCTCAGATTGACTCTGAAGTATCGGACGGATGCCTCGTCTCTTCTCAGATTGACTCTGAAGTATCGGACGGATGCCTCGTCTCTTCTCAGATTGACTCTGAAGTATCGGACGGATGCCTCGTCTCTTCTCAGATTGACTCTGAAGTATCGGACGGATGCCTCGTCTCTTCTCAGATTGACTCTGAAGTATCGGACGGATGCCTTGTCTCTTCTCAGATTGACTCTGAAGTATCGGACGGATGCCTCGTCTCTTCTCAGATTGACTCTGAAGTATTGGACGGATCTCAGAGTCTCTTCTCTTCAATCATATCTTTTCTTTAAATTTTATATATTATATCAGATTCTATATTAAATCCTATTATCAGATTATATATTATCCTAATAGCAATAAATTTTCTGCTTTTAAAAACATACGAACCGGGCGTTAGGACCAGTTCTATTTGTAAAAAGTAAAATTTAGTTATTCTTATTATTTTACTAACTAGGAGTTATAATTATTTTATTTAATACTGTTAATTTCATTATATAAACGGAGCTCCTTATTATTTATTATGTATCTGTTCAAGGAAGTATATGCAAGAAGTATACACAATTACTTCTCTGCTTCCTCTCATCGCTGGGAAATATTTCAAAAACATGTAATAAACAACTGTGAAGCCGCTGAGCCAAACAAGGTGGGAAAGTCGTATTAATGCCATAATACCCTTTAGATACTAGTTAGGTGAAATATATGACTCATTGTATGAGTCTAGTGAAGATTCCAGACTTGATGCATACGCAAGGAATGCTGCAGCAGGTGTAGCAAATAAGTTAAAAAGTTATTAGTTTGTCTGCTGTGTGATTGTGTGGCATTTAATATTATTCAAAATTAACCTAATAAGTAAGAAACTTCAAGATGTAGGATTAGATATCTCTGGAGCTATAGAGCTAATTGCCAGCACTAAGACCTTCTTTGAAGATATTCGGACAAACGATGGATTTGAGAAAATTCTTGTTGACTGTAGGGAAGCTATAGTCAACAAGAATTTTCTCAAATCCATCGTTTGTCCGAATATCTTGATATCGAATATCTATATACTTTATACCGAATATCTGAATATCTTGATATCTTGTCAGAATCTCTTGATATCGATGCATCATTTCCAACGGAAAATGAACTACGTCCAAGAAAGAAAAAAAAAAAAAAAAAAAAAAAAACAGTTTGACTATGTGTCAGTGGATCAACCAGTTCTTGACCCAAAAACAAAATTTTGAAATAACTTCTTTTTCTTAGTTCTTGATCAAACTAAATCTTCTCTTGCTCAAAGATTTGAGCAGCTTCAGAAGTTCAATGACATGTTTGGATTCCTTCATCCTAAAGCAAAGTTGCTGGCAAACGAAGATATTTTGAGTTACTGTAAAGATTTACATTTGGCTTTGACTAATGGTCCTCATAGTGATAGAGACGCTATTCAGTAGTATAATGAAGGCAAAGTGACGAAAACGGTAGTTGCAGGAAAGGACCAAGAGAATTTGATAAGTCCCCATGACCTATTAAACAATATATTGGAAAATGGTTTTATGGAAAACTTCCCAAATCTCACTGTAGCGTTGCGGATACTTTTGACTGTCCCTGTATCCGTCGCAAGTGGAGAAAGAATCTTTAAAGCTCAAAATAATAAAAAAAATATTTGAGATCATACATGTCTCAGGAGTGGTAGGACTTTCTTTGATGTCCATTGAGTTCCAAGTTCTTGAAGAATTGGACATTAGCTCGATAGTTGTAGACTTTGCAAATGTAAAAGCTCGGAAAGTGCACAATATATACAACCACAACGGTGGTACGAAGCACCGATACCATGGTGTATTGGGTACAACCACACCGGTGATGCGAAGCACCGATACCATGGTGTATTGGGTTGCAATCGCCTGGTCGGTCGACGCTCAAGGTTTTTATTTCATAATTATTACTGCATGGGTAGGCATCCACGTGCTGTCCTCGGCGCACCCATATGACGCAGTGTCGTCGTCGCCTTTTATTATTTAAATGATTGTAGTTGCACCTAATACACCAGTCTTAGTTCTCCCAGAACACAGTACTGAACCTCTCCTCTACACCTTTAGCAACAGCCCTTCTCTCGTACTTATTTTCATCAGTCTTAATGGTAAGTACCACCCCTGTTAACCACCAGCAAAAACACACCTAAATTTTGATATTTGCTGGTGATGGTTTGATATTTGCTGGTGCTGGTTGATATTGATGGTTTCATCTTCTGAAGACGAGGAATATATAAATTGGCGCACAAATTATTTGAATAAAAATCCAGGTAATGTGGAGCCCGCATAATTACTTCGGTCCTGGTAAAAGTGACTGTAGTACTCTTCCTGTTGATGCAGATGATGGTATCGCTAGAGATCACGATCTTTTATATGAGCAAGCCGAATCCTTTAATGATATACACCCAGCAGATGCCAAAGCGATAAAGGAATTTAGTAAAAATTTTATTACTACAGGAAATTGGCATTCTGCTGTTGGTGCTACAGGTTTAGGTATTAAATATACTTTTGAAGGTTTAACCGGACGAATAATATATCCTAATTTACAGGTAAGAAAAGAAAAGACGGCAGAGACCTCAACGAGGGGAACATCAAGTACGCGTATCGTATATCCTCAAAACGAAGGCGCGTTGAGAAAACGAATGAGACGCCACCTGTAGCTGGTCCATCAGGTAACGCGCCCGCTCCTAGATTGCGATTACTTGATACACTGCATTTCTCGGATTCCGAAGAAGATCAACGTATGGATGTTACCGATGGTGACCGAGTACGCCGCCAGGCCCCAGGAGCGTCCGCAGGAGGAACCGGACAGGGACAGGAGCTACTAAATCTATATCAGCGGGTTCTAGTGCTATAGGCGGTAAAGGGGATATAAATTATATACAAGCTGCTAGAGCAGGTTTAGCTCAATTTTCATTTGATCATGTACATTTAATTAATACTTGGAGAAATGCCTATAGTATTAGTACTGTAGGTTCAGAAACTGAAACTAAAATTATGCTTACTAGCTTGGCATGTATTCCTGTTAGCGCAGTTAGTTTTTGGATGACATATGCTGAATATCGTAATTTACCCATGGGTACACGTATTGATAGTGTTGAGTGTTAATTACACCTAAGGGATTTAAATCTAGTTTCGATACAGGGACTACTGCAACATCCTCTGCGAATAATACGCAAGGTGTGTTTGACCAAGTATCAGTCGGTCTTAATAGACATATATTATTACGAAATTATGAAATAAAAAGAAATGCAACTCAACCTATGAAAATCGACAGTTGTAATGTACCAGACAAGGCAGGTATTGCCGAATGTTTATGGGGTCATCATAAATTTGATGATAATTTTGTTAAATCTATTCCTACATGTGTTGGTATTAGCAGAGCATTGAAATAGTATGCTGGTATAATGACGCCTTTTAAAAGTGCTCAACATCAGGATAAACTAATTACTACTGGTTCACCAGATTTAATTAAATTTATTAAAACATTTAATTATATTGATCATATAGAGCCTCCATGTGTACATTATGTTTATAAGATAAAAACTAATTGTTTGAAACCTAAACGTACACAAACTATTAATGATGATGCTGCTTCACATACCTGTTTGATGGGTGGTGAGGATATATCTGTATATGGAGGTAATCTTACAACAGCTGCATTTAAAATAAATAGAACTAATTCTTTAAATAGTGTAAGAATAAATGATATGACATTTGAAGATTATGAAAATGAGGTTGTTGAACATAGTGCAAGTGTTACTATACCTGATCATACACCTCCAAATTCAGGTCATACTCAGCCTTCTTTACATATAGGTGGTATATTGTCTATTCAAAGTAATCCCCCAGATAAAGAAACACAAGAATCTATTGCTGCCTGTGCTACTTGGGAAATTAAAACTAAAATAAACAGGTCAAGTGTGTGCTAGTCAGCACACAGCGAGGGTCCGTAGGCAACTCTGTATAGTTTAAGTAGTACCCTATTGATGGTGTTTTTTAAAATTCTAAAAAGCTTTTTGAACTATCCTATGGGTCTGATATTCTCAAAACACATAAACAAACTTCTGATAAAGTATTTTTTTGCCACTGAACCGGACTACAACCATATAAATACCCTTTCATATGATACCCTCACGGGTAAAAAAAAAAAAAAAAATTTAACCCTTAAGTTTTTTTACCCTAATTTTTTGGAAAAATATTTTTTTTAAGTCGCTATATTTTTAAAATATGTGGGTAGGTACAAGACACATACATGCCAAATTTCAAAGTGATCAGACGAAAGGTGTAGCCGTGAGAGCAGGCGAGAGGACGGACGGACAGACACACGCAGGAAAATATAAGGGTCCTTGGTTTTGCCTACGGACCCAAATTAATCTTGTTACTGATTATCATCAACATTATGTATTCGATAATATAAATCCTCCTCATAAAATACCTTTTGGTAGTAAGAATTGCGGTATGCCACAAATGTATAATAATTCAGTATTTGGGTTTACACCTGCTGGTATAAGATAAAACACATTTTGTAATTAATACATTTATTTTATAAAATATATACAATGTTTTTACATTTTGTTATTCTTGAGGTTACCTTTGAAATAATTGTACAAAAATAAATGATATCAGAATAGTTCTCACCGAATAGTGATTCGTAATCGATGCTTTCTACTATGTGAGATGTTCTCGGTGCTTCCAATGTAGGTTTGGAATATTTCGAAGGATATTTGAGGTCATTTGAGTCATAAGTCTGTTTAAATTATAATTCCAATTATACCTTCTAATTCTAGTGGTGAATTCTAGATTATTGGGAAAGGGATCTGAATTACAAGTTACAATAACCGGTGTTCTATTAATTAAATTGCGATTTTCATATTTAATATTTACTGACATTTGTGTTCAGGATAAAAGTAATTTAAAATTTTCGAATGCACTGGGTTCAACATTAGGTTCATCAAATATCAATAAATTACGTCTAGTGCAATCTTGGAAAGGAAAATGATTATATCTGTTATTATTATTAATGATACCCGTAATTACCATTAATTTACTCACTATCTTAATAAACCATGTCTTACCGACAGAGGGGGGTGCTTTTATAAGAAGACAATTCCATTTTTCCGTTTTGTGATTCAACAAATCAAAAATAAATTTAATAAATTCCCTTTTGACATCCTCTGTCATTTGCAAAGATAAGAAATAATCTATAAATGATTTAGAATCCTGTGGTGTAAATACAGGTTTATCATCCATATAATAAATAACAGATTTAGCTTTCCTTAATTTAAGGAGTCGTCTGTTATAACGTGTTTTTCTTTTAAGTGACCGTCCGTAGTTTTCACTATACTCGCGATGGGGATGCACCTACAGGACTTTAGGCGCAGTCGTGTACGAAGTGGATGTGTGGGGTTGGTGTGTCTGTATGCTCGAATGCGACATAGAATTCGTCTGGTCTCGATAGTTCAAATACTTTACTAACAATTTCCGAACGGAATCCTCTATAGTCTCGAGATCGTCTGAAGTACCATATGTCGTGAACAACATACCTTCTGATACGGAATGTAATCTGTCTATATAATGAACCGAATCTGTTTGGTTTGTATCCATCACTGTGGAAACACAAGAGAAGATCTTCAACACACAATCCTATACCTGAGGTATCGGTCGAGACATTAAATGCAGAACCGTTGTCGCTGTCTTCAGTAGCTGGGTGATCTCGTGAGGTTGTATTATAGAGGCTGCTTCTTTGTCGGAGGTGCTGGAGAATTCGCCTCCGCTGATGGAGAAGGACTTCTCTTGGAAGATCCCTGAGTTTGATCGCCACATTCGAATTCCTACAATAAAATGTATTATATTAATATTCATTTAATTATGTGCAAATATCAAAGAGATCAATAATAGTAGTATCAGTAGAGTACCGTAGTACCGAGTATTAGTAATAGTACCGGGAAAAAACTAACCCTCCCTTTTTACAATGTAGGTTTGGGTACTGTGATTGGTCCGGGATGGTTGTTGGGGGTGGGGGGGGGGGGCCAAAATGGCAACTCGCACGGGTGGAAATTTACCCTTGGGCCGGCCCTGGCACTTCCCAGCCGTGGTTTCGCCGATCACTTGGCGTATAGAGGAGAAGACTGCGCGACTTCTCAGCAAGCAGCAAGGAAACTGGGCATGGTAGATAACGAGTACGGAGTACTTGGAGGCCTCCGTTAAAGCATCTGCCTTTATGGTCGCTCATGAGCTGGAACCTCCTTTGTGTGCCGTAGGTGGACCTAACGCGCTATTGTGCACATAAAACAAAGCTGGCTGAGGGCCTTCAACGTAATCCCGACGATCCGGAAAAGGCGTATAAACTGGCACTCATTTGCGTCGGCAGGGCTCTGCGACGAAGCGCTTCTAGACTGACCGCTCAAGGACTCCCTGATGTCCAGGATGACACTACTGAGCTGGGCAGGGACATCCTTAACTATAGTGAGGAGATTCAGAGCTGATTTGGGGTTGAGTGGGAGTCACGCCTCACTGAACAGCGCGACGTCCACCACAATATCAGAACGCTCTTGCAGCAGGGCCAACTTCGCGCTGATATGAGAAAAATATTTTTCATGGATGGGCCTGGTGGTTATGGAAAGACACTTCTTCAAAAAGCGATTAGTTCCTATGTTCGTTTCCTTGGGAAAGTAGTCATCTGTGTCGCCAGCTCAATCATAGCTGCCCTCAATATGGAGTGCACTGTTGTGCACATAATTTGTTCCAGCTGCCACTTGACCTCGGGAACGGCGTAGGAAATTAGAATGTGAGCAACGGTACGCAACGAGCAGAATTAATAAGGGAAGCAGCGCTCATCATATTTGATGAGGCGCCAATGGCTCGTCGCCAATATTTTTTAACTCCTCGATCATAGCTTAAAAGACCTTATGGGAAACCTACTGCCATTCGGAGGAAAAATCTTGCTGTGTTCCGGAGATTTTCGGCAGATCCGACCTGTAGTTCCAAAATTCAGGACCCCCTTGACTTAACCAGAGCGGCTCTCCGATCCTTCAAAGTGGAATCTATTCAAGGTATTCCGCCTTACGGCTCCACAGAGGACTAGGGGAGCGCGTGCGTATTCGCATTTCTTGCTGCTGGTGGGTGAAGGCACCATCCAGGAAGTGCCATTCAGTGAAGGACGAGAGCAAGAGATGATCATTCCACTCGAAGGCATGGCTCTTGACCCTGATGTACCGGGGTTAAACACTCATTAATAACATCTATCCTCTCGATATTCTTCATGACTCTGACAAATGTGCTACTAGAGCCATCCTTGCTCCAATGTTAGTCAACGTCAGATATTAACAACATAATTCTTCAATCCTTACCTGGTTCTCTGAGGGAGCTGAGAAGTTTGATAGCATTGACAAGGAGGACGATTATAGTCTCGACGTAGATGAAGACACATTGCACCAGTCACGAGGTCAGGGCATGCCAGACCACATTCTTCAGTTAAAAGTGGGTGCAGTGGGTCTCATCACTAGAAATCTGAACGTAGACCAGGGCCTTGAGATCGGACAAAAGTCGTAGTGCAATCTATCAGTGTACAACTCATCAGGGAGTGGAAGAACACAGACACACTACTTATAACACAGACGTTATCTAAAGTGCCAGAGGCAAAAGAAAATCAAGTAAGATCGGCCAAAGCAGGAAAGAGTTCTATGAAACAAAATATTACCCAAAAGTGAATAAGTTCAACTTTAAAATCAGATTAGCTAGATAAACAGAAGACATCAACCAAATGTATCAAATATGAAACTGCAAGCTGTCGGCAGTGCTATAAGGCTCTTTAAAGTAATTAAGTTGAAAAATTATAAACGATGCTCTGTGTTTAACTTTACACCTACGTTAGGGTGGGTCGAATTTAACTTTTTTTAAAAATTCTTAACTACGATGGGCTAAAAAGTTGACCGTTGGTGTGAAAACACCAGGAAAAAAAATTTGGCTCATTTGAACAACCCCTAGGTGGAGCACACTTGCCCTGAAGTTTTGATATTTGGGGTAATCCTTAAAAATAGTGATTGTAGAGATTTTTGTGATTTTTATGCTTTTTAAGTATTTTAATGCTACACCGTTGACTTAAAATTTATTTTAACAGGTTGAGCACACATATTACAATAAAAAAATCACCTAAATAAATTGGGGGGGGGGAGATTTCCATTTTTTTAATTTACTTCAAATTTTTAAGCTCTTTTTAGTTTTTAGATGACTTAAAATGTATTAAATTAATATACATATTTTTATAATATAAAAATATTTGTAGCTCTCAGCTATTTGAAGCAACTGCAAAAAATTAAGGGGGGGGGGGGAGTTTTCTAATTCTGGATCAGTTTGCAGCAGATTATGAAATTAAGTTAGTTACATGAAACAAGTCAGGTTGTAAATATCTGGTTTTAAATATGGTACCTTATATTTCCTTCCATGCTAATAATTTATATTACTGTTTTTAAAGTGTTTTATAATTCAGATTTTAAGACAAGTTTAACGGAAAATAACCGTGGGCAGGTAAAAATGGTAAGGTATTAATTAGTCCTTGTGGTGCAAAATATAAGAAAGTGCCCTTAAACGAACAGGTGTTTTTTTTTATAGATCTAAGAACAGTTAGGAGAACGATGATAGGCTCATCATAGTGCATTGATCAAAAAAGCCGAAAGGTTTGCCAAGCATAAAAAATACTTGGAAAGGACTTCACTCTGTGAACTTGTACCTTCAACATCAAATGCAAACAGATTTCAGGTTTTAACTTCTTTGTCTGCCAAGTGGTCATCTTCATCCTCGCCCACAACTAAAGAATCGGGCAGTGAGTTTAAAGATAAATCACTGAAACATGTTTCATCTGAGATGAGGTTACCGATCACTACTGTAGCCGAAATAGCTCAGCGAACGCACATTGCTAGTAGAGCAGCAGCAATGATTGCTACGGCCTCACTTTTTGATTCAGGATTAATACCAAGTACTAGTCAAACCAACGTAATAGATAAATCTTCGCAGAGCTAAGAATTGAGTCTTCAAAAAATGTAAGAAGAAACCATAATATTAGAAGGGCTTTATTTTGATGGCAGGAAGGATGACACTATTAAACTTATACAGAAGAGAGGCAAACATCATACAACTCTAGTAAGGTAACAGCATTTTATTCTTGTACAAGAGCCTTCGTCAAAATACATAGAATTTGTTAGCCCTTGTTTGTTAGGCCATCAGGCACGGCGGAAAGTGGTTCACCAGCAATCGTTATACGTTTCTGCGAATAAATAAAGCGGATACATCGAAATTAAGTGTCATAAGAAGTGATGGCACCAATGGGAACACTGGAGTAAGAAGAGGAATAATTATACAGTTAGAGTGTAAATTTGAAACACCTCTTTTATGGTCTATATGCCTGCTCCGTGGCAATGAATTCCCTTTAAGACATCTATTTCAGCACATAGATGGTAAAACAAAAGGACCTAGATTTTTTGAAGGAGCAATAGGAAAGGCTGTAGAAACATGTGAATGTCTACCAATTGTAGAATTTAAAGCCATCCCTACTACAATTACGCCGAATTTATATAACAGTGATTTAACCTTCTGCTTAAAAAATATTTATTAGAAATATGTCTGGATGTATTTGATGGTTTCTGTTCCCAGGAATTAGCCAACAGAAATCCTGGAAAAATGACACACAAAAGATGGCTAACAACTGCTAATAGTGTCCTTCGTTGTTATCTCGCTTGTGATGAACCATCTAAAGAACTTATAACAATAGTAACATTTATTCAACGAGTTTATGCTCCTTCCTGGTTTAATATTCAAGAAAACTATTATGTGAAAGATGGAGCAAAACATTGGCAAACCTTTCGGCTTTTTTGATCAATGCACTTGATTTTTTTGTCAATGGAGCCTATCATCGTTCTCCTAACTGTTCTTTGATCTATAATAAACTCCTGTTCGTTTAAGGGCACTTTCTTATATTTTGCACCACAAGGGCTAATTAATCCCTTATCTTTTTTATCTGCCCACGGTTATTTTCCGTTAAACTTGTCTTAAAATCTGAATTATAAAACTCTTTAAAAACAGTAATATAAATTATTAGCATGGAAGGAAGTATAAGGTACCATATTTAAAACCAGATTTTTACAACCTGACTTGTTTCATGTAACTAACTTAATTTCATAATCTGCTGCAAACTGATACAGAATTTGAAAACTCCCCCCCCCCTTAATTTTTTGCAGTTGCTTCAAGTAGCTGAGAGCTACAAATATTTTTATAATAAATCTTATATTCTGTCATCTAAGAATAAAAATAGCTTTAAATTTTTGTAAGAAAATAGAAAACATCCCCCCCCCCTCCACAATTTATTTTAGAGCTGCAAATATATTAATATTAGAATATTAATTTAATACATTTTAAGTCATCAAAAGACTAAAAAGAGCTTAAAAATTTGAAGTAAATTAAAAAAAATAGAAATCTCCTCCCCCCCCCCCAATTTATTTTGGTAATTTTTTTATTGTTATATATGTGCACAACCTGTTAAAATTAATTTTAAGTCAACAGTGTAGTATTAAAACACTTAAAAAGCATAAAAATCACTATTTTTAAGGATTACCCCAAATATCAAAATTTCAGGGCTAGTGTGCTCCACCTAGGGGTTGTTCAAATGAGCCATTTTTTTTTCCTGGTGTTTTTACACCAACGGTCAACTTTTTAGCCCATCGTAGTTCAGAATTTTTTAAAAAAGTTAAATTCGACCCACCCTAACCTACGTACACCACAAGAACATGGCACTATTATAGTAACCTATATTATACCAAAGATTAATAGGAAAGATTGATTATATCAATCTTTCAAGCGCAAGGCCAATTTACTGTAAGCATGTCACTACATGCTTACTGGAAATTGGCCTAGTATCTAGGGATAGATTATATTATTTGTTGATTATTTTATTTGTTATTTGTTTTTTACTTGCAGCTCATAGAACATAGTGTCCGCAATTATTGACCGATTCGATTTCTTTCAATTGGGGCGCTCGAAACTCATACTAATGGTCTATAAATCAAGTTCAAGGCAGTGTCATTTGTCAATTTAAAAAAAAAAATGGTACATGCACATTTGTACCATATTCTATTGTATACAACTCTCCTTCCTGCCGGATATTGTTTTGACAATTAATATGATGTCAGTTTTTGTGTGAGTAAAATATGTAAAAACTTATCCTTCTCCTCACTTCTCTGTGCCGTCATAATTGTTTTACATTTACACATTTCTACATAATGGAGACATATAAGGCTGTGTTATTTGTTTATTAAATTTATTATATGTGCGCTAACATTTGGCGCATGTTGGAGGCTTTGTTTCTCCTAAAATCTTAGAACCAAAGTTATTTAATATTTAATGGAACAGTGCCGCGCCGTAAGAAGAGACAGAGGCGGGAATATGTCCGACTTTCCCATCCCCTCCCGCCGCTCCTGTCACCACAGCTTACTCAATCTCCTCTCCAACTCCTCAGCCTATGATACTAGCTCAGCTTCCCTAGACGTCAATCGCTTTCTTACCTTTGCACTGTTTGTTTTTTATTGGTTTCTTTTTTGGCTTTCTAGATGACTTTCTTTTGGGTATATCTTGTTGATTCTGTTTGGACTTCTTTTTTTATTTTTACTTGGTGGTTATTTTTTTTCTTCTGGGTATATCTCTTTTGATAATTTACTTTTTCAGACCTAAACTGGTGAACTTGAAATCTTGACATACATAGAACTCTACGAAAACTATATTTTGCATACGAATCGTCCCAAATCAGTGAAAGTTCCAGTCATTGAGCATCCTGATGGTCGCCACTTCATTACAAAGCGCCAAAGAGGTAAATGCGTAGATCGAATGTTTTGGGTAGCTCCTCAGCGTGGTGAGCAATTTTTTAGATTGCTCTTGAACGTTGTTCCCTGTTGTGGCTATTAAGATAAGAGTTAATATAAGAGTTAATACACGAGGTAGTGTTCACTGTACTTCTTCAGCAAGCTGCTCGTAACCTTGGCCTTGTCAACGATGAACAGGAGTATACAAATACGTTTGCAGAGGCATCGGAATTCATGCTTGGTAAAGCTCTACGTTCATTTTTCATTCTGTGTAATATTGGGGCCCCGGTAGTCTAGTTGTGGGAAAAGTTTAAGAATAAGCTGGCAAAAAACTTCCTTCAACTTACACCTGGTGATCCAAAGAAGGCTTTCAAATTGGCACTTCTTGAAATTGACCGCTTCCTTCGACGGTTCAAATCTCTCTTAGGAAGGTCTGCCAGTTGTTGATGACATAATCACTGAGCTTGGTAGGGAAAGATTTCAATACAGTACAGGTCCTCTTCATTGTGTTGTAGACTTTCTGAAGAACAAAAGCATCTTATTCACTGTCTCGAAACTCTATCAACGTCTGACAATTTCCGTGCCTCAAAAATGTATCTCGATGGTTAGCGGAAAACATTGATTTTGAAAGTGGCCATAGCTCTTTCACGCTCGCAAGGCAAAATCGTCCTATGTGTAGCAAGTTTTAGAATAGCTACCCTAAATTTTGATGGTGGAACTACTGCAGACAGCATCTTTCGTCTCCCCTTCGATGTAGGTGATGGCTCTGGCTATTGGTCTCTCACCAATTGGTCTCAAAGAATTGAGCTTATTCGAGAGGCAGCCTTAATTATTTTTGACGAAGTCTCGATGACAAATAGGTTTATTCTTGAAATAATAGACAGGTCCCTCAGAGACCTAATGAAAAACGATAATTGTTTTAGTGGCAAGCTAATATTTTTTTCTGGGCTAATAATTTTTGACAATGTGCTCCAGTTGTTACAGAAGCGAGAACGCCTTCTGATGTAATAAATGTATCATTTAAATCATCAAGGCTCTGGGAAAAAATTTTAAAAAAATGCATCCGAAATGCAGTAGGCAACTAAAAAATAAAGAACGTCACCTTCGGCGAGGGAAGAGAAAAACAGACTTCCTTTTAGTTCTATTCACAAATGCTTTGGAGGAACTGTTGCAGGATATATATACCCAAGACACCCTTTCGAACCTCGACAATGCTTCCAAACGCGCGATACTATGCACAATCAATGCCAATGTGCATGAAATAAGCTCGGCCATTCTTCGATTGTTGGAAAGTGATTTTTTCTATTTATACAGTGTCGAAGACGAAGTTGGGGGTTCTCTGGATAACCTTGTTGACCAAGATGTCCTCTATTAAGCTCAGGGGAAGGGAGTACCTCGTCATGATAAAAGTAGGAGCCGTTTGTATTCTAACAAGGAATTTCAATTTTTATGATTACCTTTTGAACGGTACAAAGGTTATTGTTGTATCAATTTCTCGAAAACTTTTAATTGTTCGTAGACCAGGGGGAGATGAATAACTGGGTATACCAAGAATAATATCCAGGTTCTCTTTACACCTCTCCATTAATATGTGCAGGAGACAATTCCCCCTTCAAGTTTGCCATGTCCATCCATAAATGCTAGGGATAAACAATTGAGTTTGTTGGAATGGAATTGCGCACTGATGCCTTTAGCCATGGCCAACGATCTCCGGCTCATATCAGAGTGCTTGACCCTTCTGAATGTGTATTGGATGGCGTGGTCTAAGTGAAGAATGTGGTCTTCAAAGATTTGCTGTAGAAAGCAGGTAAACAATGCTTGCCATAAGAAGTATAATTATACTATAAATTAATTAATGGCGGTTTTGTTTAAAGCTCAAGTTCCTTCTTAGACTAAACACAGTTTCAGCTTTAAGATTTTGGTCTTGCGTAAAACGACAATAATTCTTATCAACCCTTTGCTACAATACACTTATTTGCATAAGAGTTTTATTTCTTTTTGCAACTTTTGATACTGAGGTGAGCTAGTAATGAGATTAAACTCATATTTTATGTTAAACTGCCTGAATACCTAAGATAGAAGCTGAGGTTCTAAATCACTGAATAAGTCAAAGGGGAATTCCGTACCTCGCAAAAATAGATTTTACATGATAGGTAATAGTTGTGGTATTTAAACTGGAGAGTAACGTTACCTTTATGTACTTTGATTAATTCACTGTACAAGTAAAATAAGTCATTTCGACTATTATGAAAACAAAAAAAAACACATCCAACCTTAATCCCATGGTAATTTTGGAATTTCGTGGGAAATTTAAAGTCAAGTCTAAGTGCCAAAGTAAATTGACATTGAAAGTAAAGTCTAGTCAGGCTATGTGCCAGAGTAAATTAATAAAGTAAAAGTAAAGTCTAGTAGGCTGTGTGCCACAACTTAAGTTCTTAAAGAAAAAGCCGAAGCCGAAGGTCGAGGTCAGAAGGGTGATCCATCCTACATCGGTGAGTACCCCTTCTAAATTCTACACCGACGACCCTCAGTCGCCTTTCTACGAAGATAATATAGAGAATAATTACGTATTTGTTTTTGCTAAAAAGAAAAGTCTAAGACATAAGCTTAAGCCCCTTCAGGGTAACAGTTGTTTATTTTGTTTTGAGTACCTGCCGCCCGATCCCTGTAAGGGCCCGCATAAGGAATTTTATGTTAATTGGTATAATCTGTAAAGGGTTAGGCGAGCCTGGAGACGGCAGGACTCGCGATGTTAATTGTTAAATCATCTACTTAAAAATTATATGCTTGTTTACGGACGACATAGTCCGACTAAGCTCCCGTAGAGTAAACATCTTTAGTTTAGTAGTAGAATAGTTTAGTGTAGTAAATCAGTACAATCGGCTAAAATATTGCAGTTTCAGCAATTTAGTTTTTTCTTTAAATAATTTTTCATTTAAATATCTATTGCTTACATCGTCATTATATTTTGTCTATTTGTAATCCATTTCGTAATATCATTAATTTAACACTTCCGCCTCATTTTAAATTATGGACTTTACGCCCCTTAATATTATAACTTTTTCTATAACATATATTTACTATTCTATATAATAAATTCTCAGCGCGACACTTAAAATGACAAATGTTTTCACTCGCAAACGAGTATGACGGCTTACGAGGAAACAGACCTTTTTAATTTGAACATATCTCAACAAACAACCGCAACAAACGGAAATGGCGAGGACAGAGCACACAACGATCTGCTGGCCGATTTGGCTGAGGAGAATCTTCCTAAGGTATTTAACAACATTACCTTACCTTCTATTGGACAGAAAGTGGCCATACTTAGAAAAGATGGTCAAAAGCAAGAAGCAATTGTAACGAAGATATCACGGGCAACTAACAACTTTGCACAGCTGAACGAAAACATTATAATAGACGTGGAATGGATTGAGAACGACGGCTGCGTTAAAGGTAAAACCGTTGATATAAACAGTATACTCCCTTGTAAAGACCTAGAGCCCGTCCCTCTTAAAGGAAAGTCACCCGTTATTAAAAGTATTATCCCCATTCACCCCGAGGACGCCCAAACAACAAGTTCCACAAAAGTTATTTTAAACAACATAGATACAAATCCTGCCAATATAGAGAACCACTTAGACCATCAAGCTAAATGTAACGACTGCGGCCAGTCATTTAAAAACAAACGCGGCCTCACAACTCATATCGCTAAGAAACATCCTTTGTTAGCGAATGAAATTAAATTAAAAAAATTGACCCCAAAAAGTAATACATCCCACAACTCAATTACCACCAAATCCCAAATTGACGAATGGTCTGCGTCATTCAATAAGATTTTGTCCAAATCCCAATCCAGTTTCGATCCTCATGAGTTTGATGAAGCGATGTCAGGCTTTCTTGTCTTTCTTCGAGGGATTAATTCCGAACTTCCCGGACCGAAACATCCGGCCACTCGCTTCTATAAGATGAGACAAAAAAATTAAACAACGGTAGGCGACAAAGGTGCTGCAAAAACATCTAACCCAAGTAGAGCAAATAAAATAGCGAGGGAGAGGAGGAAGGAGCTTTACCAATACGAAGTAGCCCAATATCATCATTACAATCGAAGGAGGAAAGTTGTACATAATGTAATGAACGCAGACCAACCTAAAAATTGTCCTGCACCGCTAGCCACAATCGAGAAGCACTTTAAAACAATTTTTGAAGTCAACAGTGACCACATAAGAGACTATTACGAAACTTTCGTAATTAATCCTGACCTAGTATCTATAGACATTAAAAGGGTCCACAAGGTCATAAAATCAACTTCTCTTGACACCTCACCAGGGCCCGACGGAGTGTTAGTGCGGACCGTGAAACATTTAGATATAGCCCATATAATAAAATGTATAGCAGAGATCCTTTTAAAATTCTCGTACCTCCCAAAATCTCTCCGTGAGGGGAGAACTATTTTGATTTTCAAGGGAAAAGGATCAGTTGAAGACATGTCTTCTTGGAGACCAATAACGATGTACTCAATTGTGCGTCGGATTCTGGAAAAAGTACTTGATTCCGAATTACGAGCCCAACTACGTTTTCATTCCAGTCAAAGAGGTTTTGTCAACGGTCTTCCAGGGTATCATGTCAACACGAGGATAATGGACGCCATTCTCAAAAATGCTAAACATAATAAGAATGACGCTGTGATCGCTTTTCTAGATGTCACCGGTGCATTTGACTATATCGGACATAACCATATTATAAACAAGCCAACGGTGTTTCTACTGATCTCTCAAGAACCATACAAGCACTACTCTGTTTTAACACAGTTAAGATCAACGCCGGTTTTAAACACACAAATCTTATAGAAATACATAGGGGCGTGCCTCAAGGAGGGCCACTCTCTGCAACTCTTTTTAATTTGGCTATTAACCACCTCTACAAAGAATTCTGCGATTCTCAGCTGGCCAATGAGTATGGATACCATCTTAATGAGGGACAGGACGGAATGATACTAACAGGGTTTGCTGACGACCAAGCTGTCACTTGTAAGAATATAAAATCAGCTGAAAGAGTCATAGATGGCATCCAACGCAGATTCAGAGAAATAGGACTACACATCAATCCCACCAAAAGCACATCCATCGTTCTAATTAAGAGAGTCCTTAGATCTGAAAATATAAAATTAGAAGACGGAAGCACGATAGTTTCAGCCACAGAGAATGACACAATAAAGTACTTAGGGTGTAAATTTACAGGTGAACTCATTATTGACGAAAATATTGTAAAAAAATTGCATGAGAATATTAATAAGCTAACGCTGTCAAATCTTCTAAAACCAGATCAAAAGCTAAATATTCTTAACCAGTATATTTTTCCCTCTATAACGTATCCCTTGCAGACTGCACCCCTTGCGAAACTTTCACTCACTCTCCTTGAAGGAATCGACGTCATGATTAGAAGAAGCACCAAATCAATAATAGGATTGCCAGCAAATACTTCCTCTGCAATGATGTATGCTCCTCGTCGTTTCCGCGGACTTGGCTTACTTCAGTGCACTTGGGAGGCTCCTCTACAACACATCAGTATAGCACAAAAACTCGCTAAAGTCTCCGACCCACAATTCCTTCCCATCTTCGACTTTAAATCCGAAGTCGACGAGTGTGCCAAGCGCCTACATCTGGATCACCTTCTTACAGAGGATTTTAGTGTAAGAAAGCTTAGAAAATCGCTAAGGGAAAAGTCCTTCGATGAATGGTCCAGATGTAAGTGGCAGGGTATCGGAGTGTGTCACTTCAAGGATACTCCCAAGAGTAATGAATACCTCTGTGAAAGGAAAATTCTCTCTGGTTCCGAGTGGGCCAACTCAATCAAGCTAAACACTAACTATGCTCCTTTACGGGGTGTGCCAGGTCACAATACAAGAGATGTTGGGAACCTCTGCCGTAAATGCGGAAGAGAGCCTCAAACTCCAGCACATGTGCTCGGACAACATGCTCCTTGTAACGCGCCGACACCACAACGTAAAGCACAAACTTATCGAGCTACTCTCGGAGAAGGATTTTACCTGCTACGAGGAGGTTCACTGCATAGACGATGACGGCTCTTCGAGATTCTGTGACATCGTGGCCTTCCCGAAAAATTCAAAGAAAGCTTTAATAATAGACCCTACTGTCAGGTATGAAACAAACGACCTCACCCAAGGTGCGAAAGTCCATAAGAAGAAGGAAGGCATTTATAAAAAGTGCATCACATTCCTCAAAGAAAAATACCACGAGAGCCACGGTGCCAGAGAATACGAAGTCAGAGGTTTATGGTTTGGCTCTAGAGGATCCATACCTAGTATAACATCTTCATTCTTTGACGCGGTCGGTATCGACAGAAAATATTTGACAACCCTGTCAGAGTCGATTATTTTAGACTCACTGGGAATTATTAACTACCATATTTACTAAACTTATTACTTACTTTAATTGTATCCTATTTTACTTTAAATCGTTTTGTTTTGACAGTGTGACCCTTTCTTTGTTTAATGGTAACTTAATTGCTAATATGTTATAATTGTTTTGACCATGTCATTTAATTAATTGTATAGAATATTATTTTAATTATTTAATTAATGTCTCACGATTGATCAGTACGCTGTGTGTTTAGCAACCCATTCTATTTGGGCAGCATCACTGTTATTTTTGTAAATAAAGTGTTTCTCTCTGGTCCTTTGGGTATACATTATTCGTACATTTTTTGGTAATAATTTTTCTTAGATCCTCATCCTTATATAAGGTTTGAACCCTATGAGCCTGACACATATAACATACAGTTGAACATACAATTATATATTCTGTTCAAAAGAACCCCGCTAAACCTTATCGTTATGGTAAAGGTGAAATAGAAAAATATTTGGGGATAATGATTATGCCCTCCCTTATGTTGAATTATGCCATAATTCAAACATCAGATATAAGATATCTCTGGAACTCTGAATTGGGGAATGATCTAATACGAGACTCGATTTCTGGGATGTATTTAAATATATTAGGAGTGTTCTCCATTTTAATAATAACACTAATGAAAAGCCACGAGGAAACCCTAATAGGGATAAACTGTATACATTAAGACCCATTATTATTAAAGAATTAAGTTAGTTTATTTCAATGGCTTTCTTGCTGTGGATGAACTAATCTGTGCCACAAAGATACACCACAGTATGAAGCAATATGAATTACAATTACTAGCCAAAATGGAAGGTTTTTACTGCCTTGAATTTCAAGTTCCAAGATGTTGAATTGGACTCTATGGAGAGTAGATAGACTTATCAAATAAGATTTTTTTGCCAGGAAACTTCTCATGGAAATTTGAAGAGGAAATTGAAGAGGTTTTCTTAGGTGGACTTGTAGAGTAGAATGTATAAGGACTTTTATTCCAACAAACTCCTTCACTCTTCTTATACGTTAATGTAAATGTTCTAAAAGTTTTTTACTTATTTAAAGTGAAAGACTGTGTGCTTTAACGTCACAATATGTACAGATCTTCATACAAAACCAGTTTAAATAAAGCAAAAGAGACATTAGAAGTAGAAAGTGCTGATGTGTGTGGTCCGTTAACTGGAAGCCTTGGAGGATCTAAATATTATATTGATAATTATTATTAATATGTATATTTTCTTAAAAAACAAGTCAGATGTCAAAGATAAATATATTGAATTTAGTTCAAGAGCTGAGAATGAAACTGGTAAATCCTTAGGAATGGAACAGAGATACTAAATAATGATATTACATCATCATAAACAAAAAGGAGTAAAACATGAACTTTCCTGTCCGTAACTGTCTCGTGGTTTTTAGCTCTCTCTCCCATTATATCAGTATTGTTTTATTTGATTGAAATATAGTCTTCAACAAAAATTAAAATTGTGTTTTATAAATTTAATAAAAAAAAACAATATCGACAAGTAAGTAGTAGACACCAATATTAATTTATATTTTCTATTATATGTTATTATAATTGTAATGTATGTAGATCTTTAAGTATTAACAATTGGCGACGAGATTTTTGTGAACCCACACATTCGTGTTTGGTCACATGGTTAACTGGTTTACAAGTTGGTATTTAGGTAACAATTTCTCTTATTGTTCCTATTTTGAAATGGCTTCTTCCTCTGCGCCCGTAATTGTTGGAAGTGTGGGTTGTCTTGCTGAGTACAATTCCTCTCAGGATTGGGCCGTGTATAAGGAGCGTCTTGACCAGTACTTTATTGCTAATGCAGTAGATGAAAATAGGAAGGTCGCAGTGTTATTAGTACTCATTGGACAAAAAGCCTATGTGACGTGTGGCGACCGACACCTCATTGATATTAATTGACCCGCGAGTCTTCTTTTGTACTTTATATGTTTGTATTTAATGCAGCGCCGGAACTAGCCGTGTGCATGGGGTCAGCCGCACACGGGCCTCGGGGTAAGGGGGGCCTCACTTCAGCTCGGCCAGTTATAAAAAAAAAAAATTTAATAAAATAAAAATAAATGATTAAAAAATAAAGAATAATTTTACTAAAAGGGTGAAATTAATTTATATTTTATTAATTACCACTGTTATTATTAATATTATTTTTATGTGGTAGGTATCTATATTCTTTTCCACATAATAATAATAATTATTATTATCATTTTTTGACACAATTGATGTTAAATGCTTATCAAGATAATATTATTAATATAAAAAAATGACGAGAATTTTATACATTTGGGTATTTTAGACTGTTAATGTTTTGTATTATCCTGTATATGTTTCATCAAAATGTAACTATCTTTAGTAAGTTTTTAAATTAATTATACATTTTTAACTTGTAAAATATGCCTACACAAGGGCCACCTAACACGATCCACTCAATATCTTCGGAATCTACTGCAGGAAGAAAGACGCGGTTTGCTGGGTTCTATAGTTCTATGTTAACTTTAAATGCGCTTACAGAAAAAATGTTAAGGACTTTGAGCGCTAAAATGCTCTGCAGCAGTATTTAAAATATGCAAAAGTTAATAGAAGACATATATTTTTAAGGCTATGGCTTAAAATAAGAACTTTTTACTCTTGGCATTTTTTCTCCAAGAATTAAAGTTTCATAATATAAGTATTCAACTCAAGTCTAACAGCTAAAATAATGGGTCTAAGAAAAAAATTAAAATAAAGAGTTCTTATTTTGAGCCATAAACTCGAAATCCATTCTATTTTTATTAATTACAAGGGCTCTTTTTTACTTTAGCACCCCCTTGGTGCTAAACAAAAGTCTGCCCTACAAAAGTCTCAAAGGTTTGTGTGTTTGTCTCCCCAAGACATTGAGACTCCTGGGGAAGTTCTATATTTAATATTCCTTTATCTTAATAGTTGAATAGACTAAGATATATGATCACAATTATAAACACAAGTGTGATATTCCTTTGTCCCAAAATACATTAGAATAAATATATCCTTTCGTCTTAATAGTAATTTAGTCTAAAGAATATATGCTACTCTGTATAATGTTCCTTTGGCGAAATAACAACTAACACAAAGGGATATAGGGGGATGCTAAAGTAAAAAAGTACCATTGCAAGCAACTTTTTTGCTGATTTTCGTAACTTTTTTGTTCTTTTTACTTTCCATATAAAGAGAAGTATTGTAATGGCGCGAAAATTCGATTTTGTTGGATTTACACGTTTTGAGGTCCCCTGAGTCCAAAAAAGTAGTTTTTAAAAACTACTGGGCCTATTTTGCCGAAATTTATCATACATGTTCAGAAAAATCATACCCCGAGGAGAAATTAATTTTACCTTCACATTTGGGGGCGCGACTCCTTAAAAACTATGAAAAAAGTGAAAACAGTATTTATTGAAAACGGTTCCGACGATTTTGATTAAAATGATCTAAAATGTAGTCCATTTAAATACGAATTTAATTATTATTTTTTTTTTTTTAATCATAAAATTATGTTTTTTGTTTCAAATTGTTACAAATCTCATGTGTATCCTGAAAAATGAGGCGACAAAAATATTTGGTCATCTTGGAGGAGGGGCCTCAAAAAAAATCTTGCACACGGGCCTCAGCAGGTCTAGTTCCGTCTCTGATTTAATGTTAATAAATTGAGGATGTAGCGAGCGTCTGGTTCTCCCGCCTGGAACATCGAGGGCCCAGGGGTAGTGAGGCGGTCTGCCTCGATCCCCCACCTTGGAGGCTCCCGACTTGCGCTCGGCAAGCTCCCTCCAGGAGGGTTAGGGTGGCAGCCCTTCTCCTTCCCCTGGGCTATAAATACCGGTGCACAGGCTGGGAAGAGTCGTTCTTTTCTATCTTCCTACTTACCTACTTATCTTACTCTGCCTTCTTCCTTATTCACATCACACCTTTTCAACCTTCTCTCCTTGCTTTACCCATCGGAGGTGCTACCTTGTTCGGTGCCGCGGCTGCTTGTCAGCTTCTCTCACCGAGAGCTAGCGCTTGTCTGGTGATAAGCCATTCCTCTCTCACCTGCTATACCTATCGGGAGTGCTATCTTGTTCGGTGCCGCGGCTGCTCGTCAGCTTCTCCCACCGAGAGTTATCACTTACCCGGTGCCACTACCTTTCCACAGCACCTTCCTTTCTATCCTTTAACCAAGTTGAATACGCAATATAGTCGGGCCCTTCTGGTATTTCAGTCTGTTTACAGAACCCGACAGACGCTTAGGGATGTGTGTGATCCCCAGTTACCTAGTTCCCTACAATATGAGGAACTATGTAACAAACTTACTAACTTATTTTCACCCAAAGTTGCAGTATTTAGACAGCGATTAGTGTTTTACGACCTGAAGCAAAGTGAGGTTGAGTCCATTAATGAATGGTTTGTGAATATAAAAAACCCAGCAGCCCTTTGCAAGTTCTCCTCAACTTTAGATGACAAGGTTAAGGACAAGTTTGTAACAGGGTTAAGGAGGGGTCCAATATTAGATAGACTGTGTGAAAAGGACTTCCGTGGCACTGTCACCGCCACTTACCGGTACGCGTCCCACCCCATTTTTCTTTTTTTTAATTTACTTTAAAAATTATTTTAGTGAACTTATCGCATTTGAATTTTATTTTTTGTTTATTAATATACTTTTGTTTTTCTTCTCTCTTTTGGAAAGACTTTAACTTAACTTCTTTTTTTTTGAGGCTTAACTACCATTCTTTTTTTTTGTGCGTCTTGGTTTATTGCTAATTAATTTATACTAACAAATTTTATATTACTATATAATTTATTTTTTGGAATTAGTTATTGTTAAACATTTATTTTGTTAAAAATGTATTCGTTAATTTTTATCGTGGTCGTCTTTTATTACCAAATAAAACATAATTATTGTTTTGGTTCTCACTCATGTTTATGATTTAAATAATTTTAATTTCAGAATTTAACTTTGAACCGGCACCAGTTGTGGAACCTCCCCCTCCCGCCCCCGCTGTAATCGTTCCCGCACGGGAAGAGATCCTCGGGCACCAAAGCCCCCTAACAGAGCTGCTGATAACGAAATTAACCGCCATGGAGAGGCACCTCCTTAGCCTGGCAGACTCCAACGACCTCAGGTGTTATCGGCGAGTCGTCGTCTGGGCCTCAATGCAGATGGCGTCCATGAAGACACTGCTTCAAGGAGTAGCCGGTACTGTGTCTTCCCCTCCTCTTCCGGAAAGCGGTGCACCTCCCCGCGCACCCTCCCCGCCAGGCGAAGAACTAAAAAACTCAGCTGGGTCGTCGCTCAGTTTCTACCGCTTCCAGGTGACCTCTCCACCAACTGACGGCTCCAGACGGCCACGCCCTCCTGCGACCTGTCCAGTCTGCGGACAGCGGAGATTCCGCCATATTGGCTGGCGCTGCCGCGCCTGCTACTCCTTTTGGCGCCGGCTCCCCCTGGGCGTGCAACTTCCACCTTGCGGCCACCCTCCGGAGCGTGCTCGCCCGGCGACGTGCTGCAGTTGCAGGAAGACCGCCTACGAGAGGCAACAGGCTCTCCACGCCAGCTTCCGCTAAGCAAGTCCTGCGCCGACGTGGACGTCGGCTTGCGGAGAAGAGGGGAGTGTAACCCGGTGGCCCAAAAATCCCCGGGGTACCAAATTTTCGCGCCAGAAAGCACTCCCCACGAGATCGGGACTCGCGGGCACCTCGGCACCGTCCCTATGGAGCACGTCCCGGCAACGTGACCGCGAAGCCACGCCCCCTGGGCACCTCGGCAACGTAACCACGGCCACCGCGAATCTTAAAGGAACCTTACCGGTCTTCCGTGGCACTGTCACCGCCACTTACCGGTACGCGTCCCACCCCTAGGCTGATGTGATAAAAGCTCCATGAACCCCCCACTCTGGGCCAGTTCGTTTTGCAGAGTGTGCCGGGAGTTAAGTTAGGCTGTGTGCCGACGTAAGTTATAGGCTGTGTGCCGATATAAGTTGCCAGGAGAATTCATTAAGTTTTAAACGATGGGCTGTGTGCCGCAATTCTAAAAGTTGGGCTGTGTGCCAATTTCTAAGTGGAAGGCTTTGTGCCGGAACTATGCGTAAATTTTAAGCCGTTCAAACGAGTAAGTGCCGAGGACTTAACGCGTGGGTGCGCGGAGGAGGTTCCACCTGAGGATTATCACTGAGGATACGCAAGGATTACTAGTACAAGTACGGATACCGACGCCGGTGAGTACCCCCCTTTTTCTTTATCTTGGCGGCTGCTTCAACGTCTCGTCCAGCTCACTACGAAAATATTTTGGTTGTATGTTCAAATCAGAAAACATTGTACTTTTAAAAATTCAGTAAAATATTTATTTGGGACGACCACGTCCACTCAAAGAATTTGGTAATCGTTATTTTTCAGCGCCTGGTGCTTTTCGTAGGCGTTCTCACGTCCGTCACGGCCCGCTACCACGAACAAGTGGCGGACGTATTACACTGACCTACAGGTCACCAGAAGCAGTTACTGCTGCCAGTGCAAGCATTGCACCTAATGATTTAAAGAAAAGTTTTCATGAATTTGAAACCTACTTAAAAGAAGAAAATTATTTTGATATTTTGAATGATCCTAAAAGAGTCTATAATGGTGATGGTGATGAGACCAATTTTCAACTAAGTCTAAAAACTAGCACGGTACTTACTCTTAAAGGGTCTCGGAATGTTTACGAGGTTGATTGGGCTGCTGCTAAAACTGCATTAACAGTCATGTTTACCCTCTTTGCAGATGGAAAGATGATACCACCAATACTAGAATTCCGCGGGAGATCGTATTCTCCGTGCCTGAACTTTGGGGTATAGGCAGATACTCCGATGAGGGACTAATGATGTTCCTGCTACCCACATTAAGAACCTTGACCAAACTAACTTGACACATGATACAAGCCCAAAAAAAGAATGATTTTGAAATGTGGGATGAAATAGCCAGAAAATATTTATGTTAAGTTACTTGTGCGGAAGAACAAGTTAAACACTCCTTTATACATACAATGTTTATTTATTTATTTATTTATTTAGTTGATTTAGGTGCATGACTACTACAATGTTTATCTTTTATTTTAATAAACCTTTTACAAAAGCTGTTTTAAGAACATGAAGATGTTATGTACGTAGTTTAAAGTTGATTGCTGGAGGAAGAACATGTTAAGAGCAGTTGACATCTTCATCCCCTAGAAAAGTACGAAACTAGACCTACGTAACACTTTCTTCCACTACAAGCAGTTTTATATGCGCACGCGTTAGAATAGATAAGTGTGGTAAGACTGTCTGTATTTATGATCAGTGCGTTCCGAGTCTCCGGGTGTGTTGTTTAGATGAGATAGTTTTATCAGATTTTGTGAATTAACCCTTTTATGCTTAATAATGGAATCAAGAAGCAGGTATGGTAAGGTTAGCCCTTAACGAAGTAAATAGAGCTTCAAGTTCATCGGTTGATCAGAATGGCGAAAATATGTCCAGTAAGTAATACAGAATTTTATTACAACAATCAATGTGAACATTAATGAATTCTTAACTCCGTTCTTCTAGTTCTAGTAATTTAGTAGATAAAGCGGCTAAGCTTTTGAATGCTGTTACCAGACCCGCAATACACTGTTATGGGTAGGTTACCTTTGATTTCAGGTTATAATCGAAATACTACACATAATCGATTCTAATAGCATTACTTAACATTTTTGCCCCACCAAGTTTAATTTGACTTGGACATCTACGTTTTTGTATATTTTTTTCAAATGACAATGACTTTAAATTTCTTATCTTACAATAAAAACCTCCCCTTCTTCTTTTCCTTCTAGTGAGTCCCTTTCTTTACTCAGTCTTAGCTATGGCTTCCATTCTGCAAGTTGTATTGCATTTTAAAGAGTTGTTTAATCGAGAAAAATTGTGTTTGGCCCGGCCTGAAGGATTTCCCTTTCACGGAATTATTTCGCGGCTTTTTTTATTACGATTTATTGACGACTGCGACTGTTTCTTCGACTTTTTAAAACAAACAAACTTACTGCCAACCGTCAGGACATGCCATAAATGTGGACGACCGATGACATGGACAAGACGAACGGACGTAACCGTGACGGACGGATGGACATGAAATTGCGGTAAAAGAATAGACGGAGTTAAATGCACGGCAAAGTTAAGTATTAGGCACGGGACTTGGTTCACTTTTTCACGACTTAGACTTCAACAAATTTTTATTTTGACATTTGAAATTATTAATAGGACACCGACTCACGAAATTATTACATTACAAAAATGTTTAATAAGAGACAAGAGACTGAAAGTGATAAGGGAAAAAAATGATAATGCTTTTACAACTAAATTGAAATTGGATACTACAACTGCTTAACTTATATGTTGTACGTTACAATCTAGCTTTCTTATGTAAGGGGAAATTTGGTAACTTGTTTTAAAATTTTTTAAAAATTATATCTAAATTTCTTCCTATTTTAATATTCCCTTAACTTTATCTGATTATTATTATTATTATTCATATTAATTTATATTTTAATGATTTTCCCTATTTGAATTACCTTTAAACTTGCTCTATCTACTCTCCTATAATTTCTTTAAACTATACTTTTAAGAATTATGGTCTTCTAAATTGTACTGATGGCTTTATTTTTTCTAGAATCGACATATAATATTTATTAAAATCTGTTTTAAAATTCATAGTTTTGTTTTCCATGGTAATGTACGCTGCCTCCATATATAGTCTTTTATATTTATTCATTTCTTTATTTAATATTACAGTACTACCAAAATCGATTTTATGTCCTGTTGACTGGACCTGGACATGTTCCACCAGAGCAGTACGGTTGCTTTTCTTTGTGTGGGTCGTAGAGGGTTGAATATTATAAACAAACTAAATTGTTTTAAAATTGGCTATATTTCGCCCCTCTCCGGGGCATATTCATGCCTTGGTTAAAATATGGTTACCCGCACATACCGAAATATAATTTACGCTAGCCCTTTTTAGTTTTAGTTTAATAAATGTTTTTTTATCTGTTTATATAATCGTGTTAAGTTATTGTTAAAAGTTAAATATGAAAATTGTTATTGTTAATATTGTTATTGAACAGAGGTTCTGGAAGTAAGTGGAAAAGTGAAAAATTGTAAAAAAAACAATGATACCAAAAAAATGGTGGATAAAAACTTACTACAACTGCTAAAACTTACTATACTGACAAACATACAAGGCATGAATATGCCCCGGAGAGGGGCGAAATATAGCCAATTTTAAAACAATTTAGTTTGTTTATAATATTCAACCCTCTACGACCCACACAAAAGAAGACTATATTAAAAAAGAGGGACACACGGAAAGTTTTTAAAGTTATTTAAAAACACAAGTAAATCTTCATCATTATTATTTGACTGATCTTCTTTTGTTGTATTTTTATTTTTACTTTTATTTCTGTTTTCTAGTGTTTTTATATTAGCCTTTAGTCTATTTTCTAATGATTGCTGGGATTGTCCTATGTACACTTGTTCGCAGTTCTCACATGGAATTTGATAAATGATATTATTTTGGTCTTTCTTTTGTATTTTATCTTTCGTATTTGTAAAAAACCTGTTTTGGATTTTATTCATTGGCTTCATGCCAAACTTAATATTTTCACAATTGAAATCCTTAAAAGTGCGTTTTATTTTGTCGCTTAACCCTTGTATGTATGTTAAAGATTTATAATTACAATTAGGAGCTATTTGTTCTTGTTGGGTTTCTTGTCTATTATTTGTTATTTGATTAATTTGTTTAAACCACAAGGACTTTATTCATTTCAAAGGGTAGAAATTAAATAATAGTTGTTTTTTTTTATATATTTTTACCTTTATTTCAGGAATCAACGTGGTATGTGTAAGTTTGATGGCAGTATGAATTAAGTTACTTGCCGCATTCGATTTTTGATAGTATGGGTGTTTAGAAAGAAAGTTTGTGAATTTATTATTTTTGGTACTTTTCTCATACCATTTTGTCTTAATCGTACCTTCCCTATCCTTGATAATAGTCATATTTAAGTAATGTAATTGCCCTTCCACTTCCAATTCATGTGTGAATTTTATGTTTGGGTGGAATTTATTAAATTCATCTAGTAATGTTTGGAGTTCTGCTTGTTTTATTATTATGAATAAATCATCTATATATTTAACTGTTAATTTTGGTTTATAATTGATTTTATTAAAAATTGAATCTAACATGAAATTCATAAATATAACACTTATATTGACAGATAAACTATTACCCATTTGCATTCCTCCAATCTGTCTATAAAGTTCGTTATCATATAAAATATACGAATTGTCACAACAAAATTTAAATACCTCTAAGAATGTTTTTTAAAATTTGTATAAGGTAGGATCTTTTCCCAATACTTAGCAATTATCTTATAAATTTCCGGTAATGGTATGCTCGTAAATAAGGCCTGTACGTCAAATGATACTAAGATTTCATCTGATTCTAATTTAATTCCTTCTAATAAATTCTTTAATTGTTCAGCATTTTTTTATGTCATAACTTTTTGTTATTTGTTATATGTTATATAATTTGATTGAATGTTGTAGGGAATTGCACAGCTAGCAGGAGACGTTTTTTGTTTTAAATAAAAATCAAAAGGATAAGCAAAATAATAATCAAATAAGAAAACAAAATTAAAGGTTAGTGTTGTTATTTTAGGATAATTTATTTAAGTATTTATTAATGTTTTGTTAAAAAGTCAAGGTTAATATTGTTAATTGTTATTGTATATAGAAAAAAATTAAAATAATCTTTTAGTCAAGAGGAGGCAAAATATTACACATAAAAAAACAAGGTGGATTCATTTATTATATACCCTAATAGACCTTATACTAGTAATTTGTTTATTTTTAATAATTTGGATCTGAAGTATAATAATACATTTTGTTTAAAAAATGAACCGGCCATTTATGAAATTAATAATATTTAATAGTAAATCTATTGCTTAAATGTTAAACTGTTTCAACAAATTAGTTAGAAAAAAAATAAACAGTATGTATCTAATGTCATACTATGGGAAGAGTTAAGGAAAGAAAAACTCTTCTCCCCCACTACACGACTCTCTGTTACAATCATATTCTGAGAAGGAAGCAAGTACTATGGATTAAAAAAAAAATAACCAATTATGTTAATTATCGACGACACTAGTCTATGTCACAGGATACTGCCAAGTATGGGCACAAGATGTATGAAAAAGCACTTCATTAACCAAGCTGAGGTTTAGGTATCAAGATAAAGTTGAAAAACAGTAGTAGCAGTACACAATACAGTAGTGATTATTTAACACTCACAATTTTGAACTTAACAGTAGGAATCAATATCCTGGTCATTTTGAAATGTCAAACAAACCAATAGATATTGTACAAAGGCTAGTAATGCCAATACAATTGTCCAACTGCCATTAAACTGTGGATAATTTTATTAAACTTGCCATTTGTTTGGATTTCAAGATGAGTTTATGTCTGTGTCTTCCTTGAGCAAAATAATGAAACTGTAATGTTGTTATGATAATCGTGTTATCCACTATTCACAACGATGAAGTGATAGTTACAGAGACAGGGAAACCTACAATAATTGTGGAATACAACTTATATAAAGGTGGGGTCAACACTGTCGATAAAGAATTAGTAGCAAAGAATTTATGAACAATCAGTCCCTTTCTTTTATGAACATCTTTGTCAAAAGGTATACTTTTATTTTTTTTAAACAAGTATGCTGAGCCAATTCCATAAAAAAAAAAACTAAAAAAAAAAAAAAAAAAAGGACAACAGTCTAATATGTGGCAAACACAAAAACAAATTCTCTACCTGATGTTCCAATGGCCAGAATTTTGAGTAAAAACCACAGCACATGACAAGTCATTTAAAGTGACTGCATTGACCATCAAAATGAACAAGATAAAATTTTCATATTTTTTCTTTCCTTAGCCCTTCATCACTCGAGCGGAGTACATAAGCATTCCAAGAGATTTATTTTATTAATAAATTTAGTTGAATTTCACAAACTGGGCTATGTGTCCTTGAGTCTAAGTTTTATCAGTTCATCTAGGAGTGGGGAGTGTCAGGGTCAGTAATGCAACAGCGCTTAGTTAAGGAGGACGCCTTTGCTTGGACCACACCAGTGGAGGACAATTGTACTCTGCGGACTATTCCTGGCTAATTTTTTTCTGGTAAGTAATTATTTCCCTCCTTCTTTTATTGTTATTTCTTAAAATTAATTATTGTTATTATCATGTACTAAGTTTTCATTTTACATAATTTTCTAAGTTTTGATGATTTTACTTGTAATAAATCTATTAAGAAAGTATGTGTGATGTAATCTTGTTTGATTCTAGTTAATATTTTATAATTATTCATAATTTTAGCCAGGTATTTATTTTTAGTGATAATGGAAAGCTCTACTGATCCAAAGGTGTGGCTACAGTGGTTGAAGGAGGACATTGCATTCAACGAAGTACCTGATGATGATACTGATCTCAGTGATGCAGAACCGTTCAAGTTGATGATGACCAATCTGATGAGGTAATGAATGATACCAGGTAAAATGAAGAAAACAACAATAAAGAAGAGGAAAATGTAAGTAAATTAAACATTTTTCCTAGGCAAAGACAAAAGCACTCGGTGGCAGAGACAGCCCCCTCAGCAAAATGTTACGACAAAAGCATGCAATATAATTATCTGTTTACCAGGCCCCGATGGCTTAGGAAAACTTGCGATTTATATATTACATGGGAATGATGAAGTCAATCCTCTGAACGGAACACCCGCCTCTGAGGTGGGTACTAAAATGCATTCTACTGTCAAATAAGGCAAGTACCTTCTAGGGCTCTGGTCCCTTCTAGGAGTCTCAGTCAGTTCGTGGCCTACAAAGTGTGTGCCGTCAAGATCATTTCTCGCTTCTCCATTCTGCTATCGCCTCATCTTCTAAATACAGACTCAAAATAATGAGTCTTACAAACGCAAGGAATTTCTACTTATACAATGCCCACCTTTACGGTAAAGATAGTGACTACACTTAGCAAAGAGGAAAATAAATTGAAGAAACCAACTCAGGCGGTTCTATGCCTTTCAAAATGTTTGTATGGCACCAACCGGAATATCACGTGTGACAATTGGTTCACCTCAATATAACTAGCCGATTTTTTACTGAAAAATGGGCTGACTGTTGTGGGGCTCTAAAAAGCAACAGCAAGCCCCAGATTCCAAGATAGTTTCTCCCAAATAAATTTAGTCCTATAGGATCAAATATTTATAGTTTCACAAAAGATGCCATACTTTTATCACATATGCCAAAAAAAGGAAAAAGCAGTTTTATTGTTGTCAATAATGCATCATGATTCTTATGACGATCCATCTTGTAACAAACCCGAAATAATTTCCTTTTATATAATGCGACCAAATCAGTGGTAAATACATTAGATATGAAATCTTCTAATTATTCAGCTAACAGAAAAACGAGAAGATGGCCCCTTGCAATATTTAATCGCTTGATATCTATGAGCTGCCATAATGCCTACATCTTGTATGAACATTACAAGAATGCAAAAAAACAAATTACAAGATTTATTTCATGGAGGAGATTGGATTTTCCCTGATAAAAAATCATTTGTGAGAAAGACTAACAATACGAAACTTACGAACGATTTTGCAGGCATTAAGGGAAGAAATAAAAGACAACTCAACTACAATATATACAAGGAGTGGGCAAAGGGCATCTTCAGATGGACATGAAACAGTAAATTTTTCAGATCGTCTTGAAAAAAAGAAAAACCTGCAGGTACTGTTCATTAAAAAAAAAAAGAATAATCCAGTACAAATGTGTTAGTTGTGAAACCCTAACTAGTTTAGAATGTTAAAAAAAATCGTGCAATTCTTGTGTAAAAGAACTATAATGTAAATAAGGTTCCTTAAATTCTTGTTCCTTTTTTTAATAATTGTGATATGATTGTGATTAATAATAATAATTATAATTGCAATTATTTTTTTTGACAAAACAAATATATTGACTAAGTTAATTTTTAAAAGTTATTATTTTGACAAATGTATAATGATGATTGTATACTTAAATTTTTGTAAATTTTGCATTATTTAATAAATCATTGTCTGTTAAAAGATTGATTCAGTAAGCTGTGTATTTAGCAACTCATTATAAATGAGCAGCCTCATCTGTTTTTTTTTGTTTTTTTTGTTTTTTTTTGTAAAATATATTATGTTTCTCTCTAATAATAAATAAGTTTATTATTTAAATTAGTTGATTTTTGGTCTAAAGGAAAATTAAAACGCTCCCATTTGCGACATTTCGACCCCTCCTTGGGTCATTCTCAAGCTAGAAACCAATTTATTAAATATATTAATTACATATTGATGGCGTACAAGGAAAACTCACTCAGTCAATTTTTTGCAGTTTTGACTTAATGGTATTTTCGAACATACAGGTATCAGATTTATAGACTGGTAACACTCACCAAGTCAAATATACTCAGGTTAGCCATTTATTTCAACTTTTTTCTAGTCACCAAGTCAAAAGGAGCAACACTGTGATAAGGAAAACTCATAGTGATTTTTGCCAGTCAGCTTGATAATAATCAATTATTCTGTTTGGTTCAGGCAAAACTAACTAAGTCAGCTTTTTAAGACTTAGTGAGTTTTACCTGTTTTCATTTTCTGATAGTTGGGATTCTATCAATCTTAGTTACTTTTTCCTCACCAATGGTCTCTGAATCACCTGACTTAGTTACTTTTGTTCTTATCAAAGCTGGTGTTGTGATATTATTTTCCTAGCCTCTTTGAGTTATTTTTAATTTCTGCTGTGTTGTAGTGTTGTGTTAAATAGGTAATAATTTTTAATTGTTTTATCGTGATTTTTTTTTATCATGGTTCGGTACAAGAGTTATAACATGTCATTTCCATTTCAATCAAGAGGAAGACTTCTTGTTGATTTTTCAAAGAGGAAGCAACAGGTATGTACAGACTTATTAAAATAAAAAAAATAAAAAATATATACATTATGATATTGCCCAATGCAAATTTGAAGCTCCAGTAAACTAAAATAACAAAAAAAACTGAAATTGTCTGTTCATGAGAATTTTTATTTTTGTCATTGACCAAACATAGACATAGACCTTATAAAGTAAATCTGACCATGGATCCATTTCAATTCAGCAATATCCTCAATAAAATCGAATAATAAAACAATATTATTTTGTTGGATACCATTTTCTGATGATAGTGTGATCAATGTCAGCGATCAAAGATCCAAATTTACATTAAATTTCTGACCAATTTACTCAAATGAATACTTCTCTAACTCATTTTGTTATGAACTTCGTTGTTTTAGATGGTGGTACAAGAATCCCCAGAAGTATCTAACCTTTGTTCTGAGAACGTACAAGAAGCTGTACAAGAAGTTTTAATGTAATACAAGAAGAAGATTTAATAGAAGAAGTGGTGCAACAAGAAGTTGTACAAGAAATTTTACTAGAAGGGGTTGTACAAGAAGTTATAGTAGCAAAGGAGTAATACAATCCTTGGTAAGATACTTAAATTTTGTCCATTGCCATCCAATTAGTTCTTTATGTGTTATGGTCTTTAATGATTTTTATTGCAGCATTTATTTCATTTTTTTAGAATGTAGAAAAAGGACAAACCAATTTCAGTGATGGATGGCTAGATCAGGCGTCCTACTATATTGCTGAAGACTATGAAATTCTACCAATGGTCAGTAAACCTAATAAGAATGTTTTATTGCTTTCATGATAGTTCTTTAATGTTCGGAGGGTTTTATTTGGTTTTTACTTTATTGTTTTAGGATGTAGAAGAAGAAGAAGATGTTTTGGTTTCTCTGTGCAACCTTGCACAGCAAGAACAAGAAGCCTTGGGTCCTTTGAGCAACAACACAGAACAAGAAGAGGATGCCTTGGATCCTATGAGCAATCACGAGAAGAAAAAAGGAGATGCAATTGTTTCTTTGATTAACCACCATGAAATAAATGTAGGTGAAACAATGCAAACTTCTCCACAACGTGTGAGATGGAACAGAGCTAATCCTCAGTCTTGGGCTCGAAATAAGGCAAAACAAGATAGAGCTAATTGTTTACCATATAAATCAAAGTCTGGCAAGCTAACGCGAAGTGTCCAAAAAGAATCAATTGCTCTGGTTGCGCATTCAAATGCACACTGATGTTCAACGACAACCAACGCATAGATATTTGCAAAAGTTACACAAAGATGAATTTCCAAGAAAGAAAAAATTTCATATTGAGTAACGTGAAAAGTTCGGGAGTAAAACAGCGAAGGCCTCGATCTTTGGAGAGCAAAGAAAGAGAAACATCCCGTAAATATTTCTTTTTGAGAGATGGAGTTCCAGTTCAAGTGTGCATGAAATTTTTCATGGCTACATTATGTATAAGTAATGGTCCTATCTTTTAGCATTTTGTGGTCAATCTGAAGTATCTGGCTTATACCAACAGAGAGATAAAAGGGGTTCCCATGAGCCACCAAATAAAACCCCCAAAGAAGATTTAGACAAAGTGATTCAACACATTTCACGCTATCCATGCATTGAGAGCCACTGTACCCGGAAGTCTACACAAAAGAAATATTTAGACCAAAGACTGTCAATATCCAAGATGTATAGCCTGTACAAGGAAGAATATATTAAGAAGGGCAATAAATATGTAAAACTGGTCACTTACAAACGAGTATTTGGTACAAAATTTAACTTGTCTCTTTACAAACCTAAAAAAGACCAGTGCCTACTTTGCAACAAGTATAACATAGGCAGTATCGATGAAAAACAAAGATTGGAAAAGGACTACCAAGACCATTTGAAGAGAAAAGAGGAGTCATTTAAAGATACAGATAATGATAAAATAAAAGCAAGGGAAAATATCTCTTTCATCTCTGCGTCGTTTGATTTGCAATGCGTCCTTCAAATCCCTTCGTCAGATGTGTCACAAATGTATTATTCACGAAAACTTAACGCCTACAACTTAACGATATATGAAGCTGCTCCACCAAACGAGGCACATTGCTTCGTGTGGACAGAGATTAATGGTAAAAGAGGTAGTTCAGAAATAGGGAGCTGCCTCTACCAGTGGCTTTCAGGGTTGCCAAGTAAAGTAACCAGTGTATCTCTGTTTTCTGATACATGTAGCGGGCAGAATCGCAATCAAAATGTTGCAGCCCTACTTCTGCATGTGGTTCAAGCTACCCACATTGAAACAATTGAACAAAAATTCATGGAGCGGAGGCACTCCCACATGGAAGTTGACTCCATACATGCCTCAATTGAACACGAAGCCTAGTAATTTCAACCAGCTATTTAGGGAAATGACATGGGAAAACAAGGAAAAGCAATACTTACGCCTTAATATACCCATTAAGTCACATTGCCCAGTTAAGACTACCAGTGAAATCACGGCTAAAGTTGTCGACAAAGGAGGCTACATCTATATGTTCGACTAAACTGAAATTTGCTCAATATGTAACTTACATGAAGCTGAAAACTAGCCATATCTTGTTAACATGTCCCATGTACGCACACCTTAGGTCTTATTATCTGCTGCCATTATTTATTAACCCAACCGACGAATCCAAGACCATGATTATTCAGGGTGGCCACTAATATAGCTTGACAAAATTCCCTGACTTTTCCCTGACATTTCCCTGACCTACTTCAGGTTTTCCCTGACCATCATCGATATTTAGTTTACAAGATTTACCTTTAAAAAGTTAAAGATCATCAAGCTAAAATAGAATACATATACTAGTTGGTAATTACTTAGCCCAATGTTTTTAATATATTAGTTTTCATGTCTTCGTAGATAAAATAATTATTATTGAACATTTCATCAAAATTTGTCATAAAAATAACTTCGTCTTGGCGGGGAATCGAACCCGGGCTCTCTCCGTCCGCGTTTAAAGCTATTTTCTCAGGAATTAGATTTTTCCCATGAAAACGGCTTAAATTGTTAGATTTGTATTTATTTTATTTAATGGACTACACTTTTCTTTTTTTTTTCGAGAAATAATTATTTTTCACGTTTTTTCAGAGTTTTTTGAGGGGTAGCGCCCCCAAATTTCAAGCTAAAATTCATTTCTCGACTTCGCCGTGGGGTATGATTTTTCTTATGTCTGGTATTTTGTCGGGTCCACACCGATTTTTCCTGTTAAGCGTTTTCCTGATCAACGCTAAAAAGTATAAACTAATCGTAACCTTTCCTTATTATCCTAGAAAGTAACAATTCACGTATTTTTACTTTCTCATGTAAAAGAGAAAGTATTGTGATGCCGCAAAAATTCGATTTTGATTTTATTTTTATTTTGAGCTCCCCTGAGTCCAAAAAAGTGGTTTTTAAAAAATGTCTGTCTGTCTGTGCAGACTCCAGACGCCTGGTTTGGGCTCCAGGCGTCTGCTGGGCCGATTTTGACGAAATTTGGCATAACATGTTTAGAAAAATCATACCCCTAGGCGAAATCGAGAAATGAATTTTAGCTCTAAATTTGGGGGCGCTACCTCCCAAAAACTTTGAAAAAACGTGAAAACAAATTATTTCTCTAAAGCAGTTCAAACAATTTTGTTTGAAAATGTCTAAAATATAGTCCTTTTAAATGTAAATTTAATTATGTAGGTAATTTTCCCAGAAACAAAATCTAGTTTCTAGGTCCTAAGAAAATAGTTAAGTAAAACGGTGGGAAATCATGTTTGACGTCCTGCTGTAGTGGAGTTATTTTTATTTTTGAGCTCCCCTGAGTCCAAAAAAGTGGTTTTTAAAAAATGTCTGTCTCTGCAGACTCCAGACGCCTGGTTTGGGCTCCAGGCGTCTGCTGGGCCGATTTTGACGAAATTTGGCATACCATGTTTAGAAAAATCATACCCCGAGGCGAAATCGAGAAATGAATTTTAGCTCTAAATTTGGGGGCGCTACCCCCCAAAAACTCTGAAAAAACGTGAAAAAAATTATTTCTCGAAAACGGTTCCGACGATTTTTATTAAAAATTTTTTAAAATGTAAATTCTTTATTTATAATGAAGTCCATTTAAATACGAATCTAACGATATAAGCCGTTTTCCTGGGAAAAATCTAGTTCCTGAGAAAAAGCTTAAAACGCGGACGGAGAGAGCCCGGGTTCGATTCCCTGCCCAGGAGAAGTTATTTTTATGATAAATTTTGATGAATTGTTTGCTTTTAGTAGTCCATAGTATATCTCCCGACCTACTGAAGCTGTAGACTTGAAATTTGGTATACAAGTTAAACTTTTTTGCCCAAAAACAGAAAAACTATTGCTGACTTAAACACTCCAAATTTCTACGATCTGCGAGTAGATCGCAATATTTTATATTTTTTGTAATTTTCAAGTTGGGTATCATAACAAAGGTATTAAAATGTAGATTAGAAATATATATCGCGTTTCCAAAATGTCGGCCATTATACCCCCCAAATAATTAAGACAAACCCAAAATGTACCTCCCCTGCACTACCCCATTAGGACAAGTCCTAAAAAAGGGCAAAAACACATAAATATATATCTCTGTGGTCCAATGAAATTTCCGGGAGTTGGTCTAAAAAAGTGAAATTTTAGGGGGCTGTAACTCGGGAGCCAAAATTTTTGTCATTTGAAAATTCGAAGTTGGGTATCTTTTTAAAGGTATTGAAATTTCGTTCACAAAAATATATCGTGTTTCCAAAATGGAAGCTATTTCACCTCCCCCTCCCAAAAAAAAAAAAATTAAAACATTACGCAAAAAAAAATGTCCCCCCGCTACCCCATTAGGACAGGAGCTAAAAATAAGGCAAAAATACAAAAATATGCATCTCTGTAGTCCAATGATATTTCCGGGAGTTGATATAAAAAAGTCAAATTTTAAAAATTTTAGGGGGGGGGGCGTAACTCGGGAGCCCTAAAAATTTTTTCATATGAAAATTCGAATTTGGGTATCATTTTAAAGGTATGGAAATTTGGCTCTCAAAAATATATCGTTTTTCAAAATGGCGGCCATTTTACCCCTAAAATAACTAAATTAGTGCATACTACCGAAGATAGTAATGGATAATATGCACTCCTCGTTTCTTAAAAGTGAATTTTTATACATATTTTTGGTGAATGTTTCGATGAAGGATAATTTAGGTGTAAGAAAAGCGACATATTACATTTTTTGTTAAAAAAAAAAAATTCAAATAATAATAATGTACTTATGAATTCTTATGACCGAAGAAACCCTTTTAGTAACTTGCTGGTAAGTACTTAACGGGATTTTTTTGATATAATTTCTAAGTATAGAGGTCGCTAATCCTTCTGCCTTTGTTCCAAACAGTGGCGTACCAAGGTCTTGTGGCACCCGGGGCGGGATAATTTCTTGTCCCCCCCTCAAAAGGCCGTCATCCGGGGGAGGGGGGGGGGGGGGGGTTTGGATGGCGCAAGTTGCGTTATTGAAACGCGAGCAATTACGAACTGATCAATTACGAAAGTATCATTTTAAAGGTAATGAAGAGTAGAGCAAAATTATATATCGCGTCCCAAAATGGCCATTTTACTACTTTTTAGAAAAATAGTCCGCCAATTTGTGAGTCACATAGCTTCCTCGTGTCCTATTTTGTATAGAGTAATGATTTTTTACTTTTACAATTTTTTGTAGAATTTATTCAATTTCCCATCCATTATTTAAACCTGTCTTTTTTTTATTCCGGGGGGCTTTACACCCGAAGACGCAGGCCACTTAGGTGGGCCCATTAAACAAACCCGGGTTAGGGACCGAAATCTATAGATATGGTAAATATTTAGAAGATATGGTCGTTAACCATGACTCCCCTCCTGGTTGTAATACAACCAGGAGTGTCATCATCATGGTTTCCAGTCCGAAAACTGGTGGGGCCACTCTTTCGAGGAGCTTCCCATTTGTTTAAACAATGCTGGGTGGACATTGAGCGGACTATTTGACCCATTATTTAAACCTGTCAAAATAGTTTTTATTTTTCACATGAATTAAACTGTCAATAGCTAAATTTAAAGAGTGTAGACGGTTGAAATTAATTTGGGGCTATCTCCAGGCTACTTTTGACAAACCAACAAAATTTCATAAAAATCAGTTGAGTACTTTTGAAGATATAGGTGTAAATGTATGTTTGTGCGCCTATCGAAGATATACAAATGGGAGCTGAAGGTTGAAAGTTATATGGGACCAACATTGAGCTAATGATGACCTACCATCCAATTTGTAATAAAATCGGACGACCAGTTTTAAAGATATGTTGATTAGCAAAAATTGAGCGATAGACCGACAGGCACGGAATCAAAAATGTTCCCTGATGTCTGAAACGGATTTCTGTCTTGGAATTTTTGAAATCGGAGACCTAAAAATTTGTCGTTCTTCAGAACAATCACATAGCTTCCGTTACCTTCGGTAAGCTCGGAAGCAATAATTAAAAAATATAGGGTCAAGAGGAAACTACGTTCTTCATAGTGTCATATTGATCAAAGGGTCAATATGAACCCTTTGAAGAGTGGAATAATTTTTCATTAAACTACGCCTTAAGTTATACAACTTTAACCTGTAAGATTTTTCTGAATTTTCCCAAGTTTAAAAGTTATAACCGTTTGATCCTTGAAATGGGACACTCCCTTTTAAAACTATTTTGAAGTATTGTTTAAATTTTAAAATGGAAAGGGGGGCCCCGGACCCCCCGGAATAGTATGATTCTAAGTGAATCTCCTGAAGGTGAAGGTTGTTATATGTTGTGGAGGGGGAAGTTGGTTTATTTGGGGGGGAGTGCGTCATCAGACTTGAAGGGGATGGACACCCCTGCTCTCTCAGAACGATTTTGGGGGTGTTTTTTTTTTCTTTCTGCCACAATGACACCCCCAAGGCTTGTGGTACCCGGGGCGGCCCGCCCCCCACGCCCCCGCCTTGGTACGCCACTGGTTCCAAATACAGCATTTTTTTTTTTTATTAGAAATTTTGAAAAAGTTAAGGATTCTGTGCTTTAAAATTATGAAATAAGGATTTTAATTGCCGGTAGATTTTCCCTGACCTATGACAAAATTCCCTGACTTTTCCCTGACTATTCCCTGTCGGCCGAAATTCCCTGACTTTTCCCGGTATTCCCGGTTTTCCCGGTCTGTGGCCACCCTGTTATTAAACTTTTAGATGTTACTACAAAGAAACACGCTTTCAACATTTCCTCTTTTCTAACAAATGACATGCAGGTCAGATCCTTTATTATTAATGAATGAGGTGCGCAAAACAATAAAAATGTAATAAAAAATCACTCGTTATATTTCTGTCTATGTAAAAAATGTACTCTTATTCAACTCTTAACCTTAATTTTTATTTGATTTATATGTTATTAATTTCTGAATATTATTATTTAGGTTTTGTTAATTTATAAATATGTTTATTTATGGCTTGTTAACTTATAAATAAGTTTATTTATGCTTTGTTAATTTATAAAGTTGTTTATACATCATTTGATAATTTATAAATAAGCTAAATTTGTATGATCATAGGAACTCATTGTAAGAAATGATCAATTTCTTCAAGCAATAAAGAATATTGATATTGAATTTATTCCAAGTAAACCTGCTTGCTCGCTGCGGAACAGAAAGGTTTGCTTGACTGCAGGGTGATGTATACAGTAAACATGGAGGTATACTGTAGAAAGCAACCTTCCGGTCCTTTTGACGTTAGCAATGCAGGGAAAGATGTGTGCTATGAGAATAGGATGTCCAATGTTAGGAACGGGTCATAATATTACAGGGGACAATTGGTTTTCAAGTTTACCTTTAGTTGAGGCATTACTAGGGAAAAAAAAGAGATATCTCCAGACTTTGTACCTTCGAGAGATCTAAATATGTCCCTATTTGGATTTCATTCCGACAAAACCCTTGTATCCATATCCATCCTATTGTCAAAGAAAAAATAAAGCTGTGATTTTAGTTTCCAGCTTCCATAATGACAAATCAATTGATAAGTCTACTGCATTGGTTCCCAAAGTGGGAGGTGTGCCCCTCAAGGGAGGCGTGAAGACAAGTCAAGGGGGGCGTGGGACGTCGAGATCGAGACAGCTTTGCCGTCCGAACGTCTAATGCAATTATATAAAAATCCAAATTTCAAACCAGAAGGAGAAACCTCACTGACGAATTCAACAGATACTTTCCTAACACATGTGATGACAACATTTACAGATTAACAATGGATCCTTTCAATGTCAACAAAGATTCTCTGCCCGAAACACTTCAAGAACAAGCTTTAGAAAATAAAAAAAGGTTCTGCTGCCGATTTTGATAAAATGGACAAATCATCGTTTTGGGTTAAGTATTACAAAGTGTACCCCAGAGTATGTACCCAGTAAAACTAGTAATACAAATAAATGAATGGTTATTCAATGTAATAATGATTTATTTGATTTTTTTCATTATCTCATTAAATTGTTAAGAGGGGGGGGGGGGGCGTGGGAAGATTTATTCTTGAATGTGGGGGGCAAAGTTTAAAAAAAACTTTGGGAACCCCTGGTCTACTGGAATTAAAAACAAGCCAAAAATCATCACCTTTTACAACAACACCGAAGTAGGTGTTGATGTTCTTGACCAACTGAGTTCTAACTATGATACTTTAAGAATTTCAATTCCCCTTCGGCCGTTATACAGCTCACATCAAAGCGACTTGTTTCTATGTTATTGTTTTCACACATCTTTTACAACTGATAGTGAGTCAAACGCATGATTGAGATCATATATTCTAGTTCTATTAATTTTAGAGAAAATTAATTTAATTATGGACAATATTTTTTTTGTTAAATTATAGTTTCTTTTTATTTATAATAATCAAAAAGCTGTCAAATACAATTTAAATATGGTTTCTCATATGGTGTGTAACAGTGAATGTGACTTGAAGATATGTTTAGTGTGCTCACACTGTGGTGTGATAGGCCGTTTCATTTTCAATGTATCAATATGACAGAACTGAATTTCGATAAACTGAATAAAGATGCTAAACTGAATCAAAAATTTCTCAACTGCAAGAAATTTAATAATCCAGACAATAGCAAGCTTTTGGGAGAAATGAGAAAATTGTTTAAAAACTTCGTAAACGAATCTAAAGCGGAGACAGCAGAACAATTTGAAAGTATGAAGAAGGAAATAAAGTCTGAAATTGATAGTAATATCGCTGTAGTTTTGGGGAAAAGATTAGATGAAATAGGGGAGAAGTTGAACCAAAGGAAGAAATAGAAGTCTACAGACGGAAAATCTTCTGCTACAAGGAAAAATTGGATCACTAGAGATGGAAGTAGGGCATTTAGCTCAATACTCTAGGTCGGACAATCTTTTTACTACAGTTTTTCCAGAAAAACAAAATGAATTAACGAACAAAAAAAAAAAATTGATAAATTTAGAAGTGCTGCTGCACAATACTGACTATTGCACAATACTGACTGCACCTTTGATATATTTTTAGGTGGCAGGTTAGATAACAGTGTTCATAACGTAGTATCCATAAATTTATATTAATTTTATTTATTTCTGAACCATGATTATAATTACAGACGGAAAATGTTTAAAGCGTAAAAATAAAATTGTTTTTGACATAGTTACCTATGACAGATGTGAAAAATTAGTGCATACTGAGTGTATAAGTGATTATACTGCCACAGAGAAGCGTATTATAAAACTTAAACTAGGTAGGAAATAGTTATTTATGCACCTAGGGAGTAAAGTAAGCCATTATTCCCTGAGCGAAAAAAGTTGGTTCTTGAGGCGAAGCCGAGGGAATAACTCTAATTATCGCGAGGGGAATAATGGCACTTTACTCATGAGGTACATACAATATATAGTAGGAAGAAAATACACATTTTCGTCCATAGCACAGTTTTTATTTATTATTTTAATAAATAACAATAATTATTAGAACTTTTAATAGCAGATATAAGAGATTCAATATTAAAAACAAATAAGAATTGGAATTAAACTCAAATAGAAGGTTATTTAGATGCAGGTTATAATGTTGTAAACAAAGAAAAAACATGGTCAAAAAAGCGCAGTGCCGCCAACCTGATTTTAACAACTTCATTACATTAGCCATACATTTTCTACTATTTATGAAATAATTAAGTTGCAATCTTTACTTTTTTGCCCTACTTTACTTTTTCGCCCTACTTTTACTTTTTTTCCCTACTTTTACTTTTTCTCCATACTTATTGAGTCAGGGATGAAAAGACCTGTTTTAGTCCCTCTAAACTAATTCAAAATCATAACTTTTTTTCCCTACTGGAGATAAATGTTATTTTTATGTTAAAACTGTAAAGGAGTATCACTTTTTTCACAGAAATCCTGTCCAGAATTACTGAAAGTGTTAATAACTGAATTAAAAGCCAAAGTTGCGGAAAAACATTTGTGTGACTGTGTAGCTATCCCGAGTGTAATTGCCACCTAAATGAACAAAATTAGTGAAAATGAACTTGCTATTACGAATAGACTAACCATTCTTGAGGGAATAGGACTTATAAATAACCAAAACAAAATAATTTCTATTTCTGAAGAAAAAATTGAAAAAAATTAGGTTACTCTGACTACTGATACTGAATTAGAACCAGACCCCATAGGCAGAGAACCTTCTATTTCTCAACAAGAACTGCAAAAATTAAACACTGGTGACGAAGAAAAACCCTTAGACAATGGCAACACTGCTAAGAACAATTCAACACAAATAAAACGACAGCACTTATGGACTGACTGTCAGTTGAAAACGTAAATAACCTTCAACTTTTATCCTAGTCTTCAAAAAGCAACAATACCAATACTATTATTATGGAGCCTAGGTAAAAAAATTGTGACGTTGGTAAAGAAAAAAAAAATAAAAAAACCTAATAATTCCGAAGAAAGCTTATAACAAGAAAGGTAAACCCCAAAACAGAGGAAATACGATAGCTTCAGTATCGGAAGTAATTCAAGCTAATAGAAACATTAATGTTGCCATAAAAAACAACTATTTTTATCTCAAAAGTAGACCCCTCTATAACCAGTGATCAAGTTTCCGCTTTTCTTAAAAACAAGTTGAAGAGCTATAACTTTGAAAGTACTGATATACCTGTTAGATCTGGCGATTATAATGCATTTCTAATCAGAACTGATGTGACAAAAGCTCAAGAGGTTAAACAGCCTTCATTTTGGCCTTAAGAATTAGTAATTCATTTTTTATTTTTTTTTTTCGCTGGCAGCAACCTTTAGCAGTTTTAAAATAACTTGTACTACCTAGCTGTCAATATTACAACAGAGAGTGACAGCTTAGTTTGCAAAGAAATGTTCTCTAGCTATGGCTTGTTTCCTTGTGTCAGAAAAATAACCAGAAAATCGAGTCATTAATGTATTGATAACATATTTTCTAACTTCTTGTCTCCGTTAAAGTTGAATCAAACTGGTTCTCTGACCATCATACATTATCAGGTATTTTTTAGCACCAATAAGTCAGTCAAGTTACCAAAAGCTAGAAGAGGAGGTAAAAGAATCATAACTCAAAAATCGATACATCAACTTAAATTTCAAATTACAAGAATGAAATGGGTTGAACAGCCCGCTGCCGATACTAGTTCTAAATTCTTACTTTTTTGGAGTAACTCATCACTCAGTCACAAAAGTGAAACTTACCTAAGCCTAGAATCTGACTTTTGTAAAATCAAAATCATTTCTCAACTCAGATTAACCTCTGAAAACATGTTAAGAGTGACAGCCTACGGAACGTGGTACAAAATAGATCTCAACCAGCTATGCCAAACATGTAAATGTATGCAACCTGAGTCATTAGAACATCTTATTTTTCAATGCCCAACCTATGACCCTATTCGACCATCACAATTCAAACAACAAAATACTCTTGAAAATCTCCTTATTGTAAGAAACCCTACTGAAGTAACTATCATAGCAAATTTCTTAGCTCGAATGGCTAAACTAAGGGCTTTCGTACTAAATGAATAAATCCAATGAATATCATTACTTTAACTATGATGCTAAATAACCTCAGACACCTGCTAGAAGCGTAACGCTTAAGAGCAAAGGTTTCATTTACTATTTTATTATTAAAACTTTTGGAGTAAATTACTGCACTGCCTCGATGTTGCTTGTCGTTACATATACAAATCTAACCACAAAGGAACGGAAAATGTTTCTAAACCTTACAAAAACAATGAAGTTATATCACATCAACCTGAGCAACTCTTAATACTATCAGCTCTAAATAAACACCTAAATTCAACTTACCTTACAAATCTAATAAAAGGGAAAAGAAAAACCTTTAAAATGAGCCTTACCTCTTTCAAAGTTGAGAGTATTTCGGATTACATATCTAATTCTAGTAATAAGCAGAAAGTGATGTGGGACGTGGTTAAAAAGGAAACAAAATCTACTAAGTTGGATCCCTGGCCTAAAGATATATCAAGAAATGTTAATAATAATTTCTGGTCAGTAGCTAAACATTTAATATGCTAACTACCCCACACTCACAATGTTTTTTCTACTTCATTACCTCAAGTTAATGGAATCAACTCCTTCTTGAACGTTACCTATACTGAGTTATACATTTTTTACCCACTTCAGGATCCAACGTCAATACATAGAATCACAACTGGGTACCATAGATAGATCATGGGAATCAACTCCTTCTCTTTAAAAACTGTATCTCCAGCTCAGATTAAAATCATTATTTCTTCTCTGAGTAACTCTAAATGTAGAGACTGTTACAGAACTGATCACTTCCCCTTCAAATCTATATCAAGTGAGATTTTACAACCTCTTACAGATATTATAAATAAATGTTTATTAGCAGCATTATTTGGAAGTGATGTTGATTTATTTTAAATAGAAGTTGACTTAATGGTGAAAGATTAATCAAAAAGAGAAAAGTAAATTTAACAGACAAATGATCCTGACACTTGCTTGAGAATTACACAGATTGTTCAAAAGCATTTGATGAGCTATGCCATGATATTTTATTTGATAAACTATCGGCATTATGTATTCATGGTAAACTCCTAAACTGGATAAAGTCCTTCCTCTCTGGTAGAAAACAAGCAGTAAACATAAAAAATAATATTTCTGAATATTTTTCAGTCACTTCCGGGGTACCTCAGGGTTCCCATATAGGACCTCTCTTATTCGCTATTTTTGTTAATGATGCAAGCAAGTTATTAAAAAGTTTGTTTGTTCTTTGCGGATGATTGGAAGATTATACGAATCATAAAATCTCTACATGATATTAACATCTTACAACAGGATTTGGACCAACTTAATGATTGGTGTTCTCGAAATAAGTTGCGGCTCAATCCATTAAAATGCAAAGCTAAATGTTTCTCGAGAAAGAGCTACCCTGCCCGATGTAATTACACAGTTAACGGTATTGTTCTCGAAGAAGTTGAAACTATTAAGGATCTAGGTGTTATATTTGACCGTACTCTTTCATTTAATCCCCACATCAATTATGTTTGTATGAAAGCTTACAAGAACCTGGGATTTGTAATAAGGATTTTTCAAGAATTCATGCACCCCTCATCTATGGTTTTATTGTTTAATGCCATAGTTAGAAGCATACTAGAATATTGTAGTGTTGTGTGGGCACCTACTAATAAAAAGCAAATTTTATCAGTTGAAAGGGTCTTAAGAAGATTTACGAATTATCTATTAAACTTTAAGAATAATGGTTCGTCTCCCCTCTCATATCACGAGAGACTAGCAAAATTGGAAATGAAATCCTTAGCAGAAAGAAGAATGGAAGCACTGGTTATCTTTGTTTTTAAACTCATTACAGGAATATATGATGTACCATTATTACTTGAAAAGTGTAATTTTAGAGTCCCTCCTCACTTTACCAGGAATAAGCATATATTTCATGTCAACTATCACCGCACGAAGTATGGACAATCCAGCACTATGTCGCAGGCCATGTCAATATTTAATGATTTCCTCGAAGATATCGACCCCTTCAACATGTCTCTTTTTTCATTTAAAAAAAAGTTTAAATTTTAAAAACACAAATGTTAATTTTATTTGTTGATCTTCTAAGTATTTTTATATATTTATGATTATAATTTTCTGAATTTGTTATTTTAAAGATACCTGTAATTTATTTGTAGTTGATTTATATGCTGTATGTTTAGTAATTTCTGTGTTCTTCTGTTTTTTGCTTTTCTTTTTTTGACTATATTATTTATGGGAGATCTTCCCGTTAACATTATAATAAATAAATAAATAAATTACATATGGAACAACAAAAGTCATGGAATAGGCTCAACAACACACCATGAATTAGGGACCATTTATTTGTATCTATTACTGCAGTTTTAAAAATGGTATATGATGCCAGTGGTTAAAAAAAAAAATATGTTACCAAATGAGGGTTAAACAACATCTTATAATACTGCCTAAGATCAAGGTTAGCACAAAACAGAAGGCAAAACTATAAAACACCATCACAATGTAGACATATATAATATTCCACTTCCCAAATTTAATGTGATACAGTAGGAACCTGGTAACCTGAACACATCACCGATGAAATTACCGGGTAATAAATCTGATCACACGGCAAGCCGCAACAGTAGAAATTAAGAAAGCATCTCTATGTATGTAGGTATTAGATATTGACAATTTGGCTCTTCATGAAATCTTAACAGATGAAGAATTATACGCACCTTCTAAACCCTGTTGAAATTTCTCACAGTGGGCTTCGGCACTTACCTCTTCACTTCAGTGGGCGTAAAGAACATTTTTGACGTCATGCTCTTCAGACAAATTGAGTTAAAAATCGATAATCCGCACAAAAAAAAACACTGACTTTTTTTGAAAATTATAAGTCAGGTCTTAGTTTAGATATAAATAAGAACCTTAATGTAACCATGTATGTAACCTACGTAGATCGTTGTTGTTGTATGTGTAACCGCAATCAAACGCGTGTATCGAGTATTCAATTGTACATATGTTTGTATTTAATTACTGATTAATAAATATATTGTTGAGTAATATAATGTGTTCAGACTTAACATGATAAAAACAAACATTATAGAAATGTACATGTTTCACAAACATATTGTATGTAATTACATATACCACGTTCATGCTGTACATTTAATTCATCCATACATTTGTTAATACAAATACAGTTCCTATATAAGTACATATCAATTTTTTTGGAGTTGCAATATAATCAAGTGTTTTAAGTTATTTTTTTTAAAAAATCTCGCTAATCCGGCCGACCCTCAGTCTAAATTCGTCCGGATTAACCGGGGTCCTACTGCATACAAACTCTTTTCTTTTATTTGTCAATAGGGGTTATTTAAAACGAAATAAAATGAACTATGTACCTACTTCATTTTAAATAACCCTTATTGACAAAAAAAGAAGAGATTATTAATTTAAAGGGGACAACCAAAATAGAAATGTTTAATATACAAAATACTACCTAACATATAAAGATAATCAGACGTTTTTAATTTCTTCCAACGACGTGCAATCTTAAGAGCTTCTCTGCACACTTGACATACAACTGATTTTACGAAATCAACATCATATCGTTATATATTGACAAAAATACAATATTAAACAAAGAACCAATCGCCGAACACACAATAAAGCTGCTGCAGGTGAATTACATTACCTTACTATTACTTATATTCCAACAAAAGACGAACCAACTTAAACAAATATCACTGTTACAATTGTAAAAAAAACACTGTGTCAACAAGGATAAGATTTAAAAGAAGCGATTTCAATTTTAAAAATGTAAACCGATGGTAGCAAAGAATAATCATACAAGTAAATATTGTGACAAATGAATCATAATTGTACAAAAGAAAAGTGGGAAGAAATTAAAATTAACCCCGAATGTATTCTTTCGTATAGTAAAGACACATTGAAAATAAAAATAAAAATAAAAGCTAGTTCAAAGAGCAGAGAGAGATAACAATAACTTATAAGGCATTTAAGGCCAAGGATGAAAGCAAGGCAAGGATGGTGTATGTGTAATTGTGTATAGAGGCGGAGAACTATCGATAGTACTATCAGACTATCGATGGTATTTGACTATCGTTGACTATCGATGGTTTATTTTCAACTATCGATAGTACTATCAGGCTATCGATGGTTTATTTTCAACTATCGATAGTCAACCGATAGTTTTTAATTTACTGTTAAACTTTTAAAAAACCCAGGGCCGTCCACAGGGGGCTGGATGGCGCAAGGTGCGCCATTGAAAAAAAAATTGGGGGGGATTCGAAAAAAATTGGAAACATCCAGTAATCACAGTTATAAAATGTTTACTAGTTTGCAGTAACTCTCATACCTTTCGTAAGTTTTTGATGATAACTATAATAGAACTAATATACTTTATAATCTTTAAAATATGCGAGCGATAATTATTCTAAGTAAGAAAAAAAGTTGGTTTCTAGGAGGTAGGTGTAATTCACAGAGTTAAACAGAAACCGGTTTCATAAGAGGGGGGTTGTTCAGATAAACATTATCGTTTCGTCTCTCTCTCTGCCTTTCACCCTTATTTCAAAGCCAACTAAATGGGCTCTTGCCTGAGCGTCTCATTTTTAGAGTTTAAGGTCTTCCTAGAAACCCTTATGCTTTTGGTAGTTCATCCGTTCGTGCGTCGCATCTTACATACTGAAACTGAAGCACATACACAAGCTACAGACATACTGAAGCTACAGATTTGAAAATCAAACTTTTTTGTCAAAAAACAGAAATAAGAGTTAAACACTTAAAATTTCTGCGAAAAATTATGGGACCAGAGTTCGAAAAACCGAAAAGGAAGTGGTCTAGATGAAGTGTATGAACCAACCCTGTGGTATTGCGACCTAATGAATTAATTATGTTTATTACCGACCAAGCAGTCGTAAGAAAAGGAATATCATCGTTGCGTTGGTTAAACGCTTTTAATTACTGAGACCAGCACAGGACTCTGATCGTTGGAATGCCAAACCCGCTCAACAATTTAACTATAACTGAATCTGTTTTTATTTGTTATGGTCATTAAGTGTCTGCAGTCTGTAGGCTTGGGACTTGGGACATCGATAGCTAACTTCGAGACTTCGATGTTAGTCAAACCCAAACCATCGCAAGAAAACAATTGATGTTGATGTTAGTCAAAACATTGGAAGAAAACATTGATGTTTTCGTTACATCGACATCGATATTCCAACGAAAAGCACGCCTTTTTCGTAGTTTTCGTCGTATTTTAACCACTGTTTTGATTTCGTTGAAGTAAACATCGATGTTGTCGATATATCGAAACTCCAACCATCGATGGTTTTTTGTCCGATACATCGACAAAGTTTCGATAGTTGGCGGCGTTGGCACCCCAACCAAAAGTTCTCTATTCTAAATTTAAATTCTAATTCTATAATCTAATTTCTTCTCTGAGTTTGTCAGTTTGTCGTTGAGTTGAACAGTTTACATTACAGAGGTGATGAGGACTTTACACTTAGTTCTTTATATATTTTCAGTTCCCACAAGAATCTTAAATTTTCTACTCGATCAGGTAAATATTGTAACTTGTATTTATTATTCCGGATGTGATGTTGAAATTATAAGTTCGAGCTTTACATATTGTGTACAACATAGATGCTGTAGCTTTTTTAACATTACCGAGGAAAAGTTTGACTTGACTGAACAATTTAACAAATCTAGTATTTTGTGATCATAAAAATGATGTTGAAATGCTAGTAGTTGGTGTCTCTTGTGCTCTTTGATCCGAGCATTGTCGTGATTTAAATGTTTGGTATTAGTTAGTTTTCTTACTGAAATAGAAATGGTAACTGTGGATTTTTTTAATCATAATTATACTTATATGCAACAAGAGTTTAGAAGATACGTAGATGCCCTTAACCTTTGTACAGTTGTCCTGCCTTACTGTGGATTTATATTTGTAATTTTCACTAACTCCATCACACCTTTCACTGTTTAAATACACTCAAACTATCTTGTTATAATTACTTTGTTCGTCCAATCCTTGTCAATATGAGCTGATTTGTGCTTAAAACCATCTGATGCATTTTGTATTCAAGCTTTTACAAGAATCCTATAAATTTGTAACCTCCCTTTTCATGTGACTTGAAGATGCATGACAACATGAATCTGTTTCTTTGTTTGTTGTGAAATAACAAAAAAGTTGATATTAAGTATTAAGTGAGTGATGCAATGTTAAGAATTTATCAAATTACAGTCTTCGACGTACGAATTTTATACATCTAATTACTATATGCACAGCTTAATTTATACATCTATATAATAGAGGTATTACTATAAATCTAAATGCCGGTTGTCTGATGGTGTGTGCCCGTTGTGACAGTTCAGGTAGTTGGAATATACACAGGTTCAGTACAGGTGACTAGTGTTCAGATAGACTGCTCAGTCTAAACTAACAGGCCTGTTGGATCAGGTATCACGTAACATCTAAAGATGTTATTCTGACTATTATGGCCTAAAGGCCATAACGTATGTAGTCTGTGAGTGAGGAGATTTACATAGATAGTAACTGTTTGACGAAGAAATGATGTTTCTTCCTAATTTTATTGATTAACTTATATTCACAACTCAGAACGATCCTCACTATTCAAATCACAGGTAGACTCTTAACACTAGTCAAGTTGTTTCCGGAGGCAATATGTTACCACGTTTTTCTAAATATAGATTATGTTCTAGGCTTGTCAGGCTTAAGGCTCTACCTCTCTTTGAGGTTAGAAAAATCATCAAATTGAACATTTTATTGGTTCTAAGCAAGATATTAAAAATCTAATCACAGGCTTCATTCCTAATTTTAATTCTGCACAATTTGAGCCCAATTTCAACTTCCTATGAGAAATAGTACAGGCGCCATTTCAATACAACGATAAAACTCGTATTAAAATGGCGCCTGTACTATTTATCATAGGAAGTTGAAATAGGGCTCAAATTGTGCAGAATTAAAATTAAGAATGAAGCCTGTGATTAGATTTTTGATATCTTGCTTAGAACCAGTATAATTTCAATTTTACTGTTTTTCCTAACCTCAAAGGTCGGTAGAGCCTTAAAGGATCCAACATCCAACTACATTCTAAATTATTATGAAGGGTACAAATTTGGACTTAATGATATAATACGTCTTCTTTATTTTTATGTGCCTTTTAAAATTCCTGCCTAAAAACAAAAGTGTGCTTTACTTATTTTTGTTAAATTTTATATCACTGATGACACGCCTGGAGGAAAGGTTTGACTGATAGACCTATAATTCCTATATCTCAAACTCTTTTTTCCCACTGAATCTCCTAAACAATATTACCCTAAATCTCACCTATAATATGCACCACTCAAGTATAATCCACAAGCTGAAATTTCTTGAAAATTAAAAAAATTGAATTGTAAACTGGCCTCTCCAGACGACGTCTTCCAGAATACCTGTACTGATGGACTAGTCCATCAGTGCCAGGGATAGTTTATTCGACTATCGCTAGGGGCCACTGGTTCCGAGAGGTTTGTTCATCTTTACAAATTACAATATCCTCGACTTCGATGTTTCTTTTCCTTTCAGTCTATTTTTCTCTTCTTTGAGGGTTTGCCAAATATTCTTTTCTCCACCTTATCCAGAATTCATTTGCAAGGTGTTGAATTCTGCGCCATCACTTTCTTACGTATTTCTGACAAGATTCAAATTTTCCAGGAGGAGGTAATAGTGGTTTGGGGTTTAACAAAATAGTGTGGTTAGAGGTGAGATGTTCATAGGTGTCTGGATCATTTCTTGCTTTCTGTGATGCTTGACGTAAAATGGTCCAAAGCAGTCGACAGAGCTAAACTCGAAAGGAGCGCATTCTCCGGTAACTGTACAATCCGGCAGGTCAGCCATTTGCTGCATTGTAAAGGAACCTTGGACGTGTCTACATATCGTGCACTGGGATATGAGTTTTCTTACATTATGAAACCCCCATAACCCAGTACCCGTCTGATCTTACTCTATTTATAGTCATATTCCTACCTTGGTGGTAGATTTTCTCATGGCAGTAGCTGTCAATTAAATCGATGATGTGACTTTTCTTTGGAAGGATTATGGGATGACGATTCTGAAGGCCTGAAAACCTTAGTCTCCCCCCCCCCCCCCCACCCTAAGAAAGCCATTGATATCTAGAAAGGGATTAAGGGCTTTCAAGGGACTTCTTAGAGGAATAGGTTTGGTTTTACTAACAATGTCAATCTCTATTTTGAAGCTAGGGTTTGTAAGGTTTTTAAAATAATTCGGATATTTCTAGAGGCTTCTCTAATGTTACCCTAGTCCTCTTTAGGCTACTTGAGGTAGCTGGACTTCTTTCAAAAATCACATTCATAAATTTAAGGTAATCATTTCGGTAAATTTAATTTTTTATAAATTTAATTTTTAAATGATCTAACCGTTTTATTGCTAAAAACTTATTATTTGGTACCTTTGGATAATCGTTTCTAAATGGCAAGGATAGCTCATAGTTCAAGTCTTCTCTGTGTCTTATACCTCGGCTGAGAAGATCTAAGAATTTATTATCTTCGATCGAAAGAACTCAATGTTCCGGTTTTATTTTCAGGAAATCTAGTTTTACGCATGGGTCTATTATCTCTTTGATTGACACCGGTTCGTCACCCTCTACATCGGCTGATATTCTCCTACTTGTTCCTAATAACTAACTCTCTATTCTGACTAGGTTTCTGTTTAGGTCCCAGTACACCCCATCCTAATATGGTTTTAATCCCGTACGCTTCATGACCGGATCCCTTTAAAATTTCATGCGGACATAGCGCTTCCCTGGTATCTCAGGCCAAGTAAACAACTTACAAGGTAACTTGACTCTCTTTCCTTTCCATCGATGCTTTCCACTATGATTTCTTTTACTCTTTTGCAATCAGTCATAATTTTATCTGAGATTGTTCTAAGTTCTAATGAGTGTAAATTCCTTTTATGCCTAACTTTAATTTAATACTCTCCTTCAAAAAACACATATCGCTCCCGTCATCTAAAAGGGCGTAAGTAACTATTTTATTTTCAGGATTATTTTTACTATATACTTTGATTGGTAAGATGTGGGACATAGTCGCATAACATTCCACGATCTCGGTATTTTCGTTTCCAAATTGATTTTACTGATCGGCTAGTTGTCACTTTATTAAATTCATTTCTTTCAGTGTCCTTTTGTTTTACATTTTTTGTTAACTCGATTTTCCAATTTTCTTTAATTTCAACATTTTCTCGACGCAGACAGCTAGGGTGTTTACGTTGACATGTGTCACATGTCATCTTTTTAGGACATCCTTTAGCACTATGTCTGGCCGTTAAACACAAAAAACAAAGATTATTTCCCCGAATAATTTTTATTTTTTTTTTTTAACCGGAATCGCATTTTGTCTTAAGTTAATCAGATCCTTGTATTTGGCCTCTGATAACGGCAAATCTGCCTTATAAATTTGTTGTGGTGCTATGTCTACATTCGTCCGCAACCTATGGGTTCGTTGTTCAAAATAGTAATCGACCGGACTGTTAAATACTTCGCTCGGATGTTCTTTTATGAAAATAATTTTTTGTATTTGTGAAATTTTTATTTTGTCTCCATTTTTTTCTTTTTTTGACAATTTAAAATTTTCAGAAAATGCCTTCCAATCTTTCCAATCCTCCCTTTTCATTTGAATAACCATGTAAGGAAATGGATTGTACCTCACATATGTGACTATGGTCCTCCACTCGCTGGGGGCGTATACTGTTTTGTTTCTAGCTGAGCGTTCAATGACTGCGTGGACAGAGTCCACCGTGCAAGGAACTGTGGACAGAGTCCACCGTCATCATAGAATGGCCTGCTAATAAAAAATTCAGTGATATTCGTGTAACAGAGGTTGACTGTTGAATAAAATAATTCAACATATTCAGCATAGAGACATTTTTTTCTGTCCGCCCCAATTGTCGCAGTAGAGAGCAACTTCCCTCACACCCCCTCTCTTATCCAATTAATGGAGATAATTCCACATTATGGTGCAAATTTCGTTTGAGCCTCTTTTTCCATCTGTCTCCCCCCCCCCCCCCCCCCACATGTAATAAAACACGTTTTGATTCCTACTTTCATACAACATCTGGTTAAAAACAGCATACTTTCGGGAATAAAAAAATTGTATGCTCTTCCCATGTGGAGTGTTCAAGACTTTCTGAAGGTCGAAAGAACAGGTGACAAATGACATCGTTTGCAGCTCTCACCTGATCTTAACTGCAATTTTTTCGTCCAGATGACTTTTTAACTCTGGGTGGTTTGGCAAGTCCTTAAGTTGAAGACAAATGCTACATTTTTATTTTTTTAGCCTGTGAATGCCAATATTATATTTGGTGGTAAAATTTTTTTCAAATATAAAATCTGAAACTGCTTTAAAACCATTATCTTTACAATAACTGCAGTAAAGTCTATAAACATTGTTAATAGTACCATAGTCTTCAGACAAATACTTTTTTGTTGAGCTATTTTTGCAGTAGTGTGAACATACTGCCGGTAGACTCTCAATGTAAGCTCTTACACATTTTATTGATCGTGGAGGAGTTTTATTTTTGGGCGTAGAAGATCCACGTTCGTCCTTAGTGGCACTTCTCAAAATAGAGTTGTTTTTTTCTGTGTAGGTACCTCAACATTTTTGCCCCGATATCCAATGTAGCCATTAGAAAACCTTTACAAACTTGTTCCAATTTATTTTGCAATGGTAAAAAATAAGGACGTGTAAACTGCCTCCGACTAATTCCTGTTACAGTAGTTCTGGCTTTGTCTGTCTTGGTAATACATTTTAATAGGAAGACTTTTTTTTGCATATTTGACAAGGACCAATATTTTTTCGGTCTTCTTCATTAAATTTTAATAAACATTTTTGGTTTGCATGTTTCCTTGCATGGTTTAGGTCTTACATACCTTTCTGGCATAATGACACCTTTAGAATTCTCATATGACTGGCCAAGCTCACGGAATAATTTTCTGGCAACTTTTTTTGAGATGCCACTTTTAGTACGTTGGCCTTCAGTCAGACCCAACCTTATTTAGTAATCCTGAGACATCTGAAATAATAAAATATTAATCACTTAGTAAGTAATATTATTTAAATAATTAGGTAACCACCTTAGCTATAGTTAAATTTAATATCGCTAGAAAACTCACCATCAATAATGTTGGGCAATAATTTTTTATTATTAGGTAATTCATCTTTGTCAAAATTAGGAACTTCATGCCCATCAATGGGTATGTCAAAATCGAAAAATTCAAGGGGCCCAATGAGTTCTATTTTTTGTCCATAGTCATCCTCCATTTCGAAAACAATTTCAGCTGTAATATAATCATAAGTGGTTAGTGACAAGTTAAATGTTTTTTTTTAACTAATGTAGAGGGACATAATTTTTAATCCCAGATTATTATTCTTAAAGAAAATAGAAGCAATTCGCCTAATAGTACAACAATATAATTATTATACTGAATCTTGTAGGTAGTCCCATGAATAAAATTTAAGACTTATTTTTATTAAAACTCACTTTCAATTATATTATTATGCATTTCTTCATCTTTATTTGTTAACTCATTCTCGACATTTTTAGTTGGTAACTCATTCTCGAAATGTTTATATGGTAACACACTCTCGGCATTTTTAGTTGATAACTTATGCTCGACATTTATCTGAATTGAATTGCTTGAGCCCTCGTCTTGGCAGTCAAAACCAATAGTATTATTATTAATATCATTATCTTTTAATTTATGTCTAACAGTTTCAGTGGCTGTACATAATAATTCACCAGTGCCAATTATGTTATTTGTAATCTGAAACAAATAAGCAACAACCTTCTTCAAAAATAATTAGTAACTATATATTTTATTAATTATTAGGTATTCAATACAAAAATTATACAAGGCACCTATTGCTAAAGAATTATTTGGAAAATTAATAAAATACCAAATTTACTTACTGCGTTTGACTTTTGCGAAAGAAGAACCATTAATTGGCCTCTCGATTTTCCAGGGTACAAATTTTTTTTTACACGTACCATGTTTTATTTATTAACAATATAACTTTGATCAATATTAACTTTAGACAATATTAACACTTGGCAAATAACTTTTTGCAAATTATTACAAAAAAAGTTTAAATTTAATATGAATTTAATATGAAGTAATTTAAGAACAAAGAAAACCAGACTGCTTAATTGTCTGTGATAATGCTAAGCCCACATTACATCCTCTTCCCCTTATTTTTTTAATCTGTAGCCAAAAAAAAAAAAAATCCTGGGTGCGCCACTCCCTGATTTCTTCCCTAAAGATAGGGAACTTGGCACTGTCACCGTTAAACTTATAGGGCGAAGAGTGGTTAATTTATTGGATTTTAGCTATTAAGGTTGAGGGATCAGAAGGTGGAAAAGAGGGGTACAAATTTAAATTAGGGGTAGGTTTAATTGAATAGTTAGGATTATGACTTAATTTTTTCAGACGATATGTTACTCAAATCATTGACATCAATAATTTCATTTTTAGACTTTGGTTTCTCGTTTAAATTAACACACTTCTCTGCAAGCTGTAATTTTGCATTTTTAAGCTCCGCTTCTGCTACTTCTATTTCAGCCAACTGTCTTTCAAGCTCGTCCCAATCTGAGCTCTCAGAGATATTACTTAGTTTACTAACAACGGAACTTGAGTTAACCTGAGAAGCGCTCCTTTCACTTCCAGCTCGAGACTGCTTACACCACTTGAGGACTTTTTCTGAGTTCTGGCTTCGGCCAGGTAGGTCTGGCTGCGAAGAAGCTAGTCAAGAAGCTAGCAACGGTGGCCTCATCAAACCTCGTTAGTTAAAACTGAAGTCCTTTTCTAATTATCTTAACTTCATTTAACTTTGAACTGACAATGGCTGAGGACATGTTCTCCACCAGGAAGGTTACGACTTCGGCCCTTTTCTTTTCCGCATTTCTTCTAAGCTTGTGGAAGGCGCTAGTTTTTTCTTGAACCAAATTGGCAAACCCTTTCTAAGAGAGGCCTCGATTACTTCGTAGAGACCGTGCAGCACCAGCCTCTACCTTAGTCTTTGATTCTCGGAGACTCATTTTCTTACGTTATACAATTTGAGTAACTTACCACGCCCAAAAAATCTTCTAAATTCTTACTGAAATGTTTTCTTAAATTCTCTTTCTGAATTTCCTCTCAAATTCTTACTGTCAAATTCTCTTACTGTTGCTGCCGTAAAGTTTTCTACTTTGTAGCGCGAGGGGCTTCTAGAACGGATCTATAAAAACAACTCTCTTACAGAGACTTTGATAATATTTATTCTTCTATATTTCTCGTAAGAGAATTTGTGACTCTTTAAATCAAATTAAATCAACAACAATGAAAATAATTATAAACGAATAAACAAAAAACAAGTAGTCGAGCCGCGGAACCAGTTTAGTCCGTGACAGTAGACCCTTCAAAAGGCCCTCTCAGTCAGAGCCCAATCCCAAAATTTCCCTGATACCTCCATGATTTTACACATCTTGCTCCTTTGGCTGTAGTACATTGAGTCTGAATATAAAGTTATTATTTCTCCATCCTTTTAAGTTGTCTACAATTTTTTTGTTTTTGTTTTTTATTCTTTAAATGAATTCTTTATATATTCCTAATTTAGCTTCATTGTTTATCTTATTAGATTTCAATCTTGTAGTCTTTACCAACAACAAGTTTCAAGAAATTTTATAATTGCTACTTGTGAAGTTAAACCGAAAGCTTTTATTTATGACTTCCAAATTATGTTTAGACGACACTATTTTTTCAACTGTTTTAGGGGAATTATACTCATGACAATGGATTTTATTTTTTGGAAAAATGTATTTCCTTTATACATTGAAATATAAAAAAATGGTGACACCATGTCAGTAAATCCACAATTAATTTTGTCTTATCCTCGTTATCCCAAATTTTATTTAATTTATGTATTTATTTTACGTTTGCTGAATTTTATTTATATTTGTATTATTTTTTTTTGTTTCAGGCGGAAAAAAATTGAGATGGGATCAACTGTTTTTTTTAATGAGTTCCATTTAAATGGGGATGGAAGCAGAAAAGTATTTGCAAAACATTTTGTGAATCGATGAATAGCAGGTTGAGAGTGATGTCTTATTCTGTCTTATACAAATTGAAAGTATTCTGCCTCACTTTGAACTCAAGCAAGTCAACTGCGCATGTGTGAAGAAACTAGGCTATGAAAAATGCACAGCTCTAACACTGCGGTGAACATTGATTATCCCTCTTCTTAGCCTTGAACAGGAAAGTGAAAACTACTAAGTATTCTGGACTTAATTTCCATGAACCTTCAGGAGCTGCCTTTGACAACCCTTAATCTTTGAACAACAAATATGCACTTATAGTTATTACACCGGTTTCCTACCTCAACAGCATTCTGACTAGTGCAGAGAAGACATCTTCATACTTATTCATCTCGGTACTTGTTATACTTCAACACAGGCACAGTCAATTCAACATTGAGGACCAGTTTAAGCTTCCTGGACTGAACAGTCAGATTTGGGTAAAATGAAATCACCGCTCATAGTGTTATTGCCAGTATCCATAATTATTTGCCTATCATCTCTCTTTATAATGATATATAAAATACTCTAATTAGACAGGCATTACTAACGATATGCCATATTCTTCTCAGCCGACTGATACAGCCTTGGCAAATCTTTTAACACCCTCAAGAACCTCAGGAACAACTGAATCTGTATAAAAGAAAATCATAAGGTCTGAGTCTCCAACACAGAAAAAGCCTAAGAATAATGTTTATAAATATTGAAACAAAATTAAATGAATAGGTTGAGGCGCTTACCAATTATCTTGTTTCTGAATAATAAATAAACATCGGTTTCTCTACATAAATTCCCAAGAAGAACTTCACCATTGTTGGTCTCGTCAAACCATGTTCTAGACTGTTATGTTATTGATATCAATTATTTCCATCATCAATCTAGTCGTTGTTTGCTAAATATACAATATCATACATTGTAATGCCAATGTACAGGTTATGAGCTGTCACAGCTCTCAAAGAAGGTTGCAAGCTTTCAGTAGGCCTGCAGAATCAAACAGGTTGTGAGCTTTCCATTGATGATGATGATGATGAATAGATGCAGTAGTAATGCCACTTGGCATGTTATTTTGTCAAAATAAAAATAATTATTTCCAAGTAAAATTTAAAAATTCCTCAATTGAATAGGGAGCAATGTCAATTAAAATATTTTTTAAAGTCTTTTTAAGTGATTGATAGTCCAAGGAGCTGAGTTTTGCAGGAAGAGTATTAAAAAGTTTTACACCGATTACACTTGGATCCTTTTTAGTTTTTTCAAGTCTTCTATATGGAGTTGCAATGTTATCAGATGTTCTGGTAGCATAGTTGTGAATATCAGAGTTCTTAGTTTTATGAGATGAGTGGATAGCAAGAATATTATACAGAATAAATTGTCCTATTACTGTTAATATCTTAAATTGTTGAAAGATAGGTTTGCAAGTTTTTAGAGGGTGAGTCTTGGTGATAATCCTTAGCGCACGTTTTTGCAGAATAAGTACCTTCTCCGAATGAGCTGAAGTACCCCAAATATCAATACAATAAGTTAGTTTAGAGTGGATATTTGCAAAATAAATCTGGATCAGCTGTTTTTGAGATAGATATTTCCGAAGTATTCTGAGTGGATAAAGCTTCCTTGAAATATCTCTACAGAGATTATCTATATGCGAAGACCAACTAAGTTCCGAATCTATTGTAACTCCAAGAAGCTTTACAGTTGTTGACTCAGATTTAGTACTTAAGGAAAAAAATATTGTCTGATTTTTAGAGGCGTTTAGAACTAAATGATTTGCTGAAAACCAGTCAGAGGCTGTATCCTGAGCTTCATTCAAGGAAAGTCTAGTTTCTTCTATTGTTTTTGCTTTAGTGATTATTGTGGAATCATCAGCAAACATTTTAACTTTTTGAGGCTTTTGTATTGGAAAAACTAACGGCAAGTCATTTATGTAGATAATAAAAAGTAAGGGCCTAAGTTTGGAGCCCTGAGGAACTCCAAAGAAAAGTTTACCTCCGGACCCTTTACTACCTGCAAACGGTCAAGAAGGTAAGATCTAATCAGGTCGCAAGCGGTTTTACTAAGACCATAGTATGACAATTTCTTGAAAAGGAATTGCAGATCAACACAGTCAAAAGCCTTACTAAGATCACAAAGTAGGGCTGCAAAGCTTTCACCGTTTTCAAATGCTTCATATATAGTTTTAACTAAATCAGAGAGGAGTGATTTATTGCTCTTCATTACCATTCTGGTTGTGAGCTGTTTAGAGCTCTTTAAAATAGAAGGAAGTTTCTAGCTTTTATGAACCCTGCGTATTTAAGAATTGATCTAGAATTTGTATTTAGAACATCTATAATCTATAAGTGTCAATGCGTCATTAAATGTTTACTTAAATAATATAAAGGTTCCTGAATAATAAAAAAATGGAAAACTTAAAGTCGTGTTTCAATCATGTTCTGAAAATAATATGTCAAAATAGGATCATTAATATGATGCAAAGGGAAGGTTTGTACCTCCTCTTATAAAAAAAAAAAAAAATAATAATAAGGGCCAATAACACCACATTCTTTACATTTTTGGTAAAACTACTTTTCATCATTATCCTCTGATTGTTATGAGTGTTAGATTCAATTATATTAATTATGTTGTCATAGTGATTTTTTATTGTCAGCATGGCTGGTCCTGGAGCATTTCCACACTAGTGGCATAGCGTATAGCGTAACTCACCACTACTGTAAACTGGTTGTTGTTTCTTTGCTCTTTTGCTAAGACCTTTAAAAATAAACGTTTACCTGCTGATTGTTGAAATGGATTGTCCTTCTTTTAAAGTAGGCCTGCAGACATTCTGCTAAAATAGAAAGATACTTCGGAATGTCATTGCAGTACCCACAATTAAAATTAAGAAATCTTTAAGGGGTTTTAGTGAAAGCAAAAAGCTCAATTTTATTGTTTTGACTACTAAATATGTATTTTTAATTCAAATGAATAAATTTAAGTGGAAACTAGTGAGAAGAATTGCTAGTGAGAGAAATTGCTTCATTATATAGCATTTATCGGCTCAACTGAAGTAATAATAATTCCCAACCCCAAATATTCATATTTAACAAAAAAAGAAAAATGTTCAGTAAGCCCATATACACAATAAAAAATTTAAATACATTTTAAGCTATAGTATACTTACAATTTATATTTTTTTATCAATTAATTCAAACTTATTGGGACCAGACACTGTCCAATATACTGATTTATCCAGATTTTTTAATATCCTGTATAACAATGTAGAGATGCTATTTTACTTGATTCTCGTAGCGTAATTTCACAGGATCATTGTTAATCATTGGAAGAGAATTTCAGTTGACAGTCCATTGTTTTTAAATTTATATCAATTGTTTTCACTTTCATTGTCTCCTCTTTTTTTTTTCAAAAATTGTTTAATACATTAGTATACATTAACATTACAATATTCAATTATTTTAGTTATTTCATTCCATTTATTGTCATAAAGTAAATCAAAGTCTTGAGACATATAAAATCTTAAATTATCAATATAAAGCTAGTCTTAGACGACTTTTGGTATAATTTGAGTAATGTTTTTGATTTCTTTTCTAATAGCCAGTAATCTTGTACGTTTAGCTCTAACAATATCTGAAAAATCTCTTGTCACACTATAATCCTTGCCTGCTAATTTAGAGCAGTTATCTAAGATAAGGTTAGTATCATCGTGTATCATTTTTATTTCTCGACTTAAGAGGATGGGCTCAAATGACCATTTTTGCCTGGTTTATTTCAAGTTGCTCAGTAAAATACTTTTTTAACAACACTTTGGCAGTTCGGCTTCTGCGCTAATGTTTTACCTTTATATGTAAAATTAAATTATTACGACGGCTTCTATTTTCTACGTCATTCAACTTCTTTTTTAAGAATACATTTTCTTTTTTCAACTCAATAATCTCTTTTTGTATCTCATCATTTTGGAGTAAAATTCTATAAATTTTTTTATTATGAGCGGACGTGTCGCTTGCTGTGGCTATATTTAAAAGTTTACAATAAAAAAGTAATTCAAGCCCTTTCATCCATGACTGCATTTATGGTTTAGGTGATCGATTTAAAGAGTTTTTGTCTGGTTGATCAGGTGATCTATATCTTTTTTCATGTGTAGATAAAAATGACGCCACTGTAACTTCCTTATACTTCAATAATACTAGTGGAGCGATCTCTTGGATACTAACACTTTTATTAGTAGTGCCCGCAAGCTAGAGACCTCCGGCGGCTGTTACTAGCATCTTTTTCAAGGTCAAGTGCCACTAAATCTGTTGGCGATTTTGTTGTAACTAAATTTTATGAGTTAACAAAGGTCTATTTCACAAATTTTTGTCAGAAACTACTAGAAATAAATTAAAAAAAAAAATATATATATATATTCTTTTACCTTATTAAATTAGTCCAAATAAACTTAACAGTATTAAGGTCCCTGCAGACAACCGACTTATTGTCGGCTGACAAAAAGTCAGTAGGAGAAGGAACGAATAGAAATGGGTGGAACCCCGCACACAGCCGACAAAAAGTGGGACCAACTTTTTGTTGGTAGCAAAAGTTGGTGAGGTTCTATTTTTTGACCGATCCGATTGTCGGTGGAGGGGATGGAACACATGCTACACTATGGCGTGGTGCACACCACCGATTTTAGTCGGTCGACCCTGGCTTTTGTCCTGTCTTCTGTTTGAAGGATTGAGAAGCAAAGTTATTTTTTAACGATGGAGTCGATCCTTTATTCTTTAGCACTTATTTACAATTCTGTTACACTTTTAACATGAAAAATACCCTTTAGGTTTATAAAAGAAAGTACAAGCACAGAGCACTATTGAGTATGTGACAGCCTAATGGCTGACTCCTCTAATCAGGTAAATATTTAGTGTGCTAAAATAAATTGTTATCATCACTGTGGGAATTTTTGAAAATAACTTTCTATATCCGATAAGAATAGTATAAATAGTAAAGGACTTAGGAATCTCCCTACAGAACTCCCTCAGTTAAGTTTATTTTCTCCGAGAATTTTCCATCGAGTTTTTTAGTGAGTGGTGCAGTTTGTAATGGGTATGTCAATGCAGGAAAGATATACTAGTTTAGTATATTTAGCTTCTGGTCAGGTTTCAATAAATCCGACGTTGTTAATTTATTAAGATCTTCATGAAGCTTGCGAATTGAGTCCTCATTACAAACTAGTTCTCCCGATAAGGTGCAACCAAGGTACGTTCATCAAGTATCCCATCTATAACAACAAAAGCAGTATTTTTCTGTGGGTTAATGCTCAGTCCAATTTCACTTAACCTTCTCTGTATACCGTCAATTAATCTTTCGGCAACTTCCATATCACACGCTGTTATAGCCTGATCATCGGCGAACCCTGTTAACACTATGCGATCTTTACCTTTAGAGAGTTCATATCCTAAACTATTGGCTATTATAAGATAAAATAAATATTTGCACAAATAAGTCATTGAAATTTTTAGATCTTCAAATCGAAGGCAAATGTGGATTGTTGCTTCTTCATACCTCTACAAGCAATATCATTAAGTTTATGCCTAATTTGGCTTTTTGAATTGGAACATATAAAAATGAATTTATCTGCATTTTTCAGACTTCTTTGTAGGCAAGACATTTCCTCTATCATCCTCGACCTTTAACACACTAGCAACGTAGCTTTCATAATTTCCCTCTTCTATTGGAAAATCAGCCAATACAAAATAATTAAACTCTACCTCATAAATATCGTATGTTGGATCTTCATCTTTGGTAATCAGGTCATCGTAATTTAGCTCTACTTCTGACCCATCATCTTCCAAAAGAAGCTCTCTTCCAAATCATCATCAATCACTGATGAATCGGACAGAAAATAGCTCTTTTGCAGAATCATCTCCGGACCATTCTTCACCTGAAGATCGAAACTGTGGAACTCTTCTGAAGGGAACAAAGATTCAAAATACAGAATGTGTTCAGGTTTTGTTTTAATTCACACGGCTTATCATCAACCCTAGTGTTGTCACGAATACATTTAGCATATTCTATGGCGTCCTAGGCAATAAAATAAGTACCTGTTAGGCTCATAGGGTTCACACCTTATATGAGGATCTAAGAAGAATGATTACCAAAAAAATTGGTAGTGCGTGAGCGTGAAGTCTCACGTATAAAGGGTTTCGTTGGGGTTGTAAACATGAAATTAGTAAGGGGGGGGGGGGCAAGATTTGGATGTTTTTTGACAAAATAGCGTAGAAAATTAAACGCTTTCCACAAGTGGTATATATTTTTGTTATTTACTCTTCAATAAGTTTCATTTGATACCTCACACAAAATTTTAAAATAGTTATTTATGTCACTAGGCAGCAAAATGGAATTTAGCTGACAAGTTTTTTAAGTTTTAGTTCCGAGCCGAAGGCGAGGATAGGCTAAACAAATTTGCTGCTGAGGCGAAGCCGAGGCAGGAAATTTCCTATTACATTTTGACTGACTGAGAAAACGTTAATTACCTGCTGAGGTGTAACCGAAGCAGGTAATCTTTAAACGAGTCAGGAATGTTTCCTTTGCTTGCTGCATAGTTACATACAATATTTTATCTACTAACGGCAGAAAAATTACACTAAAGATTTTAGTACCTGATATAGATGGCAATAAACTTTCCTTGTATGATGTTGCAATATTTGCAATTTCGGGTGGCGTGTTATCAAACAAGTCTTCAACGTCTTGCACAACATTATCATCCATATTTTTATTTAAACTTCAAAAACCTAATTAACAAATTTATCAAAATAATAACAGAAAACTATTAAATTATCTGTTTTTGATAGATAAAAGATTTAAAGCAATGAAAGTTGTAAAAATCAAATTGATGACTCGAAAGTTTGAGTAAGTATAATGACTCGAAAGTTAAAACAAAACAAAGACACAAACTATTAGTGTTGCCACTTTTTTTTATTAACAGCTGTTTTTTATCTCAATTTTTAGCGATTTGTTTAAAAATAATCACTGTAAAATAATAATATTACTTTTATTATTATAAATTTTAAAGGTATTTTCAAAAAACATATAAATATTTAGCAGAATAGTACGCTTAAATATACAAAAATGAACTATGTGGGAGAGTTCATAACCTGAGATGTAGTAACTTTTTCTTAAAATTTGGCAGCCTGTTTTTTATTTTGCTGACTTTTTTGAACTTTTGCTGACACTTTGATATTTTGCTGCGTGTTTTTTTGACTTGTTACAAAAGAATCAAGAAATAAACAGGTCAAGTGTGTGCTAGTCAGCACACAGCGAGGGTCCGTAGGCCACACTGTATAGTTTAAGTAGTACCCTATTGATGGTGTTTTTTAAAATGCTAAAAAGGATACTTTGAACTATCCTATGGGTCTGATATTCTCAAAACACATAAACAAACTTCTGATAAAGTATTTTTTTGCCACTGAACCGGACTACAACCATATAAATACATCGAAAAGACCATAGTTATAAAAAAAACCGTATTTTGTCAATAAAAAAAATAAAAAAAAAAAAAATTCGAAATTTCCAAAAAGTGGTATCTTTACTTTTGGTCGAAGAATGTTCAGGAATTTTTTCAGATATTTTGCACTTCACATAAGCGAGTTAGAAGGGGGGGACACGTTTCACAACCACTTCAAACCTGCCTACGCTCGCCCTATCAAAGTTATAACCAAAGAATTATATATTTTTGTAATCAGCTCGACGTACCCTTTCATATGATACCCCTCACGGTGTCGAAAAAAAATAAAACAATTTAACCCTTAAGTTTTTTTACCCTAATTTTTTTGAAAACTATTTTTTTTAAGTCGCTATATTTTTAAAATATGTGGGCAGGTACAAGACACATACATGCCAAATTTCAAAGTGATCGCACGAAAGGTGTAGCCGTGAGAGCAGGCGAGAGGACGGACGGATAGACACACGCAGGAAAATATAAGGGTCCTTGGTTTTGCCTACGGACACTAAAATACATTTTGCAGATTGAAAACAGTACAACAATGCCTAATTTTGCTGCCGTGAGTAGATACAAATATTTTTTTCCCTTGACAGCAATTAGCCTGCATCTTGGAATTCCAGTTAATCCGACCAAGTTGCTATTCTTATTTATTCTTTGGCCCATCAGACCGCACATTTTTAGGGTTTTGTAGATACTTCTCAAAACCCTTATACCGAGGGTGATGTGTCCGTCCGTCCGTCGCTCTTTGGTTCATAGGGCCCGAACCGTTTAAGCGAAAGTACTGAAATTTGAAACACTGGTGCAACTTTTTGACCCAACCACAGGAAAAATATACAGAAGTTCATAATTAGATTTGCGCATGCGCAATTCGAAAAAATGTGGTAAACTCAAAAATTTATATTTTTTTTAATTTTTGAGTAGGGTATCAAATGAAAGCTGCTGAAGAGTAGGACACAAATATATATATCCTTTTTTAAAATTTGCATTCCTTATTGGTTAAATAAATCAAAATATACCAAAAAAAAATTTCCCCCCCCCCAACCACTATAGATCGGCTGGCGCTAAAATTTTGAAATAATTCATGCTAATATCTTATTGTGAGGCGATGAAAATTCCGGGAGTTCATCCCAAATTTTCAAAAATTGTAAATTTTGGGCGCGAAAAAGTGAAGTGCGCCCAAAATTTTATTTTTTTAAAATTTTGAGTTGGGTATTAAATGAAAGCTGCTGAAGAGTAGGACACAAATATATATATGCTTTTTTAAAATTTGCATTAGTTATAGGGGAAAAAAATCAAAATATACCCCAAAAAAATTTTTCCCCCCCCAACCACTATAGATCGGCTGTTGCTAAAATTTCGAAATAATTCATACTAATACCTTATAGTGGGGCGATGATATTTCCGGGAGTTCACTCCCAGGTTTTAAAAATTACCAATTTTGTGCAAGAAAATTTGGAGTGCGCCCAAAATTTTATTTTTTAAAAATTTTGAGTTGGGTATCAAATGAAAGCTGCTGAAGAGTAGGATACAAATATATATTTGCTTTTTTAAATTTTTAATTCTTTATTGGTTTTATAAGTCAAAATATACCCCCAAAAAATCCCCCCCCTCCAAATTTTATATAATGGCTGGTCTTAAAATTTTGAAATGATTCATGGTTACACCGTATGGTTGGGCAATGAAAATTTCCTAAAAAAATGTAATTTATCTTGTCGTTATTACCTATAAAAAACATTGTGACCTCCCGGGGGATCGAACCCGGGACTCTTAGGATCGAAGAAAAAAAATCATAATTTCATAACGGGTATGCTTCATCATCTACAAAACCCTAAAAAGTACTTGGACGCAAGTACTTCCCTGTGATTTTTTATATTTTTAGGTTAATAAAAATATAAAAAAGTATGAAAAATGTGCGGTCTGATGGGCTATATTTCCGCTGTTAAGCAAAAATATAGTTTTAGGGGTGGGGACACGCTAAATTTTGAGGTTTTTTTACAAAATGGCGGGGAAAATTAGACGCTATCTACAAGTGTTATATATTTTTGTAATCTACTCTTCAATACCTTTCATTCGATATCTCACTCAAAATTTAAAAAAAAAAAAAATTTCTCGTGACATCAATCAGCCGCCATCTTGGATTCCCAGTTAATCCGACCAAGTTGCTATTCTATTTTTTCTTTGGCCCACCAGACCGCACATTTTGCATATTTTTCTATATTTTTAGTAACAGCGGAAATACGATTTTAGAGGGGGGGGGGGGGGGGGAAGCAAAATGTCGATTTTTTTTTGACAAAATGGCGCCGAAAATTGAACACTTTCCCTAAGTGATATATATTTGTAATCTACTCTTCAATACCTTTCATTTGATACCCACACAAAATTTAAAAAAAATATCTAATTTCGTGTGACATGAATTATCCGCCATCTTGGATTCCCAGTAAATCAGATCAAATTGCTAATCTTATTTTTTCTATGGCCCACCAGACCACACATTTTGCATATTTTTCAATATTTTTAGTATGAGCTAAAATAATGGGGGGGGGGACACTCAAAATGTCGATGTTTTTTTAATTAAACAATCAAAAATGCCCCCCCCCCACGCTACCTTATTATGACAGGTCCTAAAAATAAGGCAAAAATACAAGAATATGCATCTCTGTGGTCCAATGATATTTCCGGGAGTTAATATAAAAAAGTCAAATTTTAAAAATTTTAGGGGGCCGTAACTATGGAGCCCCAAAATTTTTGTCATTTGGAAGTTCAAAATTGGGTATTATTTTAAAGGTATTGAAATTTGGTTCACAAAAATATAGTGTTATTCCAAAATTGCGGCCATATTACGCCCCAAAATATTAAAACTCCCCTACCCCTTAGGACGGGTCCAAAAATACAAAAAATTATATTTTTGTTTAAACAAAATAAATAAATAAATAATAATAATGTACTCATGAATTCTTATGACCGAAGAAACCCTTTTAGTAACTTGCTGGCAAGTGCTTGACGGGATTTTTTGGTTTTACCAACGAAACCCTAAAAAATGAATGATAGATCATTTTTGGGGCCGCACTTGGCTGGAGCATGGAACAGCCTCGGCGTCTACCTCTAAGGCCCCCCTCTCAAGGTCATTTCTTCCGTCATCCCCCCCCCCCCCCCCCACCTATGAAATGCAATAGCGCGACAAAACTTACCCCCCCCCCCCCCCTCTTTATATACAAAAAAAATGCTATAATTTGTTTTTTCTTTATATCCCCCCCCCCTCCCCTGTAAAAGATATCTAATTTGGTTCGGTACTTTTTCCTCGTTTACCTAGCACTATCGATTGGCAAGATTATAATGGCGATTTGTCCAGAAAAATTTTTTTTTTCTTTTTTATTGGACTTGTTCATACCTCGTAGAGAAGAAAATAAGCATGAATAAAAAATAAAACTTACCTTTTCCATTACGTCTTGAGTTCCTCCGCTCTGTCGGTATCGTGCCTAGTGCAGCTGCTATGTGGATGCGACAATGCAAGTACGGATGCTTGATGAATACTGACTCGAAAGAAGCAAGAATTAAGGATCTAATAGTTTGTGTATATTACTTGATCACAGAACAGTTGGGTAGAAAAGAGGAACACGTCAGGAGTGTTTATCTAGCTAAATACTAAAGGGAATGTTAATTACTTACAATTATAAAGGTAATGTCGCGCCCCCGCTATAGAAATAGAAGTGACACAACTCAAATTTTCTACTTTTTGAGAAATGCCACTTTAAAAAGTAGCAAAACTGAATTTGGCAATAAAACAAAAATTAACAATTTTAAAGCTACAATTTCAATTTTATAATATTTGTTACACCTTACTAATTGTTTTAATGAAATAAAACATCTAAATTTTAAGTTGTAATGAGCCCACAGATAAAATGTGTCACTTTTAAATTATTGTTGTGAGATCAAACTTTTTGACTTGTGACACTTTTAATATCCTTATATGAAAGAGAATAAAGGGTAAATGAACTATAAACAGTAAAAAAAATACTTTTAGTCAAAGAACATAGTACTTTTACTCTTTACAAAACAAAAGAAACTTTTATGATAAGAAAATGTATAAATGTACTAAAAACAAACAATTTTTTAAAATATCAATCAGCAATTTAAATAAAAATAGTAATGGTTAACATTTAAAAATGTAAAAAAAATAAAATAAGTAAAACAATAATGCAGTAAAACCAGACTAAAACGGACCCAGTAACACGGAAAAAAAGTGTCTTGACGGAAATACGGGAACGGAAAGAAATTATAGGCAGGAATATTAAGGTGAACTGTTTAAGACGGAACCGCTGTCATTGAGTTGAATTCGAGTTCGAAGTAAAACGAATAAAAAAAAAAAAACCAGAGGGGTATGAGGTAAGGATGATAAAGGTGATGAAAAGGCATATCTAGGAATGAGTGAGAGAATGATTTTTTTAATGTAAATATGGCATGATAAAGTAAGTATTTTCCTAAAATAAACACAATAACAGTGTAGGCTTGGTATTAGCTTAAATAGCGTAAAAAGTGATTTTTAAGCATGTTATTTTCGGGGAGGGGACCCCCGGACCCCCCACCAAAACATATTACCCAGAGCTCCACAAGGCCTAGAACTGTCACTGAATATTACCTATGTTTTTGTTATTGCTAAATATAACATTCTCTCTAAATCATATTTTAGGGTATTTTTATTGTTTAGATTAGAGTATTCTTTTTATCTTAGCCTGGTGTAAGATATAAGGAAGGCAAGAAGGGTTTGACTTAGTCATTCCTCTTGGGGCACCATTGAAACCTACGAGATTCTATTTAGCTGACCCTAGTCACTCTTTAATACATTAAATAACTAACACTAAACCTAAGCATTATCTCATAACTAAACACCGTTACGATTCAATTTTTATTGAATATTAATCTCATCTACATTTATTATGAGTGGAAATACTAACAAATATTTATTTATTTATACAAAAAACAAATAATATAATACAAAATTGATCTTACCTTATAGTCCAAAAGTGGCAGAATTCCAATGTCAACAATAACAATTTACCAATAAGCGACGCAATTCAAAATAAGTTTTATTAATTTACGCAAATCATCCTATAAAAGTGACTTAAATCTAAATAAAACATCCAACTATTTTGATAAAAATTATAAGAAACAACTCGAAAAGAGACGTTTTAATACATGTAACTCTCTCTCTCTCGATGGTTCGGTGACAACTGTTTGAATTCCAGATGCGTCATTTTTAATGCTGGTAACTGTCGCGAAGTTGATTGAGCTAAAAGTGACACTTCAGCTATCTAGCGGATACTATTAGTAGAACAAATGTAATTTTTTTGTACATATAAAGCCCGCCTTGTTTGATTTAAAAATGGCAAAAGTCGAAAATTGAAAATTTTTGAGTTGTGTCACTTCTGAAGCGGGGGTGCGATGTGATCGTTTATACTAAGTTAAGAAATGAAAGACAGTTTAGATACTCTGGAAAATATTTTTATAAATATATTTATAGAAAAAACAATAGATCATATTTTTTATTGTGACACCTCGAATCGAATTCTACAATGAAAGATGCACCTCGCATCCCTCGGAATATGATGTATAGATGAGGCGATGCATTGTACGCATTTATCACTTCTTCAGTCAATTAGTCAAACAGAAAAGGTTGTTGGTCCGATAAGGTCGCAACAACAGCCGGCCCATGCAGTCCCGATGGCACACATAGCAAAGCGCTAATGAAGTAAGCTCGATCTAACAATAATATTAATAAATAAAATAAAGAAAACTAATCGCGAAGAAGTTTCCTTAAATATTAAAATAAAGAGAAAAGGGAATCCTTCGCTAATTATTTGATAGAGTAAATATAGTTGTAGTAGTAAAACATGTTTTATTTTGAGTAATAACATAAACATAACTTATATATTACATGATATTTATACATGCATGTTACGTCATGGCTATATAGCCGACTGACGGGAGAGGGGCTTAAGGCCGACGACATTAATAATTAATAGAGATAATATTATAAATTAAATTGTTAATTAGGCTAATATGCACATTATTTGAATATGAGTATAAAGATCAATAGTAAATTAACTAACAAATTTTAGAAGAAAAATTAAAGTTCTTCATATAAACGATTCCTAGTTTAACACGCCAATACGTATTATTAATAAACATCCAAAATCATAACAATTAAATACATGCATAAGCAATTAATATCAAAATTATAACTAATATAAAATTAATAAAATTCCATTTAAAGAAACCACTAGATTAATTTTAAACTAAAAAAATTGAAATTAAATCTATATAAGTATAAAATAACAATCCTATATTAGTATACCTTGCGTACTGGTATTTAATTTGCAACAATCTTTTTTAGTTTAAAACACCCATACATGTTAATAAATATGATAGAGTAAATATAATAAATACCTATTTCAAGTTCGCGGATAGAGCATCTCGGCCTAGCCGCTATCGTGTTGAGCGCTTCAGCTAGGTGGTTAGACATTACGAGTATGGTTGTCTGACTATACTAGAAGCAAACTGAAGAAGAGCGAATATGATGTTTGCTTATATATGCAAATCAGACAAAAGAAAAGATGCGTCATAGGTAAGAATAGATTTGTGTTTCTTAGCTTTACACTCACACGTTAAGAATAAATGAAAACACAATACATGAGTCGTACTTATAACTAAAGAAAATATGATCTCTTATATATAAGTTAAATAAAAGAAGATTGAATACACATATGTTTAATACGATAATGTAATGATAACATATACAGGAAAAAAAAATAATAATAAAAAATAAAATAATAACTAATAGTAATAGTCGTCTTCTCGAATATCCACCAGCTCCAGCATCTCTATGCAATCCTCAAAGTCAAGTAGAGGCATGCCGTCCTGCATGCCCCTGTAATAAAGGATTGTATTCGGTGACACATTGTAAGAGGTCACCACCTCAGGAGACAAGAAACGTATGAAAATGTCCGGTAAAATAACCTCAATAGGAGGTTCCACCGATAGAGTTGCCACTGTCATCGGTCCCGCCTGACCAGCTATTCTGCACTCAAGTTGCTGAAAGTAAGGTCGATCTAACAAAAAATCGAACGACGTGGTTAAAATAAGTTAAATAAATGAGTAGGAATTAATATATACTTGTTTAATAAAACTTACGTCTCTCAATGTCTCTCATAGACCGTCTCGGCCTAGTAGTAGGTCTGTTCAAAGCAGAAGCCATAGTCTGAACCATCTTGTCTGAAAGACAACTTTAGAAACACTGATTATATTTTTAACTATACTAGTATTAGACAAAGGAGATTGACGTCATAAAAAATATTATGGTTAAAGCACAGCTGTTAATGTGAATAGAAAATAAGTCAAGTGTGTACTTGTAAAGGAAAGGATGGACCTTTGGTAATACGATACTCTTAACGCTTCAGAACAGGTAACAAAGTCAAGCTTGAGTACTTTTCAAAAACACAGTACCTCAGATTTAATTTCTATTAACTATACAGTCACATATCATCATATTACTACCGCCCGAGATAACAAAGACGCGTATAATACCTTTTCTAGTTAGAGCGTAAGACTTTAAACGTAAATTAAAAGTATACGCGAAGTCACACCTGAAGCGCTTTCAATTATTTGTCCGCAAATTTCTTTCTTACATTTACATGCTGCTGAATAAGAAGGCAGAATTACGTGGGGGTTTAAAACCAATATATTTGTCATTTATGCATTGAAGTTTTGTACGAACAGCCGCAAACAAATCATATATATATATATACTAGCTGGGTACCCGTGCTTCGCTACGGAGTGTTATTATAATTAGATAAGTTTATAAACAACCATAATGAAACATATAAATTATTATACTATGCAAGAATATCTAGATTCTATCCACCTATTTCTATACCCCCTCCTCTCCTCTTTGATAAGCTAATTACAAATATCCTAAATTCGCCCCCCCCCCCCCCTAAAGTAAAATATGACAAAACAATACATAAAAACTATTACTCTACTCTTAAAGAGCTTTTGCATCATGAAGGGTATTCATTACATTGACCCCGTATTCATTACTTGTACCATACCTCTGTGTACGAAACTTAAATTTCGAAAATTCATGTAGGCTGTAATTTTCCCCTTGCTTTGAAGGACAAGTGGGCAAATTTTTATTGACATCGAACTAAAACTGTAGATTTGTATAAAGAACACACTCACACATACGTTGATTTTTATATATATAGCTATAAATTTCCATTTTACCCCCTCCTAAATAAAATTGTACATAACAACAATTACTTTTCTCTTAAAATGCTTTTCAACGATATGCATCATATGAAGGGAATCCATTACTTTGACACTTTTACACCGTACCCCTTTGTACGAAAATTTAAATTACGAAAATTCATGTAGACAGTGAACTCCCCCTTGCTTTGAAGGGAAAGTGAGTAAATATTCATCAAATTGGGATAAAACTGTAGATTTGTATAAAAGACATACCCTCATACAGACACTCTTCTTTTTATATAAGATATAGCTATATTTTTCCATTTTACCCCCTCCTAAATGAAAACACATATGACAAAACTGTACATAACAACAATTAATGTAATCTTAAAGAGCTTTTCAACGATATCCATCATAATATAGGTATTCAGTCTTTTGACCCCGTATTCATTATTGTACCCTGTTTCCTGTGTACCAAAATTTAAATTACGAAAATTCATGTAGACAGAGATCTTCCCCTTGCTTTGAAGGTCAAGTGAGCAAATTTTCATCGAGATCGAATTAAAACTGTTGATTTGTATAAAGAACATAAACACACTCACACATATACGTTGAATTTTATAGATATAGATATACATTTCCATTTTACCCCCCTCCTAAATAAAAATATGACAAAAACGTACTTAACAACAATTACTGTACTCTTAAAAGGCTTTTCAACGATATGCATCATGAAGGGTATCCATTACTTCGACATTTGTACCCCGTACCTCTGTGTACCAAAATTTTAATTTTGGAAAATGATGTAGGCAGTGACCTTCACCTTGTTTGGAAGAAAAAGAGTGTAAATATTCATCAAATTGGGATAAAACTGTAGATTTGTTTAAAAGACATTCTCTTATATAGATACTCTTCTTTCTATATATAGATATAGTTATATTTTCCATTTTACCCCCCTCCTAAATGAAAATATGACAAAACTATACATAACAACAATTACTGTACCCTTACAGAGCTTTTCAACGATATGCATCACGAAGGGTATTCATTATTTTGATCCCGTATTCATTACTTGTACCCTGTACCCCTGTGTAAAAAATTGAAATTTCGAAAATTCATGTAGACCTTGATTGTTTCCTTGCTTTGAAGGTCAATTGTGCAAATTTTCATCGAGATCGGACTAAAACTGTAGATTTGTATAAAGAACAAATAAGATATAGCTATATTTTTCTATTTTACCCCCCTCCTAAATGAAAATATGACAAAAGTGTACATAACAACAATTACTGTACCCTTAAAGAGCTTTTCAACGATATGCATCATGAAGGGTATTCATTACTTTTACCCCGTATTTATTACTTGTACCCCGTATTTATTACTTGTACTTTGATTGTTTCCTTGCTTTGAAGGTCAAGTGTGCAAATTTTCATCGAGATCGGACTAAAACTGTAGATTTGTATAAAGAACAAACACACGTTGACTTTTATATATATATATATATATATATATATATATATATATATATATATATATATATATATATATATATATATATATATATATGAATAAATTCTCGACCGTAAATATAAACAGAAAACAAACAAAACAGGTTTCGGTCACAAAAATCGTCTTTATGTTACAATCCCGACTTTCGGTTTTTACTTAAAACCTTCTTCAGGGGCCGTAAAATATCTAAACAACGACTCTCAGGAGTCGTTGTTGTTGAGTCGTTGTTTAGATATTTTACGGCCCCTGAAGAAGGTTTTAAGTAAAAACCGAAACGTCGGGATTGTAACAAAGACGATTTTTGTGACCGAAATCTGAGTTTTGTTTGTTTTCTATATATATATATATAAATCAAATTATAATTATTATTAACTACGGGAAACAGACATATATAGAGACATATATATATATATATATATATATATATATATATATATATATATACAGGGTGTCCCGGGTCAGGACCGACAAACTTTGGGATGTGATAGTACAGTTAATTTGGAGTAAAAAAAGTTCTATAAACCATGGTCCAGTTCTCATTTGTTTTCTAGCTATCTTATTTTTAATTTTTTTTTGTAAAACGTGACTTTGACTTAATAAATTGGCAATATCATCAGAACTAATTAAGCTAGAATGATAAATGATATACCACCTGAAAGAGCATGAAAAATCCTTAAAGATAAACATCATTTCAGCTATTAAATTTTATTATTAGTCACACGTTAATTCGTTAGAACTTGAAAATAATAAAATTTAATTAAAAAAGAAAATGTTAGAGCTTGTATAACTACTGTATTGTATTAGATAACTATGGGTGCAAAGTTCCTTAAAGTTGCCGCATTTACCAAGCTTCAAAACGATACTATTCAATTTAAAATATTGCAACTTAAAGTATCCGAAATAGTGATGAAACTCCAAAATAACATGTCCTACTGTAAGCTGAGATAGGGTTAGGGGAATGGGAAGTGCCCTGAAAATGCAAACGTCGGGTGATTTTTTTTCTTTTTCATTTAAGTTGCTCTAGTATAATAAAACGTAAAAGTCAGAGTTTAGTCATAGTACCCGTGTGGTACCAGTCATGGTACCAATGATACTACAGTCATTGTAAAGTAATAGCACCTGATGAATCTTATAATTATTAAGGGTGTAATAATTTATTATTATTACGATAATTAATTATTTTTATAATAATATTCTTTGGAACATAACCAAAATTGTACTGTAGTAATTGAATTATCTTATAACTTTGTTAAAAAAAAAAACATTAAAGATGAAATAGAAAAAGTGTAATAATAAAATAAACCTACCTTTATTTATTAATAATTAACACTTCTGTAATTACTATAATAAATTTTCAATATGGTGCTCTTCTTCATTTATACACATCCGACATTGTTAAAGTACAGATTTTCTGCATTTAACACTACCCTAATAGGTGCATTGGAAGAGGAGAACTGGTTGCTTGGCAATCCAGGTCTCCAGACATTACACCTTTAGATTTCTGTTTGGGGGGCTGGATGAAAGATTTGGTGTTTAGAATACCGGTTAACAGCCAAGAGGAGCTAATAAACAATAGCAGCTCATCAAATAAATGACCAAAAAGCGACTCCCATAAAATGCAGCAATTCTCGACTTAAAAATTGTGGATGTGTATGAATGAAGGAGGGCACCATTTTGAACATTTGTTATAGTAATTACAGAAGTGTTAATTATTAATAAATAAAGGTAGGTTTATTTTATTATTACACTTTTCTATTTCATCTTTAATGATTTTTTTTTAACAAAGTTATAAGATAATTCAATTAATACAGTACAATTTTGGTTATGTTCCAAAGAATATTATTATAAAAATAATTAATTATCGTAATAATAATAAATTATTACACCCTTAATAATTATAAGATTCATCAGGTGCTATTACTTTACAATGACTGTAGTATCATTGGTACCATGACTGGTACCACACGGGTACTATGACTAAACTCTGACTTTAACGTTTCAATATACTAGAGCAACTTAAATGAAAAAGAAAAAAAATCACCCGATGTTTGCATTTTCAGGGCACTTCCCATTCCCCTAACCCTATCTCAGCTTACAGTAGGACATGTTTTTTTGGAGTTTCATCACTATTTCGGATACTTTAAATTGCAATATTTTAAATTGAATAGTATCGTTTTGAAGCTTGGTAAATGCGGCAACTTTAAGGAACTTTGCACCCATAGTTATCTAATACAATACAGTAGTTATACAAGCTCTAACATTTTCTTTTTTAATTAAATTTTATTATTTTCAAGTTCTAACGAATTAACGTGTGACTAATAATAAAATTTAATAGCTGAAATGATGTTTATCTTTAAGGATTTTTCATGCTCTTTCAGGTGGTATATCATTTATCATTCTAGCTTAATTAGTTCTGATGATATTGCCAATTTATTAAGTCAAAGTCACGTTTTACAAAAAAAAATTAAAAATAAGATAGCTAGAAAACAAATGAGAATAGGACCATGGTTTATAGCACTTTTTTTACTCCAAATTAACTGTACTATCACATCCCAAAGTTTGTCGGTCCTGACCCGGGACACCCTGTATTTATATATATATATATATAATTCAAACAATTTAAACTACGGGAGACAGAAACAGAGAAAAATTTGCACTGGCTCCGGGATTTGAACCACGGACCTTCATATTTCCAGTATCTATATATATAAAATCCAAATACCACTTACTGACTCACTGACTGACACATCACGATATCTCTGAAACCACTGGACCTACGACCATGAAATTTTGTAGGTGTGTTCCACTTACCTCCTAGGTGCTCGCTAAGAAATATTTTTAAAAATCCGCCATCTTGATTCAAGATGGCGGCTATTTATATACAAAATTCGACCAGACGATATCTCGGGAACCAATTGTACTAGAACCTTGAAATTCAGAAGTTGGCTTGTTTACCAATCGGGCATATTGATTCAAGATGGCGGCCATACATATATAAAAGTCAACATGTGTGCATGTTCTTTATACAAATCTACAGTTTTAGTCCGATCTCGATGAAAATTTGCACACTTGACCTTCAAAGCAAGGGGAAAATCACTGTCTACATGAATATTCAAAATTTTAATTTTGGTACACAGGGGTACGGGGCACAAATGTTAAAGTAATGAACATCCTTCATGATGCATATCGTTGAAAAGATCTTTAAGAGGACAGTAATGGACGACCAAAGAAGCATAACCTTTTGGATAACCACATGGAGGTGTACAACCTACTTCGCGTTCCAAACAATCTTATTTTACTATAGGGAAAAACAGTTAAAGTAATTTTTTAATAAAAATCTATTTATTTTCTTAGTTTTTTTTCTTAGTTTTAAGGTTTTTAATAGTATTTAGTGTTATTATGCAAAAGAAATTGTAATTATACGCATAATTATAAGGATATTTAGGGTTAAATCGGTCAGTTTGCTTACACCTTTGCAGTGATGGCTTTTTTCATGCGTTTTATTTGTTTAAAGTGGTTTTCTTCCATTTGTTTTACCAGTTTTATGTAAGAAAACTATTTATGGCTAATTTGGAGGGAAAATTATTACTTTTCATGCATCGCTGGAGTTCTAAATGTCAAGGTATGTTTGTATTAATAGTGTTTGAGTAGATAACTCTCATTTGATTTAATATAAAATAACATAACTTGTTGATCATTGATTTCACATATACATACATTATCGATAAATTATATGGTAATTACGGTGTTGATTGTTGTTTGAGTTACAATACAATTGAGATACAATTGTTTGAGTTTTGTAAAATAATTCAATTGATCATTAGGTATGTTCAGCATTATGTGTGTAACCTTTTTAAATAACTTATATAATAATCTTTGTTTTTGTGAACAGATGGTGATGTGCTTTGCTCCAAACTGCAATTAAATTATTATTCAGAGAAACATGAATGCATATTCTTTGGGTTTCCAAAAGAGGAGAAATTAAAAAAAAGAAGTGGATTAAGATACTGAGGTATGTAGGTAAATACAGTGGATTTATTAATAAAATAGTTTGACTGGGTACATTCGTATTGTACGTGCCTGGCCAAAATTCTATGGTCTCTTCTAATCTCCTTTTTCTTCACAATGAAATTTCTCTGGCTCGTACAGTACGAAGTAGCCATTGACTTTTTTTTAAGAGAACAAGTTGTGGAAATCTCTATCTTCTCCATTATAAATTATTCTTCCCCCTTCATGTGAAACTGATAGTGTCACTTGAGTTTGTTGGTGTAGCCCGAAAACTGATAGTGTTTTGTATTCTTTTAATTTACTCATAATGTATTTTTTTTTTTCTCAGGTTTGTGTTTCCCATTTTCCCAAGAGCAACCATTTTCACTTTTAATCTAAGCTCCAGAACTTGTTCTCTATGTATAACTTTGGTTTTTTTCTGTGACTGAAGTGATTATTTATAACTAATTTTTCTTTAAAAAAATCAAGTTGGCGGCAACTTATCAAAATAAAAATAGCTTTTTTCTATTTATAGTAACCCCCAACTGCGTAAAAAATGTCATATTTCCTTGACAAACTGGAAGTAGGAGAATCAGTCCTTAGTTAGTTAGTCAACTATTTTTTATTTATAGTTTTTGCTTTTATGTATAGAAGAATAAAATATATACATATTTTTTTTGTTTATTTCAATTAATTGTATTATGTTTTAGGCGATGTTAGAGTACAATGTACAGAGCCTGGATCTCAAATTTCAGTCTACATTCACAAAAATGATTGGAGACTAAGCTCTTGCAAGTCAATACGATGAGTGAACCCTATATATAGCGCTTTGGGATATATCTTTGGTTATTTCCCGACAACTATTGCCAATATTTTATCACCTGGTTGGAAAGACTGCAAGTTTTGTACAAGCAACTTATGATGAATATTCCTCAAGAGCACTGAACAGAGCCACCATCTCAGATGTCAATCGGTGTAATAGCTAAAGTAAGAATCCACGTTGAAAGAGCAATTAGAAGAATCAAGACTTTTAGAATTTTACAATTCTTACCAAATCATTTTTTCTCATATGGAAGCAAAATCTTTCAAGTCTGTGCTGCATTAACAAACTTACAAAATCCCCTTATTAAAAAAGTAGAACCGTTAATGGTTTGAATTTCTTACTAAATTGTTTATTGTGACATAAGCTAAACCTAATATGTGACTGAATAAATATTATAATACTAAATATGTAGGGAATTATATGAAGTACTAAATTTTGTTAGAAACCTATTTCTAGTTCTATCATTTATTTTAATTTACTTGTTACTACTAAATTCCTTATCGATGTAAGCCAAACCCAATATGCAGAATATTTCATTTTTTTTTTTTTTTTTTTTACGTATCATTTGTATTTTACTCTTTACTTTTGTAGTTTGATATATATTGAATTAAAGTTTATTGTTGTTTTTTTATACATTGTTATTATTTCTACCATGTGGTAAATCAATTGTAAATCTTTTTCTACATTCAACTGGCTCATCATTTGCTTGCAGTGCAGAGTGTTTGGGGAAGTTTATTAATTTGGCTATAGTGCTTCTCATTCCTAAAGCTTACTTAGATTTTTACTATTGGTCTGTGGCTTTAACAATCAAATATTATTAGTGGGTTAAATTTCACTATGTGCTGAATGGGTTAAATTCAAAGCCACTGCCTTTTTCTGATGATAGTTCTGTTGTTAGCTTATTATTTTGTTTTTTCTTTCAAGAAAAGAAATAAACTATCTTTCTTCAAAATTATATTAAAAATTAGTAATTGTTAAGTAGCCAAGAAGAACAAAATAAGGTTGGGCAGTAACAGGTAATTCAACCCCTACTAAAAGAAACATTATAAAGCACCTTTTTTGGTAAGTAAAGCCATTGACTGATCTTACTTGCCAAAAAAGGATAACTATATAGATATTGTCAGTTATACTTGCATCATCTAATGTAAGACGCATATATTTGAGTATTAATCTGCAATAATGACTCAAGATGTTAAGCTTATAACAAACATGTTTCTGTAAATCCTATAACATACTATACTTAGTATTGATTTTTTTGTTAACACAAAATTGTGTAACAAGATTAATAGTATTAGTTCAATCTTGTTTCCCCTCTCTACAACATGTGTACAGCACACGGGTACACATGAAGGTTAAAGGGGGGGAAAAAAACAAAAAAAAAAAAAACAGCGAATGCACAAAAAAGTCATGTGTATTATTTTAATTATATAATAAAATATGTATTTAAATATCATATGACTGTGGAAGTGGAGGAAGGTGAAACATCAGACAAATCTGTAAAAAAAAAAAAAAAAAAAAAAAAAAAAATAGACAAAATAATAATAAACTAAAGATTATTATGTAACACGTTCATAGCAGAGGATCACCTGGGGCAGCATACCTAACTATCCAAAGTGGCGGATGCATGCCTGGGGCGTCATCCCCTCTTTTTTTTAACTACAGCTAGTAAGTAGTCTTGCAGCTTAGAACTGGTATATACCTAATACCTAGTCCTACAGTTCAGACAGACAATTCCTATTATACCTTTTTCTTTCATTTAAACATATCCATTCAATATTAGGTTAGAGGATTAAAAATACTAAAACAAGTTTCCCCCTGGCAGCAAAGCTCGCACAATATGAATGTGTTAAGTTATATCAAACTGAAAATGCAATTAAAATGAATTAGGAATGAATATTAACAAGTACAGTTCATACTTAGCTTCTCGCTTTCTATCCTACTGATTAATTTTGGGATACATTTTTGAAAGTAAACGTTCTTCATGAAGACCATATTCTTCTTCCAGTCTTCATCTTTTTCAATTGTAAAATACACAAAATCTAGGGTGTTCCATTGCACAAAATGACACCTTGCTCTTCCTGCAGCATAAATAATAATTACATCAAATAAAAATGATAAAACATTTAGAGACAGTATACATGGAAATTTCTTCCCCTGAAAAAAGACTTAAAAGTTGAGCAAATAATATTTTTTGGAAATAATGCGAGACTAATAAATATTATTTTAAAACAGAACAGGAGATAATCCTAAAGAATATAAAAGTAGAAGACTTGAGACCAATAAAATCAATAATGTTTTATAGTTAAATATTTGACTATACTTAACTTTATTATTCTGTATAAATGTAGTCATCAATGACACATTTGCCAACTCAAACTGCAAGGAGAGTATTCTATCTTAGTCTTTAAGGTCCCTAGTGAAATCTAACTGGCCATGTATCAATAAAATACTTCTTATGTCTCATGGGTCTTCAACACAGAATAAAACATAGAAATGGTACCAAAATAGGACTACTATATTTCCTACTTCTTCTTGACAGCAAAGAAAGCAATAAGCAGTTCAACAACAAGATCTATGACCATTCATTAACATGGAAAAAAGTTGAGAAACTTGTGATTAATATCCAATTATTAATGTAAAAAATTCTTATGCTATCGTTACTTACTTCCTTATGGTAAACAACATTTATTCTCATGCTGGCATTCACATTTCCTCGCAGTACTTTAAGAGCTCCATCATAAGTACAAGATGTTATGTGCTTATCCATTTTCTATTTCTAAAACATCTTCGTCTCCAACAAAGAAGGCTGCAATTTTAGCAAAGCTAAAATTTGTTTAACCATCATGTTTCACTAAAAAAGAAGAGGGGAAAAACAGTAATCACAACAACAGGTCTAAAAATTACAAAACATCTTATCAGATCAAACAGTAGAGATAAATTGCATCAATATTAATGGCTCAAGTAAATTAATGGTCAAAATTAATTAAAATTCAAAATTCATGATAATCATACCGAATAATAAGTAGTGAAACATAAAAATAAATTGATAAAGGTAAAAAAAATAATGGGTTTTATAAACTAAAATATTTTTTAGTTTTTATTAACGTTATTAAAACGTATACACTTTTTTATAATCTGACTATATTTGTATTTTTGCTTATGGATAATTAAGGTGTTTTATTATAAATAAATTCACATTTATTAAAAAATATGATTTTCTTTATTCATTTCTATTATTTTTTTGTGAGACGTTTCGACCCTTCTTGTTATTTGAATTAATGTCATCTTCAATCACTCTTCTATTTTTTCTTTATATAGGTTTTGTGATAAATAAAATTTTTTCGTCTGAACAGTTAAAGTTAAAATTTTTAAAAACAATTTTCCCACACAGGATTCGTCAACAAGAAGACATTCATAAAATTAACAATTTAAACATTAATGATGACTTAAAACACATATATATCATTATAACCTGGAAATATAAATACAAAAACATTTTAAATACTTTCTCAGTAAGGAAAGTATTTAAAATGTTTTTGTATTGTAAAATAGTTCCAGGCAGAGCGAGTTTCAAAGGCTGAAAAGCATCAGATTAATAAAAAAACTATCGAAAAAAATAATTTCAAGTAAAGAAATTATGATAAAAAAATAATATTCAAAACAAAATGATCAAATAATATGAAATTTAAAGTTTAATTCAATGGTTTGAATCAAGACCAAACGATATGAAATCCACGTAATAAAATGAACCTATTAAGGCCCAAAAAAGAAGAAAAAACTTACCTCTTATGCTTAGTAGTTAAAAATGGTTACGAATTGCAATAAAACAAAAAAAAAAAAACACTGGAAAAAGTCTATAGAATAATAAAATGAAGCAATTATAAATACACACAATAGAGTTTTACATGGTAAAAAAAGTTTGTTTGTAACGCAGAGGTTACAGATGATCGTCAGTATTGCCAACATTACAGGCCCACTTTAGTCGTCTATTGTGGTTATGTACAGTTTAATCATATTTTCACTTAGGAAGGGGGTATAATTAAAAAATATAGCTATATCTTATATAAAAAGAAGTGTATCCGTATGAGGGTATGTCTTTTATCCTAATTTGATGAATATTTACACACTTTTTCTTCAAAACAAGGTGAAGGTCATCCTTCATGAGATTACGAAATTAAAAGTTTGGTACACAGGGGTACGGGGTACAAGTGATGAATACCCTTCATCTTCATGATGCATATCGTTGAAATGCTCTTTAAGAGTACAGTAATTGTTGTTATGTGTACGGGGTACAAATGACAAAGTAATGGATACCCTTCATGATACAAATCGTTGAAAAGCTGTTTAAGAGAAAAGTAAATTGTAATGTACAGTTTTGTCTTATTTTCATTTAGAAGGGGGAGAGGTAAAATGGAAATTTATATCTATATCTATATATGTATATAAAAGTCAACATATGTGTGTACATATGCATGTTCTTTTATGCAAATCTACAGTTTTATTCCGATCTCGATGAAAATTTGCACACTTGACCTTCAAAGCAAGGGGAAGGTAACTGTTTACATGAATTTTCGAACTATAACTTTTGGTTCAAAGGGGTACGGGGTACTGGGGTATAAGTAATGAATACCCTTTATCTCCATGATGCATATCGTAAATGGTCTTTAAGAGTACAGTAATTGTTGTTATGTGTACAGTTTTGTCATATTTTCATTTAGGAGGGGGTAAATTTAGGATATTTGCGAATGATCTTATCAAAGAGGTGGGGGGATATAACTAGGAGGGATAGAATCTAGATATTCTCGCATAGTAAAATAATTTGTATGCTTTCCTGGTAGTTTATAAACTTATCAAATTTAAAAACACTCCGTAGCGAAGCACGGGTATCCAGCTAGTAATATATATAGCAGTAATATATATTTCCAGTAGTATATATATATATATATATATATATATATATATATATATATATATATATATATATACATATATATACTAGCTGGATACCCGTGCTTCGCTACGGGGTGTGTTATTTTCTATTTGATGGGTTTATAAACTACCATCAAGAATCATTTAAATTATTTTACTAAGCGAAGATATCTAGATCTTATCCCTGCCCCTTATTTCTATACGCCCTTCTCTTTGATAAGATAATTTGCTAATATCCCAAGTTAGTAATTGATTCCGACTACTGAAGAAACATTCTTAAAAGATAACTTTCCGGGAAAAGCAGCGGTATATTCCTTCTGCCCCCCCCCCCCCCCCCCCTCCATGTCTTTACCCATCCCTGAGTTAAAATTGAAATAATCTTTCATTAATATGTTATATGTTTACATCCCAAATAGGAGCCCTTTCTCAATTATTAACTTCCTAACTTTAGAAGATCGGTCTGGGCTCAATTCCCCTTTTTGTGAGCTGAGCGAAGCAAAGCTCTTATACTACACTTTGCATTTTTTCTGACGTATACTCCTCCTGAACGGCTGAACCGATCTGCACAAAATTTGGCACGGTCATTGTGACTAACCACAGGAAGGTATACATCGGAAATGGTCCAAAATGGTACACAGGGGTACGGGGTACAAAAGTTTCCTCCTGAAGGAAAAAAGTGATTGTTCAAATAAAAACGACGAAACCATAAAATGGTGGATACAAAAAAACTTTTTATAATTGACCGACTTACAAGGCGTGAAGATGACCAGGAGGTGGTCGAAATATAGCCGAATAAAAATAACAATTTAGTTGTTTTATATATAAAAAATTATTACCCTTCACGACCCACACCATAGAAGACTAAAAGAAGAAGATAGATATTATTATATTCTTCAAAAATTAGAAAGACGACATAATATGCCAGTGTTTCTAACCAAAAAATATTGTCAAATATAATTGTGTAATTATACTTGTATTAAATAAGAAAAGTTAAAAATAACTCGGAGTACTCAAAACAATTATTAATTAGTCATTTTATACACACAATAACTTAATATTCCTTCGTTTTTAACCTTTTTTGTACTATTACAGCCATAGAGCTCCCTTATACATAACAGTAAAAATTTTAAATTATATTTGTGTTTTTTCCGACATAGGTTTCGAAAATAAATTTATATACATTTTTGCCACTAACATCATCCATAAATGAGCTGGGAGTTAAATTAAGTAAGTGTTGCCTGCTGCATTTGGTGTTTGATTGTGTATATATGTACTTGATGCATTTAATTAGAAAATGATAATTTTTAGATTTATCATTTTAATTAAGCACATTATTAGTGAATATTAATGCCTATACATTTCAAAAGCGCAGTAAAACAAATTATTAACGAATAAATCGCATATATACATAATTTTTCTAGTTTTTTTTAGAAAATCGGAAACTTCAAGGCCCTGTCGGGAGACCTAAGTGTCAATTTGGCTGAAATTTGGCACACGGTGTCCTCTCATGGGTACACAAGTTTTTATCGCTACCTGTCTTTCGATTTCAAAAGTTCGGGATTTTCGGCCCACCCTAACCGTGGGCCTTGATTTCCCTATGACGTCACATCGTGGGCGGATCCCTTCCATTAATCGTCCTTTTCTTTGGAAATATTTAATAATAATAATAATTTGGCTTTATTTAAATAATATAAAATACAATAGAAAACATTTTTCTTTGAGCCTACTCCAGGGTAGGCAATATTTATTAAGCTGGAATTTTCCTTTAAAATTCAGGGAGCAGTCCATGGAGTTGCCTGGAAGAGGACTACATGCTACTATAGTTACTAGGTTCACAAAATAAGAGAAAATTACTCATATTCCAAAACGGTCCAGGGGTCCGAGAGTAAGCCAAAGGCCGCGTAAGGGTTCCGAGAAAACTCGCCTGAATTTAGCAATATCCGGGAGGCGCCAAATTCAAATTCAACTCCAACTAGAATCTTTATAACTTCAATGTACCTCAGTAAGGGGAACCTCTTAATGGATTTAAAAAATATTTTTTCTTTTGACAAATTAATAGTGAAAAAAAAACTATTTCTTATTTATTTATTTACTTTTTGTCCAACCTAGTTTATATATTCATTCCAAAATATAGTACTCACTATGTTATCTTGGAAGAGATCACTGTGTCTTTGAAGAGGCTCCCTCGTTATTGGAGAAACCGAAACTTGAGGTGGAGTTGATGGAGAAGATGTTGATGGCGTACTAAATTGGTCGGTTAAAAGCAAACTACCAGATTTTTCTGCTGTGCCTAGGCCCAACTCCTCATTAATGAATTGCCCCAGAAAGGAAGCTGTCGGAGAGTGTGCTGATACACTGGACGATTGCACATCAATATTGTCGAAAGAACCAATAGCCGAAGCGACTCTGGTGGTCACATCCAAGTCCACGTATGTCTCACCTGCCCCTGTCTTTACAGAACAAAGTACAAAATAATTAACAACTTATTTTTTATATCGGAATAATTACTAAGACATAATTTAAGTAAAAGAATAAAAGAAAATAGCTGTAGAAACCAGTGACACAGTTAAACAGCAGGTACATTGAATGAAAATGCTAAAAAGAATGACATAATATTTAAGTATAATGTGTTACTCACATTAGTATTTGCTCCGATTAGCTTGGATTTATAATTTTCAAGTTGCACTATAAGCCTCTTACATTGGCCACAACAGGTATCAAGGTTTTGATGTCGCTTTCTGTCAATAGTGTCAGTGTGTCTAAGGTGACCTCGTTGACTGTTCAAACAGAATAAAAAAAAAACATAACCAAATTTGGAAATTTATTGTGTAGAATTTTATTGTAATATGAAACAATATGTCATATAATGTACAACACACACATTATAAAACATACCAACCATACTTATATAATTCAATAAATAGTTGTACAATTAAACAACTAGCATAATTTTAAATAAAAATACTTTAAGTTAACAAATAAATTAAAATAATCTTCATCGATTGACTTTGTTTATAATCTTTAAATCCTACATTGAGAAATGACATACTAGACAAAAAAAAAAAAATAATGTCAACAGGGGAGTTCTCCTGATTTGTATGGTCTTGCTTTGCTCTCAAATGTTTCGTGCAAAAATTTAATATTTATTATTGGATATTGTGAAAGTAGTGAATATACTCTGTCCCTTATAAGTTGCAATCTGACTAAGATATATGTCATACTGTATATTTTAATAAATTAATATTGAAAAAGCTGCCACTAAAGATCAAATTTATCAAATTAAATTTCTATTTTCATTATTATTCTATTGGATGAGATATGACTTAGTCAGGGTGCAGGTTATGTGAGACAGAGTATATTAATATTTAATGTAGTAAACGAATCTTTAAATACTTCTATCAACTTGGTCATTCCCCACGAATTAAATAGGTCTTCCAAGTCTTTATTATATTCTTCATCTTCGCACATAATGACTATACTGACTCCTGCACAAGCGCGGACTGCGGAGTGTCCTACAACAATTAAAAATATTATACTTAAATGATCCGATCAAAATCTAAGAGATCCTTCCTTTCTGGGGATCTAGATCTCCGATCTATCTCTCTTTTTTCAAAAAAAATAGAATTAGATTGTAGTTGTTAACCCTAGAATACTAACCATAATTTGTTGGCGCTTAATACTATAACCTTCATAATATTTACGAGGATTATATTAGAACAGGTTTTCTTTATTAATTTTTAATTTTCTTATGGTTTAATTTTAATTTATTTGTTTATTATTACTGATTTATTAATGATTAATAGCATTATGCCATAAAAATACTATCAAAAAATATGAAAAATACAAAATCAACTAGTATATTTTGAGTGTCAATGAAAAGTAAGAATTTAAAAACCACATTCGAGTATTGTTAGATTAATTTAAGTAATATATTTTTAAAAATCTAATAATTAATAATATTAATAATTTATTAAAATCGATACATTAGAACGTAAGATATATAAGACTAGCTGTTAAGCCCGTGGCAACGGGCAGAAAAAATGGTGGTTGCCTTTTAGTTATATAATTAAGTTATATAATTTTATAACCATAATTAGTTACATTTAAAATGAATGAGTCTCGCGCTGTTCAGTTATACTTACACAGAAAGAGCCATGTGATGTCTAGTTATATCTTATTAATTGCATTCAAAGAAAAAGAGCTGAGAGATAATTAGTTCTAGTATTTAAAATGAATGAGTCTCGCCAAAGTATCTTTTGGCGACCAGTAACCCTAGGCATCTTCAGATTCACATCAAGTTTTTCAGCAACCTTCTTAATTAAAAAAATATTGTTAAATATTTGATTAACTTGATTTCTTTTGTCTTGTAGAACACATAGGGTATCTTTTATTGCCTCTGTCGTTCTTTGTAAGTCGAGTGTAGGTGTTTGTATAAGTCGACTAAGCGACACTGTCACTCCTAAAATATCACTTAGGCTTGCGACGGAGATGAGAAAATCAGGACAACGAATCGCTTGCAGTAAGCTAAATGCATCCGTCGATGTTTTTCCGTCTTCCCAACTTCTCATCTCAGTTAGAACTTCGTGAACGTCGAGAATCGACTCTCCTTGGAATTGCAAGTATCCATCATGTCTCTCGATCCCGCGGGTGTCACATATTCCCTAGAGTGAAGCATTCATTATTTTTTGTGCCAGTTCATGCCTCTTTGGCGACGAATTCAGGAAAGAAACAATTTTCTTCATTGTTCCACAAGAGTTTCGACATGCCACTACTTTTGATGAACTTGCTAATGCATTATTAAGGATGTGCTTATGACATGGACATCTTTTCGCATAAGGTGCCTTTTTTTAAGTTCTTGGACAGCAACTTTTACTTCTAATGCCATTAAAAAGCAATTGTCTTTGCCAAACCCTACACAAAACTGGAGATCCAAGTCAAACGCCTTGGCGAGATCTTCCACAACATGATCCATGGCAACTCCTATTAACCGAACTTCTTTAGATTTTTTGTCGACATCTTCGGGGCCTAATTAGGTCGTAGGCTTTAGCAAATGTGACGAAGTCCTCCCTCAGTGTTACCTTTGCGTCCTTAGCCTTACTGCTCTTGTGGACATTTCACACATTGTGAACACTTCAGCTTCTTTCTCTTTTTAAGATGGAGCTTATCTTTGAATGTCAGCTTTGCAGCAATCAATTATTTCATTTTGTGTTGATTTGCTAATATAAGTAGCGTTATTCTTAGCACTTTCTAAATGCTTTCGAATAAGCTCATCACCTGCATCAATCCTAAACCTTGGGAGCTCCTTGAAATTACCATCATTGTGTACCGGCCCTAACTCCCCTGAGAGGTTTACATTTAAGCTACCATCGTCTCTGTGACCTCTTAAAGGTATATTTGGCCTGCCACAGAATATGATAGTTTTAACAATGGGTAGTAACCGCTGTTTGTTTTCTTGAACTTGTGCGTTCCTTTGCGCAACTAGTCGATTGCTTATTTCAAACGATGGTTCATTGTAAGTAAGTAAAACATTTTTTCCTTTGTCAACTGCAATGCCATGGAACGGGTTTCTCTCGTGAGTGTTGAGGTTACCTTTTTCTCCTAAGAGATGTCAAACTTTTTAAGGGGTCCCCTAACTAATTTTCGCAGTGGAGTCACGTTGTGATGGAAACTTCCTAAGCCAGATGAAAAAAGCACACAATGTTTGCAGTACAGTCCCTTGTCTTTATGTGACAGCACAAGCCAGTGGAACTTTTCAGGATGAGACCTCTGCGCATATTTCTTTGTAGGCTTCCCTTTCTTCATTACTTCGTTATGGGGAAACTGGTAGTTCAAGGAGGAGTCCACGGTTTCTGCAACAACCTAGCCTTCAAATTCTTGATTCCAACATAAAATCCAATTTCACTGAAAAACTCAGACTGAAGTTCTGAACGTTCAAGGTTTGGCAATGTTTTATCCGCCGTAGAATTTTCATTACAAGTAGAAGACGCTTGAGTTTCCGTTATTTTGTATTCTTTCACGTTGAACGGTGACGAAGCATTTCTGTTGTCACTGTTTTTGTCCGAGTCTTCTAATTCATTATTAGATTAATTGGGCTTTTTTGAGAAAAAAAATCAATTTTCCTGCAACCAGGAGAGCTGTGTTTTTTAGATGAAGGTATTACCTTCGAAGATTCAGCAACTGGAACTCGGGCTTGATCTCCCTATAAAATCCAAAAGAAAATGCCACAACCAGGTTCGCTTAAATTGAAGAATGTTGTTAATATATATAAAAAAAAAATACGTGCGGTGTCGCGGGACACCCGGTAGGAACGAAATTCCTTACATTTTTCATTAAATATAAAATCACACTGCTAAGTACGATACGTTGCTAACTACTCGTTCCAATAAATATTTTTGACTCAATTAGAAAATTATTATTAGTAAAATTATTACATAAAACTTATTATAAAAATCCCTTGATCCGCTTATGAACAATATTATATTAATACATCAATTTATAATTATATATTTACAGTTTTACTGGTTAATAATTTAACACAGTCGACACTGTCAATTTCTGACGATTCTCTTGGTGCACTTTCCATTTTAAATAATGTACGAATACTTTTCTCAATGATAGAAACAATAATTGAAAAAAAGCGTTGTTTTGTGGATAAATAGCGAGTTTGACAGGAAGAAGGAGTAAGAGAGGGAGAGTATAGTGAGAGAGAGATGGAAAGATAGAAGAGTTGGGATTGCGCACGAAAGGAAACCAGGCGAAATATAGGAGTGGGGGAATCACTTTACATTCTTAATATCCCACCTATATTATCTACAAACCCCATACTTCGGACATCAACTTTTAAAAATTGTAAAATATATCACGTCACTGTAAAAAAAAACTGCTGCTTGTATCAGGTTGAAATTTTACATGCCTGTTTCAATTGTACTTTAGACGATGTGTATGAAGTTTTATTAAAATCGTTACGTTGGAACATAAGATATCGGTAAAAACGTTGTTTTCTTTATATTTAAAACGTTTAGGTCCGCTTTAATAAATTTAGCGATCTTTATCACCTCACAGCAGAGTTGGTGTTCGTTTTACTAAAAACAAAAAATATTTATAAAAGTTGTTTGTCTCATTAAATAGATAAAGTTAGAATTTTTTCCCGTCCTAAAATTCCAATTTTAAATTTGAAGCTTACGTTTACGCGAGCCTTGCGCGTGAACGCTTGGGCGGATAACGTTGTCCAACGAACCTATCCTGGGCATTGGTAAAATGAACATGTGTACCAAATTTCAACTAAGTCGGTCAACTTTTACTCAAGTTATCGTCATCCGTAGATTTCGTGATGCTTTTTGCGTGACGGTGATTTTGTGACGGTGTTTTTGTGACGGTGATTTTGGTCGTTTTTTTCGGATTCACTCCCGGGCTCCACAACGTGCCCTAAGGAACTTCGTTCCAAAAATTAAGAATTTTTATGTCTTAAAAACAATAAACGTGTTCTTATATCTTATAGTATAACTGAAAGGTTCGAATTTTCCAATAAATAAACACAGAACCCAAAAATATTTCATTAAAATAAAAAAAGTTTAAATTGAAAACTTTTATAGTACGGAAAATGAAACATTTTTATAATTGACTATTGTTCAGGATTGCAAATAGGAGAGCCACCACAAAATTTGAAATGTTTACTACTTAAATCATTATGATAAAAACATTTTAAACTGTGGATAAAGACAAAAACACTAACTGTTTCAATCTATAGGGTATATTTTTGGAACGAAGTTCCTTGTGGCACGTTCTGGAGCCCGGGAGTGAATCCGAATAAAACGACCAAAATCACCGTCACAAAATCTACTGATGACGATAAATTGAGTAAAAGATGGCTGAGTTAATTCAAATTCGGTTCATATGATCATTTTACCAATGCCCAGGCTGAGTTCGTTGGACAACGTTATTCACCCAAGCGTTCACGCGCAACGCTCGCGTTAAAGTAAGCTTCAAATTTAAAATTGGAATTTTAGTACGGGAAAAAATTCAAACTTCATCTATTTATAATGAGACAAAAACTTTTTTAAATACATTTTTTGATTAAAGCGAACCCAACACTGCTATGACTTGTAAAGATCTCTAAATTTATTAAAGCGGACCTAAACGTTTAAAATAAAGAAAACAACGTTTTTACCGATACCTTCCGTTCTAACGTAACGATATTAATAAAACTTTTTACACAATTTTTAGCGCAATTGAAACAGGCATGTAAAATTTCAACCTAATGCAAGCAGACTTTTTTGAGTAGAGAAGAGATATATTTTATAATATTTTAAATTAGTAGGCCGGGTAGGTATAAACCAGTCCTATTTCATACTAACATACATACTCACTCTAACAAACATACTCTTTATCTTTAACTATAAACTCATCATGATTAACTTTTTTCTCAATATTCAATACATATTTATTGTAAGACGCATATTAACTATACAAATAATGCTTTTCTTTTAATTTTGCCACTTTCCTAACTCCGCCATGTATAAGTAGTTAGCAGTGTGATTTTATAATTTATATTTAAAGAAAAATGTAAGGAACATCTTTAACTTTCGTTTCTACCGGGTGTCCCGCGAGACCACACGTATTTTTTTAAAGAACTATTTTTAAATATAAACATTTCATTAGGTACTTTAAAATAAAAGTACCAAAAAAAAGCGCCCTCCCGCGCTGTTTAAACTGTTTCCATAGAGACCTAGAGCAACTGAGCGCCCAAACAATATGTATGGACAAACAAATACACATATAATATTTCTGAAATGGACATTTTAAGACAATTATCTAAACACTTCGGAAATTATTTCTTCTATGTGTTCAGATCTGCTCGGGTTAGTAGTGTTGAGGAATTTGAGGAGTTACTAATGGAGTTCACTCAACAGGAGTTGACCAATATGGGAGGGAATACAGGAAGGAATGAATCACGGGAAAATGTTAAGCCTACAAGTCAGTATCAAAACGGGAGATATAGAGAAAGTACAAATATGGATAGACAAGTTGTTGAGAATCGGAATAGACAAGATAGACCGACAGGTTGGGGAAATTACAATCAAGGAAAAAATAGGGGATATAATTTATAAAACTCAAATGGATAAAATAGGATGAGGGATGGAAATGATAGAAGAATTGAACCGCCGACGGGAAGAAAAGAACTTACAGATAAGAATATGAAAGTAATCATGCAACATAATATAGAGAGGAAGATAGAAAGAAATGTACGTTAAACTGATGACTGGGAACACCAATAATAATAATACTAGTTTTAATTTAAAGTATACCGATAATAATTTTAATTTTGATGATATAATTAATGACCAAGTCGCAAAAAACGCGATTGGAAATAACGAAAATAAATCGAATACTAAACAAATATATTTTAATTTTAGACATGATAAGAATCAGGTTAGGCCAAGAAGAATGTGTAAAACTAGGAATAATATAAGCATTTTTTTTAAAAAAAATGCAACACTGTCGAAAAAAAAAATTGGAGGATAAACATGAAAAGGTTATGAGTTCAGGTTATAAACTGGCAGCTAGTCAATTACATAAGTTAAAAGAAAGTGAACTCTATGAGAGCAATATCGATGATTTATGTTTAGAAACTATTTTTAGTGAGGAAGCAGATAGTTCTAGTGATATAAATAGTGTGGTTAAGTTAAATGATAGACAAGTAAGTGCAGAGGTGAAAGAAAAAAGTGCTAAGGAATCTTCCGTGCGTGTCTTGTAAGATTGAGAATATGAATATAAAAACGTGTGGCTTCGGTTTTAAAATTCATGAATTTTAAAACCGATACAAAAGATTTCAATAAATTTTATATGTCAATCTTACAAGAGATAAAACCTAATGATTCAAAGAGATAATAAAGTGACTGAAGAAAATATAATCAAAAACTATAAATTAGCAACAGATAATTATAATGAATAATTAAAAATATACACATTTTAAATATAATAAGAGAAATACAAATATACACTTAGATTTAAACAATTTTTTGTAAGTTTTTCCCCTAACTCAAGATTAGAAGGCAAAAAGTAAAACATAGGAGTTGAGCATTTTTAGTATGTAGGAGCTCTTATCAATAAAAAATACTTCCTTATCACTTGTCAGTGTTACCATAAATACAACAGACCTGTTTTTTCTCTACGAGAAAATAAAGTTTTTTAAATTAAAATGAAATGTTATTGATAGAATTTAATGAATACTGACAATGTGAAAGTGACCTTATAGAGAGAATAAATAGAAGTAAGGAATAAATATCAAATAAGGTAAAATAATTTTTTTTTTTTTTTTTTTTTTTTTTTTTTTTTTTTTTTTTTTTTTTTTTTATATGTATAAAGATAACAAACATTTTTAATAGACAGATGTAATATTATTGTAGATAGACGCACAGGTGGATGGCCTGGAGAAGTTTTAATAAAGAAAAATAAATAAAGTTATGTGTGTTAAGAGGAATTGTTACAGGTTAGTAAATTATCATGTTTTTTGTATATTTATTATTTAATGTTATATCGTTGGAAATTAAGTTAACATGTTATATCTGATGTAAATGTGTAGATATATGAGAAATTAAAATTTAAAAATCTTCTTTTAGGCCTGAAGATGCCTCAAAGGAGGCGAAATATTGCCAAAATGAGATGATGTGAGAGTTTTTTCTTTATACTTACCCTATAGACCAGAATAGAATAAGCAATTTAAAAAGCGAGGGGTAATACACTACGAATATGAATATAAAAACTTTGTTAGATTCAGGAGCAGATGTATCGTGTATTGAAAAAGAGTTGTATAAAGAGTTGATAAAGCATATTAAAAGTTTATGTCATATTCCGGTGAAAGGAATAAGGATTAGTGTTGCCAATAGTAAGAAACTCTGTAAGATAGAGGAGCAAGTTTTTGTTGAAATTACAATTGGAAATCTTTGTTTTACGGTAAATTTATTTGTTCTGAAATTAAATAATAAAGTTTTTGTTAATTGATATAAGCATGTGTAGGTATTTAGATAGTAGATCACAGGTACGAAGGTGTGTCAACATAAAGTATAAATACAATATATATATATATATATATATATATATATATATATATATATATATATATATATATATATATATATATGTTATAAGAACAATATAAAAATACAAAGAATATTAATCTATATGTGGATGTATAGGTATATATTTATTATTTATTTTAAAGTGTAAAAGGAGCGATAGGATTGTTATCATTGTTTAGTGGTTTTGATTTAAGCTAGCTATTTATTTAATAAATTGTTATTATTATTTGTTTAAGTTTAGTTGATTCATTTTATTGTATCTAGTATATCACTGTATTTAATCAAAACCAATAAATGAGTTAACATTTTTTTTTTTTGTCAAATATGTTAAGATGGCCAACTCCAGCCACGATGCTAAAAGCAGTGGGTTTACACGGGCATTCTGTATTATAAATATGTATGTTATCTGTTAAGTAATGTTGTAATAAATGCTTTTTCTTCTTCTTCTTCTTCTTCAGTGGGACCTGCAGAGGTTGCCGCGAATCTTCAAATGTCACTCGCTTTTTTTTAGGGGGGGGGGGGGGGGGGGTGGCCGCTTCCACCGAAGTTCTCTGCAGTTGATTTGCTTGTCTTTTGATTTTGATGTTTGGACCATCGTCCAGACTGACGAGATACGTCAGTTGACCTAACACCTGTATGATGGTGCCAAGCTTCCATGGTTTATTAGGTGGGGCGTAGTTCATGGCAGAGGTAGCTATTTCTCTGGTAATTCGGTAAGTGCAAGAGATTTCATTTTTGAAACACCCAAATGGGTAAAATGCAATTCCTTGAGGATTTCTGACCGCAGAGACTTAGAGACACACGATGGCCCCGAAATTCTATGCCGGAGTGTAAACAATACATTGGGGCCATGTTCGTACCAGAAAATAATTCGGCCTTGAGTTGAGAAAGCTCAGGATCTCTGGTCGTTTCAGTGGCAATTGTTTTGCTATTTATGGTTATGGAAAAAATTTGATTGATGGTATGTTCTTGAATGACATATTCTTCGTCTGGAATGTCAGGTGGGGCTCAAGAGAAGTAATCCACATTTATACGCTTTTCTGCAGGTCTGTGAGAAATTGAATACTTAAATCCACTTATGTAGGTACCATATCGAAGTAAACGCTGCGATGTTTTAGAAGGTAATTTAGAGTTCTGGTCAAATATGTGCATAATAGGTTTTTTATCAGTAATCAAGGTAAATTTACGATCATACAGGTGCCTAAAACATTTTTGAAAACTCCAAAATATTGATAGTGCTTCGCGATCAAGTTGACTATAATGCTGTTCGGCAGGTGTCAGTGAGGGGGATATAAAAGTTATTGCTTTTTCTACCCCATTTACGATATGTGAAAGGACTGCAGCTATACCCATAGGTCCGGCAACACAAGCAAGAACGAGCGGTAAGGAAGGGTCAAAAGGCCCAAGCATCTTGTCGCTAGACGATTTTGAAATTTTGTTTTCACTTATGACTTAGCCAAGATATGTAATCTGGGTTTGAAAAAATGTACACTAACTTCTGTTGATATGTAGGCGGTCCAGGCATGCAACGAGATGTGGTACTCTAAGAAACCTAATTTTATAAAGTTTAGAACATTCGGTTATACAGCATATGTCGTTACTCAAAAATATCAACGAAATAAATTTGATAAAGTAAATAAAAAATGTATTTTAATGGGATACACAGAGAATGGATATCGTCTGTGGTCACCTGAAAAATAAAAATTATATCTTGTAATGTTTGCTTTAATGAAGAAATTTTTTTGAACAATTCTGATTCAAGTGATTTAGATGAAGAAAATTTAAATGAAAACCAAGAAGAAAATAGTGATGATGGTCAAACAAAAACAAAGAGGAAAAGTCAAAGAGAAATTAAACTCCTAGCTAAGTATAAATATTTTGATATGACAGCACTAGCTATGAATGCATTTAATTATAATTTACCTACTAAGTATGAATATATTAAAGGAAGACCAAATGAAAATCAATGGAAACAAGCTATAAATGAAGAATTAACTCATTATATAAAATTAAAACATGGACAGTTTGCCCTAAAGAAAAAATAAATAAAAATGTTATATCAACAAGATGGGTCTTTAGAATAAAAGGAAGTGAAGATAAACCACTCTATCAAGCAAGACTTGTTGCAAAAGGATTTTACAGCACAGGGGAGAAGATTAACTTTAACAGATCGACACACACGAGCATAATGATTTAAACGATTACATGTTGTGCATCTTGTACCCATTGCAGGGCATCTAAATCTATGAATAAGTCCACATTGACTGAAAACCTGGCTGTTAGATATATCTCTGTTGGTTGTTTGAGATGAAGAATGTTGTTTATTAATATTACTAAACATGGACTGATGAGTGGGTGTCATAACAGCACCTATGTTCGGAGAATTAGATAGAGCAGGTTGACGGGCAATATCGACGGCTGAATTAGCCGTTTAAAAATTCTACAACCTTTTGAAGCTCCGCGGCAGCAAAATTAAGTTCATTTCTTTGAAAGGTAATTTTTTCTTGATTAACCTGCGAAGGTTTCGTGTTTCTATCTATAGCGGTTCAAAAGATATCAGATCCCATTAAATTCGTTAATTTACAGAAAACTAATTAACTATTTGACTTGAAACTTCTTAGGCCTCTACATTTATATGAGTTCTAAAAGTCCTGCGAATTTGGTTTGATTTGGTTGTGAACTTTTAAAGCAGTGAGTTTTTGAAGTTGGGCATTGTCAAAATGTGGCGAAAAAACAGCACTTTTTTTTACTTATCCTACAATAAAGTAATTAAAAATTAATGTAAAAATATAATTATTCATATGACATAAAAGTTTATTACATTTTCTAAATAAATAAACTTGTTTCATCTAAATACGACTTACCGTTTAGAAGTTGCAAGGTTTCAAACTCGAGGGTCTAGAATTATTTTATAGACAGTAGGAGTGTTCATTAGCTGCTGCCAACCCACAGTTGATACAGGTAAGTTTTTATTCATCTCTACAGGTAAGTCAGTAAAATATTTATTATATTTTTCTGAATCAAGCTCATCGTTATTTTTAATAAATTTTGTCTATTTGTCCCTTTTATTATTTATCTTCTGTTGCTTGTGAGTCGTTTAAGGGTAAATTAAATAAATTCACAACTGCTCAATATTAGTCATGGCTATATTTCGCCTCCCTCCGGGGCATATTCATGCCTAAAACACCAATAAATCACATTATTTTTTTCTCTTATTATATCACATATTTTTATACATAAATACCTTAAATTGCTCAATGTAAATTTAATCACTTAAAATGTCTTACCTATCACAAGGAAAGCGTTGTCTGTTTTCAATTTAAGGTTAAAATAATTTTACCATAATCAATGGTTTCGTCAGTCATTGTTCTACATTAACTCCACACTGGTACTTTACAAAATTCATTACAAAATAATACTAACTAAATAACAAACTATCAGAAAATAATACATAACTAAATAACATAACTAATAGAGTAGTAACAATAAATTAAAATACTATGGTCTAGAGGTAACCAATTAAAACCTTCCACAACCTGTCAACCGTTTTAATTATATATTAATTTTATGTTAATTTATGTAGTTCTGAAATTAATAAATACTAGAATTATTACATTATTATTAAACAAATTGTATTTCCTATTTCCATTATTTTAGATTATATTTGATTGTGATAAGAAAAAGATATAACGGCGGGAGATTTGATTTGAGTTTACATTTGAATTTTAATATAGCTGAATAATAATGGAGCAATTTAAGGTATTTATGTATAAAAATATGTGATATAATAAGAGAAAAAATTAATGTGATTTATTGGTGTTTTAGGCATGAATATGCCCCGGAGGGGGGCGAAATATAGCCATGACTAATATTGAGAAGTTGTGAATTTATTTTATTTACCCTTAAACGACCCACAGGCAACAGAAGTTATTTTTAATATCTACTTGATCTGTGATGTATTATTTTTAATATATTGCCATATAGCCTTGATATTGTTAATACTCTGCGTCATGTATTTACAGACTGCTTCTCTTTCTGCTTCCTTAAGTTTAGCTCTGTATTTATTCCTTAATTTTGATTTTTTTTTTCTAGTATGGTACATATATATTCTTTGTTTATGGACACTGCTGTAAGTATCTGGTCTTTTATTTTCTTAAGTATTGGTGAATTATACTTAACTTTATTTTTGTGATGATTTTTTTGTTTTATAAAGTTTATTAGCAGGTTCCACTTGCGTCACAGGTAGTAGTGCAATCAGTGCAATTAAAATTATATGATGTTACATTATTTTTAAGCTGAATAAATCCTTCTTCAGCATAATTTCTTGTAACTATTTTACGAATTTTCATGTAAGTGCATAATGATCTGTGTATTGATAAGGATGGATTGTAACATTATCTAAAATTTGATTAGATAAGATGTTATCTATACAAGTCTGGATGGCCTGTCTTGTGGCGTCGTCAAAATTGGACTCTAACCCGTAGGATATCATTAAATCTTTGAAGTTTATAACATCTTTGTTATTTAAATCAAGCAGGTTTAAATTAAAATCACCTGTTAAGTATATTTTGGCTGTTGATTTGATGTATTTTGTAAGTAAGATTTCAAGTTTTTGCAGAAAAATTTTGATATCTCCGGTAGGGGATCTATATACACAGAGAATTGTGGTGCATGAATGTAAGGAAATTGCACAGCCTTCAAAATCAGAATTGAGTGACAGCTTTTCTACTTGTGACATATTTTTACACTCAAGATTTTTTGCTACATATATGGCTACTCCGGAACGAGAAAAACTAGTCCGGCCCTAACTGCCCTAGCTCCGCGTAAAAGTGAAACGGCTAGCCTTATCTCCGCCTCAGCTGGTAACGCAAAGGGGCTAGTCTACCAGAGTAAGAAAACAAAATAATAAATAAAATAAAAAAAAGAAAGTATACTTCACGTTAGAGGGCACTCCCTACTCTGATCTAACATCCGCGTTGAACAGGGTAACGGCTACTCTAACTGTCCGTACACTGGGTCACGGTGAGTGGGTAAAAAAAAAGAAAGAATTAAAATAACATAAATAAAAACTAATAATAAGTTTATAATATTGAACGATACTCAGCAGTTATTGACCTTGTCGCCTCAAGGCACTACTGAGAGTTAAAATGGTGAAAACAAGCCCGAGGGCAATTTATCTAATTAATTACAAGTAGTTTTAGCTACAAGTTAAGACGTGGCTGAATTCTGTCGCCTCAGAACCACTGGAGACTTTTACAGCGAATACAACCCGAAGGCAATTGATTTAATTAATTACGAGTAGTTTTAGGTACAAGTTGAAGGAAATTCACAGTGGCTACATTGACCTGTTGCCCTCAGGTCACCACTGGAGACTTAAACGGCAAATACAACCCAGAAGGGTAAAGAAACAAAAAAAAAAAAAAAAAAAAAAAAATTTAGATCTTTTATCATGCCCCGATACTTGAAACTGGAAGTGAAAAAGTCTATAAGACACACTTCAATACGTTAGCATAAAAATGAAACTTTAAAACAGAACGTTACTCACCGGTACGATAAGATATTAAATCCCAAAGAAGTTTACGTTAGAAAAAGGTCATGATGTTCATACAACATACACGGCGTCGTCTCTACCGGCTTACTGAACGACAAACACCTGTAAGAGATAATTGAGTTGAAAAGCCGATACGTAGAACTAAACCGCTATTAATTTCCTCACAGGAATTAAAGAGAAATAGAAGAAAATCAACTTAGAGTTGTCAGAAGGTTAGAAAAGTTTTCCTCGAAAGCGTCAGAACGTATACGTCGAAAAGGGCCAACAGGTTTATTCTATTCTGGTCTATAGGGTATAAAAAACTCACATCATCTCATTTCGGCAATATTTCGCCTCCTTTGAGGCATCTTCAGGCCTAAAAGAAGATTTTTAAATTTTAATTTCTCATATATCTACACATTTACATCTCATATAACATGTTAACTTAATTTCCAACGATATAACATTAATCATACGACTTGCAGTAATATTTGTGCAGCACTTATAGCGTCTAAATCTCCAGTCGCACCATTAAAATCCATCTCATTACCTCGACTTGAACTCTGCGGTGCCGTTTTACTTGTAGAACTGCTTCTCAATGTTCAGAAGGCACTTAATATTAAAATAGATTCTACATTTTTGTGGACAGATTCCACAATCGTTCTAGCGTGGATTGCTTCAACCCCCGTTCGTTGGACAACGTTTGTTCGAAATCACGTTTCAAAAATACAGAGTAATTCAGACAAAAACTCTTGGAGACACGTAAGTGGTAAAGAAAACCAAGCAGATTTAATCTCCAGAGGTGTAGATGGTAACGAAATTGATACTGCCTTGTGGTGGAATGGACCACATTGGTTAACTCAAAATAACGAATTTTGGATAAATCCTACAGTTATAGACATCGATCAAGCAGAAATTCACAGTCATCTTCTCAATCTATAGTTAATTTACATACCAAACTTCCAGATAACGTATTATTAAAACTCATCGAGAAATATTCTTCGTATAGCAAAATTCTTCATAATATGAATATGCTATATTATCATCGCATATTGCTTCAGATTTATTTCCAAATGCAAATCCAGATCCAACACAATTAATGCTTCAAATATCCAATCACGTAATGAAATCACAGTTGGAGAACTCGATAAGGCATCTCTACATCTAATCAAGGCTGTCCAGGAGAAAGAGTTTTCTAACGAACTGAAAGATTTGCACCAACTTGGTCAAGTAAAAAGAGGTAGCAAACTTACCACTCTTGCCCCATTTATTGACAATTTCGGTTTAATTAGGGTTGGCGGCAGATTAGAAAAATCTTCACTTTCCGAAAATCAAAAACATCCAATCGTTTTGCCAAACAATCATAGACTCAGTTTCCTAATTGCGGTTAATGAGCATATACACCTGTTACATGCAGGATCTCAAACCCTACTAAGTTCACTTAGAGAAAGGTTTTGGCCACTCAATGGTAGAAATCTTGTGCGTAAGGTTGTACACCAGTGTATCCGTTGTTTCCGGGTAAAACCTAGATTCCAATCACAACAAATGGGTCAATTACCTGCTTCTCGGATTCAACCTGCAAGAGCATTCCTGTATACCGCCGTAGATTATTTCGGTCCAATTATGTTGAAACCATTTAATCGTCGAGGCATCAAACCAAGTAAATCATATGTCGCCTTGTTTGTATGTTTCACATCAAAGGCCGTTCATATGGAAATAGCCGAAGATCTATCATCAGGCACATTTATTGACGCATTTCTTCGATTTGTCCATCGCAGTGGAAAACCTGCTCATGTTTACAGCGATAACGGCTCAAACTTCGTTGGAGCAGAAAAAGAAATCAAATCATTTTTTCAATCTGATTCTCATCAACACCAAATCTCCGAAGCAACTAAAAAAGAAGGCATTCGTTGGCATTTTCAACCACCAGCGGCGCCACACGCAAATGGACTTGTTGAACGAAGCGTTGGTTTAGTTAAGCACCACCTCTATAGAGTTATTGGTAAATCATATTTTTCAATATTACAGTTTAACACACTTCTAGCCCACATCGAATCAATTGTTAACTCGCGTCCACTTACACCACTTTCAAATGATCCTTCTGATTACAAAACACTTACACCCTCACATTTTCTTATAGGTGAATCCTTATGCTCCCTTCCAGATCCTACTCTTCCTTCCATCTATATACCTAGACTATTGTTGGAACATTGGAAACATGTAAAGCAAGTTTCACGGCATTTTTGGTCTAGATGGTCTAAGGACTATTTACACGAGCTACAAACACGTGCCAAATGGAATACTAAGCAACCGAACATTGAGCTAGACACCTTGGTGTTTGTACACGCCAAGGGGCTTGTGGTTGGCCTGACTTGGCTGAGACAAGGAAAAAAAATAAAATGTGATGAAAAAGGGTGAAGGAAAGAAAATTAATAATAAAACTCAGCAACCTCCTTTAAACTCGTAACTAACCTTATATTTAAATAAAAGAAAACTGCTATACGAAACTGACAGTACCTGCCTTTGGGTCAAGGTTTAAAGAGTAAAATAGGCGAAACTGGCCTGGTGACAGAGGAACCTGGCCGCACGTCCCGCTGCTGAGGATGCCGGGGTCCTGGGTCTCCGCTTGTCGTACCGACGACGGGTCACAAGGCGTCAGCGTCTTGCCGTATCGACGGCAGGTAGACGGGTCTCGCCGGTATCGACCGGTTCACTTGCAACCTAGTTAGCCGCTGGTTCTTACCGAAGAACAGCTGCTTGGCTGCTGACGTGGCAGTGTTGAAGAAGCCTTCCTCGATGTTGGCCGTACGTGAGAACAAGGGCCACACTGCCGCACGCTGCGCAGAGAAGGTGGCGTGGAGAGGAGATAAGAAGCAAAAGGGGGGTATGAGGGGTATTAAAACTAGGGGAAAGGCAGGTGACCCGGGTCAAAGTTCCCTATATGTCTAGCTATAAGACCGTAAATAATAGCAAATAAACTAATTATATCTTCTCGCAGAAATAAAAGTAAACCGAATTAACATTAAAACAAAATAAACAAAACCTTCTTAAGTGGCGTAAACAGTGTTAATTAAAGAAGAGTCTCCTCCTTTATCATGGAAGACAGGTCGCGTGGTGGAATTGCATCCAGGACAGGACGGCCTAGTGAGAGTTGTCACGCTGAGAACCGGCATCATCAAAAGGCCTATCACTAAGCTGTGCCCTCTTCCTCTTCAAGCTGAGATTCCACAAGATTCATAAATTTCAACGTTAATAATTTCATTTAATTTTATCATTTAAATTATTTCCCATTTAAATTTTTCATATTTTTTGCATTCTATCATTTTTTTTATATATATATAAATTGTTCATACTATTCAGTTAATTTGGAAAGATATTCCAAGGTGGCCGGGATGTTGTGGACTTCAAGGCACTATCGAGATATACCTTATACCTAATCCCCACTTATAATCTCCTTCCACTGGTGCCCTCTGCCACCACCCTATTCGCCCCAGTCTGGCTCTGTCCGTCTTACAGGCCGGTCCTTACTCTGTGTATACTGTACTACATACCTATCAATTATTGTATTGTGTAACTTAAATTATATATTTGAAACCAAAATTTACAGTCCACTCGTTCATTTATTCACCTAAAATCACACAGTCCTCTCTATGTGGGATGTCACCAACATCTTTTACTGGTACATGATCCTCTCCATGTGGAATATCTCCAACATCCGGTACTAGTTCATGATTTCATGATGCCAACCAAGTACAAAACTCATTATTGGGAATACCCCAGTTCTTCGTGGGAGCGCACACGAATTTCGCTGGTCCCTTGAGAGGCAATAAATACCTCCTTATAATAGTCGATGCGTATTCAAAATGGACACAGGTTAAAGTTATGGCTTTCATTACTGCTGAAGCAACCTGCAAAGTTCTAAGAAATGTGTTTTGTACCTTTGGAGTCCCGCATGTTGAGGTCTCTGATAATGGACCACAATTCACAGCTGAAGAGTTTCAAACGTTCCTCAAGATGCAAGGAATTCGTTTTCACAAATTAACACCTATGTTCCGTGTTAAGGTTCTTGAACCCGAAAATACGATATGAACAGCTTACGGAAAATAATCGAACTTAGAAAGCTATGGAAAACTCGATTTTATAAGATTGAAAAAACCAACAAAAACGTCTTCTATATTTTTGTCAAGACTACATCAAATGTAAACAAACAATAACAAAACATTGAAAAACCCAGGTTGGTTCTCCCAACACACTCCCATCTTGAGAGCTGGTTCCCAACCAGTTTTCAATGATGTACAACAGAACGTCTAATTTAATAACGCACAGGTTTATGTATAAGTCGACCACTCCTGGTGGTTTCAACTGTTGAAGTGACTTCTTCTTTAGGAGGTCCTTGATCCTGAGCAGTGGAATCTAACTCTAATTCTTCGCTGTCCATGTTGTTTTTACTCTCAGGTTTTACAGCTCCAGGTACCTCTAAAGGAACAAGTTTCTGAATCGGACGAGTTAGCACCCCTGTGGAGGTTCTTACTTTTACTAATCGCTCGACACTGTCCTGACCGTGAATCACTTCTTGAATGACTGCTAATGGCCAATCTAATTTTTTCCAATTGTCATACTTATCTAGCACTACTTCACCGATCTCTACCTTCCGCTTTTCTTTGGATATCTCCTCTTTATTACAAATAAACTCTTGTTTCGGCCATTTGTTCTTTTCTTTGGATAACCACTGTGGTCCCAGCGATCTTTCAGCAGACAGCAAAGATGTTACCAGAAGTGAAGAAAGGGACTCCTCTGATTGATCTTGTACCTTACCCATCAAGGTCCAGCCTAGCAGGGTTTCTATAGCAGTCAGCCCACACCTTAGTTGTATTTTCTTTCCAGTAATAAGTTTGCCAGCTACGTCGGCGCCTAGTAGAACATCAATAGGTCCCGTCTTTCTATCACTGATTTCGATTCCGAGTTGACATAATTCGTCATTCCACATTCCCGACGAAACCGCTAATATTTTTGAACAGATGGTAGGTTGGTCTAACGCTTCGAAGTGACATAAATAACTAAGATCTAATTTTCCAAGTTGGATCTGGAATCTTTTATGTTTAACTTCACTTATCTTTCCACCAAACAATCCATGAATTATTTCCTCTTCTCCCAATGGCACATAATTCATTGTCTCCGCTGCTGATTTCGTGATGTATGACCGTGGTGACCCTGTGTCGACCACCACGCGTATCTTCTGGTCACGCCCGTTTCCTCTCAACCACACAACTAGCGTTTGTAAAAACACTTCTTTAGAAGCATTCTCGGTAAATAAATTTTCTGACTTTACACTGTCACCGTGTAACTTTTCTGAATTGTGAATACCTTCAGAGTTTAAATTTTCAAAACTACTTTTTTTCTTTGACTTCATTGGTTTTGTTGAGACACCAGGACACATTACACTACAATGACGTCGCATACATCGCTCACATGACATCTTCACTCGACATTTTTTAGCCCTGTGCGAAAGACGCAAGCATATAAAACAAACACCAGATGACATCACAATTCTTCTTCTAGTTTCCATAGGCAATTTCAAAGCTTCTGGGCATTCGGCACTAAGATGTAATGTAGATTTACAAAAGATACATACATTTTCATCTTTCTTTAGAACTAGCAGGTTTGATGCTGTGGGAAGGGGCTCAATCACTACTTTCTCCTTTTCCTTTTTTACTGACTTTTCCGAGGTGGTATAAAATCCTGAGGCAGCTAACGACAATCTCTCTTCGTTTTCTACCTCCCTCTTTAAAAAGAAAATTAATTTTGATAAGCGACTTTTTAAACTATCTTCCTCCCCTTGTACATGATAACTTCTATGCCATGCTATCAGTACATCTTTAGACAAACACGATTCAACTAGTGGGTACAATATAGCCGCATAGGAATCTGACTGCAAACCTAATGATTCTAATGCCCGTAAGTAAGTTTCTATCTTGTCAAATAAGGTTGCTATGGGAACATTGTTTTTTTCTGTAGCATTACTAAGAACGAGTTTCAACAATTGCCTAATATAAACTTCAATAAGCAGATCTTCTCTACCATATCTATTTTTCAGAGCGCTTATTGCCTTTTGATAATTTTCCGCCGATGGAGGATAGCTCTCCACTAACTGGCGCGCTTTGGATTTTACTATCGTCGACTGAACAAGGTAATAAAACTTGTCAACGTCATCTAGGTCGGGATCTTTGTGAATCCGTTCAAAAAGACTCCAAAACGGGATCCAATCTAGTAGTTCTCCGTTAAACTGTCTTAATTCTACTCTAGGTAATTTTGGCTTTGACCTATCTGCGGTTTTGGTGGACTTAAATGAACCCCCGTCCTCTTTAACCTGCAGTCTAATCTCTATTTTACTTTTGAGTATGTTCACTTTTTCTACATATTGGTCTTGTTTGAGAAATTCATCCCCGAATTCTTCTTCCGACTTGTTTACGTTACTCATAAGAGCTACTATCTGATCATCTTGAGTCCTTATTTGATCTAGCCTAGATGAAATCGCAGAGAACTTACCCTGAAGTAAAACAATTCCTGCGCCTTTTCTTTCCTCCTCCTCTAGAGCTTTAAGTTGTTTGGTCAGGGCCGCTCTTTGCCCTGCCCGTACTAGTACAAGCTTCTCGAGTTCACGTTGGATGTCTTCGGTCGCCATATGTTCCGTGTTAAGGTTCTTGAACCCGAAAATACGATATGAACAGCTTACGGAAAATAATCGAACTTAGAAAGCTATAGAAAACTCGATTTTATAAGATTGAAAAAACCAACAAAAACGTCTTCTATATTTTTGTCAAGACTACATCAAATGTAAACAAACAATAACAAAACATTGAAAAACCCAGGTTGGTTCTCCCAACAACCTCCGTACCATCCTGCCAGCAACGGCCAAGCTGAACGGTATGTACAATCCGTAAAGAAGGCACTGCTAAAGGCAGGAGCCCAGACAAAGGATCTACAAGAAACGATTGATACATTTTTACTGCAGTACCACAAGGCCCCCCCATCAAACTACCGGTGAACCCCCTTCTTTACTATTCTTAGTACGCATCATAAGAAGCCGCCTAGACAGGGTAAAACCAGACTTAAGAGCTAAGGTCGATGGCATACAAGAGAAGTCAGCAAAGGAACCGAGGACTTTTTCTGTTGGGCAATCAGTAATGTTTCGCTCGTACACGACTCCCTCAGAACCTTGGCTGCAAGGCAGGATAGAAGCCACCCTAGGAAATGTGATGTACGCAGTCGAAAAGGAAGGAAGAATACACAAGCGGCACATTGACCAACTTCGGCCCATACTAAAACCAACCACTGCAGGCAGTCCACCTATGAACCCCCAGCGCCGTGTGAGGTACTATGATACAGAGACACCTAGCCCCTCTATGAGCACAGAGACTGGTACGGTCAACCAGAGACACCTAGTACTATAAAACATATTCTATCACTAACGCCTATTGCTCCAATCCAGCGGCCGAATCCTCAGAGAACTACACCACCCAGGATGCCGATTCGAAGATCACAGCGAACCAGAAAGCCAAGGAGACCATGTTGTTAACCTCCTTTGATGGCTGGGGAGGATTGATATATCTATTGTTTTGTTTTGTTTCTTGACAACGCTGTCATTATTATTTTTCCTGTTGTTGTTTTTATTTATGAAGTGTGTCAATTACTAAAATATAAAATATTCACAAAACTGTTAATTTAGTTCCGTATTAAGTTATATCATATGATAATGTAATAACAGCTTTAAATACGGTGGAAGACCTTACGTTAACTTTTGTAAAAAACCGTCTTTTGGGAGAAGAAGAGAAAAGGAAAAATAAAGACAAAACAGACAATAATCCTTCGTCTGCTTCTTCAGTTGTATTTAACTGTTTTTTATGTGAAAAACCGAATCATAAGAAATGCCAGTGTAATCTATTCAAGCAAAATCAAAATGGACATAATTCCAATCCCAGAAATGATTTTAACAAAAGAGGCGGTTATAGTGGAAGAGGTGGTTATAATGAAAGAGGAGGTTACAACAGTAGAAGAAATTATCATGTTGGAGCTGGTTATAATAACTCTTATTCAAATCATGGACGTTTTAACTTTAATAATAATCAAAGCCAGAGATATAATAACAGAAACAATCAAAACAATTGATAAAAATCCTGATAAGGCCCATGACAGTAGTGTATCTTTTTATTCAAATAGTGATGTTAACGAAAATTGTGATGATTTAAATATGGTGTTTAGATTCGGGCTCTTCAAATCATTTGGTAGTACCTGATAGATATTTTAGTACATATGTTGCTCTCAAACAACCAAGAAATATTGCTGTTGTTAAGGATGGAGTAAGCATTTTAGCTATAGGCATTAGTACAATTGATGTTAATCTTGAAAATGACACTCAATGTACTATTAAAAACGTGTATCATGTTCCTGAACTACGTCAAAATTTGTTATCAATTGGTAAAATGGAAGAATCGGGATTTAAAATAATTTTCAATAACAATACAGTTAAAATTTATAATGATAAAGACTTGTTATGTACTGGTTTTTAAAAATGGCTCTTTGTATAAATTAAAAACAGAAATAAATTTAAGTTGTTTCATGACAAAAATTAACGACCTTCAAGTATGGCATAGAAGATTAGCTCATTTAGGTCATGATAATCTCAAAACGCTTTTGAAAACAGATTTAATGGAAGATCCACCAAAATTGAACTTTAATGGAAAAAAAGCTTGTGAATCATGCGTACTAGCTAAAATTACTCGACTGCCATTCAAGAGAAAGGGATATAGAGCTAAACATCCTCTTGAATTGGTTCACACTGATATATGTGGTCCCATTAATCCAGATACATGGGATGATAACAAATATTTTATCACTTTTATAGATGATAAAACTCATTTTACTGCTGTTTATTTATTAAAGCAAAAATCAGAAGCCATTGATTATTTTAAAATTTATTATAATTTGGCAACGAATCATTTTAATCGTCCTCTTAAGAGATTAAGATGAGACAATGGTGGAGAGTATACCTCAAGTGATTTTAAACTATTTTGTCAAGAAAAAGGTATTTATTTGCAATATACTGTGGCCTACAATCCAGAACTCAATGGTGTAGCAGAAACGATGAACCGCACTTTGGTAGAAAAGGTACGTACAATGATAATTGATTCAAATTTATCTAAAGAATTATGGGGAGAAGCACTGTATGCAGCAACATATATTACAAATAGATCCCCCACTAAAAACCTTAATGTGACACCGTATGAGATGTGGGAGGGAAGAAAACCAAATTTAAATAATCTTAGAATCATAGGTTTTACTGCTTATACCCGCCCATATCCCAAAAGAACTTCGTCAGAAATTGGATCCTAAAGGAGAAAAACTCATTATGGTTGGCTATAGTCCATCGGGATACAGACTATGGGATAATAATAAAAGAAAGATTTTGATTGCTAGAAATGTCTTGTTTGATGAAGATAATTTTAATAATACAAATGTGAATCAAGATATACAGTTGGTTGAAGAAATACAAAATATTATAGAATCAGAAAATATAGAAAACAGAGTAATCAGTGAATAAAGAAATGTAGAAGATGAGAAAGAAAATGTAGAACATCGGGACAGAAGAACAATTAGAAAACCGAAGAAATATGAGGATTTTTAAATGGATAGTGGAAGTGATGAAGAGTTATATTTGGCTTTACAAGCATTTGACAATGAAGATGTCCCAATTAATTTTAATGATATTGAAAAGAAAAAGATAAAGAATTATGGTATGATACAGTTAATCAAGAATTAGATGTTTTGAAAAATAATAACACTTGGACTGTGATTTCTAAGCCTGAAGGTAAACCTGAAGTAATTGATAGCAAATGGGTTTTTACTAAAAAGAGAAGATGACAAGAATAGTATTTATAAAGCAAGATTGGTTGCACGCGGATTCCAACAACATGACAATTTTGAACCATCTGGCATTTATGCTCCAGTAGCAAAATTACAGACGTTAAGAGTTTTGTTATGTGTAGCAGCACACAAAAATTTAATCTACATCAAATGGATGTTAAAGGGGCTTTTTTGCATGGAAATATAAAGGAGACAGTTTATATGAAACCACCCGAGGGATTGAAAATAGTAGATGGATCAGTGTGTAAACTTAATAAATCAATATATGGATTGGAAAAATCACTCAAGTATTGGAATGAAAAATTTGATGAAACAATCAAAGGCTATGGCTTTAAAAGATCCAATGATGATTACTGTCACATTAAAGGAAAGTTATATGTATTAATTTTTGTTGATGATCTCATCATTGCTGGCGCTAATTTGGAAGAAATAAATTGGCTAAAGGGAAGATTATCTGAAGACTTCAAGATGAAAGATTTAGGATCTGAGAATCTACACTATTTAGGTATAAATATAAGAAAAAATGGTGAGAATTTAGAATTAGATCAGATAGGATATTTACACAAAATTTTATGAAAATATGGTATGAAAGATTGTAAACTTGTAAATACTCCTTTGGAGGTAAATTTTAAAATTGATATTAATGAACCTTTCAAGCCTGAATTAGAGGCAAAAATGTGAACAAAATAAAAAGGAAAATAATAAATTAAACTGTCACCAAAACAAAGCACTTTTACTGTTTCGAACCAATCCACAGCTCAATAATTGTCCGGAATCGAAATAAATGCTTAAGCTTAAGCTATATTTCCCATATTCCAGCTTTACGGGATCACGGCTTAGCTTACGTGACTTCGTGTAAAAATAGTCAATGTCAATGTAAAATAGCAATAAACAATAATTTTGATCACAAGCGCACGTAATTCAATCACAACTGAATATGTATTATGAATACAGGATTACAGAATACGATTTTCAATTTAAGTTCATTTTAAATTAAGAGAAATACAAGAATAAAAAAATAACAGATGAGTTGTAACCCTTGTAAATACGAGTTAGTGTTAGAGCCCTGGCCCTTGATCAATGCACGGTATCTGTAATCTGTAAAACACGGGGACACGGTACCCCCACCTAACAAAGTCGCTCTCTTCTACCCTCCAACATCTAACACCCCCTACTCCACCCTAGTGAGAGGGTATTTAAATGTAGAATACTTCTATAGATTTTGTCGTACGCTTCTTTATCTTTCAGTTTCAATATAATAGATGGATCCTCAATACAGTACAATATCGGTATCATATAAAAAGAAATCTTAGATTTATAAAATACTTCTTATCTATAAAACTATTGTACTATTGTACCTTTGCTTTCTAAAACTGCGCATTTATGAATTATTTTATAACATAAATTATCAGCTTTTTTTGCACCTAAATTATTATTATATTACGTCTCCAGTAAAAACCGGGACATTTTGGCGTCCCGAAAAGTGTCTTCGGGACACCGGGATTTTGAGTCCAAAACCGGGGCAATCCCGGAAAACCGGGACGTCTGGCAACCCTAAGTTTTCCTGAATCTCCGACTGAATGCCACTCTTTCACCTAAAGTACAATATTGCTTTAGTGAAATAATTGTTCAAAACTTCGATAATTGAAGTTAATGTCTGATCACTAACCTTTTTGGGTTTAAAGTGATCTGAAAGAATTTTAAAAGATTTATGTCCAATTCTGGACAATAATAAATCTCTAGCCATACCTTCATCTCTCACATTGCATACCCTTAGTTCGATTTCAAACTGTTTGTTGTGTTGGGGCGTAAGGTTGTATCAATATAAAGTAAACGCATTCAGTAGTTGGATAATTCGTATATTCATAGAACAGAAAATCTCACCTTCCGCTTCCAGCCCTACATACCGACTCCCCACTCTAATCTCAAAATACGAGCCCCCGGCCTCCAGGGTTGCGCAGAACCCTACCGCGCAGCCTCGGCCTTCTAAATCCCCGAGCCTTCCAAAACTCATAACACTTTCCCCTCTTAAAACAAAATTTTTTTGTTACCGAAAATGTAAGTAAAAAAAAATTTAACAGAAAATTTAAGTATATTACTGGCTCAGGAGACTCGTATTTCATGTACATATATCAAGTTACATATAATAAACATTTACGGGTTACATTGGTAGTATGGCAATTTTCTTTTTGAAAGCAGTAAAAAAAAAAAATATAAATGAACAACATCATAAAAAAAAACTTACTTTTACAAAATTAAATTAGTTACTTATGACTTGTTTTTTTTTTTCAAACAATAGAATAAACAATACAACATATTTTTTTTCAAACAATAGATATGTTGTTTCAAACAAAATTTATGTAAGAGAAATAATTATAAAAAAAAAATGTAGAAATATATAAAATCTTTAACTATACATAATCTTTAATAAATCCAATCTTTTTACAGGCTTCCTTTCTCTATTACTTTTTCTTATAATGTTGGAATCAACAGGTGGAGGTGTACATGTTGTCCTAACCGGAACAGAGGGTGTTCCATCAGGAGGTTTCTCACAAATTATTGGAGATTTAACAACTACTTTATTTTTATTTGGAGATGCACAGTGAACTTGATGATGTTAGTGATTTGTTAGTAACAGGATGCTTCATAATTCTGTAGTGGGTAAGTATAGTATTTATATTTTCTTTTAACATGTCTGTCCTAGTGTGAAGTGAACGTAATTTGTTTTTAATAGTTTGAACATACCTCTCTGCTTGCCCATTAGTTGCAGGATGGTAAGGAGCTGTACGTTTGTGAATAATGCCTCTAGATTTTAAGAAATAATTGAATTTTGGGTTTACAAACTGGACTCCATTGTCTGTACATAAATTTATTGGATTTCCAAAATAAGCAAATATCGAACTCAGAATTTCTATAGTATTTTCTGTATTAATGTTTTTCATAATGTGTACTTCCGGCCACTTAGAATATGCATCAACTAAAATTAAGAAATATACTCCCAGAAATGGACCGGCAAAATCTAAATGAATTATTTCAAAAACATGCGTTGGGTAAGTCCAATGGTGTTTTACTTGTGGTGGGCTATTTTTATATTTCGCACAGTTTGAGCAGTTCAAAACTAAGGCTTTTATATCCTGATCCATGCCAGGCCACCAACAATAACTTCTCGCTAAACATAACATTCTATTAATGCCGAAATGTGCTTTATGTAAGTCAGCCAATACTCTTGGTCTTAACTTCGAAGGTACAAACAATCTTGTCCCTCTCATCACACATCCTTCTTGTAAGGAAAATTTCGTTTGATCAATCCCAAATCTATTAGCATTTCCTACTTTTCTACCTTCACGCAATCCCTGTAATAACGGTTTTAACTCTGCATCCGAGCTTGTAACTTGCTCAAGTTCTTTTACTGTGACGGGTAAGGCCGTTCGGCCACCAGAAGCTGAGCGGAGCGGAGCGGAGCAGAGTTGACTCAGCTTGTGAAATCGAATCCCAGTGTTTTAAATGTAAGGGTGGCCACCGGTTGCGGAGCGGAGCTGAGCTGAGCCAAGCGACGCATCTTGACTCTGCTTTGACGGTCGGTTTTGAAAGCTGACTCCGCTTCCCCCTCCACCCACAATAATAATATTATTAAAAAAATTAAACGAATAAACTTTTTGTTAATTGATTAATACACTCTTGTAGATAAATGAACGAGAGATTAGATGGCTAATATAGTGTAGAAAATCACTATTTCATTTGAGAAGCGTTTCGACCAATTATTAATGTCATCTTCAGTCTTGTTTTATTCTAAAATTTAAACAAGCATAATATATCAAATTAAATTAAAGTAATTATAATTATTCTTTAAACATTTTGACATATAATTCTAATTCTACTGAAATCAAGTTTTAATTAAGACTTGCATTCAGTAAAAAATATACTTACATACGTCATTATTGTTTGATTATATAATATACTATCCCTATAAGAGAGGGTCTAAAATTAAAATGTTTAACAGTGGCACGTTGGTATAACATACCGACATCGAAATAACCAGTAAATGTTATTATGTATAAATATAAATTAAAACATTAAACAATACTAGTAACAATTCATAACATTTAAAAAAATATATAATAATAACTAAAAAGACAATTATCAAAAGCTGTATATATGTGATCTTCATAACAACTATTCATCGAGGAGATTCATCTTATTATACAGTGGTTCTTAATTAAAACTTGATTTCAGTAGGATTAAGGATATCTTATAATTTATAATGAATAATTATAATTACCTTGAATTAATTTTATATATATGTTTGTTTGAATTATTGAGTAAAACAAGACTGAAGATGACATTAATAATTGGTCGAAACGTTTCTCAAATGAAATAGTGATTTTCTTTATTTTCTCTACCTTATTAGCCATCTAATCTCTCTTTCAATAATATAATTAAAGGGAAATTAAATAAACTACAAACTATCTCCGATAGTTTGTATCACAACCCGTTATATCATCTCTCATCTTATTTAGAAGTTCATTAAACTGTTCGTGGTTTAGATCCTCGGATTCTGAACTTGAACACAAATATAATAGTTTTCGTTGGGTTGACATTTTTGGGTGGACTAGCTTAGTTCACGCAAACGAAAACAGAGCGGAGTCAGCTAGACTCAGCTACAGTCAGCTCGACTCCGCTCCGCTTTCGGTTGCCACACCCCTTGGACTCAACTACACTCAGCTACACTCCGCTACGCTCCGCTCAGCTTCTGGTGGCCGATCGGCCTAATGATTCAATTTGATGAATTTCAAACACATCAGATTCCTCAATTGAGGATCTTTCTTTATTTTGAATTGGCATACGGGATAAAACGTCAGCATTGGCATTTGCCTCTGATGGTTTGTATTTAATATCGTAAGAAAAACCTTGTAGGAAAATTGCGTTGTGTTGCATCCTACTAGCTGTTGTCAACGGTAAACCCTTTTTTGGTGAAAAGATTTGTTAATTATATCTACGATTGGCAGAAAACCATTAACATATATATTAAACTGCAACACTTTTCATGAAATGTTTAAAAAATTATGTAACGTGTATGAGAGGGATTCATCTCAACAAAAGTTTCAGCTTATGAAGTCATTCTTCGAAGCAAAGTTTTAAACGGGCAAAGATAATCGCTACGTACATTAGTGAATTTAGCATTCTGGCTCAGGGCATTAAATCATGATGTCTCTAATGGCATGTTAATTTCCAAAATACTGTCTACGTTGCCGGACAAATATATATATTTCCATAGTGCTTGGGAGTCAACACCCTCTGAAAATAAAACATTGAGTAACCTAACATCTAGACTTATAATGGAAGAACGTAGGACTATTGAAGAAACTAAAAGTGAAGCAGTTGCATTTAAGACTGAAGTAAAAAAGGAACAAGGTAAATCTCAAATAAAATGCTTCAAATATTCTAGACTCGGACATATAGCTAAAAATTGTAAATCTCGACTCAAACCATGCCCCATTTGTAGAAAATCAAATCATGCCGAAGTACCGCTATTTCAGAAAAGAAAAAAAATACAGATGTGGAGAAGAATAAAGTTTCATTTCTTGTGGAAACCCAGGCAAAATCAGTATCAATAAATAAATGGGTTTTGGACTCTGGTACTACCTGTCATATGACCAATAATGATACTTATTTAAAAAATATTAAAAACTCTGACACTAAGATCGGCCTTGCTGGTAAATCCTTAGCCATTGAAGCAGAAAAGCAGGGAACAATAAATCTGGAAGCCTGTGAATTAAGAGAGGCATTGTATGTCCCAGATCTATGTAAGAACCTAATGGCTGTTGATTCAGTAACAAATAACGGTGCTGAGGTAACCTTTTCTAAACATGGAGTTAAAATAATTAAAAACAAAAATGAAGTGCTGGAAGGACATAAAGATGCTAATGGTATGTCATAAAACTGGGTGAACGTTTAAAACCAAAACCAGAAGAAGAAGCCTTAGTTGCTGTTGACTATATCAGAGGAAAGACTTGGCATAGAAGTAACATGGTAAATGACTTAAAGATCAACCTGGCTGATATTAAAAACAATAATTGTGAAATCTGCATTCGAGCGAAGCAAACCCGACTACCTTTCAACAGTAAAAGAACCAAGGCTACAAGACCTCTAGAAATTGTTCACTCCGATCTATGTGGGCCAATCACTCCGTCGACCTGGGATAATAAGAGGTACATTTGTAGATGATTTCACTCATTTTGTCACAGTTTACCTATTAAAAAGTAAAGATCAAGTTACAAAATCAGTAATACAATACATACAAGAAGCAGAGAGAAAATGGAATTTAAAATTTTATAAGCTAAGAACAGACAATGGTGGTGAATATTTAAATACTCGCCTAAAAGATGGGTATAGTTTTAGATGTCTCTTCCCCTTATACTCCACAGAACAATGGCAAAGCCGAAAGGTTGAACAGATCCCTTTTGAATAAAACTAGAGCCTTATTGTTAGATTCAAATGAAAAAAATGAATTGTGGGGTGAAGCTGTTTATACTTCAGTGTACTTACTCAATAGAAGTCCAACCTGTGGATTAGAAGTTTGTCCAGCTGTGGTTTGGCTGGAAACCTGACTAATTCCTATAGGCTATGGGATCCTGAAAAACGTAAAATTGTCTTACATAGAGACGTAACTTTTTTAGAAAACTTTGAAAAACAAGAGAAAAATAAAGATCCTGTTTTTGTCGTTGGCTGTACTACCACTGATAAAAAGATTTTTAAAGGTCAAGACTGCAAGGAAGAAGGGGATACTGAAGAAGAGATCTTGAATTTGGAAGAAAATGTAGATCCAGAGATAGTTGAGGCACCTATGAATGAAGAAGTGGAAAATATTTAGGAAGAAGTGGAAAATATTCAGGAAGAAGTGATTTTGAGACCACGAAGAAATCCCAAACTCCCTGTCAGGTATGATGATTGTGTTTTACTTACTTATAAAGATATCCAAAATAGCTTGGACAAAGTCCAATGGAATCAAGCCATTGCCGAAGAAAAACCCTCTTTAAACAAAAATGATGTCTTTAAAATTATACCTGAAAATTATGCTAAAGGAAAGAAACTGCTTACTAGTCGTTGGGTATTCCATAAGAAAGAAGATGGCAAATATAAAGCCCGCCTTGTTGTGAAAGGTTGTGATCAACGAGAAGAGGAAAATGTCTTTGAAACATTCAGTCCAGTAGTCTCTATTTCCTCTTTAAGATTTATATTGGTATATGCTAAAATGTCTAATATGGTTATGAGGCAGTTTGATGTGAGAACGGCCTTCTTATACGGAGAAATACAAGAAGAGTTATATATATCATTACCAGAAGGATTTACAGAAGAGGAAGGAAGAATTTGCCGGCTGCAAAGGCTCTATATGGGTCGAAGCAGGCTCCCCATAACTGAAATAAAAGACTTGTCACATATTTAAAAGGAAAAGACCTAAAACAATTAATAACAGATAAGTCAGTATTCGTTAACAAATCAGGAACACTTATTCTATCGATTCATATTGACGATGGTTTGATAGTAGCCAAAACTGAGAAAGAGGCAACAGATCTCATAGATGACCTTAAAAAGTAATTTTAAATGAAAACCACTGATAAACCTGAGACATTTATCGGTTTAACACTCACTGATTCTGATAAAGCCCTGTTCATTAATCAACAGACCTATACTGAAGATACTCTCAAGAACTTCAATATGGAAGAAGCAAAACCAGTTAAAACACCAGCTACTGCTGACTTCTGTAAGGATAATGAAGTATTCAAATCTAATTTTCCATACCGAGAGGCTGTAGGAAGTCTTCTCTATTTATCAAACAGAACCAGACCTGATATCACCTTCGCAGTTAATATTGTGTCTCGCAAAATGGCTGACTTTGCTCAGCAAGATATCAGCAAAGTGAAAAGAATCTTTAGACATTTGAAAGGATTAAAATATTTGGGAATAAAGTATTCTGCAGAGGCCGACCCTTTTCAACTTGATGTCTACTGTGATGCAGACTATGGCAATGACTTACAATCGAGAAAAAGTACAAATGGAGATTTAATTTTGTACGGTAGTGGACCAGTATCATGGTCAACTAAACTGCAACCTATTGTAGCCATGAGTACAGCAGAAGTAGAATTTATAAGTGCTAGTGAATGTGTTAAACAAGTTCTTTTTCTCAAATCACTATATAAAGAAATATGTGGACTTGAACTAACTGTGAATTTATACATAGACAATATGAGTGTAATAACAATGATAAATAAACAGGTCAAGTGTGTGCTAGTCGAGAGTCCGTTGGCAACACTGTATTCTATAAGTAGTCAGTAGCGCCCCCAGGATTTTTTTTGGGAGGGGCACAGATTAAAAAAAAAAAAGGGGGGGGGGGGGTTAGGATGTAATGTGGGCTTAGCATACTCACAGATAATTAAGAAGTCTTGTTTTCTTTGTTCTTAAATTACATCATATCAAGGGAGGTTCCAGCCAATTTTTAAGGGGGGCTTGGCTCTCTTTTAGGGGGGTCCAGGGGTCCTCCCCCGGGAAAATTTTTATAGTTTACGTTACTTGAAAACGTCTTTTTAGCCTATACTAAGAGCATCTAAAATGTTATTTTATACAAATAAATTTAAGATTTTTATGAACGGGACATGAAGACCGGGGTAATTTATTTTAAAAAAAATTATATGCGAATAATATTTTATTATTAAAAGTTGTACATTATATAATAGATTAATGTTTTATTTTAGTAGCCAGAAAAATAAATTGGTACATTTTAAAAATATTTTAGTTTTAGTTTAGTGAATTAACAGAGAAAAAAGTAAGTACGCCAAATGTTTTGAGTTCAACAGAAATTAGCTGATACTATTAGGTTAAAAATAAAAATAGAACAATAAAATACAAACAATAGTATTCCTTGCCTTAGATCGGGTATCTGCATCTGCAATTTTTAAAATCTTATTCTATAATTGAACCTGTTTCTAAATTAATTAATGCGGAATTGCATACTTTAATGTTAGGTCTTGGGCTTTGGGGGGGGGGGGGGGGGGCACGTCTTTTTAAACACCAAAAAAAAAAAAAAAAAAATGTCGGGCAAAACTAGGTATATAATTACTTATTTAGCAATGTAATACCGTGTTTTTGCACACTGCAATAGGCTACACAATTTGTGAGAGACACCAAGGGATGTGCCACGCAAGCGTGGCCCATAGGAACTGTTCCAACATCAGACATTGCGTCATTAAGATGTTGGCTCGGCATTACGCCATGTCCTGCATCGTTTCGTCGCGTCCGACTCATCAGGGGCCCGACGATGCCCACCCAACTCTGGACCTATACTAGATCAAGAAGATTAGTTATAGGACTTATCAGAGACGAGCGTGCTCTCATACCACCATTCTTGCTTGGCTGGCAAGACATCAGCAATGTAATAACGTGTTTTTATTGCAGTGTGCAAAAACACGGTATTACATTGCTGATGTGTAATCATATCTAAAGGGAGACGCTTTAGCATGTATTGCCGGGTTATCAATTACCAATATAAATTATCCAATTTCTGTTAAGTAAATTAAAGAAAGATGTGGAAATACCAATTTAATCAAATGTAATCTATATAATCAAATCAGGTTACTTCCTGTGTCATCAGATGAAACAAAAAAAATGACGTCAACCTTTTGACAAACTAGATGGGATTCTTAGATCATTGGAGGGACTTGAGGGAAGATATAACTCACCCTCATCTTATCCCTCTAATAATATCTAAATTTCCACCAATATTAATTTTGAAATTAGAAGAAGACGAAGATACGTCTTCAATTACTCCCGGTGAATTAAGAAAATATATAAATAGACTAATAGTAGCTAGAGAAAATTTACAATCTAGAGGGATTCGTGAATTCAGGCATTGGGAGCATGAAGACCAGTCAGTCAAAACTAAAGGCAAAATTATGTCAACATCCAATAACATAGATTTTATTAAAAAAAAAAACCTGAAATGAAATGTGGGTTATGTTCAGAGAAACATTGGACAGATCAGTGCAACAAATATAAAAACTTAGATGAGAGAAAGACAGCAGTTAAAGAAATAGGAGCATGTTATATTTGCTTATCTAGGACGCATAACGCCAAAAATTGTAGGATTATAAAACCGTGCCATTATTGTAAATTAACTAAACGCCATCACAGATCATTATACCCTTCAAAATTTAAATCGAATTATGAAAAAAATCAAGAAACAAGTACAACTTCATCATTAATAACTTCAAACTCAAAACAAAATTAAATAAAAGTAATAAATGAAATTACTTACTTACAAACAGCTGTGGTTGAAATTATTAATGAAAAATATCCAGAATTTAATCATCCATTTAGAACTTTACTAGGCAGCGGAAGTCAGAAATCATATGTAACAGAAAAATTAGTTAAAACTCTGAAATTGGAAAAATTTAATAAAGAGGAAATATCCGTTTTTGTTTTTGGCTCCAATTACATTAGCAACAGCTAATGTAAATTTATATTTAAAATTTAAAGACGGTCGCGAATTTAAAATAATGGCTAATGTAGTACCAACTATATTAAAACATTTTCGGGTAAACCCTTTAATACCTGAAATAAAAAAGAAATATCCTCATCTAAACTTAGGAGAAAATTTAGATTTTTCCGAATATGGGAATAGACATATTAATTGGTAATGACTATTATTTTGACCAAATAGGATCAGAAAAAATAGAATTTACAAAAGGGTTGTATTTAGACAATACAAATTTAGGATGGATACTAAGTGGGAGATTTGGTACAAATCAAAACCGATCTAAAACATCAGAAATCAGCTTTTGTACAGTTACAAAAAATTGTTAACCGTTACTACTTTGAAACTCCCGATAATGTGTTAGTACAAGATAAAGATTTAAATATACTTTGGACATTGGAAAGTATAGGTATTAAGGAAAATTAAGATGTAATTGAAGATGACATAGCATTACAAAAATTTGGAAAAAGTATAAAATTTGTAGATGGAAGATATCATGTTTCCTGGCCATGGAAAGAATATCCTCCAGAATTACCAAATAATTATCGACTAGCATTAGGCAGACTTAAATCTCTGTGCAAAAAACCAAATTTTGAAATATTAAGCAAATATAAAGCAATAATAGACGAACAAATAAAAAAAATGCATTATCGAACAAGTAACAGAGAATACAGCTACAGGAGTAATACAACATTATTTACCTCATCATGCAGTGATAACACCTTAAAAGTCTACAACAAAAATAAGAATAGTTTATGTCAAATGTAAGAAATCTGATAAAAGTTTAAACGAATGCTTATTGAGAGGAAGAATTTTAATGGATGATCTCTCTGTGGAATTCTACTAAGATTTAGAATATTTCGAATAGCATTTGCCACCATTCCAAGAGACAGGGGTGATAGGACCACACAAATCAGAATGCAAAATTTGTAGTGGTCTAATGGCTTTGGGTCTATTACCAGTATGTGGAACTCTCGATTGTTTGCCATTAGTGCAAGCTTCGCAAAAAGGGTTATCAGCTGAAAAGTCTTCTTTCACCTGAATCCCGTTGACATAATTTCCGTCGATTAAAGTTTTTAAGCCGAAGTCGCTAAGATGTCCAAGTCTCTTGTGCCATAGATAATAATTTTGTTTAGATAAAACTATACATGCAGATTCCAGTACAGGCTGGAAGTTAATTTCAAATAGCTTTAGGTTAAAACAATTACTTGAAAATAAAAGAAGATTTTTCAGATAAAATTTCGCTTTTTCTCTTCAAAAATAATTTTCAGACCATTTTCTTGCATGCGTCTGATAGATAATAAATTATGAGTTAATTGCGGGACTAAGTACACATTTTTAATGAGATATGCTGATCCAGCTATTAGGGCTTTAACCGTGCTCTTGTAAGTGGCATTAAGAGTCTGACCCATTTTAGCCACACTAATGCATACTTCATTTTCCAGTTTATTCAATGAGTAGAAAATATTTGGATCTCTTACCAGGTGTTCTGTTGCTCCTGAATCGAAATAAAAAGAATAGTTGTCAGCAGATGTACCACTAGCCTTTCCAATCTCTTCAATTGCACAGAATGAGACAATTTCTTGGGAACCTTCAGCCAAACAAGCTTTTTCTTGAGACTCCTTTTCCTTCCTTTTTCTGCTCCAACATTTCTCTGTAGAATGTCCTTTTTTACCACAGAAACTGCATATAACAATTTGTTTTTGTTTTGATAAAAATGCTGAACCATTCTGATTGTCAGAAGTTGATTCATTTTTGCTGTTTAATTTAATCTTTTCATCTAAAAGTCTATTTTTGACAAATTCTAAATTTAACTTTTCAGGAGTCATTGTCTCCAGACTGTAATCTCAACATTATATGAATCAGGCATGGACATCAGAGGAAAAACAGTTAACTCTTCAATGACCACACAACAAGATTTTAACTCTCAAATTAGTGAGTCTAATTTAGCAAAATGGTCTGTTAGTGGTCCTTTACAGTACTTTAATCAAATTAATTGTTTTTGTACAAAAAGAAGTGCAGTAATCCCTTTTCTACTGTAAGTGTTTTTCAGGGTAGTCCACATGTCATATGCAGTGAGTTTTCTTTTAATAATTTCCAAATGTGAATCAGATAAACCAGCCACAATAAGTGAACGACACTTCATTTCCTTTTTACGGGGATTTTCGTCTTTTAAGGCCCCCTTCGTAGCTCTAGAAGATATACAATTTTCAATACCATGCTCTGACAGAATCATTTCCATTCGAAATGACCAATTGTCATAATCGCGGCCCGAGAAGGGTGTAATTTTTCTTTCGCTTACCTTCTGCATAGTAATAAACGAGAAGTTCGTAAGTCTTAGAGAAAATAAATGCACCAACTTTTAGTCCAGTTTCACTCAGTATCACGATAACGACGCGATCGTGAAAAGATAAAAACAAACTAACTTTATTATTGCGATATCTGGGCCCATAACCTGTTAAAGGTTATAATAAAATTAAAGATTTAACACTTCAAGATGTATATATTATAATAAGAAAACAAAACAGGGCACAACACAAATATATAAGCACGAGGTGTTTAACTTAACAGCATAGCATAGAATACATAACCACGAGAGCCTGGTACAACATGAATAGAAAAATACACTAGCGCTCCAAACGGTAAGTTACTGAGACATGAGATAGTCTCCAAATACGAAAACTTAACAAAATCTTCCAAAGATTCTAAAGTTTCATTTTTAACAAATGAATGTGCCAATGAAGTAACAAATAAATGGCTTATAGATTCTGCGTGCACATCGCATTTAACAAATAATCAACATTGTTTGATGAATATTAAGAAGATTAACATAGCTATATGACTAGCACAAAGCGGTGAACAGATGTACACTAAATTAATGGGAGATATTGAATTTGAAATTTATATTTTAAAAGACATGTATTATGTCCCTGATTTGTCAAACAATTTAATATCCGTTAACAAAATAACACAAACTGGAGGTTATGTCGAATTCTTTGATAATAAAGTTGTTATAAAAAAGGAGATGTATCATTAGTTGGATAAAAAAAATAATGAAAACTTGTTTGAGTTAAATTTATCATCAGTCAGTTCTCACTTAACTGAGGATAAGTTAAACTATAGTATTATTCATAGAAAACTTGGGCACTTAAGTTCTAAAAATATAGAAAAGCTTTCAAAAATGTCTACAGGCATAGAAAATGTAAGTAAAGAAAAAACTGAAGATACTTGTGAAGTATGTGTAATGTCTAAGCAAGTTCGCTCTCCATTTGGAAAAAAAAAGATCAATAGCAAAAAGACCACTCGAGATTGTTCAATTTGATGTTGCCAGTCCTATTGACAAAACTTGGGATGGTTTTAAGTATTATATTACAATACTTGACGACTATACTACTTTTTTAGTAGTCCAATTAATTAAAAATAAATATGGCGTCTCACAGATTGTTAAAAATGTTGTACTGGAGTTTGAAAATAAGTGGAATTTAAAAGTATAATATACACTAAGATGTGACAATGCCGGTGAAAACAGTTGTGATGAGTTAAAAACTTGGGATAAAACAGGGGCACTCGCATAGAGTTTACACCACCGTATACACCTCAGTTGAATGGTAAAAGCGAAAGGCTGAATAGAACTCTTAAGCCTTGTTCGCACTTGGCAAGTAATTTAGTCGAGTTGCGAGTAATTTAGTAACCGAGCTAGTAAACTCACCAAAAATCGTTCGCAGTTGGCGAGTAATTTAGTCGAGTGGCGAGTAGATTAGAAACTGAGCTAGTAGCAACTCGCCAAAAATAGTTCGCTCTTGCACTTTACTAAGCTGTCTAGTACATTAGTAGCTAGTATATTTGCAACATGGACAGGCAACGCAAAAAATTAAATAAGCTAATAATGCTTATTGCAATGTCTATTTTAGAAGAATTTGAAGAAGAAATTAATATGTCAAAAGCAAAAAAAGTATGGATACGTAAATGGATTCAGAGAAGGGATGAATTAGGAGGTACTACTTCTCTTCTCAAAGAATTGGCATTAGAAGACCCTAAAGAATACTTCGGAACTTTGAGAATGACTGAAAATTGTTTTAATTTTCTGTTAATGAAAGTGCAGTCACAAATTCAACGCTAGGATACCTATTTTAGAAGTGCAATTCCTGCAAAAACAAATTTGCAGGCAGTTCTCTACTTTCTTGCAACTGGATTCTGGATGGAGTTTACGAACGCTTACACATATATTTCGACTTGAAAATCCACTATTTCAGAATTCCTTATAGAAGTTTGTGAAGCTATCTATGAAGCATTAAAGGAATTTATCAAGGTAAGATAAAACAAATTTTATAGTAAAATGAGATGTATTTATCAATAAATAAATAAATGTACTTCAATGTACTTCATTATAAACATCAGCGTTATTCATTGCTGCAATAAGTAAACAATTTTATAGATAAAAATAAATATAACATTTTTTTATAGAAGAATGAGATCTATTTAATAATTAAAAAAAGGTACTTCATTATTAACATAAGCAGATTGCTTGATTTGTTTATTTTTTATAAAGCGGGGATTTAAAGTCCCACAGGCACTCGTGTTGCAAGTAGTTCGTAACAAACTTCAACGTTGTCTCTTCATTCCATCGTGACATATTTGTTGTACTGCAGATATCAACTTATGAAATAAACTAATTTTACAACTTCGCACTTCCTTAGTGGATAGTATGCGGGGTGGGTAGAGGCTCTACTCGCCCGAAAAAATATAGAAAAATGAATTGGCTATTTAGTCAAGTAGTTTAGTAAGTGACTAAATTACTTTACTAAAATTTTGCTGTTCGGATACGTTTATTTATTAATCTACTCGCCACTCGACTAAATTACTCGCCAACTGCGAACGATACTAAATTACTCACCAACTGCGAACGATTTTGGTGAGTTGCTACTAGCTCGGTTACTAAATTACTCGCCACTCGACTAAATTACTTGCCAAGTGCGAACAAGGCTTTATGGATGAAACCAGTGCTCTCCTAATGGACTCTGAACAGCCTAAAGAAATGTGGGGTGAAGCTTTTACGTTTCAACTTACCTATTGAATAGGAGTCCCACAAAGTCTCTAGAAAATAAAACCCCATATCAACTTTTGTTTAATAAAGTACCGAATCTATCGGGATTAAAATTATTTGGCTGGGAAGCATTTGCACATAATAATAAATATCTAAAAAAAACTTGAGCCCAGAGCTAAAAAAAATTAACATTTATGGATATGCTACAAATGGATATCGTTTGTGGGATGCAAGTAATAGAAAAAAAATAATTTCGTTTACAAATAAATTAAGTAGATCAGAAGAAACTGAAAGTAACAGTAATTTAGAAATAAAAGTTATAAATAATACAGAGAAGATACCTACTATTGATAAATTTAACTATGAAATAGATGAGAAAAATGATAATGAAGATAATTATGGAGAAGATAAACCTATTTTTTGTACAGATGATGAAGAAGAAGATTTCTTGGGTTTTGATAACGATGATAGAGAAAATGATAAGTAAAATATAAGAAGATATAATATAAAAGGAAATAAACCTAACAGATATGGATATGAGGACACAGCTTTCCTTACCTACGAAGATGCTCTTTCTGGCTCTGATAAGAGTATGTGGGAACAAGCTATAAATGATGAAAAAGAATCATTTAGTAAAAATAATACATGGGAATTGGTAAATAAAGCTGATATTGATATAAGTAAAACCATACTTAACTCTAGATGGATATTTAAAGTTAAAGAAGATGGTCGATTTAAAGCGAGACTTGTGATACGAGGATGTAATCAAAAAGAAGGACTTGATTATCAAGATACATTCAGCCCTGTCATTGGAAATGCTGCTTTAAGAACTGTTTTAGCGATGTCGTGGGTTTAATGCAAAAACTAGATAACTTAATTTTTTTCGATTTCGTGTTATCTACGTATTAATTATTATTAGGTAGAGAGCTTTAAAATTCTATAACAAGGTAACTCTGAAACTAACCCTATTGGCACCTAGCGGCAGTTGTTATAACTAGACAATTCTTAAAAGAAGGTATCATTTAATTCTATAAGTGGACAACTAATGTTATCTAGTTATTACAACTTCTACTTTCATGCTAAATGTGGTTAACTAAAGTTGTCTAGTTTTAGCATGTTCTTTTATCACGTGTTATGCACGCTTTATCCACTTAGCGGCAATAGGTTGTGGTGGATCAGGTTGCTGTCTATTTTATTTTATGTTTTTAAAATGAACGAGCCTCGAATGGAAGAATTTCCTGAAATAACTGACAAGCGTAGGAAAAAGAAAAAACAGTCAGAAAAATGGGCAAAGAATGCCAAAAACATTTGTAAAGATCACGGAGAAGAATATGTTGGTTCAAAAGGGATAATTAAACCTAAAAAGGAATTGGGGCCTCCATGTGGAGCTCAGTGTAAAAGATCGTGTAATACAGAATTGCAACCAGAAAAGAGGGTAGATATTTTCAAGCAATGGGCACTGGGAAATTACGAGAGACAAAGTGACTTTATTCACAGCAACATTAACAAAATGGGATACAAAGTCGAAGACAACAGCTGGGAACAGTAGAAGAAGTTTTAGTTATGATTTTTTTTTTGCCTTATGATGGAGTGCGAACCAAAGTATGCAAGACCATGTTTATCAATACCTTATAGGAATAAAAAAGGGTATTTTTGATATAGCTTGAAAAAAAAGGATCCTCAGCGAATACCTCATTAGGAGATAAACGAGGAAAGCATAACAAGAATGTCATATCTCCTGTAGATATAGAAAATATCAAAGAGCACATTGAATCATTCCCAGTTGTGGCATCTCATTATTGCCGCTCAGATTCACAGCGCAAATACTTGCAACCAGGCATGATCATAAGAATGATGTATCTTCTTTATGTAGAATGGTGTGCTGAAAAAAATATTCCAGTTTCGAAAGAGTCCGCATATAGAAACAAAACATGACAATATAACCTGGGGTTTCATCATCCAATGAAAGATCAATGTCGAATTTGTACAAACCATGAAAAAGGTACAGTATCAGATGAAGAGTATAGAGCTCACATAAACAAAAAAGAAATGCGAGAAATTAAAAAAATTAAAGACAAAGAAGATGCGCAGTCCAATAAAAAAATTATCTATAAATTTTGATCTTCTGCAAGTTCTTTTAGTTCCTAGTGACCCACAAATAATGCATTATTTTATAAAAGACGTCTTGCCACTTATAATTTCACTATTTACAACGTAGCAACTAAAAAGGGGTTTTGCTGCATGTGGCGCGAAGGAGAGTGAGGCAGAGGGTTTTCTGAAATCGCTTCTTGATTATTTAATTTTTTTAAACGTTTACCCCAAGATACACAAGAAGTTCAATGTTTTAGCGATAGATGCAGTGGACCAGTGGAAAACCTTAACCAGTTTGTGGCAGGCATATGCTTACATGCAGTCAATACTCTTAATACCATAAAGAGTATTGACTTAAAATTTTTAACGTCAGGCCACTCTGAAATGTAGTGCGATTCTATGCATTCAGCTATAGGAAATGAATTCAAAAGAGTAGGGAAAGCGTATTGGCCTAGTGATTGGAAGAACATTGCCAGAAGTGCTCGTAAAAAAGGAGATCGGCCATACAAAGTTATTGATAGCATTCCGTTTAATGACTGGAAGGGTTTTGTATCTAGTAACTACAACATCAGGAAAAAAAAAAATATAAGTGGACTGTAATATTGTTGGCTACACTGCCGATTCTGTTATCTGATATATTACAATGTTACTTACATATACCGACATCAACCACGTTTATTTTAACATTACATTCTTGTTTATATTTTGTTTCTTTTTATTAACATAATTAATACACCACAAAAATGGCGATGAGGATAACACCGAAAGTTTTTTGACGTAATTATTGCAAGTAGAGAGTGTTTTGCAGTTGTGTTTATGTAATTTAAAGCGTTGTGTTACTATCAGTTTAAAAACATTTTAATTACGCGTTGTTTTTGTTTTTATACGTTACTTTATATATACAATGGGTGAAAACGCTGAAATAAAAACCATTTTAGCAGCCGTTCAGGCCCAGGGACAGGCAATCCAGAACTTGTTACAAAATTACTCACAACAGCAGCGAACAAGAGAAGCAACAACTCCTACTGTTGTAAGTCATAACATAGTACTTTTTTTCTTCTTACAAAGGAAGGTTAGATAATTTTCTAACAATGCGCGGCATAGGCGATACCCATGAAGATAAAAACGCAAAACGTAGCGTCTTGCTAGGTTGCCTAAAAAGAACACAGTTTGTTGGAGACCAACAGTTGTTCTTTATTTTACTTTATTATTTATGTTTTTTATTATTTTGTAAAAAAATGGCAATTTTAGCAACAAACGGACATATCACTTCTACATTTTAAACTCATTTCTTCGTTAACGTAAATAACGTAAGATTCGCAGGAAACCACGATGCAACCTCCTCCTTTTTTTCTTCGAACGTGTTCGGAGAAGGCATCACTTTCACTGGAATTCGAACACATATGATCCTACGCAAGATTTTCCTTACGTAATTACGTAGCAAGATAAGGAATCCGTATCCTGCGATATACGCATTCGCCCTCCAAAATCTGCAGAAGACGGTTCTCATCGCTTTGTAAAAAAGCGACCGACACGTGCACGTGTCACCATTCATTTCATTAATGTTTAAATAATTTAACTTCATTAGTTTAGCATCAGGGCCCTCAGCATCACTTAATTTTACTTCGCAGCTTCTCATCTCTTCGAGTCGGACAGTAGAAGACGTGGGACTAGCAGCTTGCAGCCTAGGTCGCAGCGTCAGCGTAGACAAGTCACCACGGCTAAGTCCATTTTATATATATAAAATTTCATGTATTTAATTTAACTTCAGTGTGAATGTGTGTGTGAATGATTGTTTTGGTGTGAAACATTTTTTGTGTATAAATTTAACTTTTAACTTAACTGGTGTGAATGCGTGTGTGAAAGAAGCTTCACTTACCTTAAATTCCTTTTTTTCCGATCTATTGTCTGTATTCGGTTTCGGAACGAATGCAGACAATATATCTGGTTTAACTACATTTTTCATTTTTTAAACTTTCTCATTAGTAAAACAACTGCTGGTAACTTATACCGCGTGGCGTGTGCCACACGTAAATTATTTTATCTCAATTATATGCTTGTTCGTTACGCTATCAATTCTTGTTCGTAGTATTTATTTTCCTTTTTTAAAGGTGGTCCTTGGGTTAATTTTTGTAATTTTGGAAACCAGAAATTATAGAAAATCATATAAGGTTTGTACCCTATGAGTCTAACACAGTTCAAACAATTGGCGGCCCTTACTACACCAGCAAAACCATCCGAAAAATCGTATGACGAATTGCTTAACATATTAGAAAAAGTTTTGATCCTATTATAAATGTTCAAACAGAACGCCATCGATTCCTTAGCCGTGTACAAGGGAAAAGTGAGTCATTAACTTCATACATATCCTCATTAAAATTAATTTCCCATAAATGTAACTGGACCTGCCCTGAAAGTACGTGTAAAAAGTCAATTGAAGCAATTTTCGAGGCCCAATTTGTTCGGGGTGTACGAGATAATCATATACGAGAGAAAATCTTAATTATGGATGCAAATACTTCATTAGATAAGACACTTGAAACTGCGTTGGCTCTTGAAGCAGCACATAAACAAAACGTAGAAGAGTACAACTCAAATGCAAGTAGTACAGTTAGCAAAATTGGTTACGAAAATAACAGCCCTTCACGTTCTAGGCAAAGGGGAGGATCACATGGAAATTTCATACAGAAGTCCAAATAATTGGTCTAGACGGGATCAGCCCTAGAACCAGAATTCCTTTTCACGAAATAATTCGCACTCTAGAAACAATTCTTATTCTAGAGACAATTCCCGTTCTAAAAATCACTCTTATTCACGATACGGAGCCAAAAATAGAGAATATTAAACTAAATTAGGCCTTGAAGGCCTTTGTTGTGGCAAACAGGATCATTCATTTAAGCAATGCAGATTAAGGGACAAAGTTTCATGTGGCAGTTGCTTTAAACGGGGCCACGTTGCAAAGGTTTGCATAAATACAGTTAGAAACAAAGATGTAAAAATAATTTACGCAGACGATGAAAGTGAAGGTGATTTTGATGTGAAATACCTTAAGGGTGCTCTCACACTGGATCCGACTACATGCGACTTCCGACTATGAACGACTACGCACGACTTGGTAGTACGACTTGGAGCTCTCACACTGGACCCGACTACGCACGACTCGGTAGTACGACTTAGCTCTACCCTCTACATTTCACCCTCCACATTCAGACTTGTTGGAGACGTCGTCGAGTGCGGTTGCCTTTTTTACTTTATATTTTTCGTTTTTTTTTTTTTTTTTATCGTATACGAACATTTTGACAACATTAATGGGTTGTTTTACCTAGTAGAATGTAATAGTTTAGTGTTAAGAAGAAGAAATAAACGTTTAAAAAGAAGAACGGAATGGGTTAATCAAATATTTTTGAAAAGAGAAGAGCATGGTGAATTTCACCATTTAATGAACGATTTAAAACGGCGTTGCATATCCCTGGAATGGTAATGTTCACTTCTTTGATTCCACAAACATTCTCTTTCTTGGATCGAAAGAATTAGTTTTTCAGTATCCATTATTGGGATACTAAACACAAAAATAATAAATTAACTTAACTAACTGATAAAAAAAGTAAATAAAAACTATAAAAAAATGTAAAAAAAACTGTGTAAAAAGGCATGAAAAACTTTGTAAAACAACCTAAAGACTTTATTAAAAACTGTAGGGTATGTAGTTTTTGTCGCATGTAGTCGGACGAAAATCCGAGCCAGCTGGGATCGAGCCGCAGGTCGGAGGTATACGCACGTAGTCGGACGAATAAAAATAGTATAATATCGAAACTTAAGTTCAAGACAAGTGGTAGCAGAGGTGAAGAATGTCTACTGGCGGAGCTATTAGAAGGGCGATGGGTCCTATCAAAACTCATATTCTCCGAATAACGAAGGAAACTGGTGACTTTTTGAAACTAGAAAATAAAACTTTAGAAAATGGTATGTCACTTTTATCTCGATTAAAAACAATTGTTAGCAGGTTTGAAAATTATAAAGGTAAACTTTTAGAATTATCTGAGGTCGACCCGGATGAGGCCGAGAAACTTGAGGAAAAGGCGGAAGAGTATGAACTTATACTACTGGACGCGGCAGACGTCTCAGCGAGATTGGAAGTTTTTATTACTCTGTGCAATAAACTACCTCATCCTTTAACTCTTGATACTGATAATATCACTACCGAGGGTCCATCTCAGACTAAACCTAAACCTTGTACTAAGTTGCCTAAGTTATCTTTACCCTTTTTTAGCGGGTCAATCCTAGAATCGGGATCCTTTTGGGGATCATTTAAAGTAGCAGTTCATGACGGACCCTACGATAACGTTACAAAACTAAATTACTTATTGAGCCTTTTAAAAGGAGAGGCGAAACGCTGTGTAGAGGGATACCAATTTAGTCCGGAAAGTTACGATGAGGTTGTTGACGTATTGACAGATAGGTACGGGGATAAATCTGTCAATATACACGCTCACTATAGTGCCCTTAGAAACATACCTCAAGCTAATAACAATACTAAATCCTTAAGAAAAACTTTAGATGCAATAGAACTGCATTTAAGAACGTTATCAGCTTTAGGTGAAAATACTGACGGAAATCTTTTCGTATCTTTAATTTACAGTAAATTACCATCAGAGATTTTAATAAAAATGAATGAAAATAAGGTTTCAACAACTAAAGAACTTAGAAAATCTTTGTTAGACTTCGTTAAAGCTAGGGAGAAGGCAGATTACTTTAAAAATAACGATGATATAGATAGCGATCTTTTTGATTCGTCTTTTACTGAAAAACCATTTGACAATTCGGTAAATAAACAAACTCATTTGACAACTGAAACTCTTTCGGCCCCCGAAACGTCAACTATGTCTAAAAATAGATCTAAGAATCAAAATAATATTTCGTCGGGTACAGCGATCATAGAATCCTTAAACGGAAAGATTTCCAACTCCCCTCTTTATCTACCTGTGTTAGACTACTAGCGCTCCACGGGAATTGGCTGTTAATATTGTAACTAAATCTTTTACATCATTCAAAAGATTTCGAGCTTCTTAATTCAAAGAAATAAATTAATATGTCACATTCCAGGATTCGAACCCGGGAACTCTCGTATTGGGAGCAACCACGTATCTCCTACAGCCACCGACGCTTGAGTAAAATGTCATCTCAATCTTTAATATTAAAAGTTTGCTTTATTCTACTTGACCATTAGCGCTTGTCGGACACCGTTAAAAATTGTAAACACAGCCCGCCTTATTATGATTTTGTTTTATAATAAGATATTATTATAATATATTAAATTAAATATTATAGATAACGTTTATATTATGTTGTTTATAGAAAAAAAACCTTTCTTAAATTTTTTGCTGGTATTTATCCAACAGTTAATCATCTTGTCTAGGAAAATTCTCATATTTTGTAAAATATTATGTACTTAACTAATATACACTAATATGTAATATATGTAGTTTAAAGTTTTATTGTTTTACCGTTAATTGTATAACTGAAGTAAAATAAAAATTAGATTCGAAAAAATAAGATAATGGGAATATAAGATATGGGAATAGCTTTTCATAAATAGTAAAAAGTTGATAACTATTATACTTACAGCACTTCACTTCGCTCGCATGTATAACTTATGGTTATATTTAATATATTAATATAATATAGTATGTATATCAAAATTAGTCCAGTCATCAGCCGTTTTCGCTCTAAATTTTGATAGATTGACCAATATCGTTATTACTATTTTTATTTTTATAAGGAGCATTCAAAGTAGGTACAGCTTTTGCGCTTCTAATAAGATTTTTATTTCTGTTACACCCAAAGAAGTACTTCAGCTCAAAATGGACCGCACACATTTTCGGTTTTTTGTCTAAATTACTATTCATAGTAAATTGAGCCCATTTTTTGAACCTAAAATTTTAAATTCACACAATTAGTTTTCTATATATTCTTGTCACAAGAATGTAGTTAGAATGTAGTTTTTTTTATATTACACGAGAATTGTGAGTAATATCTAGAAAACACAATTTTATGTAAATAGAACCTCTTTCCATTTTTTTAAAACACTTTTTAATTATTTAAAATATGGATGATTTTTCAGATGCGTCGTAGAGAAACGAGGAATACATACTACTACAATGTTTTATATAACTGTATATTAGTTTGGTTGTGCATACATTTGCCGCTGCTTGGACCAATATTTTATTTGTGACACTCTCTATTACCTAAAAAAAAGTCTAATTATAGTTGGATTTGTCGCACGACCGCCTGATAACCAACAAAGTCCAAAGTTAAATTACAAGTTACCTGATGGAAATTATAAGTTCTTTATAGGTATAACATAATAACAAATTAAAAATAGGGATCGTTTCCGTTATTCGTATACCAATAACAAGGATCTTAAGCAGTCGTATACGTATTTACGGAAAAGATCCAAAAATTGAATGAAAAATTAACTTACCTTTTTTCATCATTTGGAAATTTAAACATTTTAACTTTAAGGGTTGTATTACTACAACCAAGTACAGAACATCTATTCATCGCGGACAAAATGTCAAAAATATAGGAGTTATTAAAAACTAAGTAAATAGAATACAATGTATTCTATAATGTAAAAATATATAAGAACTAATGGAAAAAAGTAATTTAAAAAGGATTCAAGGAAAAGGTAGGTTTAAATTTTAGGATTATTGTATAAAATAAACAGGTCAAGTGTGTGCTAGTCAGTACACAGCGAGGGTCCGTAGGCAACTTTGTATAGTTTAGGTAGTACCCTATTGATGGTGTTTATTAAAATGCTAAAAAGCTTACTTTGAACTATCCTATGGGTCTGATATTCTCAAAACACATAAACACACTTCTGATAAAGTATTTTTTTTGCCACTGAACCAGACTACAACCATATAAACTCATCGAAAAGACCATAGTTATAAAAAAACGTATTTTGTCAATAAAAAATTAAATAATATTTTTTTCAAAATTTCCAAAAAGTGGTATCTTTACTTTTGGTCGAAGAATGTTCAGGAATGTTTTCAGATTTTTTGCACTTCACATAAGCGAGATAGAAGGGGGAGACACGTTTCACACCCACTTCAAACTTACCTACGCTCGCCCTATAAAAGTTATAACCAAAGAATTATATATTTTTGTAATCAGCTCGACGCACCCTTTCATACGATACCCCTCACGGTGTCGAAAACAAATAAAAAAATTTTAACCCTCAAGTTTTTTTACCCTAATTTTTTTGAAAAATATTTTTTTCAAGTCGCTATATTTTTAATATATGTGGGCAGGTACAAGACACATACATGCCAAATTTCAAAGTGATCGGACGAAAGGTGTAGCCGTGAGAGCACGAGGCAGGACGGACGGACAGACACACGCAGGAAAATATAAGGGTCCTTGGTTTTGCCTACGGACCCTAAAAAAGGTTTAAAAAGTTAAGAAAAGAAATTGCGCAAAGTTGAAATTATCTTTATAAAAAAAGATTATACAAAAATAATTCAACTCTCGTTAAATAATGAAATTGAGGTGTAAACAATATTCTATTTTTTTTTTATTTACAAAAGTCTGACAACCAGTATTTCTTAATATTTTAGAATTCGAGGAATGTCAAAAGATCATAAGTTGTTTACAATTTTAACCGCAAATTCTCGTGCAGCGCTAGTGGTCTGACACCTCTAGAATACTGGAGTTGGATACCCCTGGTCGGGTATAAATAAAAAATGTTTATTTTGTCAATCTGAACACTGGAGTGACGAGTGTCAGAAATTTAAAACTTTAAAAGAAAGAAAAGATAAAATAAAAGGTCGTTGCTTTATTTGTTTACAAAAACATTTAATAATAAATTGACTAAATTATAAACCTTGTGCTCACTGTCAAATGAAGCATAACCATCATAGAAGTCTATGTCCCTCCAAATTTGGTGAAAATCATTGTGCTGTTACTGAGAGCAACAATACTCCTAACCCTGAATTATCGTTTGTTTCATTAGGTGAAACTGTTATCATGCAAACGGCAACAGTCGTTGTCAAAGGTCCTAAGGGAAGTTATTTATCGCGTATGTTTCTTGATGGAGGAGCTCAAAGATCTTACGTAAATAAAAATCTTGCTCGTCGTATAGGTGCACCTCGCATAGAAACTCAATATCTATCTGTTTTTACATTTGGAAAGTCTACTCCAACTATTATTGAGAGTTCTCTTACCGAAATAGAATTTTGTCTTGGTGATAATAAAACTTTAAATATTCGTGCAAATGTTGTTCCAGTTTTAGCGGGTAATTTTAAAACAAATACACTTAACCCTAAGGACTTAGAACCAAAATTTGCTAACTACGTTCTTACAGATAAAAATCCTGACTTGCCTATTAACATAATTTTGGGTAAGACCCCTACTATGATTATATCCGATAACGCGACCCAATTTAAAGCTACAAGTTCGGTCATTGCTCAAACTAGTAACCAAATTAGGTGGAAATTCATCCCGGAACTAACCCTGGGTAGGAGGGTTTTATGAGCGACTTATTTCCAATGTTAAGAATTGTCTGAGACGGACTGTAGGTTGTGTTAGGCTCTCTATTAGTGAGTTGGAAACTATCCTTTCTGAGGTAGAGTACGTGGTCAACTCTCGTCCTCTTACATACATTACTGACAGCGACTCCGAACGGGCGCTCACCCCATCTCTTTTTTTAATTCCTCACCTACAAGAAGCAGAAGTTGTTCTAGAAGATAAAGAACTGCCAACTTGCAAAGACTTTGCAGAAGAAGCTCGAAAGAAGATAGAGCTACGGTGTAAGCAGGTGGCAGCATTTAACATCGTGGAATTTTACCCCCCCCCCCCCCCCCCCCCCCCCCCCTGAAAGAAAGCTGCTTCCCTGGGAGTGTCGTGATCTCCATAGAGATCGCGTATTTTTATTTATTTGTGTTAATTTAAAAATATAAATAAGGGAGTCGAGTCTTGAATTGACACTTGAAAGAAATTGTTTTATACTTTTATTAATATATTAAAAATAGTATAATATCGAAACTTAAGTTCAAGACAAATATTTTGCATTTCATTTAAGCGTGTGAGATAAGACTCTTCTTGGATTATAGGTACAGTTTGATCCGTATCACAATTATGATACTCGTTATAACGATTGTTAATAATTTCCTTTCCTGAGGAGAACGTCTCCGTGGAGTATGAAGCGGTTAGCGAATTCGCTGAATTAATATTTGTTTCGCATTCCCGATTATCGGGTGAAGTCAACATTTGAAGAAGTTTATTATTCTGAAGGTTCGCGGATACATTATTAGGATAGTTGATATCTCTGCCCTTACTACTCTCGACACTATTTTCAGTAATATTAATGTTTATATTAGCTCCATTCTCGGAGTTTGTCATATTATTTTGACAAGTGTCTTACGAGACATCACTGTCACTCAACGGTTCAATGTTATTGTTTTCGGAACCTCCCGTTTGGTTACCATTCTTAGTATCGATACTTACAATTTCCTTCGTTTTACGATTTTCTACAATCTTTTCTCCTACTTCTTCACGTTGGCGAGTTATACCCGATAAATCGGTCGTTTCATTATTACCATGTATTTGATCAAACTTTACTATAATTGACTCTCGAAATTCGAGTTATTGTTTTAGTGTTAATGAAATAGTATTATCAATTAATAATTCCCCTTCTCTTCGGGCTTGCTCAGACTTTAAAAATTTCATGACTTTCCTTATCTATTCTTCCATCTTTTATATTTTAGAGATTTAATATAATATATAATACATAAATAAAATTCTCACAGTTTGACTGAATTTACGTTTATAATAGATTCTAAGTCGTAAGTGACTACTGCGAGCGTATACTTTCGTCAACTCTGTGTCTATTTTTAATAAATTTTTACTAATTTTTTCAATTAAATATCTTACATAGCGCCACTGGCATCAGTAAATACTTAAAGTAAAATAAGCAGGATAAAAATTTAAATTTTACGGCTCCACACATGATAACACACGTTGGTCAATACGCAAGGTCCCAAGTTGATAATTTGTGAGCCCCACGTTGGGCGCCAATGTGCGAGGTCCTCCTTCTTATGACGGGGGGGATTAAATTAATATAGAATATTTACCTCTTTCCTCACAAAGACCTTTCCCGGTCGTAGGACTTAATCCAGATACTTGAGCAATGAGATCTAGGGCCGGGGTTGCCAAATTTAGACTTTCGTCCGCCTTTGGACTTGAACCTTGCTCCTTGGACTGATCCTTGACACCTGGCTTTCTTATCTAATTTAGATAATCATCTGGCCAGATAATATCAAATCAAAACCAAGTCCTTTCATATTTTTAATTATTTTTAGTTTTAGCTAGCCCTCTTGTTCGTTAAAACATTGTCGTATTCATTTTAATTTTCTTTTTCTTGTGTGTAAGAAAGTGAGATCATTAATTTCAAAACTAGCCCTTCTGCTTATTTAACATCGTAAGTAATTCTCTTTTTCTTCTTGTACATAATTTTATTTTTTTTAACAGTGGTACTCATTTCGATTGTAAGAGAATAATGCCCAAGGCTTACAAAGTAAAACTTTAATAATGCGAATTTTGATATTTAGTGTTCACATCGACCTATGGCCAGTACTATGAACATAACATTATTTTGATGATGAATAATCTTCAAAGTTTGCGCATTAATAATATGTACCTATGGAATGTTCATATGTATGCAGATTTATTATTTTACGCGTAGAAATATTTGCTATATTTATATATTTCAGATGTTATCTTTTTTTTCTTTTTCTTTTTCTTTTTAAATAATTCGAAAAGTAAGATTTCGTAATTTCTAGATTAAAATTATAAATATAGTAATATATATATATTTTTTTTTTTTTTTCATTTTCAATTTGTCTTAATATTTACATGCCTTATATGCGTATATGTTTAATGAAATTTGCTAAATAAAAATAGACCTTCCGTTTTCCTGAAGTCCTTACATTACATTTTGAGAATATTCGTATTAGTAAAAGTGACCTTTTTGCAGTTTGTAGTTTTTTTAATCCCTTCCTAATTTTGTTTAAATGCGCAGTTTACTTAGGCCCTTTTTGCCTATAAAACTCGACAATTATTTAACAGTAACAGTATGAACATTCCAAGTTTCATTAGGACCATCTTCAAACAAACAATCAAACATCGTGCCATTTAGTCTTTAATGAAAAACTCATTAACGTTCTTTCAATAATGAGTTAGTTAAAAAGAGTGGATCTGAGTGGTGGATAAAAAGGAAACATTTTATCTCTCAGTTGGTACTGGTAGGACAGCTTTATTTGTTTTATTTTTCTGAATAGTGAATGGTGGTTAACAGAACAGTAAGGGTGCCATAGTAATAGGTACCCTATGTAAACACTAATCATCAAAATTCGCATTATTGAAGATTCTGTAAGTCTGGGCATTATCCTACTAGTGCAGAATCTGTGTTAATTCTAGTGCCAATCGAACTGGGACACTCTGTTCCCTGTAAATATTTTAATGGAATAAACATAAACATATTACCCTTACATTCTGTGTTATAATAATACACTGTTGTGTATATTATACCTATAAATATTTTTATTTATGACACGTTTACAATAGTTTGAATGATACTTTTTGCAGATGAGTGGTGGTAGAAAACGCAGGTTTAACCAAGATGATATAAACATTATTAAAAAATTCTTATAAGCAATAGGGATAACATCGTTAATAAAGAAACGAGAAGGATAAACTTTCCCTCTAACGCTTGTTGGGATAAAGTTAGCCAAGAATCACCTTATAAGATTTCATCGAAATATCTTTATTGTATGGTTAATGAAAACAGGTACAATATCGCCGATGACTTGGAAATGAGTAAATCTCAGGAAAAGCTCGGCCCAAATATTTTAAAGAACTCAAACGATGATTTGACTGACGAATGTGATCAAGAAATTGATAAAACGTTACCATCACTAAATTTTAAAATTACTGTTTCACCCGAAGAGCGGCGTAGCATAGGGGGAAATTTCATCGACTATCATGAGAAAGACCGAACTTCACTAAAAGAAACCTATAGCATTTTAAAACCATACAATTGGACGGAAGTCATGAATGAACATTTTTATGAACTCACGACGCTTTCTTGTACTCTTGTCTTTAAACGCTGTAAAATCTATGAAAGCAAATCTGCCATGAATTATTTATCGCTTAATGCTATTTGCAAAATTTGTGATAGTAAACTTAATGGAAGAATTCCATTAACACCAAAAGAAAACCGTAGAGTGATTATTGATTGTAAATATACAAGAGAGTTCAGGCAGTGGCGTAAATAGCGCCCCCGCCACCCCCGCGGTGCGGGGGGGGGGGGGGGGGGGGGGCGCCTGCTCTAGGGGGCGCCGTAAAATGAGTAAACAATGATATTTATAATAATAAAAACTGTGGGCGGAATTATTTTATTAATTTTTTTTCGGGGGGGGGGGGGGAATAATAAATAAGAGAGATAAATAAAATAAAGAGTTTAAATTATAAAGGTGAGAATGTTATGTTTTAACAGCTCAGTTTGGTTTTCAACTTTGGTGTCACTCTATAGCTATAACTATATGTGCAAGTTTATCGGAGTCCCGTCTTTCATTTTGGACTGGTAGGAAAACTATGCGTTTATTACAACTAAAAGTTATCTTATCTTATCTTATCTGGTATTAGCTGTACCTACTAGATAAGGAAGTACATATTTTCGAAAAGTCTTTGCTATATTATATATTTCTCTGTCTTTCTTATTCCCCCTTACTTTTTTATCCCTATCACAACCTCTTTTTATTTAGTTTCTAACTCTTTTCTTACCTAGCTTATTTCACCTCCCTTTAGAGTTGTTATCTATTCTACCCTTCCCTTTCCCTTATTAGGAATTGCAATCTACCTATTAATAAAATACAGTTCAGTATCAGTTATAGCTCTCGTGCGAAGTGGTTGTTGTCAAATCCTTTTAATGATTTAAAGACAACTGAACATATTTCAATAAATTGACAATAAGGTAAATTCAATAAAAACAAACAACTTTAACTTCAACTTGTCCTCCTTTCTTGACACTCCCAGCCCAGAAAAGTAGGAGCACCACTTGCGACGTCCTCTTCCTGTTCAGGAATCTCAAGCGGGTAAAGACGTTGTATGGGGCGCAGGTATTCCCCATTTTTAGTCTTCAACTTCACTACCCCGAATATTTCGAATTGAATTTGGCGATAGGCTCTTCGAGGTGGAATAAGCTCTTCATCATTAAGACTAGATGGTATATATGTAAGTGGTTGGTTGTTTAATACTGCTTCGCATTCACAGAGGACCGTCGACATTTCCCCTGCTGTTATGGACGCTTTTCCTGGTGAGCGCCGCAAGAGATTTTTCACTAACCCAACCAAAGTTTCCAACCAACCTCCCCACCACGAATCGGTGGGAGGATTGAAAACCCACTGAATCCTCCTATCATTACTTTCATTAGCTACTGTCCCCCTCTCTATCGCTTTAAAGGTATTGTTAGCCCCGATAAAATTTGTCCCATTATATACATGGCCATACATAGTTCTAGGTCTCCCTCGCCTTGCGATAAACCTTTGTAACGCTAATAAAAATACTTTAGTTAAAAGTCCTAATGGTACTAGTTCTAAATGAACTGCCCCAAACTTAGCACATCTGAATAACGCTAGCCACGCTACCTCAAACACTAGGATCCCTTGTACCCTATCTAGTAGCAGTGCAGCTGGTACACCCTTTAATCCTTTTGCTTTTATAACAAACGGAGACAGTACACATATTGGGTCAAACAATTTATATCCAAAAGACAAAATAACCTTTTTTGTAATGACGACTAAATTTAAACTTGTTTTCTTAACCCAATCTAAATTAACACTTAATTTATCTAATTCTTTGTGCCATCCAACTCTTAAGACCGATGTTTTGTCTGTATTTTCCTTTAACAACTTAGCTGTAGCCCCTCTTAGCCGTCTTCCAGCTAACAACCTATTAGATGGTAATGGTGGACTATCAAGGCTCCAAGGAAAACTAATTTCAAAACTACCATCCTCTTTTCGCACGATTGTCCTCAAAAATTCTTCTTTAGTGGCAATTTCCACTTCCTTTTTAGACTTCTGTTCCCCTGGATCCTTAATTCCTAACAAATCTAAATGTTTATTTACAACCCTATCTGGATATTCTGCGCTTTGCTCTCCCAGATACTTTTTTACATTCAATTCGATTGACTTACTTTCATACTTTTTACTATATTCTTTTGAGGATTTCAATAAATCCTCTCTTCCAAATCTATCCTTCAGACTCGAAATGGCGCTTTTATAATGTTCTCCCCCAGGTGGGAAACTTTCAACTACCTCCCTAGCTCTAGAGTTGGGGACAGTAGCTAACAATAAATACTGAAACTTATCATCATCACTCATATCATGGTCGTCATCAATTTTTTTAAATTGACCCCAAAATATTAGCCATTCCTTAACATCCCCATTAAATCGGATGAATTCAATTTTGGGTAGTTCGACGGTCCCTCTGACTGTGGATTTTGAGCTGGTGGAATGATGTTTTCTAAATAGCTTTTAACCTTTAGATACTTGAGTAGGTACTCCTCCGCAGAACTTAATTCTGTTTCCAAATCATTTTCGGAAGCATCCTGAGTCAACATTCCCTCAAATATCGCTAAATCTAACGCCTTAATCACTAAGTACCTTTCATTCAATGCAGTTGACAAGCACCTTATTGCTGTGACGTCTGGAGGAACGATGGCCGCTACTTGCTCCATCTTCGTCATTGTTCTCGTTAGAATGGCCCGATTTGCCTTTCTTGATTTCTTCTGAAGTTCCATCTTTAACTTCTTAATATTCGCCGTCCATTATTGACACGAATTAATTCTTGAAATATTTCTTCAAAATTTTTCTTTACGAAAATATCACGGTCGCCACAATGTCAAATCCTTTTAATGATTTAAAGACAACTGAACATATTTCAATAAATTGACAATAAGGTAAATTCAATAAAAACAAACAACTTTAACTTCAACTTGTCCTCCTTTCTTGACAGTTGTATTTTTTGTAGTGATTTTTAACTTTTCTTTAACTAGAAATCTCTGCTATTTTTTATTTATTTCTTATTGAACGTTCAGTTATTTTGTGCGTAACAATAAATTAGTTTGCTGAAGAATTCATTTTAAAAGGTATAATACACATATGTGTATATTTCAGACTATTTTGTAGCCGACGGGACTCCAGGGGAGCCCCGTCAGGACAATTTGTTAATACATAACTCAAATATCTCATCGTTATCTTCCTCCTCCTCCAGTAGCAATCATATTTTAATTTTGCTTCCGATGAGCTTACCGAAGGTAACGGAAGCTATGCGATCGTAGTAGAACGCTCAATTTTAAAAAACGGGGGAAAATTAAATAAATTTAACAACAATAATTGGTTGAAAAGCACAACAAAAAAATCGGTCCGTACAACTCAGACAAACTTTCTCATATACCTACGAGTTCATAATTATTTAGCCCAGTGTTTTCCATTTATTCGTTTTCTATTGAACATTTCATCAAAATTTATCACAAAAATAACTTCTCCTGGTCAGGGAATCGAACCCGGACTCTCTCCCTCCGCGTTTTAAGCTATTTTCTCAGGAACTAGATTTTTCCCGGGAAAACGGCTTATATCGTTAGATTCGTGTTTAAATGGGTTACATTTTAGAATTTCTTTTAATCAAAATCGTCGAAACCGTTTTCGCGAAATAATTTTTTTTTCTACGTTTTTTCAGAGTTTTTGGGGGGTAGCGTAGTAAATTTGGAGCTGAAATTCATTTCATGATTTTGCCTCGTGGTACGATTTATCTGAACACGTATGCCAAATTTTGTCAAAATCGGTCCAGTAGTTTAGGCTCCAGGTGTAACACAGACGACAGACGGACATTTTACAATTTTTTTTGGACTCAGGGGACCTCAAATCGTGTAAATCCATCATGATCTCAAAATTTAATTTTCGCGCTATCACAATACTTTCTATTTATATTAGAAAGTATAAAGGTTGAAAAAGAGGGGGAAGGGTAGGGTAAATTTTGTATGTGAAAGCGGGGGGGCGTATTTTCAAAAGCTGCGGGGGGGCGCCGGAGTTCTTAGTTACGCCACTGAGTTCAGGTCTTGTCGTGGGGGTTTAAAAAGGACAATCAAAGGTGAGAGGAGGCAGTGTTTTATAAACAAAATGATAAAAGAAAATTATTCAGCTTCATTTATCCAAAAAGAAGGAGCGTCTAAAGTTATGGAATTTGGGGATTCAATACCGCCTCATCTTCCTACTCTAAATGCGTTAAGAGTTATGAAATACAAGGCAAAAAAACAAGATGAAGTGAGTGAAGACCCAATAAAATCTATAATAATTATGAAGATGTGTGAACCTTTTAAGTCCACAATAAGAGAAATCAGTTATGACAAATTTTGTGTTCACTACTATACACCCGGTCAGCTAAACATCTACAGAGCGTATACCGCAAAACATTCAATAACAACAATTTCAGTTGATGCTACCGGGGGTATAGTGAAACCTATTGACTTTTTATACAGACAGAGTAAACATATATTTCTTTATCAAATCGCTGTACATGATGGTAAAAATCAGGTTTCAGTAACTCAAATGGTGTCAGAGGCACATGCAGGTATATTAAACAACCACAACGACGGTGCTTCTTCTTTTTCGTAGCAAGCCTCGAATATTTGGTTCTATCAGTTGCACAACCTGCAGTCGCTGGAAACTGGGAGGTTACCCAAACGCAGGTTATAAACAGATAATTATATAAAGTTCGCGCTAATACATTTTTATTACGGGAAAATACGTTTTTAGTGTGTGTTTACATTTTATTTAAAAGGGGAGTCTCTTCAGGACTTCCCAACGTCTTATGGCAGAAGAAGCAAGAGTCCAAACAAGCGAAAAGACACCTACTGCTTTTAAAACAATCGTAAATAAAAATAAAAACGTTAAGTGCTACGAGTGCTCTCAAATCGGACATTATGCAAAGTCGTGCACTAAGTTCTGTCGAATTTGCAAAAAGAAAAATCATGAAGAAAAGGACTGTTTTTTTTTTCGAAACAAAACCAATGTGAGTAAAACTCAGAATGAAAATAAACCAAAACCGAATGGAAAACTAGCTTTCCTGGCGGAAAACGGTGGATTATTACCTGACAACAACAGATGGATACTGGACTCAGGATGTTCCCACATGACCAAAGATAAAAACAAAATTGTTAATTATAAAACGGACTGTAAGGAAATTGGTGTTGCTAAAAAGGGTTCTATGCTTGTGTCAAAGGGAAAGGGTACAGTGGAAACAATAAATTATGACTTTATTATATATATATATATATATATATATATATATATATATATATATATATATATATATATATGGTTTTATTAAGTGTATTCCCAGTTTCATATGTACAGTGACAATGTGTAATGTTACATTTAGAATTATTAAAAGAAAACTTTTGACAAAAGAAGACTCATGAGAGGGAATTTACAACCCTGAAGAAGCCATAATGTGATGGCGAAATATAGCAATTTTTAAAGAAGAGCGGAAGTTTTTTATTTTTATTATATTTAATATATAATAAAAGTTTAAAAAATTAAAACCCTAAAAAAGGCCAAATTTCTCAAGAAATTTCTACAAAAAAATAAAGTATGACTTGAAAGATGTGTTATAAGTGCCAGACTTAACAACAAATCTCTTATCAGTGTCAGCTATCACTAAGAATGGTGGAAGTGTAATATTTAAAAATGGAAGTGTTAAAATCATGTATGGAGAAACCATTGTTCAGGAGGGAAGAAAAAATCACCAAGGGATATATGAGGTATGTCTAAAACATAATATTAAAGAAAACACCTACTTGACCTATGAATTAAAATGCACTAGAGGGGACAAGAAAAAAATAAAAATCATTAATGCCAGAGATGATTATATTACTCAGCAACAATAACAGCAAGACTCCACCTCTAACAGAAAAAAACTCTTTTAAAAGTAAAAATAAAATCATTAACGCTAGAGATAATTGTGATATACTTGTAATATTTATGTTATTTATAATATTATATTTGACAAGATGACATGACAATGTTCACTTGATAAATATTAAATAAAGTTATCTTAATAAAACCTAATAGTGTTCGTTAGTGTAACTTGAACATAACATGGCGCAGTTCGGTAATTGAGAAAATACAATACCATATCAAAGGTAAGAAACAAAAGTGATATATAAATTAAATAATTTATTAATGAGAATAAATGACGAAAACAAGAGGGCAAAGAAAGAATGAGAAGGAGGAACCAGATTCCCTAGAAAAACTAGAGGCCCGATTTGCCGCAGAAATAAGAGAGCTAAAAAGCACCATCGCCCTGCTGATAAGCACAAAATGTTGTAGTGCTGGTACCTGTAAAACAAGTGGTGACACGGAACAGTGTCTCAAGCTAAGTAGTGGCATTCCGGCTCCTGACAAGTTGATGGAAGAGTCGTCTTTTGGACAGTACACAGATTGGCGGCATAAAGTAGAAAATTATTTTACGTTGCAAGGTTTAAAAATAAAAGATAGAGGACAAGTGACCATTTTACTTGCGTCCTTTATGGAGCAAGCCATGTCGGACGTACTAAAAATAGTCCTTAAAATTGACAGCCTTGCAGAGCATAGAGCATGTGCCATTTTAGACAAAATTGAAGGGTACTTCAAAAAGAAAGAGAACGTAAGGGGTGCGACGATCACTGTTCTTACAGAGGAAGCAAGAAGAAGGTGAGTCATTTTTTAATTTTTACCGGGAGAAGGTAAAGTTGTTCAAGCTCAGTGATCCATGTACTCACTGCTATGAAAAATACATTATGGACCATCTGATCGAGACTCTTTACGATCCAGAAATTAGAAAAAAATGTAGAGCGGTGTCAGCTTCTGCGTCTTTAAATGACGTAGTCATGCTGTGTGAAAGGGAGGAAGCGGCATCTAAAGAAGAAGCACTACAGTCCAGAAAACGTGTTAGTGTTAATGCTGTAGGTCAGAAAATAGAGGAGGCCGGGGCTCAAAGCAAAAGGAGGTGTAGTCGGTGCAGCAACAATTGTCATAATACCTTAAAAGAATGCCCCGCGATAAATTCTACATGTAATAAGTGTAATACTCAGGGACACTACACTCGGTGCTGCAGGTCGCAGCGAGTCCAGGCTCTTAATGACGAAGCTAGTGAAGATGATGAAAAATTTAGTTGTTTGATAGTTAATGCTATTGAAAGTGTTAAAAAAACGAAGAGCTCACGCAACATCGAGGTACAGGTCAAACTAGGTGAAAATAAATGCTACTTGAAATACCAAGCAACACCGGATACCGGTGCAGAAGTTTCGGTGGCAGGAGAAGATTTTCTAAAGACCTGCAAATACCCGATGAAAGATATAAAGCAGGGTTCTGTGAAATTAGAGACAGCTAATTCATCAAGGCTGCAGGTGCTGGGTTTTGTCGAGTGCAGAATAAAATACGAACAAAACAAGGCCCAAACACGAATTTATATATGTAAAGGAGTTAAGGAGCTGTTGTTGGATAGATCAACAATGATGAGTTTAAGGATGATTCATCGAAGTTTCCTTAAACCAATAAATAGATTTCAAAGAAAGTGGCGAGAAGAAGCGAAAATATACGACCAGAAGAAAGCGGAACAGGAAAAGATAAAAAGATGTATTGATTGGAACACCAAAAGACTAAACGAATTAAACGTGGGCATAAAGGTATGGATTCGAGATTTCTTTACAAAGCGGTGGAACAGAATAGGAGAAATAATAGAGGTAGGAGAAAATGGGATGTATACAATTAAGTTACCCAGTGGTCGAGTGTATGAGAAAAACAGATTTATACGGCCAGCGGGATAAATAATAATAATAAATAAAATAAAACAATAATAAAATAAACATTAAAAAATAAATAAATATTCATATTTTACGATTTTGGTAGTATTCATACTACGGAACGATTAAATTTTAATTTAAATCAAATTATAATTATTATTAACTACGGGAAACAAACAGAGAAAAATAGACTCCAGCGCGGGGATTTGAACCACCGGCCTCTATATTTCCAGTATAACAGTGGTAATTCCTAACCAACTAAGCTACGCAGGAGAATGAATTTCCCTGACGTTAATGATACCTTGACCCGAATTTAAAGCTTTCAATTTTTCCACAAGTCTGAGAAGTCAACATTAATGACAAAGAACTCGACCGAGAATAACGCTTATAATTATGATTGAAACGCCTATTGCCAAGCTATGTCCCGCAGACGAACTTAAAAAATATATATATTTGAAGATATTATAGAAATAATAAATTTAAATCAGAAAAAAATAGATATGGAACAGGGGAATTGTAAGTGTAAGAACTTAGAACCGTTTCACGAGAGCTGTTAACAATAGAGAACTGTGTGACAAGACAATCGGAAAGGAACTGTTTTGGGGGATTTCTTTAATATTAGGATTAGAAGGGGAAGGGACTAGTAGGCTAGGGCTAGCCTGAGTTGTGTTTGTGTATGTGTTTCATTACAATATTACAATATAGAGGCCGGTGGTTCAAATCCCCGCGCTGGAGTCTATTTTTCTCTGTCTGTTTCCCGTAGTTAATAATAATTATAATTTGATTTAAATTAAAATTTAATCGTTCCGTAGTATGAATACTACCAAAATCGTAAAATATGAATTTCTAATTGATTGTACGAGGTACAGGTACTAATTGGGTACTTTATAATTATAAGCGTTATTTCTCGGTCGAGTTCTTTGTCATTAATGTTGACTTCTCAGACTTGTGGAAAAATTGAAAGCTTTAAATTCGGGTCAAGGTATCATTAACGTCAGAGAAATTCATTCTCCTGCGTAGCTTAGTTGGTTAGAGAGCTATACTGGAAATATAGAGGCCGGTGGTTCAAATCCCCGCGCTGATGTCTATTTTTCTCTGTCTGTTTCCCGTAGTTAATAATAATTATAATTTGATTTAAAATAAATAAATAGATAAATTAAAAAAAAAAAAAAAAAAAAAAAAAGAGATGAAAAGGGAGATGTGATATACTTGTAACATTTATGTTATTTACTAGCTGGGTACCCGTGCTTCGCTACGGAGTGCTATAATAATTAGATAAGTTGATAAACAACCATAATGAAACATTATAAATTATTTTACTATGAAAGAATATCTAGATTCTACCTCTCCCACCTATTTCTATACCCCCTCCTTTTTGATAAGCAAATTTTTAAATATCCTAAATCCCCCCCCCCCCTTAAGTAAAATATGACAAAACAATACATAAAAACTATTACTCTACTCTTAAAGATCTTTTGCATCATCAATGGTATTCATTACATTGACCCCGTATACATTACTTGTACCATACCCCTGTGTACCAAATTTAAATTTCCAAAATTCATGTAGGCTATCATTTTCCCCTTGCTTTGAAGTTCAAGTGGGCAAATTTTTATCGACATCGAACTAAAACTGTAGATTTGTATAAAGAACAACAACAAAATTTAAATTTCGAAAATTCATGTAGACAGTGACCTACCCCTTGCTTTGAAGGGAAAGTGAGTAAATATTCATCAAATTAGGATAAAACTGTAGATTTGTATAAAAGACATATACCCTCATACAGACACTCTTCTTTTTTTATAAGATATAGCTATATTTTTCCATTTTACCCCCTCCTAAATGAAAATACATATGACAGAACTGTACATAACAACAATTAATGTAATCTTAAAGAGCTTTTCAAAATCATATGCATCATAAAGGGTATTCAGTCCTTTGACCCCGTATTCATTATTGTACCCTGTTCCCTGTGTACCAACATTTAAATTTCGAAAATTCATGTTGACACTGATTTTTTCTTCCTTTGAAGGTCAAGTGTGCATTTTTTGATCGAGATCAGACTAAAACTATGGATTGTATAAAGAACATACACACATACGTTGACTTTGAGATATATTTTTCCATTTACCCCCCTAAATGCATGTAAAAACAATTATTGTACTCTTAAAGAGCTTTTCAACAGTATGCATCATGAAGGGTTTTCAACTTTGACATTTGTACCCTGTACCCCTGTGTACCAAAACAGAGATCTTCCCCTTGCTTTGACGGTCAAGTGAGCAAATTTTCATCGAGATCGAATTAAAACTGTTGGTTTGTATAAAGAAAATAAACACACTCACACATAGGTTGACTTTTATAGATATAGATATACATTTCCATGTTACCCCCCTCCTAAATAAAAATATGACAAAAACGTACTTAACAACAATTATTGTACTCTTAAAGAGCTTTTCAACGATATGCATCATGAAGGGTATGCATTACTTTGACATTTGTACCCCGTACCTCTGTGTACCAAAATTTTGACCTTCACCTTGTTTGGGAGAAAAGGAGTGTAAAAATGCACCAAATTGGGATAAAACTGTAGATTTGTATAAAAGACATTCTCTCATATATACTCTTATTCTTTTATTTATAGATATAGCTATATTTTCCATTTTACCCCCTCCTAAATAAAAATATGACAAAACTATACATAACAACAATTACTGCACTCTTAAATAGCTTTTCAACGATATGCATCACGAAGGGTATTCATTACTTTGACCCCGTATTCATTACTTGTACCCCGTACCCCTGTGTACCAAAACTTAAATTTCGAACATTCATGTAGACAGAGATCTTTCCCTTGCTTTGAAGATCAAGTGTGCAAATTTTTATCGAGATCGGACTAAAACTGTAGAGTTGTATAAAGAACAAATAAGATATAGCTATATTTTTCTATTTTACCCCCCTCCTAAATGAAAATATGACAAAAGTGTACATAACAACAATTACTGTACCCTTAAAGAGTTTTCAACGATATGCATCATGAAGGGTATTCATTACTTTGACCCCGTATTTATTACTTGTACCCCGTACCCCTGTGTACCAAAATTGAAATCTCGAAAATTCATGTAGACCTTGATTGTTTCCTTGCTTTGAAGGCCAAGTGTGCAAATTTTCATCGAGATCGGACTAAAACTGTAGATTTGTATAAAGAACAAACACACACACACACACACACACACACACACATACGTTGACTTTTATATATATAGATAATATTATATTTGACAAGATGACATGACAATGTTCACTTGATAAATATTAAATAAAGTTATCTTAATAAAACCTAATAGTGTTCGTTAGTGTAACTTGAACATAACAATAATGTACTTCTCAGTAACAGTAAAACTCCAATGTTTAAAACTAAAAATAAAATTGCTTGTGATACTAAGTTGTTTAAAATTAAAAATAAAATTAAATATAACACCGATTCCTTTAATAGTAAAAATAAAATTGATTGTGATACTAAGTTGTTAAGAATTAAAAATAAAATTTAATATAATACAGACTCTGAAGAAGAAAAAAATAAAGAACCATACGTAAACAATGTAAAACCAACCCTGACAGAAGAAGAAAAAGAAGAATCAGAAGATGAACCGTTCCATGGATTTGATTCAGAAAATGAAACTGATAAAAACAAAACTACCGATAAGAAGTTAAGTGAAGATGAAATACCAGAAACGAAGAAGAGTGACATTAATATCAATAAAAGACCATTAGGAAACGTGAAAACTCCAAAAAGATATGGTGCTGATTAATTTGTTTATTTTACCTTTGAAGAAGCTGTAACAGGCGAAGATAAAAGAAACTGGCAAGATTCTATTGAGGAAGAAGTTGAATCACTAATAGAAAATCAAACCTGGGACATAGTAAATATTGAAGATGCAGGAAATAAGAAAATACTAACATCACGCTGGATATTTAAAGTGAAGGACGGAGGTCGACATCGTGCTCGTTTTGTCATCCGAGGATGTGAACAAGAATATGGAATAACTTATGAAGAAACCTATAGTCCTGTAGTAATAAGTTCACGTGCTCTCAGAGTAATCTTCAGTATTGCAACTCAACGGGGAGTCTTCCTAAAGAAGTTTGATATAAAGACAGCCTTTCTGTACGGTGATATTACTGAAGACGTATTTATGTGCATCCCACAAGGATTTACTCAGAAAAAAAACAAAATCTGTATCAATTAAATAAAGCATTGTATGGTCTTAAACAGTCACCTAAACGGTGGAATGTAAAATTTTCTAACTTTTTAAAATCCAAAGGACTTATTCAATTGAAAACAGAAAAATGTATATTTAAATCACCAGACTCAACTGTCACACAAGCTATTTTCGTTGATGACGGGATTATTCTAAGTGACACAGAAGAAAAAGTTATTAAAATAGTTGAAGAACTTAAATAACAGTTTAAAATGAATGCCTCAGATAAAATTGGAACATTTGTTGGTTTTGAAGTAGAAACATTGCCCAATAGAATAACTTTAAAACAACAAAACTTTGCCGAAGTCTTGTTAGTCCGGTTTAAAATGAAAAACTCTAAATCATCTGAGACTCCGATAGATTCAAGTAAATACTTGAATATATTTTTTATTTTACACTTATTATTTAATAAGTGTGTGAAAAGGACCGTGGTTATTTTATTCAATAAAAAGAAACCAATTTTCAATATGTAATTATATTTTTCTTGAAAGCTTTTGTATCACCATTCCTTTCCAACCTTGTCATATGTATATGTCCATATATGTTTAATTTTAAGAGACCAGAATTCGTATATTGCATTAAAGTTTGAATTACAATCAAATTACTTAGACTTAATAAGATTTAATTATCCTAATTTTATAAATACCACCAAATGGTTGAACGTCGCTGGGTTCGAATAGATGTAGAAGAAGCTCGGCTATGATTAGTCCTCGAAGTGCTATATGAGTCCTCTTCGTACTGGATCCTTGAAGTTCGACCGGTTTACTGTCCGGCGGATGAAATATTTTAAGTAATTAAATGTTTAACTAAAATTTAAACGATTGACGATGAATTAAATTAAATGTACTTCCTTAGGAAGAACCTAATGCTTAAATTTATACACTGACTTGACTGAATTGCTAAAATTACTAGGGTAGTTACCCAGCTACCGACCTTAGCCGAATGAGTCGCTGGTCAGGGACGTGCGCTACGCACCCTTCGGTGTTTCCAAGCCGACTGCCTAGGCCACGTTCCTGGGTCCTATCCCTTCTCTCGCCCGTGACGTCAGAACGTGTCCTTGGACGAGTCTAGCGATGACCAACCCGTCCGAATTATATTTTCTCCAGTGGAACCTTAATTTTCTTCTTCTTCTCCAGGTCAAATTGGTCACTGACTTGAATGAAGTCCTTAGGTATCTGCCAAGTCATCTCAAGTCGATGATAATTTAAGAAGTCCCGTTTACCCGTAGGGTCCGAGAGTAAGCAGTCGAATCCTCTGGGGTTCCGAGACAATCGGGTGCCTACATCATGGTACCCGGTAGGGGGGGTGGCGCCAATTCAAATTGAAAAAGGATGAAAGTAATCCAAGATCCCCTAGCCCGTATAGGAGGAATCTCTTACATGCCTCCTCCGGCGTGAAATGAAAATTCCGCAGGAATTTTTATTTGTCTCTGCTGAAGAATCCTGCCTAAGTTTACATTTTGTCTCTATGTGTGGTATCATCAGCAAAAAAAAAAAAAAAAAAAAAAAAAAATCGATTAAATTAGGTAAATTTCAATCAATTTTACACCATCACCAACAACAACAAAAAATTCCTAAGTCATGTTACTGGTCCTGGTTTACTATCACATGTGTAACTAACCTAATAAATGATTAAAATTGATTAAAACAATCACATTTAAGAAACAAAACAATAAAATAAAATTTTACCAAGTTAGCTTTTAAAATCACAATAAGGTTTTCCTTTAATAGAAATTTAATCCACTTGGATCCATGTCAAATCAATCAGTCGTCACATCTTTAAATACAAGGAATACCTAGGCTTATAAACAAAAAATTTTTAAAATTTCTAACATCAACTATTAACTTAATTTTTATAAATTGGACAACCTACTAAGGTTCAAGTCAATTTTGCGTCAATACATAACTATTTTGGATTCAGGTCCAATAACCATATGGCAAATAATTTTAAAATTAAGCATCAACTTTTGTTGAGAACTAGTGCTGCCCTCTGGCCCTGACCGGTGTGGATTTGTGGAATTAACCTTCCTAGGAGAGGGAGGTTCGCCTTCTACGGTAGGGACTGGAGGTCGGTTCAGTACTCGCTACATAGTGTACCCGTAGTAGTCGTAGTAGTAGTAGTAGTAGTAAGGGGCAAGGGGGCGGGGAGGCCAAGCCTGGCAACTAGACTGCACTCGAGTCCTTTTTGCCAACCCCTGGTTTTTCACGTCCATCGAACCACCTCAGTCTTACCCTCAAGTCTCCTAGTTTGGGTGATAAAGGAGAGGATATCCTGCCACTTAAGTGTGACAAGTTCCTCCTCTCTGATAATCCCTGATCCTAAGGTGTGAAAACGTAGTCTCCCATGTCCTTCGCAAGCTCCCACCAGGTGGTAGGCTGTTTCCTCTTCTTCGCCACACACTGGACATGTGGGATCCTCTTCAATCTTTAATAGTGCCAGATGTCTATTTAGTTGACAATGACCTGTTAAGACCCCACCATTTTTCTTAGGTTGGGTCTACTCAGTCCCATGAGCCATCTGGTTTTCCCTTTATCTAGTGTACCCGTAAACAACACATATTTTATTCATGTAACATGTTAATCATTAATATAATCATTCAAATCATTTCTTTTTCATCAAACCATACCCAACATAAGTGTTTGGTCCTTTGCGCCTGATCCGAACTAGTAAACCGGATTCAGTTAAAATAAAAATCAATAATATCGTTATATATTTACAACTATCATAAAAATATTTATTTATGATCGTTCGTTCATTTCTTTACTAATCAAAATACACCGTAAATCAGTAATCAAGAAAAACATTTATAAAATCAATTAATTCAAGTGCGAATAGTGAAACTTTAATTTGCTCGTGGATTATAACTATTATAGTTGAAGTGTGAAGGACGTAGTTAGAAGTCAAGGAAGACGTAAGGGCTCATTCACACTGGGATTCCGGAATGCGATTCGTGTATGAGATTCAAAAAAGTATCAAGATTCAGTATCTCGGCGGCTTCTTTCCCCCACTTTTCCTAGCTTTTGTTACTGTCTTCGATCTTGTAACTTGAATAATATAAGTAGTTTTTGTATTTTTTTTATAATCTCGTATATTTTTCATTAAACAGTCAACAAAACACTCTGACACTCTCCTTCATGTCACATTTAATTTTAATAATAATAAACAAACCCAGAATTAATCACATTCTCCCGCGCCTTTAGTGAAAAAACAACAAATGGTCAATAGTATTAGCAAACAAATATTAAACTAAAATTTAAATTATGACCATAAAACAAACTCAACAAAAGCATTTAACAAACGAATAGTTAAATTACAGACCAAAATTTAAAATTTAAATTAACACGATTGGTCTTGTTTTTAAACAAACGGTTCATTGATTTTAATTTTTATACATTTAACTACTGGTCGACGGTAAGATCCGAACTTAGTCTTTATGTCTACAGATCGGACCTTGCCATCAGAGCCAGGGTACGTTTTTGTGACTAACCCCGTCAACCACACATTGCGAGGTTGGTTATCGTCGATTATCCGGACGATGTCTCCAATATCAAGGAAATCGTTGTCGTCTCTCCACTTCTTTCTTGTGGCGAGTGATGGTAAATACTCCTTGACCCATCACTCGCCACAAGAATCACTGTTTTACTTACAGAATTAAGGAAAGCGCAAAATGTCTCGAGATGATGATGAGGAACGAAGGAGGGAGCGTGAAAGAAGAGAAAAACAAGATATAGTTAAGCGGGATGCCTTACGTGAACAGGTTAACGCGGTTGTTAGTAATGAAAAGGCTCAAACTGAGGTTGAAGTCATGGATTCCGGAAAGAAGTATAAAGATAATGTTGAAAGAGTTGAAGCAGCTGTAGCTGAAAATATAAAAATGAAAAGTCAAAATACAGAACTAGAAGAACATAACAAACTATATAAGGAAACAATGACAAAAATTATTGAGAAGCAAATCATATTGGTGCCTGAAATTAATAGTTTGTCCTTAAATGCATTATCTCTACATGGTACTGGTGAGTTTAAAACAACTACCCAAATTCCAACTTTCTTTACAATTAGCTCAATTGGAAAATCCTATGTTCATACTGGTCCTGGTGCACAATATTTAGAAGCTACAGCAAGAGAATTAGGATTTGGAGTACTAAGAGCAGAGTTTGTTTTAAAATCTGAAGGTTTTGGTCATGAAATTAAATTTTCAACTAGTAATTTACCGTACAATGCGGAGTTTAAAACCGCTCAATTGACAGAAGTTGAAAGACGTGGAGCAAGCGATCGTTATAGTATGTTGATTTCTATTATTAAAACAATGGTAGACATGATTTTCTCATCCAGGGTATTACTTACTAATATTGATACGGTTCCTTTAACTGGACCTGCTGCTTACGCTGGTGATTTTGTCTCCTTATATAACATGTTACAACCAAAATTTGCAAATCAAAATAGAGCTGCATTGCCTGCGTTAGGTAGTTCTGATCCAAGACCCTATATTAGGGATCGATTGAGAAATGAATATGAGAGAGAAGATAATAGGATGCGATAAGGGAATAAAGTCTGCTTTTTCTAGAGATGTGTTTTTTGTCCGATAACTGTTGATATTCATCTGGGAATGATTCTTTCTGAGCTACTTTCAAGCATTCTAACTCTGCTGTAATCAGTTCCTCTGTCGTCAAGTAGTTGGTTGTTATTTTTGATGTTTTTGTTTGAGTATTTTTGATGAATCTCAACACCCAGGCCATTGTACCAAGTATTTTTCGATATCTGGAAAATCTATTAAATTCGAGAAAGAGGGCCACTTCTCTTATTACTAGGACAGCTCGTGATTTTACATCATTATCGTACAAGTGCTCATTAGAAGGTTCACCGCTAAATTTTGGCCACTCACTTTCATTCAGCTTTAGAAAATCTGGACCACTGAACCACCGATTGAGTTCACTAAATGGTTTACAGTTGCCGCGTGTTGCTTCGTCTGCCACATTTTCATGCGTCGGCAACCATCGCCAATCTTCTTTGTGGGTTATCTTTTGAATATCGTCGATTCTTCGAGCTACGTACTCTTTGAATTTCGTCTTGTCCGAGTTGATTCTATACCAAGTAATAGTTGAGTCGGTCCAGTAAACTGTTTTATTAATATGTATTGTATGTCCATCAGTAATAATTTTACTTATCTTAGCTCCTAAAACGGCCGCTTGTAACTCTAGTCTAGGTACTGTCACTGGCTTAACGGGGGCTACCCGTGATTTGGCAAATACAAAAATCGTTTCCACACGTCCTTCTGTGTCTACCAGTCGAAAATACGCAACAGCCGCATACCCTCGGTTGCTCGCATCGCAGAACACGTGCAATTGGACGTCTTCAATATTACTCAAATTTTTAGTGTAACCTCGCGGTACGGTCAACTCTTTAATTTTGTGTAGATCGTCAGTCAGTCTTCGCCACTGGAGTGTTAGTCCGTCAGAAATATGGTCATCCCAGCTGGTCTTTGATTTCCAAATTTCTTGCATAAGCATTCTCCCCTTCATGGTGACGGGTGATAAAAATCCTAGGGGGTCGAATACAGACATGATAATGGTCAATGCTTGTCTCTTAGTTGGATTTAAAGTGCTTTGGATAAGGTGTTGTTTATCCTTCAAAATGGCAGATTGAAAGATAAATATATCTTTTTTACAGTCCCATGTAAGACCAAGAACCTTTCCAATTCCAGGGTCAGGCTGAAGGTCTTTCCCAATCATGTTCTTAGCTCGCTTATTTTCCGGAATTTAATCCAAAAAATCATGACAATCATCATCATTTCTTTGGCTGGTTTGTTTCTCTCCTTCCCCCGCCACAAAAATCGTTGAGCCCATTGGTCTTCTTTTCGTACACTGACTTGGAGAAACATTTCTTGTATGTCAGCGACGAATGCTATTTTGTGCTGACGAAATGTAAACAGCAGTGAGATGAGGCTGTTAAATAAATCTGGTCCTATCAAAAGATTGTCGTTCAAGCTTTGCCCATTGGCTGCAGCATCGAATACAAATCTAAATTTGTCAGGTTTTCTTGGATTTGTTACGGGGAAGTGCGGTAAATACCATGTATTGTTATGTTCTTCGTTAACCTCAGCTTCCGTTAATTCTCTAGCGTATCCTTTTTTCATATATCCTTCTACTTGTTCGCAATATTGGTCACTTAGCCTGTCATCTCTATCCATCTTGCTTTCAACATATTTAAGCCGTTTCATCGCCATTCTCCTACTCTCTGGTAGTTTCGGGTTGTCTTGTCTCCAAAGAAGACCTACTTCCCAGTGTTTACTGTCAGTTTGTTTACAGGTTTTTTCCATTATGTCTCTTGCTCGTAAATCATCCTTCGTTATAATGTTGTAATCCATTTCTTGTTCGGGAAAATCAAAATTAAACATTTTTTTCATCATCATTTTAATTTCATCCTCTTCTTGATTTTCATACAAGTGTAAACTGAAGTCACTATCAACCCTACCATTGTATCTGTTTAGTCTTGTCGGTCCATGTACAACCCAACCTAGTTTTGTTCTTGAAGCGATAGGTACATTCTTTGGTCCTTGAATTACCTCTCGAGCGATGGTCAGATCGATATTATTTTGCCCTATCAGTAATCGAGGCCTTGTATCTGGTATGTTTTTAAATGGTACGTCCCGTAGATGGTTCCAAATTGATTTTAAATTAGTCATATTTACAGACTGAGTTGGTAATTTTAAATTCGAAATAGTTCTGGCGTTATGAAGAGTAAAGATCTCTTCTGAGTCCCCTTTAATTTTGATATCTAAAGCACATGATGTTTCTTCTTCATAAGTCTGTTCGTTAGTCCAGGAGATATGTATCGGTAGATTTTGACCTTTTAATATAAGTTCCTCAACTAAATTACTATCAATTAATGTAACGGTTGATGCCTCGTCCAATAAAGCATACGTATCGATTTTTATGTTATTTTTTCCCAACAAAGTTACAGGAATGACTCGAAGTAAAATTTTTAAATTTTTATGTTGATTACCATTTTGATGTCCCACAACTTCGGTATTTTCGCTTCTGTCATTTTCTTTATTATTAAATTTTGAATTATCTGTCAGTTCTTTAGTTTTAAATATTTTATCGTTGTGTAACAAACGATGGTGTTTCATTATGCAACCGTCTTTGTCACATTTCTCTCTAGAAGCACATTGACGTACTTGATGCATATCTTTCAGGCATGAAAAACACCTTTTCACTTCGTAACTAATTTCCATCTCTCATCCACGCTTAACCCTAAAAACTTTGGACAGTTTTCCCATTTCCAACACGATTGTTTGCAAATCGAGCAGGTTTTTGGATTTCCCTTAGCCTTCAAATCTTGTTCACCTAATTTTCTTTGATGCGCTGCAAGAGTGAAATCTTTATACCTCTTTTTATCATCCTGCCTTCCTTCTACCTGAGGTAATGGAGAGACATACGCAGCTGCCTCAGCCAGCTTAGCTAGCCAATCACTAAAGTCTTGTAGATTTAATAATTTTGATTCTCTATTTACGGCGTACTGTCCCCAACTTAATTTCATGTTGGCTGACAGCTTTCCAACTAATTCTTAGGAGAGAGGACATAGTCGAACTTTATTAATTAGTGTTTCTATTATGTGATCGGAACGGCCAAATCTTTGTTTTAAAATTTTTATTATTTCAGGGACATTATCATGGTAAATTAGAAGGGACTGCACTGCTTGTCTGGCCTTGTCTTATAATGATTTTTGCAATCGCCTTAAATTATCAAAATTTGAAATATTAAATTTTTCCGTGGATCTTGTATACGTCTCAATCCACAAAGGCCATTGTTCAACCTCCCCACCAAATATCGGTAAATCCTTAGATTTGTACCCAGTTATAAAAACATGTGGTGATGAACCAGTGGGTTGTATTGGATGTATAAGGCATGTCCCACACTGGATCCGCTCATCTCATCTCATCTCAGCTCAGCTCCGATCTTTCCGCTCAGGTCCGGCAGATTTCTGCACACTGCTTCCGCTCAGACCGCTCAGCTTAATGCAGTTTTTTTATGGCAGTCTTGTCTCAGTTATCCACTAGTGCTGTTCGACATGAGCAGAATTGGCTGATATTATTGATAGTAGTAGTAGTAGTGGTGAGGAAGAAGCAGTTATAATAGCTAAGCTACTTGCTGCTGAACAACAGACCAGGAAAAAAAAGACTTTGGGTGCAAGCGATAAATACAGCCAGAAATTAATGAGAGTTTCACACTCTATTTGAAAGGTTGAAACAAGAAAATAAAAGACTTTTGTTATTTTCGTAAATTACGAAAAATTTATGGAGCTTTTAACTGTGATAGAACCTGTTATAAAAAAACAAGACACCAAGTGGAGAAGAGCCATACCTCAAAAAGAGCGGCCGCCAGTAACTTTGAGGTAAGTTCTTTACTGTAGTTGGAGGAAAGAAGGCGGAGAAAGGGCACAGGCAGTCTGGTGCGCCTGCGCGAACCTTCCGCCTTCCGCAGCGTCCGGCAAAATATTCTCGGCGAGCGAAAGAGGTCGGGCTGAACGGAGCTGAGAGGACCGGAGCGGAGCGGAGCGGACGCAGTGTGTGGGTTATTATTTAAATACATGGGTTTTATTTTTTTCGTTAAAGTCTGAGCTGAGATGAGATGAGATGAGCGGATCCAGTGTGGGACAAGCCTAACACTTTCTTCTCCCTTTTTATTCGGGTTCACATTGTTCAACCACAATTTTACACTTTTCTGAGGGTCTGACATTTCTTTACACATATCATGTAAATTGCTCCTTGTTACAGAGCACCTACTGCTCCTACAACTACTAATACTGCCTTCACTTAGTAAACCTACCTGTAATTCTCGTTGTTGGTTTACTAGTTTACGTCGAGCTTCTATTTCAGCTCTTTCAGCTTCTACCTGAGCTGCAGCGGCTCTAGCTTCTACCTGAGCTGCAGCGGCTTTAGCTTTAGCCTCTGCTATCTCAAGTTGAGCCAGCTCGGCCAGGGCTCGGGACTCAATTTCAACTAATTGTCTCCGTTTCGAGCTCGAAACGGATTGTCTAGAATTATGACTCTTAATTGTTTCGACGGATTGGGTATTTTCTGCCGAGACCCCTGTCTCAGGTCTACGTGCAGAGTCACATCTAAGAGTGCCCTCTGCAGAGGTTTCTAGTCTGTCCCCTGTCTGAATAGAAGGCTCTCCCCCCATATCCACCTCATAGTCATCAAACTTCGCTGGAAGTTTTCCCTTATTTACCCTCTGGCTTTTTCTAAAAGACATGATTAAAATCTAAATCTCACCTATGTCGTCTTCTTTGCCCAAAGGACCAGTGTTACTGTCTTCGATCTTGTAACTTGAACAATATAAGTCGTTTTTGTCTTTTTTTTATAATCTCGTATATTTTTCATTAAACAGTCAACAAAACACTCTGACACTCTCCTTCATGTCACATTTAATTTTAATAATAATAAACAAACCCAGAATTAATCACAGCTTTGATCCCACTTTTATTATACACTAACATATATATGTATTTAATTTTTAAATAATTAATTATATTATATTTATTATTATATTCATAATTAACCTATTTTATTTAAAGTAAATAAAACAATTGAAAAAAAATATATATTAAATAATATATTACATTGATTTATTAATATATTTATATAATTAAAATATTTTATTTAAAGAAAATAAATAGCAAGAGGATTGAAGCAGAATGCGATTTAGAATCGCCTAGTCTGAATGGGCCCATATAGCGCAATGTATCATGAGCTGCTTTTTAAGATGAATTCTAAAAAGAATCGAGGCGGCTCACGGGGACGGGATACTCGATTTTAGAATCTCATACGAATCGCATACCGGAATCGTAGTCTGAATGGACATAAGCAAAATACATAGGCCGCCTGGTATCATTAGAATCTTCGATTCGTGAATCGCATTCCGGACTCTCTAGTGTGAATGAGGCCTAAGGGAACGCACATGGTCCCGCGCTTTCGTCACTCGCCCTCTCTACTAGCACACCACCACAGGCAACGCACTACCACCGCTCAGCTACACCCCTCAGTTCTGCACACCTGACTTCAGAGAGCCTCGCCGCCGCGCCGACTCAACACAGCGCAGACGTATCACCTTCAGATAAGCCTTATCTTTCTTTCTCTTTCCTTTTCATTCCTTAACACCATTCTTTCTTTGTCAACCACCCTACTAATTTATTCCATATTATTTATCTATTCCATTCTAGATGATCTCTATTTAAAATGAAAGTTTAAAACTACTCTCCCCTTTTTTATTCTTTGATTCAAACATTACGTATTAAAATAAAATAATTCTAATTCATTTCATTCAACATAAAAACAATTTTATTTCTCACTTTATAAATCAATTTGTAAATCTTAATTATTTTATTTCATACCAAATTTATCATGCCTGGAAACATTAAAGAACTTATTCAATTACGTACACAATTGAACAGCCAGCTTCAAAGGTTTTCTAATTTCATCCAAAATGTTCCGGGTGAAAACATACCACCTGAAATTAATGTTAGGTTAAGAAAAATAGAAGAATTGTGGGACAAATTGAAACAAATATTGAACTTAACAGCAATGATCCTACGCACCAAGAATACAGAGAGGAATTCGAATCATTGTACTTAAACAGTGTTGCATTAGCTGAACAGCACGCCAAAACATTAGCGAAATCCGAGCTACAAATTTCTAGTTCTTTAAACACACATATAAACAATAGTAAATCTGAAATTCCTCTACCTATTATCAGCCTTCCTGAATTCAGTGGCAAACTAGAAGAAGCTCTTCCCTTTTTCGTGCTGTTTGATTCTTTAATTAACAAAAAGGAGTCATTAACTGATACACAAAAACTATATTACTAAAAAACTGCAGTTAGTGGAAAAGCCAAAGAACTCATTAACAACCTTGAACTTATACCATCAAATTACACCGTAGCGCTCAATTTATTAAAAGACAACTATAAAAACACAAATGTAATAATAAAACACCACATTAAACAACTTCTTGACATCCCCAAGGTGGAAAAGGGAACGGCGGAAAACCTAACAAATTTGATGAATGAATAATCGCGTCATCTACAAATTTTAGATTCATTAAAACAACCCGTAGATATTTGTGTAAACATACACTCGTAATGTTTACGATCGTCAAAAAACTTGATCCATACACCCATGATCTATAGACAAGACAGTGAGCGGCAGACAAAATTCCATTACTGTCAGAACTCACTAACTTCTTAAAACAATGTATCTATTATCAAGAAAACAAATCTACTAACGCAACTAATCACAATACTAAATCTAATAATAACAATAACCATAATATTTTAAGTTTAATAATTATAATAATTCAAAGCAGTTGAAACCATACATCAACAAACATAATTCATCGAAACCATCGCCAACCAAAGATGAGACTAAAACTTATCTTGCTACTCGTCAAACATTTACCTGTTCACTCTGTAACTCCCAACATCACATATCAATATGCCAACAATATCTGTCTCTGTCGACTCAAGACAGAGTCAAGAATCTACAGTCGTTAAAACTATGCCTAAACTGTCTACGTGCAAGTCACAGTATTGATCAATGTAAGTAAGCGCTGTTCTCAAAGACATAATAAAAGCATACATGGATACAATATATCCTTAGTTACTTATTCCAAGAGTTTCTTAGTAAAAAGGTTACTACGTACAAAAATAATAACTTATTAAAAAATTAAAAATATAGAATTCAAATTATAACGCTACATTCAACATAAATTAGACAGTTTCAACATAAATTCAAATTATTTCTGTGAAAAATAAATTTTGTTTTATTTAAAGCTTTAGTAAATATATCAGCAGTTTGATTTTCAGAACTTATATAATTTATTTTTACTTCTTTTTTATTTACCAAGTCTTTTATAAAATGGAATTTAGTATCGATATACTTGGTTCTTTTGGTTTCAAAAGTACTAGCCATTTTAATAGTGGATTGATTATCCTCATACACAATTATTTTTAAAAAATCTAAGCATAATATTTCTTTAATTAAATTTACCAAAAATTTACTTTCACAAATGCAATCACAAAGACTAATATATTCAGCTTCTGTGCTTGAAATACTGACAACTGATTGTTTCTTTGATTTCCAACAAACTATATTTTTATTAAATCTAACCATGAATCCAGAAATACTCTTGCGATCTGATTCATTAGCAAAGTCAGCATCTACAAAAGAATCAATTATAACTTCTGATTTACCAGATCTTTTAAAACTTAAAACAAGATTTCTGGTATGCTTTAAATATTTTAAAACAGCTTTTAATTGATACCAAATTTGTTTAGAATAATTATTTTGAAATCTACTAAATAGATTCACTGCATAACAAATATCAGGTCTTGAGCCAAGCATTATGTACATTAAACTTCCTAATAACTCTTTATATTGTACATTCTCATCACAAAAATCTTCATGAACTTTATCAATTTCCCATACTTTAGGAATTACTGGAACACTACTTGGTTTACAATCTGCCATTCCAAATTTTGATATTACTTTATCAATTAATTGTTTTTGTGATATATTAATACAGTCATTTTTAATCTCTATTTCTAATCCTAAAAATTGAATTGTTTTATCAGTACTTTTAATTAAGCTCATTTTAAAATGTTTTGAAAGGTTAACAATAATTTCATTTAAAATATTAAGACTATCTGACATTCAAATTAAATCATCGACCCAGATTAACAAAAAAATATTATCTTTAAAATAGATACATGGGTCTACCATTGATCTTGTAAATTTGAGATTAACTAAATGTTCATTCAGACAATCATCCCAGCACTTTGGTGATTGTGGTAAACCATATAAGGATTTTTTCAGTTTACATATCTGACCGGGTGGACAGTTCTTAAGACCTTTAGGAGGACACAGTGTACAACATGTACACTGGTTTTTTGAGGCTACCATAGAGAAAGGCTGTCTTTACATCTAACTGGACTAAATGAAAGTTTTGTTCAGCAGCAATAGCAAGCAACGTTCTTAAAGATACCATTCTAGCAACAGGTGCATAAACTTCTTCGCCTAGACGATTCACTTGAAAACCTCGTGCGACCAGTCGAGCTTTCTTTTCTGGTACATCTGACTGTTTCACTCTGAACACCCATCTGGAATCAATAACATTTTCATTTTTAGGTTTGGGAACAAAGTCCCATGTACGGTTTTCTTTCAATGATTGGAGTTCCTCCAGGATAACAGTTTCCCATCCTCCTTGTTGTATAGCTTCTTCGTAAGTAGTTGGGACATCTGACAATAAACATCCTGTCGATAGGGCCGCCATAAGATCCATTTCAAAATCATCAAATCGAACAGGCATCCGTTTTTCTCTATCACTTTTTCTAGTTGTAAGCTGGTTTTCCGGGGGTAAGAATACTTGATTTTCATTCATTTCATGGGGAACATCAGAATTAATGGTATACTGTTATCATAATTAATTTCCACATTAGGATCAGTATAAGGATAGAAGCTTGGATTTTTACTTGTTTCATCAAACACTACACTTTTAGCGGTGACAATTTTTCTATTAATACTATCCCACAGGAGATATCCGTTAGCAGTATAGCCAACCATAATGAGAGTTCTACTCCTTACATCAAGTTTTCCATGTCTATCTTCAATTGGTATATGTGCAAAGGCTTTGCTTCCAAATACCTAAGTCAATTTTTCTATCAAACCATATTTCAGCAGGAATATTTTTACTTTAGTCAAGCGCATTTGTTAATCTATTTTTAGTTTGAATTAGTTTTGTGTTTATTGGCAACACTGATTGCCCTTACTTCGTTCGTTGGCTCTGTAATCGGGTTATATGAAAATTATACTGTTCGTTCTTTTACATCTAAATGTGTCTATTTCTTTCTTCGCCCTAACAATAGGTTATGGGCCCAGTAAATTAATAGTTCTGAGAGTAAAGTTAGTAAGTTGTGTCTGGTATTGATGTAAGTTTTTTTCTCTTATTCGTAGCCATGGCGAGTGATAACATGGGCGGTATTTTCGGAGCCAACCCTAAGTTTGATGGAACTAACTTTATTAGTTGGCGATTTCGTTTAAAATCGGTATTAGAATAGAAGCGAAAGGTTTGGACGATTACCTGATTCAGTCCCCACCTAGTATAGACGATGTGAAATACGAAGAATGGCGCAGGAAAGATGCTGTTGCAAGGTCAGTCATTTCTTGTACTTTGGACGATGCCCAAGTTGTTTTACTTTTAAACTGTAAAACTACTAAAGAAATGTGGTCGTCCCTGATTGATAGATTCGATGCGGATAATACCAGAAAAAAGATCGAAGCTCAATATGATGTAGGGCGTATCACCATGAAAACAGACGAAATATGGAAAGAATACCTGTTACGTGCCGAGAAGATGCTACAGAATGCCAGAGTGGTTGGTGCTTCAATCAGCTATGAAGAATTTTTAATATCTGTAATTAGAGGACTTCCATCGAGCTACAACAATATAGCTAGATTATATGACAATATAACTCCCACTATTGGTGATCTTAGACGATCTTTTCTGATGGAAGAAGAGAGGGATAAAGGGGCCTCTGGTAGTATACAGCCGGCTAATGCCTTTAAAGTTCATAATCATAAGTTTATTAATAATAACAATACCAGTGATAAGCAGGATGGAAACAAAAGATGTTTTATTTGTGGCCGCAGTTCTCATATTGCTCGAAATTGTTATTCTAACCCTAGAAACAAATATAAGAGAGGAAGAAGGCATCATGTAAAAGTAGCTGAAGAAACAGGTGTTGAAGCAGCTTGGAAAGTAAGTGAAAAAAGAAGTGCAGATGAATGGGTAATTGATTCTGGTTGTACAAGTCATATGGTTACTAGTAAAGATTTGTTGACAAATTATAAGAAACAAGATAGAATCGTTCAATTAGCTGATGAATCAAGTTTAACATCTGATGGAGTTGGTGAGCTAAAGATAAATAGTAATTTAACTGTTGACAATGTCTTATTTGTGCCTGGATTAAGAGGTAATCTTCTTTCTGTTTCAAAATAACTAATAATAACAAAACAGTTCAATTTGATAATAAACAATGCCTGGTATATGATTGTAATGGAAACTTGTTACTTAAAGGCCATCGTTCTGGAGATTTTTATGTTTATATTAAAGATGAAAAGGTTTTAAAAATTCAAGATAAAAATGTTGATTTGTATCACAGACGTCTTGGTCACTTAAATTTTAAGTATATGAATCAAATAGTATCTAATAAAATGGCCATTTTCAAAGACTTGAAAATAACTAGCAATAAACAGCCATGTTTAGTTTGCGCTGAATCAAAATATAGTAGGAAACCTTTCTTAGAGGTTATACCTAGACAGTCCAAGCAACTGGGTGAACTCCTTCACATGGATTTAATTGGCCCCCTTCAAGAAGTATCACTTGGCGGATCTAGATATGTATTAACTATTGTTGAGGATCATTCTCGCATGATCTTTGTCAGATTTTTAAACAGCAAAAATGAAACTTATGATAGAATAGTTGATTTTTTAAATTTCATATCAAACACTCTAAATACTAATGTTAAATATGTCCGATCTGATAATGGCACAGAATTTGTCAATGGAAGAATAAAAAAACTGTTTTCTGAACGCGGGATTATACAACAATTGACATATGTATATTCACCTGTCTCGAACGGCATTGCAGAGCGAGCTAATCGGTCAGTAATTGAAGGAGGGAGATCATTGCTTATTGACTCTGGTCTTCCAGTTAAATTTTGGGCTGAAGCTGTTGGTACAGCTGTCTACATTAAAAACCGTACCCCAACAAAGATCAGTGATACAAAGACTCCATTTGAACTTTTTTATAATAGAAAACCAAATTTAAGTCACTTAAGAGTATTTGGTTGTTTATGTACATATTGGGTACCAAATGCACTGAGAAAAAAGCTAGATCCAGTTTGTGTAAGAGGAATATTTGTCGGATATTCTATTCAAAGAAAAGCTTTCCGTGTTTATGATGCAAAAAAGAATGAAGTTATTGAATCACGAGATGTCAAGTTTTTTGAGCTGACTCCTGGAGTTATATTAACTGCAAATCAGAGTGGTAAACACAACAAACCTTATATTTGTTATTTTGAAACTGACAGAAGTGATGAAGATAAAGTCTCTGATGATAGTACTGCTACTTCAGAAGAAGGTCTCTATGAAAATTCAGAAAAGGAGGAAAATAAAAATGAAGAAAAAGTTAGTAGTAAAGATCAGCTCCAAGATTCACAAGCAAAAGATAATGATCAGCATTTATTAAATAATCCTAATGTCAATAATAATAGCGGCGGCTAAGAAGTTGCATGAGGGTAAACCTGGCGGAAGAAGGCTTAGAGGACGTCCTAGGCTGAGATGGCTCGATCAGGTGGAGGATGATCTGAGGACGATAGGGGTTAGGAGATGGAGGGCTGTTGCGCAGCAGCGGGACCTCTGGAGAAGCGAAGTGCTGCAGGCCCAGGCTCTTCGAGAGCTGTAGCGCCGAGGATGATGATGATGAATGTCAATAATAAAAGACCATATCGAATAACAAGAAAAGAGGTTAATTATAAAGTCTCCAGAAAAATGTGTAAAATCACCTAAATCTGGTTATGAATTTGATAAGTCATATGATGCGCTTGATGAGCTATTTTTTACTTGTGAATCTCTCCCGTCAGGTAATATTCCTTCTAATTATTGTAATGCTCTAAAAGATGTAAATTGGAAATCTGCTATGGAAAGGGAAATGAAGTCTCTAAAATCTCATATTGTGTGGGACTTGGTTCCAAGAAAAAGTTTTATGAAACCTATTAAGTGTCGATGGGTTTTTACAAATAAATTAAATCAAGAGGGTGAAGTTTTGTACAAAGCTAGACTAGTAGCACAAGGTTTTTCCCAAACACCAGGTGTAGATTTTCATGAAACTTTTTCTCCAGTAATTAAACCTTCATCTTACCGAGCATTGTTAACTTATGCTGCTCAAAATAGTTTAAAATTAAGCCATTATGATGTTACAACCGCATTTTTACATGGTAATCTTAAAGAAATTATTTATATGGAGCAGCCCCCTGGTTTTGTGGATGGTGACATGGTGTGTAAACTTAACCAAGCTCTTTATGGGCTTAAGCAATCTGGAAAAGTATGGTATGATACGCTTAGTCAACATCTACAAAATCATGGTGCAATTAAATTTAAATCTGATCCTTGTGTATACTCTTATCGTGATAAGTCTGATATTGTTTTAATTGGCTGTCACGTTGATGATCTATTCTGTTTATCATCAAATGACAAAATTTTAAATAAGATAATAACTTTAATTTCAAGTAAATTCATTCTTAAAAGAGTACCACTCAAAACTGGTATTCTTGGTATACAAGTGAGCCAAGATTCTAATTTTTCTATATCTATTTCTCAACCTAAATTTATTGAAAATATTTTGAAGAAATTTAATATGAGTGATTGCAACAGTGTTGCAACTCCAATGGAGTGTGGAGTAAAATTTGAAAATTATAATAACTCTCCTTTAGTTGATAAAACTTATTACCAGCAGATGCTGGGCTCACTAGTGTATTTGATGACCAGCACCAGACCTGATCTGGCTCTACCTCTGTGTATTTTATCTAGATATGCCAAAGATCCAAGACAGTGTCACCTGTTAGCTCTTAAAAGAATATTCAGATATTTAAGGGGAACCAGTAAGTGGTGTTTATTTTTTAATAAATCTACTTTACCCTTACAACTTAAATGTTTTGTTGATGCCAACTGGAGAGACGGTCGAGGTTCAGAAAAATCTATTTGTGGTTATATTTATACACTAAATAATAATATTCTTGCTTGGTCATCAAAAACACAAAAAAATGTCTGTTTGTCAACTTGTGACTCTGAATTGAAAGCCATGGCTGTGGCCATGAGGCAAGGCATTTTTTATCAGACTTTTATTGAAGAATTGTTTGATTTTAAAATTAATGTACAAGTCTACTGCGATAATGCTGCTGCTTTAACATTAGCTAAAAATGGTTGTGTAACGGGGATTTGGTGAGTGGAATAAAGTAGATAATAAATGTTTGATATATATATTTATTTGTATATGAATGTGTGTGAGTGATTGTTGTAAGATGTGTACACCTCCAGAGCTAAGATCGGACTCTCCGTGTGACTCTGTGCTAGGGCTTAGTCTGTTAGATTCTTGGTGGGGGAAAGCACCACTAGACAGAAATTCGAGCCTTTGCTAGCCTAAGGTCTACACTGCTTTCCTAGAATATTCTGGACTTGGCTTCCCCGTTACAGACCCCCCTTCTTTGGAGAGTGAGCACCTGCGAACAGGTTACTCCCCGAAGAAGGAAGTAGCCAAGGCAGTGTAGTGTTTGTATTGATTTGGTTTGTGACTTTGAGCTGGAGGTGTATACTTGATACAATGTGTCGCGGAAAGGAGGAGAGACCTTATGAGTTGATGAATTCAAGTGGTCCTGGGATGATGGGTGCTGGTAGCGTGGTGATGGTGAACTGGTTGTTGTTGAGGGATGGTCCTGGCAGTTGGTGACCAGGTTGTTGTTGCGGGATGGTCCTGGCAGTTGGTGGCCAGGCCATTGTTGATTCAGCGATGGTCCTGGCAGTTGGTGACCAGAGCATTGTTGATGGGTCCTGAGAGTATAGTATGTTGTGTGTTGTCCTTCAGTCCCGTAAAGAGGTGTTTTGGTGGACTCCTGGTGAACTGTGGTGAGTCGGAGTAATCCACGTGTTGAGTTTAGGTTTAGGTGTGTCTTGAAGATTACGTTCGTGTTAATAGGGTCTCTCTCCGTTCACCTACATTTGTCGGAGTGTGTACCTATTGTGTGTGTGATTACAATATTTTTACACATATCACATTATTATGCTGTAACATTTAAATATTATTAAAATAGATTAATTAAAATTACATTATTATTTTATTTTATTTTTATTTTTTTTATAATTATGAAGTATTTCTTACAATTAGTATTAATTTTTTTTGTTATTATATTATATACATGTATTTAATATATTAATAATAAGCTTAGAAGTTATTTTTAAGTTAAACATATACATTTATTTAAATTTACTGTTTAAATAATTATAATGATTATTATTAGGTTATATGCCTTTGTTTATATTTTTGGCAGTTGGTGACTTCCTTCTTCGGGGAGTAACCTGTTCGCAGGTGCTCACTCTCCAAAGAAGGGGGGTCTGTCAGGATCTGAGTTAAAAACTCACACCTTATGTAGGGGAGGTTGGATAGGGTAATAGTTACCTGAGACATTATTATTATTTATTTATTTATTTGATTATGTGTTTTATTTATTTTAAATGTGTATTGGTGAATGTTACGTGTTTTTATTTGTAAGGGAATTTATTGGATTGTGACAAGTGGGAATGTGTTATATTGAGGTATGAAAAAATAAAGTGAATAATTTGAAAAATTTATGATAAATGCAGATAATATATATTAAAAAATAATTTCTTACCTTATTATTGAATCCTGTGTCCGGTTGTTGACGTTGATTGTTTTTTTGTTCAGTGCACTCGCGTCTCTGGAGGGGTGTTTTGTTTTTATGTTTTAAAAAAAATGTATGTTAAAAATTAAATGAATGATGTGAAATTAATTGTGTGGGGTGGATCCCACCGCTGCCACCAATGTAACGGGGATTTGGTGAGTGGAATAAAGTAGATAATAAATGTTTGATATATATATTTATTTGTATATGAATGTGTGTGAGTGATTGTTGTAAGATGTGTACACCTCCAGAGCTAAGATCGGACTCTCCGTGTGACTCTGTGCTAGGGCTTAGTCTGTTAGATTCTTGGTGGGGGAAAGCACCACTAGACAGAAATTCGAGCCTTTGCTAGCCTAAGGTCTACACTGCTTTCCTAGAATATTCTGGACTTGGCTTCCCCGTTACAGTTGCACTTCAACCAAGTCCAACCATCTTGTTAGAGATGTTATGTTTATTAATGAGCATTATCGCGAGAACTTTTTAATTTCAACAAAGTTAGCTCTGCTGATCAAACAGCTGATTTTTTAACTAAGCCTCTTTCTTAACAATTATTATATTCTTGTTTTAAAGATTTAAATTTAAAATTTTGATATATTATGAATTTGGATTAAGGACTGAATTTATGACTTCTGCTTAATTATATTTTTCTTGTAGAAAAAGTTCTTTTATTTGTAAGTTTTTTTTAAAAGGATTCTTTTAATTTCTTGTATAATTTTTATTCTGGTTAAATAAAATTTATAAGGAGGTGTGTTAATCTATTTTTAGTTTGAATTAGTTTTGTGTTTATTGGCAACACTGATTGCCCTTACTTCGTTCGGTGGCTCTGTAATCGGGTTATATGAAAATTATACTGTTCGTTCTTTTACATCTAAATGTGTCTATTTCTTTCTTCGCCCTAACAGCATTTGTTGGTAGGCGGTTTATTATAAAATTTGAAGTTAAAATGGCACATCCCCACATTTCTTTGTTCATGTTTGCATCAAAAATGAGACATCTAGACATGTTTAGTAATTTTCTATTGAAACGTTCAGCAACACCATTTTGTTCACTATTTCTTGGTATATTATATTCTAATTGTATTCCTTGTTCACGACAAAAGTTTACAAAAATAGATGACTTATACTCTCCTCCACAGTCCACTCTTAATCTTGAAATTTTAAATGAAAACTTAGCTGTAGCCATAGCGTGATACTCCTTAAATTTCTCAAATACTTCACTTTTATGTTTAATTAAATATACACATGCAAATCTTGAGTAATGATCAATAAAAGAAACATAATACTTCATATCATCGTAAGTTTCTGGATTAAATGGACCAGCGACATCACTACTTATAACTTCAAGAATACGTCTAGGTTTCTTTTCGTTTGATATGGATTTAAATTGACTTCATGTCTGCTTTCCTTTTAAACATATTTCACATGCCTTATTAGAGGGGTAAACAGAAGAATGACCCATTCTCCTGTGCTGTACATCTTCTTCTTTAGATATCAGAGCAGTAAGACCAAAATTAATGACATAGAGAATCCCAAAGTCTTCACCCTTCATACACTGGTTGCCACTTGGATCTAGAATAGTCACTATGCCGTCACCAAACAATACTCTCATTCCTGCTTTATCCATCTTTTTAACCGATAGTAAATTATAATCGAGATCATTACACACAAGAACATCCAATAAGTTCACTGTAAGTCCATCTTCAGTCACAAGTTTCAAGTTACCACGAAAAAGCGCTTTGGTATTTTCACCTCTTTTAGCAACATTTATTTTTAAATCAACACTTTCACAGTCAGTTAAAAATTCTTTCATATTAATTGTGCAAAGATGATTTGTACGTCCGGAGTCTATTACAAAAAAATGGTTTTCTCTTGTTGATGACAGTAAAGAGAGAATCGAATGTGTTTGTTTACTTTCATCTTCTTCTTCTTCAATTATGTTGTGACGACTATCAGGCTGACCAACATTCTCATTCTTACACATAAAAGAAATTTCACTTTCTACTTCTTGAGAACTTTCCAAAATTTCAGATGCAATATTTACTCTTTGAACATTATTATTATTAGCACTGTTTCGTCTTTTAAAATTATAATTATTATTATTAGGACAATCTTTCCTCATATGGCCTTTTTGATTGCATCCGTGGCAATTAAATGGAAATGGTACAGTAAATTTATTACGATTTTCAATAAAATGATTGTTCGTCTTACTTGCAGATTGATACTGATTATTTCGGCGTTCTAGGGATTTGTTATTGTAACTTCCAGATTTCCAGGGCCACCACCTCGGCTACCTCTTGAATAAAATGACATAAATGAATTATTCTGAGAATAATTTTCAGCTGTACTATCTACGGTTTCTTTGTTGCCTTGCTTCCTCTTGAATGAGTTTTCCCTTCACATACTCCAGTGTAATTCTTAATGACTGATTAAAGGCTATATCAACTGCTGTTGTAACTACTTGAAAAGAATCCGGCATTGAGGCTAACAACTGAGTAACTATTTCTTCTTCATCTATTATCGCTCCACTACACTTTAAATCAAACACTTTTCTTTCGAATTCTTCATGATAAGCCAATAAACTACCTTTTTTGAATTTCATTTCAGCTAATTCCCTCTTCAGTTCAACTTGAGCAGCCAACCCTTTTCGGACATAAGTATTTTCTAAAGCTTCGAACATATCTTGTGCAGTCTTTTTATTTTGAACAACATTTAAAATACTATCATCTAACCACTTAACGATGAGATCTCGTGCTTTCACATCTTTCTTATCAAAATCAGATTGTGAGATTGAAGACTTCTTTTTCTCTAATGTTTCCAAGAGTTCTTGTTGTTCCAAATGAAGTTTAATTCTGAATGACCAGTTTGAGAATCCTTTTCCGTCAAATAATTTAATTGAATTATTATTGTTTACAGACGCCATCGCCATTTCCAGCAAGAGATTCCCGTGGTGATTTCCAAAGCGAGTGCAAATTCCACAACAACACTTAATTTTTACTTACGATTCAAATCAATTACAAATTCCGGCATAAATTAATTAACTACATAAACATTGCATACGTTACTGAGCCCATAACCTGTTAAATTCAAGATGTTTAGGGATACAAAATACACACATACAGCTCTTACGGATGCACGAACAGAACAACAACTTTATTCAAAAACAAGTGTGCCAACTTAACAGAGCAGAATTGCCCCACAATATCCAACAATAATAAACTAAATTCCACCAAAAAAAAAAAAAAAAAAAAAAAAAAAAAAAAAATGCAAATACAATAAGAGGTAATACAAAAATAAATAAATAACTATAATAACTGCCAGCCAAGGAAGTAAAGAATAAACATGAAAAAAACAAAAACAAATAATACTAATAATGTTATGTGGTGATTGTCCGCAGTAGATGTCGCAGCATCTAGAAAGAGGACTCTGTCTCTCAAATTAGTCTCTATTTATTGATTTCTTTATTACTATCATTACTCACAAGTACATATATATATTTTATTTATGAAGAAAACATAAAGAACATCATGAAGAAAACATAAAATTATAATTTGGAGAAGTTTTATCTTTAAATAAATGAGAAAAAAAGTACGATTTAATTTATTATAATAAACTAAAAGAGGTTATATTATTTAAGATTTAGGTACGAAGTTTAGAAGCAATGTTTCTTAACTAATGTTGCCACTGTACTTTTCCTTGAGAGCTGTTGAAGTATTTCTTGAAATCGTCCCTCACGCGGAATCCATCCATATTACCAAATCCTCCTCGGGAGATAGTAGGTAGTAGATTCTGAGTCGGTCTCTCGTTACTTATGGGCTGAAAACGGGGCACCAAGTTTTGTTCCAAAAATGCATCTCGTAGCATGTTATGTAGGCAGCATGACACTAGAACAGCTTTGTCTACAGTTTCGGGAAGCATATTTATCGGCGTGTAAAATATTCTAAAGACTTGCGAAAGCAAGCCAAAGGCATTTTCTGAAACCCTCCTAGCCCTTGAAAGACGATAATTAAATATTGCTTTTTGATCGTCATGGACTGCAGCATTTCGAGGGAAAGGTTTCAGCAAATGAGTTTGGAGTCTAAAAGCCTTATCCCCTACTAATACATAAGGGAGTACTTTTTCTGTATTGGGTAACTTGCAGGGAGGTGGGAAAATATTTCCATTGACTAAATCTCGGCCGATTTTTGAACTTTCTAAAATTCCACTGTCACCTTCTTTTCCGTAAGAACCAATGTCGACGTATATAAATTTGTAATTTGCATCTACAATAGCTAGCAAAACGATGGAGAAAACCCCTTTGTAGTTGTAATATAAAGTGCCACTATTAGGAGGGCATGTGATACGAATATGTTTGCCATCGATAGCGCCTATGCAATTAGGAAAATTCCATTTCTGATAAAACTCAGAAGCTTTGTCCTTCCAATCCTGTTGAGATAGTGTCGGTAGAAAAATAGGAGGGAGCTTTTTCCCCAAAACTGCAAGTGTTTGGCGTATAATAACACTGATGTAACTATAATTTACTCGAAAATGGAAGTCTAATGAACGCATGGATTCTCCTGTAGCCAAAAATCTGAAAAAGACAAAAAGAATGAGACGCACGAATAAAGTATCTTCAAATCGTATTATATTTTAATGTTATGTAATTGTTGGTTATTATTTAGTGCTTTTTCAATTTATATTTGCAACGACGGTGGAAAAATATTCGAGATACGCATGTAAAAAGAAGCAAGAAGGGATCCACCACCGGATCCATGGCATTAAGCTCAAAACCATGGCACCTTTCAGGAAGGCTGTCTTTCCTTGACAGAGTTCGATATAAAAGGCAGCGAATAACAAACTACGACCAAGAAGAAGATGGTGACGTCGAGGATGAAGATGGGAATATTGGTGCAGAATGCTTCGAAGGACCATAACCAGAAATATCAAACCCGCTGCACAGCAACATATTAGATCAAGAGATGATTTGCACTAATAGTCCCGCAGATGCAGAACCCACTGAGCCCGAACAACAACCCTCAGATGTTCGCCAGAAAAAGAAAAAAAGGGCATTTCAGCAATAGCAATAGGAAACGTCGTAAGAGAAAATGTCGCTGAAAGACACAAGATTTTAGAGCAAATGCTATTGAGATCCGACGACAATCCAATCGATCTCTTTTTTAGAAGTATAGCGCAGCAAGTCAAACAATTCCCTCTTAGGCTTCAAAAAGAGGCGAAAAAAGACATTCTGGCGCTGGTTGATAATATGGAAGAACGAATGGAACTTTGTAGCAATATTTCGCTGGACAGCTCCACACCTTATATTCTGGTATCAGAACCTGGTCCTTCCTCCGCCAACATGTAGTTTCTTGCCCCAGTGTTATGCCAAGCCTATGATGTTTATTATTATCTATTATTTATCTGTAATTAAGACTCAATTTATTTTGTTTATTTATTTTTTTAAATTTATTTATTTAAAATAAAATAAAGTGTGAATTAGAGCCTTAGAACTAGATCCTTCCTTATTTGTTCCTTCCTTTATTTGTTTTCAATTCTTCTTCATATATATATATATATATATATATATATATATATATATATATATATATATATATATATATATATATATATATATATATATATATATATATATATATGTGTGTGTGTGTGTGTATTTTATAAATCAATAACTTACTTCTTTTACAATTATTATAGTTAAAAAATAAAATCTTGATACTAGAAATAAGTTGATTATATAAAAATATTATCTCCAGTAGGGAGAAAAAGTTACGATTTTGAACTAGTTTAGAGGGACTAAAGTAAGTCTTTTCATCCCTGAAGTCAAAAAGTAAAAGCCGGGCGAAAAAGTAAAGTAGGGCGAAAAAGTAAAGATTGCAACTTAATTATTTTATAAATAGTAGAAAATGAATGGCTAATGTAATGAAGTTGTTGAAATCAGGTTGGCGACACTGCTATTTCGATCATGTTTATCTTTGTTTATAACCTGCATCTAAATAAACTTCTATTTGAGTTTAATTCCAATTCTTATTTGATTAATTAAAAATTCTTATTTGAATCTTATATCTGCTATTAAAAGTGTCAACTTTTTCGTTCATGGAATAATGGCTTAATTTACTCCCTAGGTGCATAAATAACTATTTTAAAAACAAGCTTTTATTCGTATTCTTCTCAGCAAACCCTTTCATTTAATACCCATATCATGGGCGTACTAAAAAATAAACTAGTCCGCTATCATATGGCTGCCCACCATATTGGATTTAGAATGACGTCACTTAGGTAACCATGCATTGTCATCCAAACTAAACGTGTGTATGCAAAATTTCAACTCAATCGGTTGAGGATAACTGCTTTTAAATCCAGTTGCAAGATTTCACCCAAACGTTCATACATAAATACATACAAACATTGCAAGTTAAATAAAAGCTTGTAACATAAATATTTTTATACGTAAATGAAACCCTTACCTTAGTGTTATAGCCAGTTTTTCCGCAGCAGATAAAGGTTCAATAACTCGGTAGCATGGTTGAGTAGTGATTTCTTCTTTCACCAGATCCAGCATGTAATCAAACTGTCGTATATTCAGCCTAAAAAATCGTCTAAACTTTTCCTCGTCATCTAGAAGGTGCCTTCTGATTCTGATAAGTATATTATACCCGCCTTCTGCTCCTCAATTAGAGTATAATGGCCGATGGGGGTTCCTCTTCAAGAGTTGGAGCACTGACATGAGTAGTTCTTCGTCTGCGGCTTCTTCCAGAAGCAAATAAGCACATAAAAGTTGTTTCTTTTATGTCAATGACGTAGCCATAACGAACGATGGAATCAGACTGAAGAGATAGAGATCGCGGCGCCAGCCACGTTGTAGGAAAACACACCATTCGCGTCAGCCGCCAAGACGTCAGACGCGCGCGTCTGACGCCCACTAGGAAAACAGCCCTTAAGTTATATAACTCGCTGCTATCAGTATCATAACCTGCCTGGGGGAAGGTTTCCTCTCGTTGTCGTTGCTGTGATTGTCGTTTCTCCTTCGCTGTCACTTCATTCACGGTTAAATCAATGTCTATTTTTTGTTGAATAATAAAGTTTTGTTTAATTCCACGGTGTTCGGGTTTCTCGCTGTCATAGCCTCGTCTTCCTTTTCCGTGTTTGTCTTCACGTCGTCAATTTTTTTGAGTCCCGCGTTCTCTTCACACCTAGCTTTCGGTACCTTTCCGTTTCTTTTTCGGTGTTCTGGAGATTGCCCGGAACGTCTCCTTTTCCTGGAATATCCTCGTGGATTTTATCAACATTTTTATTACCGGATGATGCGTTAGTCATAGACCTAGTAACGTCGGAACGGGGTTTCCGGTGCGCCCGCCCCGTCACTAGTTTAAATTTCCAGATTCATCATTTTCTGGTTGTAAATAACAAACCTTAGCTTCCTCTCCCGCGATTTTATTACGATTACTATTATTCGATATATTACCCGGTTCGTACTGTTGTTTCTGCCTCCAACCCGGTTGACCCGCGGACCTCTCAGGCTGAGGGTAACGGTTGTTATTAGAATACGGCTCATTTCCACAGTACCTTCCTCTGTTTCCTTCTTCGGGATTGAACTTCTGATAGTAGTTTCGGTCACGTCCTCCGTAGTTATATCGGTCGTTCTGCGGGGCGTTCGTGCGCAAGTTTTGCATCCTCTCGTAGTTCGCGCACTGGTTCTGCGGGTAAGGTCGTCGGTTACTGTTCTGTTCCACGGGTTTTTCCCTACTGGTACTTTCCCCCGTCTTATTGTTATTATAAAATTTTAAGTGCCACGAAATCCGCCACGTTATGTGGTTTTCTAATTTCGAACCACAGTTGGAAGTTCGCGTCGAAGTGCTTGGTGAGCTTCCTAACTAACCCGGGTTCGCTCGGGCCACCGCTGATCGATTTTACCCTCGAAATATGCGCTTATGTGTATTGCACTTGGCTGATGTTACTGCGCTCAATATTTTTGCCGGTGTCGAGTAAGTTGGCCACAAATTCCTGTCGTTCGACCGACCAAAATTCGCGTATAAATTTAGTTTTAAAGTCTTCGAAATCGACGATGTTCCTCTTGCACTAGGAACCAGTAATATGCTTCGTTCAGCAAGTGTTTATAATATTTTTAAAATTAAGTGGTTGGGCTTAAGCCTGCGGTAAACGGAACGAGAATAAAAATAGACCACGACGTTAAGAATTGTCCAAATCAGAAAAAAAACCCTCAGTGCTACAATTGTAAAAAGATTGGTAAGCCATCAGAGCATAAAGCTAGTGATCAAAATTGCCCTTGTCATATAAATGCGATACAACATGAAGTAAATATAACTAACTATGGAATTGCTTAAAAAATTAAATTCACTTAGACCTGCTTTTTTACGGACACAGTATTCCTCGTCTAGTAGGGCGAAGGACACTACGTCCGCTCAGCATCTTCCACCTGATAAGGTGGCGAATGCAAAATTATTACTAAATCCTCCACCTAAAATAATGAGGGTTGATATGTCCGACAAAATAGAAAAAAATAATATTCACACTCCCATAGATAATCTTCTAAGCAATATCAACAATTTCATTACAAATAAAGAGACGGTTAAATGTAGAACATCTTTAATTTACAACTATGCTCAATATACTGATATCAATATTGCATTTGCAACAAAAAATAAAAATTCCTTTCGACTATCGAAGGGATTATCTACAATTAGGAAGACAAAATACATTAAAGAAAATGACTGGTATTCACTGAACGATTGCTCGACAACTGACCTCTGTGCTAAAACATCTGATTTCTTAAATAATAAAACTATAATAATACTCACAGAAAAAGATAATTTGTACAATAAACTCACTCTTGTTATTCATCATATAAATAAATGGGCTAAAAAAAACTATCCATTAGTAGTCGGTGTTGATATATTTAACGCACTTAGTGACGTATCTAGTTTAGATCTTTTCCAATTAGTTAATGAAACAAGAAATATCAACTTTGTATTTTATTACAAAGGCAATAATAATTTAAAATTCCCTAATATACCTGGACATGAACAAATATTAAAAACTTTTAATAATGAATTTTTACCAGGATCGAGTCGACTAGAAGCCTACGTGAACAGTATGTTAGAACTCCGTAATCTTTTATCACAGAGGGATTTGATAAATGCTAACGAATATAAAAATATACTAACAGCAGCTATGAATAAAAATTTATTAGAATCTACTAGAGCAAGTAATGAAATTAAAAAAAAAGGAATGAATTTATACGATAATCGTATGAAAGGATATATTTGGAAAAATAGTACCGATTACAGAATGGGCTATTGCCTACAAGAAAATGGTATATATGTTCCTTTCAATAAAAAAGAGAAAAAATTCGAAACTACGGAAAGATATATCTTAGTAACAAAAGATACTCAACTTATGCTGGATGGTGAGTTAATAACAAAATTAAATAAAATAAACATATAAACTATAACTTTCCCAAAATTAGATGGATCGATGGAGTTCCTGGGTGTGGTAAATCCAGATATATCATACAAGAACACAACCCAATGCATGACTTAGTCTTAACACAAACTAGAGCTAATCTAAAAGAAATTAAAACATCTGTTGAAAACTATCATGCACACATAAATAAAAGAAGAATTAACATAGATTATAGAACAATATCCTCTTATATAATAAATGGGTCGGATAAAAATTACCAAAGAGTTTTCATCGACGAAGCCGTACTTATGCACGCGGGTTATGTGGGATTCATAAGTGCACTTACTAATGCAAAAGAAATTATTCTTCTTGGGGACTCTAACCAAATTCCATACATTGAAAGGTCCGCTATTACATCTAACTGGTCCGATATTTCACTTTTCTGTAGTCCATGTATGACTCTAACTACTTCAAAAAGATGCCCGGCAGATGTATGCCAACTTCTTTCGACATACTATAAAGATATAGAAACAACAAATCAGATTCTACGTTCAATAAAACCACCAATTATTGACGGACGTTTTTACCAACTGAAACCCGAAACACTTTTACTAACATACACCCAAACTGAGAAGAATATGCTAGTCAAATGTTTAGAGAACAAATGTCCCGAACCTTTACAAATACACACTATACATGAGGCTCAAGGTTTAACATCGAAAAGAGTTGTACTGGTCATGACGAATACTAAACATTTAGACATATATAATAGTATACCTCATACAATAGTAGCTATCAGTAGACACACAAAAAGTTTCACATACTTGACAACAGGTGAGCCTGACTTAATCAGTCATCTTATCAAAAATACTCTTACAATAAATAATGACTTCGTCAAAAAATACAAACAAACAAAAAACCAACAAAGCGTACTCACTTCAAAAGATTTTGGACTAATAAACATGAACTACAGTAAATATGGATAATATAAATCAACTAATAAATGATCCCTTACTAAATAAAGAAATAGTTACACACGAAATCCAAAATTATAGTCTTTCTAAATTAATAAATAATATAAATCCTACCTTAAATCTCAATATCTTACATTTTAACATTAGAAGTCTGGAAAAACATTTCGATGAATTACAAGTTGTTATTCAAAATATAGATATTAGTACACATATTATAGTCACGACTGAATCGTGGCTGAAACAATACCCGGAAAATCTCAAATTAGGGTGAATCGACCAGTAAATGAACACCACCCTGTAAATGAACACTTTCTTCTATTTTATCGTATATTAAGCTTAAATATGATTATTTCGAAAATAGATATGGTTTATAGTACACCTCAATAGCCCTAGAATGCGCTGGTAGGATCAGATTTTGAAGGGATAACCTACTTTAACCTTCATATCCAGAAAAAGTCACCTTGTTTAAGTTCAGTCTGCTTTGAAAGTGTTAAGAGTAAGGATCGACGATTCTCCATCTCACGGAAATAAGGTTTGTACCTTTGATTATTCAATTTATTGTAATTATTTTTATATATTGTGATAGTTTACAATATTTCCTACCCAGATTAATTCATTTCTGAAGCTTTTTGTTTATTTTATTTTACTTTTTGTGTATGTTCAAATACTGGCAACTCAGAAACTGCAGAATCTAGTGAATGAACAGGTGTTCATTCACTGGTCTTTTCGGAATTGGCCACTTTTACAAAGCATTGAGTTTAAAATGAACATTTTAATAGTCCTTATCATCATGAATAATATTTCTCGTCATAAAAATGTGTGTTACCAGTAAATGAACTAGGCATTTACTTTGTACTCAGAAATGTTCAATCACTGGATTGCTGGAGTTTATCTGAGATAAGAAATGTCCAGTAAATGAACAGCAGTGAATTTGTTTATGTTTTTGTTTTTATTTTGTACTTACTCATTTGATTACTTTTACTTTGTTTAACAGGTTTGTTGGGAAGATGTCTCGAAAAGAATACCAAAGATTTACATATTCTGAAGAAGATTTGAGAAAGTCTTTGCAAGAAATTAGAAATGGAATGAGTTTGAACAGGGCCTCAAAATTATTTTTGATTCCAAAAAGCACGCTACATAATAAAATCAACAATAAAGTGCCGATCGAAAGGAAAATGGGGCCTCAAACTATCCTGACCAAAGACGAAGAAATTGAAATAAAAAATTGGATAATAAGAAAAGCTGAACTGGGCTTCCCATTACATCCAGAAGATGTAAAAGATACTATTCAAAAAATTCTAAATGATCTTCCCAGACAAAATATGTTTAAAAATAACAGACCTGGTGAAAAGTGGTTTAAGCTATTTCTCAAAAGACATCCAGATATTGTAATAAGAAATACTGATGTAATTTCTAAAGCTCGTGCTGCAGTTACAAAAGAAAACATATGTGAATGGTTCAAAGAAGTGCGCCTGTATATTAAAAATAAAAATGCTGAAGACTTACTATTAGACGGTAGCAGAATTTTCAATTGTGACGAAACAGGATTTTTAACTTGCCCAAAATCAGGAAAATTGTTGGGGCCGAAAAATTTACGAAATTTTTATGAAATATCCAACGGTTTGGAAAAAGAATGCATAACGGTACTGTGTACCTTTAATGCTTATGGTGCCAAACTGCCTCCAATGGTTTTGTATTCATACAAAAGGATACCATCTTCTATTATAGCAACATTCCCAGAAGAATGGGCATATGGTCGCTCGGATAGCGGATGGATGGTATCAGCTAGTTTTTACGAATATGTGGCAAATATTTTTTATCCTTGGCTAGAAATCAATAAAATTCAACTACCAGTCATATTATTTTTGGACGGCCACAAAAGTCATTTGAGTCTTGAGTTATCAAAATTCTGTGACCAAAATAAAATTATTCTTTACTGTCTTCCACCGAATGCAACACATATAGTACAACCGTGCGATGTTGCCATCTTTCGACCTATGAAGGTTGCATGGAAAAAAGTAACGAGAAGAGAAAAACAAAAAGGTGTTGCAATCAACAAACATAATTTTACAAATTTATTTAAAGAAGCTTTTGAAGCAGTAACAACAGATTCTATTATAAATAGTTTTAGGGCGTGTGGGATTTTCCCTTTCACAGAAAGTGCAATCGATTTTCGTAAATGTATGCCAACAAGAGCTAATGATTTAAACAATAACCATAACGTTTCCACTATAACACTAGACGATTTAAAAACAACTAGACGTGTTATTGAACACTTTATTGATCAAAATAAATTAAAAACATTCAAAAAATGTGTCAAAACCAAATCAAAGGTAAAGGCAGAAGAAGATTCTTCGCTATTTTCTCTTTGGAAGAAGTGTGTAAATGACTTGCGTGACCAAGACCTCGACGAATCTCATTATCCTGAAGATTCAGATGCTGAGTTAGAGAGATGTAGTTCCCAAAATCTCCTAAATTTAGGTGAAATTGTAGTAACTAAGGATCATTACATCGAAACCTTACCCTTGAACATGGATCTTGATATTAATAGCATTCCAATAGATATAATAGAAGATAAAGATTTAGAGATCCTCGAGTTTGCAGATAACTCAAAGAAAGAATCTGGTTGTTCTAATCAAAATAATTTTAACCTACCTGAAGACTGCACTGTTAGTGATAGTGATGATCTAAACAAATCCTCTACTGTACCTGACGGATGTCACAATCTAAATTTTAACTTACCTGAAGACTGGTCTATTAGTAATATTATTAGTGATGATCTAAACAAGTCCTCCTCTGTACCTGATGGCTGTGACAATCTAAATGTCAACCTACCTGAAGACTGCTCAATTAATAATAGTGATGATAAAATTAAGATCTCCACTCCACCTGACGGCTGTGATAATCTAAATTTTAACTTACCTGATGACTCCTCTATGAGTAAAAGTATTTGTGATGATCTAAACAAGTTCTCTACTGTACCTTTTGCCTGTGACAATCTAAATGTCAACCTACCAGAAGACTGCTCTATTAATAATAATGATGATAGAATTAAGTTCTCCACTGTACCTGACGGCTGTGACAATTTAAATTTTAACTTACCAGATGACTCCTCTATTTGTAATAGTATTTGTGATGATCTAAACCAGTTCTCTACTGTACCTGATGGCTGTGACAATCTAAATGTCAACCTACCAGAAGACTGCTCTATTAATAATAGTGATGACAGAATTAAGTTTTCCACTGTACCTGATGGCTGTGACCAGCTAAATGTTAACCTACCTGAAGACTCCTTTATTAGTAATTGTGACGATCAAAACACTTTCTCTGCTACACTTGATAACCACAATAGCCTCAATTTGAGTAACGAAAATTCTGCTTCAGACATTCAGGGACTTTGGTACAAGCATTTACATTATCCTGAAAAGAGGTCAAATGTTGGCCACAAAGATAAGCGAAATCGTCAAATCAAAGAAAGAATTCCTTACTGTATTTCATCCGGGAAATGGAGAGAAATTCAGGAACAAAAATTAAGAGAAAAAGAAGAAAAGCAATTGGCTATAAAAAGAAGAAAGATAGAGAGATTAAATAAGAAGGCAGAAATAAATAAGAATAAAACAAATAAGAAAAAAAAGATGAACTTCAATAAGAAGAAAGAAAATGTGACCTACAAGTGTCCTGGATGTGAGGAAGTTTACAGCGATCCTCCTATTGAAGATTGGATTATGTGCAATATTTGTGAAGCATGGTGGCATGAGAGTTGCTCAAGCGCTAGCTTATCTAATGATTTTTTTGTATGTGATTTTTGTGAATAATACATTTAACCAGATTCTAACTACCTTATAATATTGTTACCTATTTTATTAATATTTCTTCTTTTTTATTTTCATTTATTTTTTTAAAAAATATTTTAAATAATTACCTAATTTTTAAATAATTTATTCAATTTTGCTTCCGAGCTAACCGAAGGTAACGGAAGTATTGTATTTTTTTAAGAATTTTGTTTTTTCTAGGTATCTATCCATATATTTTTTATTTTTTTCTACATTTGAATAATATAAAAAAATAAATTCTAATCCTTTTGAAATGTCTTGTCACACCAATTGTATTCATAATTTACCTATTTAGAGGTCTTATTTTGTTTGTGCTAATTGATTAATTATATGTTTTACTGCATTCATTAATCTTGTATTTTTACTTCAATGTTTCCTATCTAATTCCTCTTTTAATCTTTCAATCTTGTAAGAGTAACAGAAGAAACTTTTTCATATTCCTAAGAAAACCAATTAACATTATATTATGTGTTCATTTACTGGGAAAACGGGGTTCATTCATCAGACGGACATGTTCATTTACTGGGAAATTGCTATGAAATTATATATATATACTTAGATTAATTAAATTATTAGAAATGCAAGCATCTTTTTTTTTCATAATTAAACTTCATTGGTGTACACTTGCTAAACATTTATTATAACTGTCTAATATTGTTCCTGGACTTAATAAGAACCAATTCAACATGAGCTTTTCTTCGTTTTAAGCTTAAGTGTCCATTCATTGGCCGGTTCACCCTAGACGGATACAATGAAATCTGCAGTAATAATATTTACAATAGATGTGACGGTATAGTAGCTTATGTTAGAAATGATATCAATATAATTAATTTCAAATTAAAACCCATAGACCATTGCAATAGTCTATATTTTCAATATAAATACAATAACAATACTTTTTGCGTAACTCTTATATATCGACCATGGGATTGTGATCTAGAAAAATTTAATATCTCTTTACATAATTATCTCAATAATAAGAATAATAGCGATAATCATATAATACTTGGTGACCTTAACATTGATCTGCTAAACCACAAGAAAGATCTAAAATGTGATCAATATAAAACAACTATGGCTGATTTTGGCTTTGAATCTCATATAAACACTTACACAAGAATAGAGAGAAACAGTAAATCCTGTTTAGACCATATATGGCTCAAAGCTAATAATAATTTAGTATCACATCCCTATAAACTGAGTAATAAAATAACAGATCACCATCCCGTAGGTTTAGTAATTAATTTAAAAAATAACGAACATAAAGCAAATACCAATAATAACCCAATTACAACACTAAAAAGAAATAATATACAAATATACGAAGAGATAAACGAATTAGAGTGGGAGGATGTTCTAAACACACAAGATGTTGACAAAGCCCTAGATCTGCTCTCAAATAAAATTAAAACTTGTATCATAAATAATTCAGAGACTATTCATGTTCAAGTCAAAAAGAGATTTATTAAACGTAAACCTTGGATTTCTACAGGATTAATTGTGTCCATGCATAAAAGAGACAAACTAGCTAGTAAATTATCTAAAAACCCAAATAATCTTAAATTAGAAGTAAAGTATAAAAAGTATAGAAATAAAGTTACCCATTTAATTAAATTATCAAAAAACAATTATTTAACTAATCAAATTAAAGAAGCAGGAAATGATAATTGTAAAATATGGGGAATATTAAATGAGACATTAGGTAGAAAGAAAAAACAAATTCAAATACCTGAACTAAAATCTGACACAGGTGAAATTGTAAATAAAGACATTGAAATAGCTGAAACTTTAAATAAACATTTCTCTTCCATTGGTGAAACTTTAGCGCAAGAACAGATAAATTACTGCAATTGTAGTAATGAATCCAATACAAACAATGTTATAAATACTAATCCTCATTCTTTATTCTTAAGTCCTATTACAGAATATGAAATTACAACTTATATAAATCAACTTAAAAACAATTCTGCACCCGGCATTGATATGGTAACATCAGATATAATAAAAGTATGTTACAAGAAGTTAGTTAAACCCTTAGCACATATTTTTAACAATGCAATGTCTACAGGTTATTTTCCAAATACATTTAAAGAAGCAATTATAACTCCTCTGTATAAAGAGGGTGACAAAACCAATGTAAATAATTATAGACCGATCTCTCTTACGTCTACTTTATCAAAATTATTTGAAAAATGTATAAAGCATCGCCTGCAAAAATTTCTAGATAAACATAATATACTTGCGGAAACTCAATTCGGTTTTAGGGAAAATAAAAGTACTTCTGATGCACTTTACTACCTTACTAATCAGATCACTAAAAAACTTGATAAAAAGAAAAAAATTATTGCTATATTTATTGACTTAAAAAAGGCTTTCGACACAATGTCACATAAAAAACTATTAGAAAAACTAAAATTATACGGCATAAAATAATTAGCACTACAACTTTTATCCAGTTATCTCTCAAATAGACAGCAACGAGTAAAACTTTATTCTAAACTTAGTGAACCTGCCACTGTAAATACAGGTACAGCCCAGGGTACAGTTATCTCCCCTCTAAATTTTTTATGCTACATAAATGACTTATATTTCATTCAGAACTTCCCTGGTGAAAGAATTGGTTTTGCCGATGATACGTGCTTATTGTTTTATGGGGACAGCTGGGAGGAGGCAATTATGAATGCTGAATAAGGACTTAAACTAGTTAATAAATGGCTGCATTCAAATCTACTCTATCTCAATACTAAAAAAACTAAATTCATTACCTTTTCTCACAAAAAATCCGGTCAACCTAATTTTACTAAAAACATAAAAATTCATGATTGCAAATGTTCTTTAAATCAAAATATAAATCAGTGTAACTGTCCCTCAATAGAAAGAACTGAATATATCAAATATCTCGGTGTAATTATAGACAATAGATTAAGCTGGAAACATCATATAGACTCACTTTGTAAAAAATCAAGAAAATTTTTGTACTACTTTAGATGTATAAAACAATACTGTAAAGTTGATATTTTGAGACAAGTATATTATGCTTTAGTCGAGTCTATACTGAGCTATGGAATCATAGCTTGGGGTTCTGCCTATCCATCTAACCTATCCCCTCTTGGAATTGTACAAAAAGCGATCATTAAAACCATCCTTAAAAAACCAATATTATACCCGACAAATCAATTATTTTCAGACTTTCCTGTTTTCAAAATATCACAATTATTTAAGAAATCAGTGCTACTAAATTATTTCAAAAATGACAAACAACATATAAATCATAACTATGAAACTCGAAGTAAAATTAATAAAAAAGTAACAAATATTACCTGCAATACAAACCTACTACAGAGGCATGCCAGTGTTGTCGCACCAAATTTATATAATCTTTTGCCAGAATACACTAGGAACATAGTAGATATAAAATACTATAATAAGTTTAAAAAAGAAGTAAAAAATTGGCTACAAACGGTAGAATAACAAGAAATATAGCATTTATATGATTTAGGTGCGTTTATGTATTATGTATGTACTTTTGGATTTTTCCATATACTATTTATAGTTTAGTATTTTTATATACTTATTTGATTTACTAACCTTTGTTTTACTTTTGATTACTAACCTAAAAATCATGTTTAAAATTATATTATTTTTATTTATAACCTCAACTCTAGGTGATTGTATTTAAAATAAATAAATAAATAAATTAATTGATTAATAAACTTAAACAATTAAGATAAATAGATTAAATAAAATGAAACTGTATTTTATAACAAAGATTATTATATTATATATTTAATATGTGAACTCAGGCCTCCTGTTTCAAGGTTTTCCTTCTTGGAGGCTTTTGGATCTTTATATTAATTTGTTATATTCTAATTATTTATGTAAGCAAGTGTAATTTATAATTATTTTATGTGAATTGGTAAAAATGTTTTAAAATAAAATAAAATTAAATAAATAAAAAAATAAAAAAATTCGGTATGTGGACTGTAGGTTTAACGGGTAAGTTGACGGAAAAGGCGCTAAGCTAATACGGCATGTACATGGTAGAGTACCTGATAGTACGTCTGGCTTCTGATGAATATACCGATACCAGGGCGTAACAGAGTCTGGAATTAATTGTGTAGTGACCTAACCATGTACCTGTGAAAGCGGGAAAAACAAACCTATCTGAATGTGTGTGTATGTGTGCATGTAAAGTGTACCTAACTAAATGTAAAATTAAATTATACTTATCGGGGGATGCCCTTAGGTATACGGTTGATGAGAGGTTCTCGAAGCCTCAACGGAGATGTAGGGTGCGGGGCAGCTGCGGACGTGACCTCTCACCTCTGAGTTAGCTATGCAACTAACGGTTTACGATTTATTGATGACACATATCGATCCTCCCTTCTCTCGTCCTAAGGAGTCGATATAACGGAATCGAGAGCAAAATACTTATTCTCGTATTTATCAACGGACGTTTTATCAGCGGCGCAAACATACTCCCCCGCTCAGGAAACCTTTTCCTGAGAGAACAAAATAAAAATCTTCTAAAAACCCTAGTTAACAACTTGCAGCTAGGGCAAAATGCGACGGGGGAAAAATGTAAAAAAAGAAAAGAAAAATAAATGAACCTTTGTTCAACGGTGATAAGAAAAGAACTCACTTCGATGAGGGAAAAAAGAAGGAAAAAAAAAAAAAAAAATGAAATTAATGATTAACATGAAAGCTACTGTGTAGGGGGTGGACATAGCTTCACCACTGGCCTACGATATAGTTTGCCTTTCGATCTTACTGTGGCGACACGGGTCACTCCATCTTTCCCCGGATGAACGACCTCTACAATGCCAAGTGGCCAAGTCAAAGGGGCAGAGTGGTCATTACGGATTATGACGATGGTACCAACTGTGATAGGCTTACTTGGAGTATTCCATTTTTCTCGGGTTTGAAGTGTGTGAAGGTACTCGACGTGCCATCCTTTCCAGCAACTGGTAACGAGTCAAACGGTTAATAGGAATATTTTCTACATTAGGAGAAGAAATATGACCTAGAGGGGAACCTGAGAGAAAATGAGCGGGAGTTAAAGCAACCGGATCATTAGGATCGGAACTTAGAGTACATAGAGGACGTGAATTTAATAACGCTTCTACTTGAGCCAGTAAAGTATTGAGTTCTTCATAAGTCAAAACTTGACTACCTATTGCTTTAGTTAAATGAGTTTTAGTACTCTTGATATTACTTTCCCATATACCATTCATATGTGGAGCAGACGGTACTTGTTGGCTCCAAGTAATGCTTTGGGAAGATAGTTCATGACCAACAGCGGTTATTTAATCTTTAGAAGTAAGAAGTTCATAAACTGCGTCTAAGTGGTTTCGAGCGCCAATAAAATTCGTTGCTCCGTCGGAGTAGAAGGTGTGTACTGGACCTCGCCTCGCGAGGAAGCGTTTAAGAGCGTTTAAAAAAGTAAGTATACTTAAGTCCGTCGCAAGTTCCAGATGAACTGCTTTGGTAGACAAACAAATAAATAATGACAAGTAAGCTTTATGTGTGCGGACACCTCTTCTCTTAGAAAAAACTATATTATATGGACCAGCATAATCGACTCCAGTGTGCAAGAAAGGTTTGACTTCTGTGACTCGTTCCTTAGGTAAGTCACCCATGATAGGATAGGGGCCATGAAGTTTGTGTTTAAAGCAAATGTTACACGAACCTATGCGTTTACGAGCGATGTCTCTACCTCCGAATATCCAATATTTGTGACGTAAGAGAGCGAGAGTCATAGCAACACCCGTATGAAAATGAGTAGAGTGAATTTTGTCAATTAATAAATGAAAAAGACGGTTTTCACAAGTAAAATTGGGTGTTTTTTATAACCACTTAACTTGGAGTGAGTTAATCTACCTCCGACTACTAACAGGCCATGTTCGTTTATAAAAGGAGAAAGTTTACGGAAACGGGAAGGTAAGATTTTATCTTTTTCTGAAGCGGTAATTTCTTCTTTAAAATGATATTGCTAAATATGTTTTAAAATAAAATTTTCAGCCCCATTCAGTTTAGCGGTGGAGATGAAAGAGAGTGGTTTATTTTCTCTCTTATAATGTTTCCATCTACGGCAGTAGGAGAGGACTCGAAGAACCATGTCGTAAGAAGAGCAACGATCTATTGTATTTAAAATATTTTCTGCTGGCTCTACAGAAGTATACACCTGTTTAACTTCTTCTATTAACTGTTCTCCCCCGACTGAGGGTTCAGATTTAGGCCACTGGTCAGGCTGTAAAACTAACCAGTCTGGCCCTGAAATCCATAGCGGATGAGACATCAGATTTTCAGGGTATAGACCTCTAGATAAACAATCAGCTGGGTTGGACAAACCAGCAACATAAAACCAAGAAATGTTAGGGAGCAAGTCTTTAATTTGATCAACTCTGTTAGCTACGAAAACTTTCCATCGGGAAGATGAGGAGGCAATCCAATGAATAACAACTGAAGAATCTGAAAAAGCATATATATTTTTAATATTTAGTTTACCGGAAAACGACTTTAAAATAAAATTCATTAGCCTTGCTAGTAAAACGGCGGCACATAGTTCCAGTCTTGGAATAGTTATAGATTTTTGCGGAGCCACTCTGGTTTTAGCACAGAGTAAAGAAATAATAATGTTTCCAAAAATATTTATTCTTGAATAAACGACTGCCCCATAAGCTTTGCCTGATGCATCCGCAAATCCTATTAAATCTATTTCAGAGTTATAAACGAGACCTATGTGACGTGGAATTTTAAATTCAGAGAGAAGCGGTAGTTGCGATTGAAGATTATTCCAAGTTTTAAGTAACTTCCTACAAGAAGGAACTTCATCCCATCCTAGGTTTAGATTCCAAAATTCTTTAATTAATATTTTAAGAGAAACGGTAACAGGTGCAAGAAATCCTATTGGATCGAAAATACGAGCGTAAGTAGATAAAACATTTCTTTTAGTACAAATAGTGTTATCTGTTTTAACATTAAAAATAAATCCATCAATAGTCGGGTTAAACTCCAAGCCTAAAATCTTAGTAATATCAGAAGAATGAAAATTTATATTTTGTTTTAAACGGATGTCTGAATTAATAGAATTTAAAAATAACTGAGAATTTGAATGCAACTAACGGTTTACGATTTATTGATGACATATCGATCCTCCCTTCTCTCGTCCTAAGGAATCGATATAACGGAATCGAGAGCAAAATACTTATTCTAGTATTTATAAACGGACGTTTTATCAGCGGCGCAAACATTAAGCATTGTTCTCTTCCGTGCTAATTTCCTTTCAATTTGGAGTAAAAAACTAACTGGACATACCTCCTTATCAGAGGAGAACATTTCCATGGAGTGCAGGTTACCTTGCGATTGGGCTAAATAAATAATGTTCCTCCCCCCGCTGTTGCTAGGGGCGGTTACCAGTTTTGCGCAATTATCTGTCTGACTACCAGGGCTAAATGGACTACCAATTGTTTCAGTATTCGGGTCACACATATTACCATTATTTTGGACCATTGCATTTCTATTTTCGAAGTTGTTTACATTTGATATAACATGTTTACATTAGATATAACTAATTTAACAGTTTTACGATTTTCAAGAACAACCTGTTCCATTCGGTCTATTTGGTTCTTTATACATTCCCACTGATGCTGGGCTTGTTCCTGTTGAGTTCTTACGAACTCTTGATTCGGCTCTAATATTTCATTGATTTTACTCAATAATTCGTCCATCTTCTTAGCTTTAAACGACCTGAGATTATACTTATTCAGCTTGATGAGCTTGTGTACATAATAATGAGTATTCCTGATATACATTAGAAAATATAGAAACAGCACACATACATTTTGCAATGTACGAATCCGGATTGATTGGCAATGATTTAAATGACTGATAGAAGCAACACAAGTTAAATTTGCGATAAACACAGAAAACCTTATTAAGGAAGAATGGACAATAAAAAAAAATTACCATAAACCAACGGTATACACACTGTCGAAAAGGGGCGCCACTTACATCAATCAAACACTGACATAGGACGAAATTAATTATTTGATAAGGGAAATTGGGAAAAAGGCAGGAGAAAAAAAAAATTAAATTCGTGAAAAGAAAAATGTTAAACGTCTCCACGTAACAAGCAAACAAATTTTTAACGTCCCACGTAATGGCTGAGGGAGGTCCCACGTAAGTTAAGAGGTGCCCCCGTAAAGGGAGGGGGAAAAAATTTAAATTACTAACGGGAAAATTTACCTCTTTGATTAAAATTTAGTTCCTGGCGATTCGGTAGAGCTGATACCTGAGGGTGGGTCTCTAGGCTCGATCTTACGATCTTCCCAGATCTCTGCCAAGTGTAGGATGCAAGAAAATGTATATTTAATAAGTGTGTGAAAAGGACCGTGCTTGTTTTATTCAATAAAAAGAAACCAATTTTAAATATGTAATTATATTTTTCTTGAAAGCTTTTGTATCACCATTCCTTTCCAACCTTGTCACATGTATATGTCCATATATGTTTAATTTTAAGAGACCAGAATTCGTATATTGCATTAAAGTTTGAATTACAATCAAATGACTTAGACTTAATAAGATTTAATTATCCTAATTTTATAAATACCACCAAATGGTTGAACGTCGCTGGGTTCGAATAGATGTAGAAGAAGCTCGGCCATGATTAGTCCTCGAAGTACTATATGAGTCCACTTCGTACGGGATCCTTGAAGTTCGACCGGTTTACTGTCCGGCGGATGAAATATTTTAAGTAATTAAATGTTTAACTAAAATTTAAACGATTGACGATGAATTAAATTAAATGTACTTCCTTAGGAAGAAGCTAATGCTTAAATTTATACACTGACTTGACTGAATTACTAAAATTACTAGGGTAGTTACCCAGCTACCGACCTTAGCCGAATGAGTCGCTGGTCAGGGACGTGCGCTACGCACCCTTCGGTGTTTCCAAGCCGACTGCCTAGGCCACGTTCCTGCGTCCTATACCTTCTCTCGCCCGTGACGTCAGAACGTGTCCTTGGACGAGTCTAGCGATGACCAACCCGTCCGAATTATATTTTCTCCAGTGGAACCTTAATTCCCTTCTTCTTCTCCAGGTCAAATTGGTCACTGACTTGAATGAAGTCCTTAGATATCTGCCAAGTCATCTCAAGTTCGTGATAATTAAAGAAGTCCCGTTTGGGTAAGTCCGTAGGGTCCGAGAGTAAGCAGTCGAATCCTCTGGGGTTTTGAGACAATCGGGTGCCTACGTCATGGTACCCGGAAGTGGGGTCCAATTCAATTGGGTGCCTACGTCATGGTACCCGGAAGTGGGGGTGGCGCCAATTCAAATTGAAAAAGGATGAAAGTAATCCGAGATCCCTTAGCCTTATAGGAGGAACCTCATAAAATATAATAAAACATCAGAAGAAAAAGCTGGCAAATTTCCTTATAGATAAGCTATTGGAGGATTGCTATATCTATCAAATAAAACAAGACCTGATCTAGCATACTCAGTTAACTATCTCAGTCGATGTGTTAACGACCAAAAGGAAACTGATGTAGAAAACATTAAAAAAATATTTAAATACCTAGTAGGAACAACACAAGAAGGTATCACGTTTAATCGAAGCAGTGATATTCTTTATCTGGAAGCGTACTGCGACTCAGACTTCGCTGGAGATCCAGAAACCCGTAGAAGCACTACAGGATTTGTCATGTACTATGGAAATGGACCTGTAAGTTGGTGCGCTCGAAAACAACCATAGGTAGCAACGTCAACTGCTGAAGCAGAATTTATCGCAGCCGCCGATTGTTGTAGAGAACTGTTGTATCACAAATGTTTAATTGAAGAAATTTTGGACAAAATTTTAAGTGTAAATTTAAACGTAGATAATCAAAGCACTATTTGCCTTATTAAAAATGGAATAATGAATAGGAAAAGCAAACAAATTGATGTTCGATATCATTTTATTTGTGAAAAAGTTGATGGTAAAATTATAAAAATTAAGTATTGCCCAAGTCATTGCCAATTATCAGATATTCTAACGAAACCTCTTGTTTAAAAAAAATTCAATACATTTAAATCAAAATTACTATTCCTTAATGAATAATGTTAAACTTAAAATCAGTAAAAATTAAAATAAATAGAAAAGATTAAGATTTTATATTATCATGTAAACCCAAGAGTGATTGATATGGAATAAGTACATGTATTATACACGACTAAAGTCTGTGCCAAACGAGAGTTAGTGCGTCGACAGCGCGGGAAATCGAGTGACACACAGATTGGCCAACCTCTGAGGGAAAAAATATAGCCACTACATTTACCTTTTTATATGGTTATCCAGAGGGCAAATCTTGAGCTCTCATTGGCTCCCCACCCCATTTGCTAGTTTTTCCCGCGCTGACGACGCACTAACTCTCGTTTGGCACGGAATGTAGTAATTATTGTTGGAACATCAATATATATGCACATTAGGGTGATGCTAAAAAATGAAAGTTAAAAAATTAAACGGTTCACCCTCCCATTTTGATCTCTCATATGTAAAATGGAGTGTAGACAAAAAATAGCTGAAAATATAAAAAAAAAGATTTTGACACTGATGTTCCATTAACTGTGCACTGGGACGGAAAGATGTTAGAAGATATCACAGGCCATGAAGTTGTTGACCGACTTCCAGTTTTAGTTTCTGGTAAAGGGGTGGATCAGCTTCTCTGCATTCCAAAACTTGAGTCTGGTGAAGGTGAAAAAATTGCATCAGCAGTTTATGAATCCCTCCTTTCATGGGGTTTACTCAATAAAGTAAAGAGTATGAGTTTCGACACAACCACATATAATACCGGGTGTCGAAAAGGGGCTTGTATTCTACTTGAGCAGAAAATGGATAAGGAAATGCTCTGGCTAGCATGTAGGCATCACATTATGGAAATTATGCTGGAATCAGTTGTTCAAAATGAAATTGGGCCTTCGTCTGGACCAGATAATTTATTATTCAAAAGATTTCAGAATTAAGAAGATTTTAGAGGGTAGGGAAAATAACCTAAATAGAAGAAAGATGGTTGAAGCCCTTAATAAAGCTATAAAATCTGATAAAAGAGTGAATATTAAGACAGACGCAAGATCACTGAACAAATATTACAGTGGCATCTATAACTACAATTCAAATAAAATTCTCCCGCCGAAAACATGAAGTTTCAAAATCAAATAAAAAATAAAATAAAACAAAATAAATTACTCATCTAAATAATATCAGGAATTTAACAAACAAACAATCAAAGAAAATAAGAAAATAAAATAACTTTGTGATAATGCCAAAGAATGATGATAAGGGAGAGAGAAGGTTATCATCTGCGAACTGGGAAGGTTACCATGTATTAAACTGTCTAGTCGTTTTTTTTCAATGTTTTCTAATGTTTTTTAAAATGTTAACTTATTTTTACATTAAAATCAATTAAATTATTATATGTGATGTTCAGAAAGGTTTTTTTTTTTGGTTTTTTTTTAAATGTTTATATAAAACGAAACCTGTATTTATACTTTTCACCTACTGAAAACGAAATCATGGAAAATGATTTTTATTCTCATATAACAAATATGTAAAATAAATATAACTTATGACCAACAATGGTTAATTAAATTTTTAACATTATAGATGGATGTAGAGTATGGACGACACAAAACTCTTTTGTGAAATAAAGACGAAGCGAACTATTTTAAAACCTTACAATTCATGTAAAATGAAAATATCGAGGTATTTCTTACATATGTGATATAATGTGATAAATGAAAAGAGATATATATATTTGTGAATTACTAATGTTGGAAAGACAGAATACGTCTTTAGTGTATGTAACCTATGTTATGTTTTTTATAAAAAGAAATATATTGTTTTAGGCTTGAAAATGACCGGTAAATGGTTGAAACGTTGCCGAAACCTAATTAAAGTGTTTTAAACAAATTTATTTTACCCGAAAAGGATCCACCTACACATACTTATGAAATGAATGGGTACACTTAGAAAAATCATAGAGAAGTAGACTTCTGGAGATCCAACTTACCAGAACCAACAACAACAACAAGGAGCACCTACACAATGGATGTTAACAACATAGAAACATACACCGAAGATATAGTATTAAACAATTTTGATAATAAAATCAAAGGCTGTCTAGAACAAAATAATAACAAAAATAATTCCTATGTTTGGAAACTAAAAAGGCTCACTATACAAAAATCTAAAATCACAGCCAAAAAGAATTATTTATACCACCACTTAAATAAAAACATTCTCCCATTACATCTTGACTAAAGCCTTAAAGGAATAAGAAAGGTCTTCAAGAAAGAATTTATAGATAAGCACTGAAACAATATGTATATTAACCTACTTAACAAATTACTAAAAACAGAAATTAAACAAGTACATTGGGAAATTGAAAAAAACAGAAATCTATTCATAAAATATAAATTAGAACTCACAAATAACAGTTACCCAAAAATAGAACAACTTGAACACTCTAAATGAGTTTTATCAAAAATACAACAAGAGTGATGAAATAAAACATAAAAACAAAATCAACAATAGATTGAAGAAGAACAGCGGTCAAATTAATAAGGTAGACCCGAACTTAGAAGATTATAACAATTTATATAAGAAGGGCTGGACCCAAAATCTAAGTAAAACAAATATCCCTACTGGAATACTAAATTTCTTGAGTCTAGGTCCAAATTTTAGCTTAGCTTCCAACAACTATAACAGATTTCTAAATGATTTCATTGTAGACATAGAACTGACCATTAACAAATTGAACACTTCAGAGAATCACGTTAGTGCCCTTAGGAGTGCCATTATAAATAAAATCATAAATTTTCAAAAGAAGAAATCAGTATTTTTTCCACGGTACTTTAGAAAGACAAATTATGATAGACGTAGCTAATACTAAAAGGTTCTTACAAAATATCCAAACCTCATAATAACGAAATCAGATAAATCAAATGCCACCGTGATTTTAGATCAAAGTACGTACAAAGATAAGATGTTAGAGTTACTCAACGATAAAAATACTTACAGACGTTTACGTGCAGACCCAACAGAAAGAATTAAAAAAGAATATAAAACTGTCATAGATAAGCTCTTCAAATGTAAATATATAGACAAACATAAACGAGCAAACTTGAATAATACCAACTCTTATTGCCCACGGATATATGGCCTCCCAAAAACACATAAGAAAGATATCCCACTGAGACCTATCATAAGCCAAATAAATTCCCCGTTGGAGAAACTAGCAAAGTTTTTCAATTCCTCTCTAGATAACTTAAATAGGAACAATCCATATGACATCAAGAATGCTCTTGAACTAAAAGAAAAACTTAAAGATATTATCATATCAGATGATGAGTCCATGATTTCTATTGACGTAGTCTCACTGTTTACTAATGTCCCTCTAGATCTGTTCTACAAGATTATCAGAACCAAATGGGATGAGATTTTACCATTCACGCCATTAAAAGACAAACATTTATTCATAGAATGTCTCCAACTCATTTTAAATAATGGAACTTGGAAATTTTATTTATTAAAGAAAGAACTAATTCTTAAATCAACTTTGTATTTTTTGGACCACTTAGCTTGTCAACCTGAGTTAATTTATTAAATTTTTAGAAATTTCATTATTTTGGTAATGAGCCAAAGACTAGAGATACCCGAATATCGCATTTTGGCGCCCGGACAGGGACGTTTGATGAAGTTGCCCAGTAGAATTTGAAAAAAAAAAAAATAAAATAAAATAAAAAATAATTTTTATTTTATTATATAATTATAAATGGAACCTTGAACATTGTTTTAGTTTAATATAATTTTATTATATATGTAAATGGTCACATAACAATTTAAAAAAAATAATAAATGGTAATTACACGTCGTATGAAAAAAGACAATATGAGTGAACATGAGAACAGTGATATGAACATAAGTGGTGAGAGGGATGTAGAGTCACAACACGAAATGGAACAACCATTTAGTCAGCAAGGATTTTTGTTACAGTTGGCACGTCAAGTAAACAGAATAACTGAGAGATTGGACAGATATGAGAGAAATGAATGTCGTGAGAAAGCGAGTACTAGTATGCAACAGGAAGTTATACACAGACAAGAGAGTAGTGAGTCAGAACGAACAAATAAAGAATATAGAAACGATAGGTTTTTGATTCAGTTTAAGGGTGAATCCAACGATTTGATGTATCCATTAAACTATTTTAGTAAGTTAGAAAGATTTGTCAATGCTAATCATTTAAAGGAGCAGTATAGACAGATAGCGGAAGAAAATTTTAGTGGACCTGCCGCGTACTGGTTAGAGACAATTAGTGATAACGTAAGTTGGGAAGATTTTAAAGATAAGTTTTATGCTAGATATTGGAATAGAAACGTTAAGAACCAATTAAGACGTAATTTTATTAACAATATTTACGATAGAAAAATTAATCCAATCACCTATTTACATAAATCATATATTGAAGCGAAGTATTTGTAGGGATGCATTATATTCCAGAAGATGAAATATTCCGTCAAATAGCCAAACATTATGGTAGTATTTTTTTTTTTTTTACGCTTTTCGCAATGCCAGAATAAGTAGTATAGATGAATTTGAAAGTCTATTAATGGAGTTTACGGAAGATGAACTTGCTAATCATGTTAGTATTACTAAAAAAACATGAAAATTTTAGGGAAAACTATAGAGATAGGTTTAAACAGGAGTATAGACCGAGAAATGGTTATGAAGAGAACCGATCGAAGTATCAACCGGTTAATACGAAAAGACGTTTTGCTGTACAAGATAGTAATTATAGGAGTTATAATCCGAATAGGAATATGAATTTTAACCAGCAGCGACATAGTAACTTCCAACAAAATAGACGCACAGACGAAAAAAAAAATTAAATAAAAACAGAACGGAAAACGAAAATGTAAGAATAAATCAAATAGCATGCAACGAACAAAGAGAAAGAAAAACGAACGAAACAATTAACGAACAAATAAATTTAAACTAATACTTGAGAACTCGAAATATAATAATAATTTTAATAATAATGATATCAAATTTGATAGTAATTTAAGAAATATAATAACAGTGTCATGTATTAGTTTAGATTATTATTTGTTATTTTATTGGTGTTAATTGTTGTTTAAGGTTTTGACATATTGTAACTATGAATAAAGAGATGTCAGATGTTGATGTGATCTAGAAAGTATTGTGTTCCTTAATGTATGCTTTAATAGATATTATATGGTGTCAGGTGTGGGGTTCGAACCCACGCTCCCAATTGGGAACCAGAGTAACTATATAATAACTTTTTATATTATATAGTTATATAATATAAAAAGTTTATATTTTAACTTATATAATTTAACTTATAAGTTATATTTTAACTTATATATAACGGCCACAGGAAAGATGACATCCAGAGAGGAAAGTTTAAAGGTAGCGATCCTTTTAACATGTATTGGAGACGACGGGCTAGATGTTTACAATAATTGGAATCTAGAGCCTAGTGAGCAAACTTTAGAAAATGTATTGAAGAAATTTGATGATTATTGTACTCCTAATGTAAATGTGGTGGTAGAAACGTTTAAATTTAACGGTCTTAAACAAGCTGAGAGCCAATCAGTCGATAAATTTGCGACGGAATTAAAAAAGCAAGCTAAACTCTGTGATTTCAAATGTGACAGCTGTAAAAAGACATATGAAAGACGGATGGTAAGAGATCGGCTAATATTAGGGGTATCAAATAAAAGAATTCAAGAACAATTGCTCCGAGAAGGAAAGGTAGATCTCGATATAATATTAGAAGTGGCCAGAGCTATTGAATCGAGTGAAAAGTATGCTGATAGTCTTCGGAAGAATACAGATCAGCAAGTTGTGATTGATAAGTTTAGAAGGAAACCTGCGTCTTCTTCTCAACGGACTCAACGTGATCAACCTAGGACTAGTCAGGGTAATATACAGAATAATATTAACTTTAAGTGTTCTAGATGTGGCTTGCAACATGTTAGAGCTCAGTGTCCTGCTTACAAAAAGCACTGTAAAATTTGCAATGGGAAAAATCATTTTGCTGAGTGTTGTTTTTACAGGGACAAATCTAATATTAAAGATAGGAAAAAAGTAAACATGGTTAACTATACGGCGTCTGATTCTGAGAACTCTGAGTCTGGTAGCGACGCAATTTTAGATGAATTTAAAGTAAGCCTCGTCAAGAAAAGACGAGAATGGACTTATGAATTAACTATTAATAATGCTAGAGTAAGTTGTAAAGTAGACTCTGGAGGGGAATGTAATGTTCTTCCTTATCATTGGCTCAAGCGAATATTTAAAAACAATTTAGAGAAAATTAATTCGGTGTTAAACCCTTGTAATTCCACAATTATTCCGTATGGAGAGAACGATAGTAAAACCAATAGTATTAAACCAGTAGGGGAGGTGGTTTTGAAATGTCAAGTTAGACCTAACGTGTACCGGTTGATAAAATTTATAGTACCTGATGTGAGTGCTCACCCTATACTAGGCTTGAATACTAGTGTCAAGCTGAAACTGATTCAACAAGGTCCCAATATTAAAAGACCTTTAGATAAAAGCAACGAGAATAAAAGACCTAGAGAAGTTGATAGTGAAGGTATCAACAGTGTGTGTGTGTGTGCGGTGTGTGTGGTTGGTGGTGATGGTATTAATAGTGTAATTAATGATGAAAATAATAAACATGAGGTTAGAAATAATAAAATTGATAAAGAAAAACAAAAAATTATGAAAGAATATAAAGAGGTATTTACTGGGTTAGGAAAATTTCCAGGGGAACCGCTTCAATTACATTTGAAAGAGGATGCCGAACCAGTAATTCATGGACCTAGAAGGGTTCCGCATACCATAATGCCAAAGTTAAAAGAAACCCTAGATAAACTAATTAGTAAAGGGGTAATAGTACCGGTAACTGAACCGACATCTTTTGTGAGTAATATGTGTTGTGTTGAAAAACCGAATGGGTCTTTAAGGTTGTGTTTAGATCCATCAGAGATAAATAAGAATCTAAAACGTATTTATCACCCGATCCCCGCGCCTGAAGATATCTTGGCTAACCTAAGTAATAAAAGGTACTTCTCCATACTTGATTTGACTGATGCTTTTCATCAGTATGAGTTGACTGAGGAGGCCTCTAAAATATGTACGTTTTCAACACCTTTCGGGCGGTATCGGTTTTTAAAACTCCCATTTGGTTTAAGTATATCTGCTGAGGCATTTCAGAGGAAAAATGAAGAGATTTTTGGACATATTATAAAAGAAATATATATCGATGATATAATCATATCAGGAGAAACTGAAAAAGACCATGATGAGCTATTAAGAAAGGTATTAGATACAGCAAGACAATCAGGTGTAACATTTAACCCGGATAAATTTCAGTACAAATTAACTAAAATTAAAGTTTTAGGATTCATTGTGTCTGCGAACGGGATAGCAATAGATGATAATAGAATAAGGGCGATTACAGAAATGCCTCAACCAACTAATAAAAAGGAATTATTAAGATTTTTAGGAATGGTAAATTATGTAGGGCGGTTTGTACCTAATTTGTCTAAATTAGCAGCGCCATTGAGGGTGCTATTGAAAGAAGATGTTAAGTGGTATTGGGATTCAATACAAGACAAGGCTTTAACTCAGATTAAAGAGCAAATAACTAAAAGTCCTGTATTAGTACATTATGATGGCAAGTCCCCATTGATTATACAATGTGATTCCTCAAAAGATGGATTGGGTGCCTGTATAATGATGAACAATAATCCAATAGCGTATGCATCGAGGGCATTATCAGACTGTGAGAAACGTTATGCACCTATAGAGAAAGAATTTAGGGCAGTAGTTTTCGCAGTAGAGAGATTTCACTATTTGATTTACGGCAGGCAAGTTACTGTTTGGACAGACCACAAGCCATTGATAAGTATAGTAAAAAAGGATATTAATAAAATTTCAGGTAGATTACAAAGTATGATTCTTAGATTAATTAAGTATAAATTAACGTTAAAGTATGTTCCGGGCAAAGAACTGTATATAGCTGATACTCTATCTAGAGCATTTTTAGATGAGTACGAACAAGATAATGATGAATTAAGCCTGGTGGTACACTCCATAGTTAAAAGATTACTGGTATCACCAGATAAAATAGTTAAATATCAAGTAGCTACTAAACAGGATCGGGTATTAAGCAGGGTAATGGAATTAATAAAAAGTAATAGGTGGCCAAAGCACCCAGATTCTTCCATAGGTCATTATGCTTCTATAAAGGACCAGTTGTTTGTGTTTGACCAGTTATTGTTTTATGATAACCGATTAGTGATACCGACAGAACTTCGTGCTAGAATTTTGAATAATATTCATCAGGGTCATCAAGGAGTAGTGAAGTCCAAATTATTAGCAAGAGAAAAATTATTTTGGCCTAACATGAGTAAAGACATAGAAGAATATGTGTTGTCGTGTACAGTCTGTCAGCGACTTAGATCAAACAATGCTAAAATGCCTCTTAGGCCTCATAAATTGGCTCAACGACCGTGGGAGAGGCTTTGCTTAGACATTTTGGAATATGATTCTAAGTATTATTTGGTTGTAGTTGACTCATATTCAAAATGGATTGAATTACTAAAAATAAAATCTAAATCAATTTCGGACATTGAACCAAAGTTGATATATTTATTTTCAGTTCACGGATTCCCAGACAAAATAATGGCCGATAACAGTCCTTTTAATAGTGCACAATTGCAAACATTTTTAAAAAGTCACGAGGTCAAGTTGATTACGTCTAGTCCTAATTTCCCTCGAAGCAATGGCCAGGCTGAGAAAGCAGTTGGTCAGTGTAAGAAATTTTTAAAGAAATGAACGATGACAGGGACACAGGTTGAACTGTTTTTATTACACTACAGAAATACGCCATTGCCCGATTTGAAGTTTTCACCAGCTCAATTGCTATTTAGTAGGCGGTTAAAGGATAACTTACCAGTGACTGCAAACCTCCTAAAACCTAAGGCTGTTGAGATAAGAGAGCTAAATAAAAAGCTAAAAGATAGACAAGAGAAACAGAAATTTTATTATGATAGGAATACTCGGAAGTTAAAAGATGTTGAGCCAGGGAATAAAGTTATGTTTAAATCCCCAAATAATAAAGGATGGGAAAGAGGAAGTGTGATAGAAAAACATACTGCTCCTAGATCTTATCTAGTAAAGAATGAGGATGGTGTAGTATACCGTCGTACTAGAGAGCACTTACACTTAACTCCTTATAAAGATAAGAATAATGTGGCAAGTAGTAGTAATAAAACGGGCTCACAGTCTCAGCATCGTTCCCCTTATGAGTTAAGAGATCGATCTAAGATCAAGCCACCAGAACGCTATTCAAGTTAATTAATTACTGTACCTTGGTAGCATAGCTAGGGCGGTAGATGTCATGTATTAGTTTAGATTATTATTTGTTATTAGATTGGTGTTAATTATTGTTTAAGGTTTTGACATATTGTAACTATGAATAAAGAGATGTCAGATGTTGATGTGATCTAGAAAGTATTGTGTTCCTTAATGTATGCTTTAATAGATATTATAACAGACCAAATTACTAATTCGGTAATTAATCGAAATAACGATAAACTTTTAGAGAATAAACTAGAATTTGATAAGAGGCAGAAACCCCAGGGTTGTCAAAATAGAAATAAAATTAAAATAATTGTAAGCAATTTTTTTCGGAATTTTAATGATAAAGGGTCAGCAATGAGTATGAAACCTGTAGGGAAGGTTAATAGCAACGTAAACAAACTAGGACTACGAGTGCCGAAAGAAGAAAATGTTTATGAATGTAATTTAGAGGATTATTGTTTAGAAAATTATTATTTATAGAAAACAGTGAAGAAAATATAAGAATAAATAGTGTATTTCAGGATAGTGATGAAAAGTTAATAGAAAAGGAAGAACAAAAGAAAGTAAAAAGAAGTTTGCCCATTATCGAATGTAGTGTAGAGAATAAAAAAGTAAGCTGTTTGTTAGACTCGGGATGTGAAACTAGTTGTATTAACATGGATCTATATCGTGAACTAATTAAAAGAAATAAAAATTTATTTCATTTACCTGTGAGAGGTATTAAGATATCAGGAGCGAATAATAAAACATTATGTAACGTCCAGAATCAGATCTTTCTAGAATTAACAATTGATAAGGTAAGCTTTACAGTGAACTTTTTAGTAATTCCTAGGTTAAATTACAAGATTATTTTAGGAAATGATGTATTTCATGCAATCAAAGGAGTAATAGACTATGAAAAAAGTAAGTTTAAATTTGAAATTATAGATAAAAAAGCCGATGTGCAGTTTAAGAAAGTTGAAGCAAACGACGGGTTTAAGATATGTGGAATTCGACATCATGAATTCAATTATCAACCTTGTGATAGGATTAGTAATAGTCTTGAAGATGAAATTATTGAGGCGGTAAAAAAGGCCGAACATTTAAATAGCGACCAGAAAAATAGGTTTAAAAATGTATTAGAAAAATATAGTGATGTATTCGAAGACCGAATAGGTTTAATAGAGGGATACGAGCATAGTTTGAAAGTAAGAGATAATGCCACATATTTTTATAGGAATTATCCTATTCCTTTTGTTTAGTTAAACGAAGTACAAGGTGAAATAGATAAAATGTTGAAACAAGGATTTTTAGAGCCTTTAGCGAGTAGTTATATTAATCCGTTAGTTATTGTTACGAAGAAGGAAGGATCTATTAGGCCAGTTTTAGATGGACGTTTTCTGAACGATCAGTGTGCCCATGACGATCGACCAAGTTTTTCAAAGATGTGAAAGAACAAAGTATCTTAGTACTGTCGACATGAGAAATAGTTTCTGGCAAGTAAATCTAAATCCGGAACACCGTAAATACACAGCGTTTTTATTTAAGGGTAAATGTTACCTGTTTTGTTGAGTGCCTTTCGGGCTCAAGTCAAGTTTAGCAGCATTAATTAAGGCATTGTGTTGTGTTGTAAGCCAAGAGATGGAGTCTAACATTATACAATATGTGGATGATTTACTTTGTGTAGGTAAATAGTAAAAAAATCTTCTTTGAATCAATTAAATTAAAACATTAATTGATAACTAAATATAAAATTTTGCTGATTTCAAATTAATCAAATTTTATAAAACTTCATTTTTTATGTATAAGCACATTTTTGCTTAAGTGGTCCGTTGAAGGTGAGGAGAATAAACGACACTGTAAACCACATGTAGTCCAGGAAAATAAGGAATAATAGGGGAAATAATTTATAAAGTTTTGAAACTTTGTGAAAACACTTTTAAGGGGTGTAGTAGTAAGAAACAGTAAAGTTCCCCCCTCTTGAGGGGGCGCGTCCCCCCCCCCTCCCCCCTCCTTAAAGTTCAAAATTTACTTATTCTTCACTTTTTACGCAAAACGGTTTATTTTTTGAAGAGAAGTGTTATTACAAAAATTATTCCTCACATAATTCTGCACAAAAAAGGACCTACGCATGTTTGAAGTGAGACATACCGTTTTCGAGATATTGTAGTTGGAAAGAGATAAAACGTATTTTTGCGAACCAAGATATCTAAAAAACAACACTTCCGATTTTATTGAAATTGGGATGGTAGGTTATACCCATTGTTGATCCCATATAAGTTTCAACCTTCTGCGCCCATTATTTTATGCTCCACATGTGCACAAACATACATTTATTTAGACCTATATCTTCAAAAGTACTCAACAGATCATTAAAATATTAAAAAACTGTAGAAATTAAAGGTACAAAAGCTAGCAGTTTAATGAAGATATTAAAAGAATATTTAATGTGTACATTGTATCTTGATCTACCCTTTCCCTTTTCCCAAAAGGATTAGGCCAGGTACTTGCCTAGGAACCTGGCAGTTGTCAGAGGTCTTTAATTAGACCAGGTTAAGGCCTAATCGGATTGGCGGCCCTGACAACGCTCCAGCGATACACAGGACATACACACATGAAAACAGCGTGCCGCATCCATTATTCTTAATCTCGCTTGATCGTATTTGTATTGTATTATTTGTAAACTGTATAATTATAAGTAAATACACGTAACCTATAAATCACAAGTTTATGTTTTATCTTATGAACACCTTGACCTTACATGGTGTTTCCGCCCATGACTTTTATAAAATAACGGTTAATAGTTAATTAGGTCAAAGGTGTCGGTGTTAAAATCAGTGTTCGTATCCAGTAAAGTTTACAACTTTAGTGTTCAAACTTATTCGTGCTCGTGTATCAGCTATTAAAATGGTGAGTCTAAAACCAGCTAAGTATTTAGAAATAAATATTAACGAGAGTATGTCCAAGAAGTGACAACAACAGTTTAATTGGTATTCGACGGCCACAGAACTTAGTAAAAAACCGGAAGAAATGCAAATAGCAATTTTTATGTCTGTTATAGGAGGCTTTTATGTCTGATGGTGCTTCATTATATAATTCCTTTAAATGGGAGATTAAATGACAAGATTAAGTCCCAGTTTGACAGCTATTTCGTTCCTAAAATCAATGTGACGTATGAACGTTACGTTTTTCGTCAAGTTAAACAGTCAGAAGGTCAATCATTTAATGACTTTCTTACGGGAATTATCTAAAAAAAAAGTCTGAATTGTGACTTCCTGACATTAAAAGATAGTCTAATAAGAGATAAAATAGTTCATGGAATAGCAGATGACACGCTCAGATAGACTATTAGAAGCGGATAATTTAACCTTAAAAAAGGCTATAGATATGTGTAGAGCCTATGAACAAACAGCCTCTCATATGAGCCAAATGAAAGTTTCAACATCAGTCGATTTAGTAAAGAAAAACAACTTTCCCTGCAGTAAAAATGAGACTGACAGGACTTCTTGCACTCGGTGTGGTTCGATACACCCAATTAGATCTTGTCCTGCTTATAAAAAGCGGTATAATATGACAACGTCCATTTTAGCCCTAAGCCAACACTACCATTCAAGATTATCATGTTAGAGGGAATTTATTATTTTAATTAGGAGATTATATTTTTTTTTATTATTTAATAAATTATTTTCAATTATTATTTTGGTATGAATGGGCGATGTTCTGAATGAGATAGTATGTGTGAGTTGTTGTATGTATGAATGCAGGAAGGATAGTGAGTGGGGTGCGACCGCTGGGGTGGTGGGGGTGGCAGCCAGGGATCCCTCCCTCCAGTGCGCACGCGCGCCTGGGGGGAATGGGGGCTGCCTCCCTAGTACCTGGCGGGGGCGCCGGTAGGGTGGGGACGAGAGGATAAAACCAGGCCTCCCAGCCCAGAGGGGTACCATCAGGGGGGTGGCGCTCTATAGAAAAGTATACTATACCTTCGTGACGTCACACGATAGAAGTAAAACTTAAAATCCCGGCACAGAGAATGCGCCACCAGCTATACAAATTCGAAGAATTTCAGGAAGATCAGGAGAAAAGGAAGAACAAAATCGGTGATTGTTATTTTTATAATGTTTTTATCTATAGTGCTTTGAGTCTTGAGTTAGAACGAACTTTCTTGAATTTATATTATTATTCGTTTTTATAATATTTTACGTTCTTTTGTTGTTACATTATGGCAAAAAGTTGTTCCCGTAGTTTTATTATTCCTGACTTATGTTCCTGGTTTATAAGTTAAATGCATTTTTCTGATAGTTCATAAATGTGTGGCTATTATATTGTCTGGACTATTTCAACAGTCTTGTTTCAAAATATTTTAAGTTAGGTAGGAATTAGTAAAGCTTTAAAAATGCTTAGGAATTCCAACCAGTGTTTGTCCTTTCAAAATGCTAAGGGATTAAGCCCAAGGAGGGTAAATAATCTTAATCCAGGTAAAGCTATGTCAGGGGTTTTCCAACCTTTTACTAAGACCTTAAGGGCAATGATCACTCTCACTACTTATAAACTCTCTTTCATTCAATCGCTAGCCACAGTTCTAACAACAACAACTATCCAGTTTCTGTTTTTAGTCTTGTTCTTGTTAGATATTGAATTTACTTTTTTCATCATGGTGAGAAAATGCTGTGTCCCCGGCTGCCTGTTGACCAATTCTGTCCACAGAATGTAAGTTTTTTTTATCATTAGAATATATCGTATTTTATCTATCTGATTATTACCTAATTTACTGCGTTACTTTTTAATTTCTTATACGCTACATGAAGTATTATTTAAAATTAAGGAGTTGAATATTTGCTTACGAAAAAACTGTGGCTTTACACTAGTTGAATTAATTTTACTTATACAATTGTTGTACCTAATCAATAGGTACAAATAAGCTCATTTCTGCGAGTGATATATGTGTTAAAATTTCATTAAATGAGGCTAATTATATATATTTTCAGTTGCTTAATTGTTTTAAGCACCCAATCTCTAATATCAAGGGGTACACTTATAATTGCTCTAAACTTATTGTAATATGGAGAGATGCAAACTAGCTTCTATTTTTTTTTTTAGGTTTCCTCATCCTATAAAGGATAGGTTTAATCGCTTTGTGAAGTGGGTTGATGCAGTTGGAAGTGCAGAGCTCAGAGCTATGGATCCAATCCAGGTACACCAGTCTAAAGGTGTTTGTCTCGACCATTTCACTGATGACTGCTTTACGGGTGATAGAAGATATGGAAAGCTGAAGAATACGGCAGTTCCTAATAGAAACCTTCCATTACCACCTCCACCAGGTAATATTAACCCATTGGAATTGCATACTTGGTGTCATTTTACTTTTGTTTTGAGTATGGAATCTGTTTGTTGTTTTCCTGTCATAAACTCATTATTGTTTTGATGTCCATGACATCCTACTGATACAGTTTTATACACAAGAAATAAGAAATAGCTATTTATTAATAACCTCTATAAATTATGTATACAGTACTTAGTAAAACTCATATATAAATAAGTAATCTTTGTATTTAATAGTTTTAAATTTCTTTGCAGATGCAGTTTCTGAGGGTTCAGATAATGTGACTCGTTCAACCTCTTCAGAAGAATCTGTTAGAATTGACTTATCTTCGTCAAGCTCAGAAAGAAGGATGCCATCAGGTAATGTTCTTATATGTATATCCGGCTTAATATTTTATTTATCTAGTTTCCTATTGCATCAACATTTATGACATGCTTGAGTTAGGACTTTGTTACATACCAATATTGACTAATAGTGTCAATGTCATTTAAGAAATTATTGACTTATATGGTAAGGCAACTTTCACACCGTGTGAGACCAAGCAATGCCGATTCTGCTTAGAAACAAATACATGTATTAGCATGGGACCATTCACATTGAATTCTGTGTGAGACCGAGCAATTTGTTTCTAGCGTTTTTGGTCGCTGAAAAAGCATAGTTAACAGCTGTATGCCACCTGTTAGATAATTGGCGGATCGGCTTGGTCTCGCTTGCAGTGTGAAAGCCACCTATTATAGGAGTTTGAGATGACCACATAAAATCATATGGTTCAATATTGACATTTGATGAGTTTCATTTTGGTTGTTTATGACTTATTTCTTTATCTTAAGTGTATGTGTACTACATACAATGTTTGAGTACCTTTACGTACTGATAATCATTTATAATACATGATTTTACAGAGGGAATGGCAGCAGCCTTTTCAAGTTCATCCTCTGTATCTTCTCAAGATGAAATGAAAGAACATGCACAGCAGAAAGAAGGTAATTTTGATTAACAATTTATATAATTACTAACTCTTTTTAGCAATAGACTTTTTCTGGATAATGTAAAACCTAGCATGATACACATGTGAAAGGTGTGTCACTGAATGAATTACTTGTTTGGATCATATAGGTGAGTGAAAATAAGTAATTTAAAAAAAAGGTTATATTTCGCTCTGTACGGACATCATCAGACCTTTAAGCCTTGTTTGAGTTTTTTTTTATTACTTGACTTAATTAAACTCAAGCAAGGCTTAAAGGTCTGATGATGCCCTTAAGGGGCGACATATAACATTTTTTTAAATTAACTTATTTATAATTATTTTCACTCACCTATATGATCCAAACAAGTAATCAAAAGTTATCAAAGGTGCAATCTTGTAAGAATTATTTGTCTACTGTGTCACTGATTTAATGTATTTTGTCTCATTATCATTATTCTGAATAAATGTGGCTACTTCTTTAAAAGTACCTAATTTATTTTTTCATCAAATTTTTTAGAACGCATCCTAGCGCTTTAATTAAATAATCCAGTGTAGCCACCAAAATATTCACTTTGAAGTAATTAAGTTTTTTGTTTTGTTTCAGTTTTACATGTCCGTTTCACACCGAGCCAATCATCATTGCACTGTATTCAGAGCCATGATGAATTTTCTGCTGGTGAGTTATTTTTTTGTCGCCTTTACTTATCAATTGTAATAATTACATTCTTTATTATAGCTTAGCTAAATATGCATTATATAATCTAACTCACAACTTCCTACTGTGCTTAATGTTCAAGAGAGTGTCAATAAAATATTTCTGTTGTATTTATTTCAGGTGATCCAGCAGCAGGCCTTTCTATACCAGTTGGACAAGAAATCATTGAGCCTGAGGGTGAGGGTGCTTTTGGTCATCCTTCACGATCAGCTAGTAATGGTATGTTCTTTGCCTCCCATTTATTGTTTAAAAACAATAAAAAAGTACAACAACGTAATGTACACAATCTTCTTGATAAACAAGTAGTATAATAAAATCTTGGAACAATTTTACAATTAAGGATATCTAAATAATTTTATGGATAAATAACTTGATATAATAAATGGAAACTCTTACTTTATTTTTTAATTTAAATATGTTTCAGATGCTATGTACTCAGACTTAGCTTGGCCCTTAGATGGTACACGACAGGAGCCAGTAGTTATTCTAGGTCAGTATCTTTTCCCTCCTTACAGCAATATTTTATATATTTATATGCTGCAATTTTTAGTAGACGAGTGTGTAAAACAAGGAAAAACAGATATTTTGTTAATTATGTGTTGTGTCGTGCTAGCTGTTCTGCTGATTGAGTAATGAGCAGAGTTAAAATAATCAAAGCAGGCTAAGGTCTACTACAGGATACAGATGTATTAGATACAACTGCCACAAACGAAAACATTGATGCATTTGCTTTATCAACTTAGCAAAGAAAAAATTACTTGAATATTAGTTTACTAACCATTTTTTTTAGGTTGATGTAGTTTTAGTTGAATTTGTACATGATTATTTTTTTTTATTTTAAGTAACTATACAACGTATGGAGTATATGTTACTCACTCCACATCCTTTTCTTTCTCATGCTTTGAAGACTCAATCTATGTAACAGAGATAAGGCCTGAAGATGCCCAGGTGTGGGTGAAAATTTGCCAAATATAGAAAAATGTTATAAACGAAATTAACAGTTTTTTTTTTTTTATAACTCATCCCTACAGACTAAAAAACTATAGAAAATTATTTTTTTGTATTTGTATTGATATTTTACCATCATAACGTTAACCGAAGAAGATGTGTATGTATTAACATTTATCTCAAAAACTTAGGGGGGGGGGGGGGGGGCACCCCTGCCTAGCACATAGTGTTTCACGTGCTTGCCTTCTGCTCAAACCCCTGGTGTGAAATCAAACTAATATATGAATAAATAAACAAATGTGTCATTAAGTTACCATATTTGATTTGATTTTCAGATTCCACCAGAGTTACTCGTCCTCAACCTAAGAGAGTGGCCAGGATATCAGGTTCTCTTGGTAAGTTTTGATTTTAATATATTAATGAGCATTATTTTATATTATTAATTAGTACTTGAACTATAATAAAAAGTCAATCTAGTTGAATAGAACAAAGAGAATGCGTTTATTCATGGCGACAACATTATAAATCAATTAAAGGCAACACTGTAATAAGTCATGTATAAATATCTAAATAAAGGTTAACAAATCAATATATTACATTGATTTTATTCTGGTACATTGATTTTATTTCCATTATTCTGGTTATTAAAACTTAAAAAATGTTAACCTAAAATGATTGTCCTAAAATGTTACTCTTTATCCAAAGTAGTTCATACTTTCATTATTGCATGTATTCCACATCTTTAATTAAATGTAATCTCAAAATTCCTTTTTTAAATTGTAAATTATTTTAATAATTATGCTGTTTTGTGCTGTAACATTTATCCATGATTTGTTTGTTACAGGCAGATATAATATGCTGAGGAGTGTGGGTGTAAGATATGCTAAAGAATTAACACCCAAGGCTAAGTTTCTTTTTAAAGAAACGCAGCATTTAAGGAGGCGAATTTCAAGGACAAGTAATCGAGCTCTTTCTTTTAGACAGCGACTTCAGGCAGCAGAAAGGAGTCTAAAGGTAGGGCTGGATAAGAAAATCGAGTCCCTGCCATCTGCTGTTGCTTCCTTCCTGAAGTGCCAACTCCGGGAAAGCAAGAAGGAAGTTCATGGTAGGCGCTTCACACTCTCCGACAAGGTTCTTGCTTTGTCTCTAATGAAGAGAAGTGGCAGAAGCTACAGGTTTCTGTCCAAGTATTTTATTCTTCCTTCAAGAAGAACACTACTGAGGTTGCTAGAGTCCTTGTCCTTCAAAACAGGGATTAATGAGGACATGTTTCGCCATTTGTCTGTGGTGGTGTCGAAGCAAGTATCTCCGTTGGACAGACACTGCTTGCTAATGTTCGATGAGATGAGTCTCACTCCTCACCTGGACTACGATCCATCTTCAGACACAATTAAGGGTTTTGAGGATCTTGGTGAAGGAAGAAGGAGTAACAATTTCGCCGACAAAGCCCTTGTTTTTATGGTTCGAGGTTTAAGACGTAATTTTAAGCAGCCTGTGGCTTTTTACTTCCCTTCAACTTCAGTAAAAACCCACCAACTTAAAACTGTCATCAAAGAAGTTGGTGGTAAAGTTATTGAGACTGGCCTTCAGTTATGTGCGACTGTATGCGATCAGGGCTCTTCAAATGTTGCGGCTGTGAACCAACTTTGTGCAGATGCTCGAGAGGTTATGGTGCGGTCTCAACAGGAGAATAGAGGAGATTACTTCTTCATTAATAACCAAGAAGTTATTCCCCTCTTTGATCCTCCGCATCTACTGAAGGGACTGAGAAATGGACTTCTCTCCAAAGACCTAAAGGCAACACTAAAAGGCCACCAACTTCAAGCGTCATGGAAGCATGTCATGCAATTTTACAAGATCGACAAGAATTACAGCTTTCGCATGGCAAGGAAGCTGACTGATGCGCATGTCATCCCAAACAAGATAAAAAAGATGAAGGTTGCCTGCTGTGCCCAAGTCTTAAGCCACACAGTTGGAACGCTGATGTACACTTTAGCTGACCGATGTAAGTTTATTTTTAGTTATTATTTACTCCATTTTATTAGGTTCTTTTAGAAAGGAATTATCAATGAGCAATCTACTTATTTCAACTCCGAAATGACAAAACTGTTCCTTGAGATTTCTAGATTTATTTATCTTTTCTGGTAAATACTATATGTGTGGATTATCTGTGCTTAAAGCTTAAAATTAATACAAAATGTAATAAATTGATAATAGGTACTTACTGCTTAGTGACATGTTCCACTGGTTTCATTCATTATTAATTAATATAAAACAAAATTTGTTAGTAATTACCCTCTTTATATTTTGTTACAGCTGCTGGAGAAGACCTAGATGCCAAGGCAAAAGAAACAGCACAGCTTTTTCTTTTCCTGGACGAACTTTTTGACAGCGTGAATGGTTCAGCAGTTCGTCCGATGCAGCTGAAAAGGCTTCGGTGTGCAGTTCAACGAGGGAGTGGCCATGTGGCTTTTTGGAACGAGGCCATCAAAGTCCTCGATTCAATGGCATATGTTCAGCAGGATGGTCTGGAGACACGATCTCCCAGTATAAAAAACTGGAGCAGAACTCTGCGCAACATTAAACATTTGTGGTTCAAGCTGGAAAGATTAGGGTTTAAATTCTTAAGTCTCAGGAACCTTAATCAAGACCCTCTTGAAAATAAATTTGGTGCCATTCGGAGCTATGGATTCAGAAATAATTCGCCCTCCTGCTCCAATTTTATCGGCGCCTACAAAAGTTTGCTTCTTAACGATATGGTTTCCTCACATTCAGTTGGTGGAAACTGTGAAGAGGATGACTGCTCTGTGCTGGACAATCTGCAGGCGTATATAGAGAAAAGTGAGGGAGCATCAGAAAAAGAAAAGTCACCTCAAAGTCAAGATTTATTGCCTCTTGCAGAAGAGGCAATAAATCCTGCTGAAGAATATGAAGAAGACAACCCTGACTCACCGCCTTCTCCAGCTGCCATTTCTTCAATAAATGTTCATCGTTTTGTGACCACTTACACTGCTGGCTACATGGTCAAACGATTGTTCAATAATTGTGATGCATGTGCCAGCTGTCAATTGGCCGATAAACCTAGTGAAGACCACGCCTTCATTGATGCCAGGGAGAGGAATGAGGACGATAACAGGCTAACCTACCCCAGTGACAATTACAAGTCTATATATGATCGATGTAGAGATTTAGTTGTGCGTTTAATCCCCAAATACTGCCACAGGATTGGGATAAGCAAACTAATTCATTTAGTGGTAGATGCTGAAGTTGACTTGACAGCCATTGCTTGCGTGGACCATCAACTTCAGTATAAAGATTCATTTCTGCAGCTTTTAATTAAGATGCTTATTTATAATTGGTGTGAAAGTGTCAATCGTTTCCTTTCTGGAAGAGACACGAGAGAGCTTGATGGTTTGGATGAAATCCATCACAAGGCTGCAAGCATCGTAGGCATTCCTAGATTTGTATTTTAATTTATTTTATTTAGTATTAATTGTAAATATTGTATATTTTTAACATTGTCTTAATGAGTTATATTTTAATAGATTTTATTTTTTAATATCAAATACATATATATATATAATTGTCTTAAATTATAGAGGCATTTGATTTTTTTTTTTTTTTTTAAATTATAATTTTATCAAATTTTTTTTGTTTTAAAACTTACATAAACTATTTAGGAATAATTTAGTTATTTAATTTATATAATAACTAATATAATTTATATTTTAACTTTAATCTAATCATGTTGACTTATAATCATGTTACCAAATTTCCTTAAAACCCTTTTTTTTAAAAAGTTTTTAATAAATAATTTTTAAAAACCTAAATTTTCTGGTGTTGGATTTTTTTTTTTTTTTATACCGTATTACGTTGTAGCTATATCTGTTAAAATGTGTATATTTAATCATTTTATGCTTAATTATTTATTGTTTAATTGTAAGTAATAAACTTAGATTCATAATACTGAAAAGATTAATTAAAGTATGATACATATTTCAGGTCTGGCTACAAAATCCTAACTCTTTCAAAGCTACAGCAGTACCGCTTTTGTTATTAAATATTATTTATTTTATTTTATAAAATAAGATAAATTATTTTAGAGAACAAACTAAAACTATAATTTAAATCAAATTATAATTATTATTAACTACGGGAAACAGACAGTGAAAAATACACTCCTGTTCACTGTCTGTTTCCCGTAGTTAATAATAATTATAATTTGATTTAAATTAAAATTTAACTTTCCGTAGTATGAAAACTACCTAAAAATTAAAAATTGAATTTCTAAAACTATAGTAAAGCAACAGTATTTAGAGGGGGAGGGGGTGGTTTAAAACGATGCCAGAGACATCTAGTAGAGAACGCGAGAACTAAAGGCTTAAATTTTGGCAGTAAGCTTAGGAATCCCGGCACAGAGATGGCGCCCTCGTCAACGATTTCACGAATGTACATAAAATGGCGCGAAGCGGCGTCTCTATTTTAAGTCTATTCTCTATGGGTACCATTCGCTTCAGCTCTCTCTTAGAGCTCGGGCCTGGTCTTACCTCTCTCTCTCCCCCTCACTATCTAACTTTTTCCTTTTATTACCTTATTCCTATAATACATTTATCTTTATTATTATGGAGTAGTTATTTATTTCGGACCTTCCTTTCCTATTTTCCTTTCCATCCCTAGCGGCCCTATGTTTCCGCAGGTGGGTTACCACTTCCGGCCTAATTAACCTCGTCTTGAGTTTCCGCTGGTGGGTTACCACTTCCGGCCGAAACGTACGCCCATCCGCTAATGGGTTACCACTGCTAGCCTTTTGGTTTCGCTAGATGGGTTACCACTCCTTTTAGCCCCCTTCCCGTTACCCGGGGACAACGGATAACCATTTACCCAATACCGCTAAGGGGTTACCACTCAGCCTAATCCACGTCTTGAGTTTGCGCTGGTCAGGTTACCACTGCCGGACACGTCCTATTATATTCCGCTGGTCGGTAACCACTTCCAGCCTTGTCCTCTTACCACATTCCGGCCTCCGGGCACCACGGATGACCCCGTCCCCACTTCCGTTGAGGGGTGACCACTGTCAGCCCCTTTCCACATTGCCATCTCCGCTGAGGGGTTACCACTCTCAGCCACTCTCCCCCTTTTGTCCACTTCCGCTGTCGGGGCACCACTGACAGCCATTAGGTTTATCTATTTCTTATACATTTCTAACTCTCCTTTTATTGTTATTACGTCAAAGCCAGGGAGCATGGAGTTTCTTCCTTCTCTACAAAGAGGAAGTGGCGACCGTGACTACAACGTCAGCCCCTAATTTGCCCCCGGGCTGGTCGCGTGTTGACAGGCAGCGCGATCCCCCGGTAGTGCGCACGCGATCCCCTTTTAGGCCCGTGCGCCAGGTGACAAAATGGTGACCGTGACAGGACCTGTATTTTATCCTGTTTAATTTAATTTTTATTGTTATTTTGCCTGTTAGCTAGGGATTGTTTTGGAAGTAGGTTTGGTCCGTTATTATATGTATCAGTTTTGATAAAACGTTATTATTGTTGTGGAATTTAGTAAAGTGTTTTGAAAGTAACTTTTGATTATTTAGTGAGGTGTATTTAAGTGAGAGTTTAATTTAATATTTAATTTAATTTAATTTATAATTATTAAAATGTTTAGTAAAACGTTAATTGAGTTAACCTCCAGTGACGTGAGGAGGGAATTAACAAAACGTGGTTTATCGGATAATGGAACTTTGAGTGATCTATACATTCGTTTGGAGGAAGCCCTACGAGTAGACGGTCAAGACCCTCAAAAATATACCTTCTGGTGCCCAATTGCCCCCCAGGAGAGTCTTCAAGAAGCAGACCATAGTCAGCCGATGCACGGGGATCTACTAGCGCTGGAAGATCCCCCGGACGATGCAGGTCGTCCCCATCATGAACCCCTACCACCCGTGGGACAACCAGGACCTTCAGGGCTAATTCACCCCTCTACTAACGTAAAGCAAAAAACGTCTACGTCACCCCCACAAGCCGTGATGCCACAATCAGAGGACAGAGCCACCAGTCTCTCTACAGCTTTAGAAGCCTTTTTACAGGAGACCGCCGAGAATCGGGCGCTTATTCGCAGTTTAGTTCGGCGACTGGAGGATCAACCGCCTAGAGACACGAAATGGGACCCTGCTGTACTGGATTTTGTGATGACACCATTTGAAGGCCGCCCATGGGAAGATCCAGCCAGAGTGATAGAGAAGTGGACAATTGGACTCACGGAAAATAAGGTACCTCGTTCTTGTTGGGTGGAAGCGGCCAACAAACATCTCAGCAGTGATGTAAAGAAAATTTGGCAAACCCAGTGCATCCCTGACTCTAAAGACTTCACTAGCTTCCTAATCACACGATATGGATCCCCGAGTAGAATATGTCAGCGCTGCGAGCGAGCTTCCACGGCGTTAAACAAAAGCAGGGTGAAACCGTGGAGAAGTTTCTCCAAGAGAAATATGCGGTCTTTCGTCGGTTATATCCCAATGAACCTGACCCTGACTATATAAGTCAAGTCATCGAATTAGTATCCCCGGATCTGCCACAATTATTACGCTTAGGTACTACAAACAATATTTCAAAATTCATTGTACTCGCACGGCGGATTGAGGCAGATCAGTCTTCAGAAACGTCAAGGGAACCGGCAAACAAACAACTACAAAACAACTACGCCTATAGACGCCCCGATAATTACCGAGCTCCAGGAACCCGCCAGCCCATGTATGGTAATCGCCGCGAGAACCCCCGGAATCCTAACCCTGAACCGCGACCAGAAACCAGAACACTAGTCGGGAAACCAACGGTGAGGGTTCGCAACGGAGCCTCGAACCCTCAACCCTCTGAACGGCTCCTTCATCTAGAGTTCAGCCCTGAAGACCACAGCCCAACTTTAGCCTTCCGATTAAGCGATGGGAGTGAGTATAAGGCATTATTAGATACTCAAGCCTCCACCTCTTTTATTTGCCACGTTCTGGCGAGACACCCTGATGCGAGACAGATCGACGATAACCGGAAACTTGTCAACCTCGGAACGTCGAAACAACAAGGGAAAACGAGTGGGAAAGTAGAGTTTACCCTTCAGATACAAGGAAGACATTTCTCAGTTCACGCAAGTGTCCTCGAAGACTCGTCCTATACCTTAATTCTGGGGAAGGACTTGCTACGTGAACTGAACACTCTGTGATAATCGACTACGAGGGCCAAAATTGTTCGATCGGGCGTCACGAAAGGACGACCGTAAGCTGGCGCAGGAGCTACAACCAAGGAGCGGAAACCCCTATACCAGAAGAAATTATAAACTCAAACCTACACCCCTGTCAGAAGCAGAAAATCCGGGAAATAATGAAAGCTCACGCATCCTGTTTCAGTGGAGTTGGCTGAACTCGCACAATACTACATCATATTAAGATCAAGGATTTCATACCACGTCGTTTACCTCCGTATCCGTACAACGACGAAAAACGGGCCGTGATATGCGAGCAGGTAAGAGAGTTAGAAGCGACCGGCGTTATCCAGCCAAGCAAATCCCCTTGGTCTAGTCCCGTGGTGTTGGTTAAGAAGAAAGAAAGTTGTGAAATTTCGTATGGTATTAGAAGGACGGGCATTCACATTATTGACCGACAACAGTGCGATGACATGGATGACCCGCAATAAAGATGTCAACAGCAAGGTCCATCGTTGGTTCTTAGCTCTCATGGGATACAATTTTACCCTTCAACACCGACCCGGAAAATTAAACCAAGCTGCCGATGCTCTCTCCCGCGACCCTGTAGAATCAGACGGTGAAATCCCCGATGTCGATACGCCACCACTTCGAGCGCAGAGGAAAGAGGGGCTCTGTATACTTACCAACGGACAAAACGCGAATGAGATTTTAACCCGGATACACGATGAACAGCACCTCGACCCTAAGCTAGTAGAGGTAATACAATAGCTTCGGGAGGAGAAGGAACCCCCTAAGGTTAGAAAGAGACGTGCGTGGAATCGACAGCGTCGGAACTTCGACATAATTGACAACCTGCTATACTACGTTAACAGCGAAGAACCACGAGTCTATGCACCGGAGCATCTACGGACAAATATTTTAATTCGGTACCACGATCATCCTCTAGTGGGCCATCCCGGCTACGATGAAACTTGCCGCGCCATACTTGTGTATTGATTGCATCCGATCTAATATCTATTTATAATTCAATTTTTTAAGTTTTTGGTAGTTTTCATACTACGGAAAGTTAAATTTTAATTTAAATCAAATTATAATTATTATTAACTACGGGAAACAGACAGTGAAAAATACACCCCTGTGCCGGGATTTGAACCATACTATACTGGAAATATAGAGGCCCGTGGTTCAAATCCCGGCACAGGAGTGTATTTTTCACTGTCTGTTTCCCGTAGTTAATAATAATTATGATTTGATTTAAATATCTATTTATATCAAATTAATCCAACAGGTTATGGGCCCAGTCCACTAATTAGGTCGGTTCTCAATCTATGCAGATTGAAAGTAAAAAAAAAAAGAATAAAACCCTGTTGCATCGAAAAAGTAACCACGCTGTGTCCGGGTAAACGCAAAGTAAAAGTGTGTATATTAAAAACCTTTTAAGTCGTGTCTCGGCCTAACAGAATTAAGTAAAACTAAAAACGAGTGGACTTAAAACTAAAATTTAAATCACTTTTGTTTAAAAAAGAAAAAAAATCTTAACCGAAGTTAGCGTGTCGGTTAATAAAACGTGTGTGCGTATATTATAATTGAGTATCGGGAATTTGGACAGTAATAACATTAAAATCATGAAAGTTAAAATTAAAATTTTAATAAAAGTGATAAAATTAATTTGTGATTTTTTTTTTTTTATATAAAAAAATATACGTGTAAAATTAATCAAGAACATGGCCGAACGAAGATCAATTGATGAAGAGTTCTTCCAGATTGAAAGATTGAGTGGTCCCGAAAACTTTCAAATTTGGAAATTCCAATTAAACATTCTGTTCAAAAGTAAAAATTTATTTAATATAATTAAGGGAGAAAAGTTCGAAGAGACGGGTACTGTGAAAGAGCGTATAGCGGCGGGGTGCTCACGACTCACGGGGTTTTAACTAGTATGTGAATATGTGTAGTGAAGTCAAGACACAACACACTTAGTGGTATTACTTCATTAAATGAAATTTAATGTTAAAACATTGTATAATATTTTATTTCTCTACTTTTACATAAGGAATAACTCTTATTATTTATATACTATGGAGCATTAGACTTTTTCTTTACTTACTACTGTTTAGACTTTGTGACGGTTTTCCGACACTCAGACGGTTTTTAAGAGTGGATGAAGAATAAAATTTTAGCGCCAGGCCATTTTTTTTAGAGGGCTTACTTACCATGATATAATATAATATCACATGGTCGCCGGGGTTTATAAATGACCAAACCCGGTCTCTGAAAATGACGAGAGAAAAGGAGTAAAACAACAGAAGGAATTAAAATAAAAATAAAAATTGATTGTAATTAAAAAGATAAAATTAAGGCTCCCTAGCTTCACATAAAATGGAGATCTCCCCCTAACTGAGTTTAAATAATAAAAATACCCTTGTATAAATATATAAAAGTCACCACCCTTTTCCCCAATCTATTAAGTATGAGAATATGAATATATATATATATATATATATATATATATATATATATATATATATATATATATATATATAATATATATATATATATATGTGTGTGTGTGTGTGTTTAAAAGAAAGATAAGATATGGGTAGATATGTCATATAAAAGATAGAAAATAAAATAAAAAGGTATAATATCTGAATGTGATGTGACTCCAAAGTTAAACTGCCGCTGCTTTGGTACACGGACACCAAGAACCTCGTCTCTCTTCTCACCAAGACCTCAACGTCCGACCAGGGAGCTCGGAACACCCGTATCTATAGACAAAAAAGTCGGAAGTTCTGAGACACCAAGAAATAAGAAGACAGGAAAGAAACCAAAGAATAACGAAAGGAAAAAATAAAATTTGTGAGTGAATGGGACTTACCAGGTTAATCCGAAATGTGATGTACTAAAAGAAGAAATGGAAGGAAAATACAAAAAAACGTCCCGTCTTCGGAAGCTCTTCGACTGACAGCACCCGTCGTCTCCACCGTAAACCCCGTAAAACCCCAACTGAGGGAAAATTCCACATAAATCCTCTACTGCGAAAAACTTCTTTTACTACACAAAATTCACGAGAACAGCAAAATGGCGTCTGCCTGGCGTCGTCCCGTCGTTCAAGGGAGTATCGTCACAGGTATCGATCGGGAAAATTATCGATAGCTGAGATTATCTGTAGCTAAAAATTATCGATATGAAAAATCGATGAGAGAAGAGTTGAAATAAAAAAGTGGACAATTGTAGAGGTTGACGACTCCAACCAATCAACAATTGTATATTGGTCATGACCTTTGGGTTATTTTGTTTTATTATCTTTATTATTATGCTTATCTTCTAATCCGACAAGGAGATAAGAAGTTAGTTAGACGTTGTCGCTCGCTGACTCACCATCTCGTACACTTCCGCTCTGATTTGCAGTACCCTGCTCTGCTAATTAGTACCTCGCGTGTCCCAATTTTTCCCTGTTTCCTTTTCCTACCCTCTTTTACCCCCCTCCCTTCCTACCACGCTTCTTGACAGCTGCTGCACCAATATAAGGTATATATATATATTTTTTTTCTTTATTGGGGATTAATCAACTAAACCACCAGACCCCAACTACAGTCCATTAACTGCCAAATCCACCATATATAAATATATATTTTTGTTACAAAATTCCCCTCCTTAAAAGAAAAGGAAGCAGGCGGATAAAAAGTAGAGCTGTACAATGATGTCAGTGAAACATTTAATTATATAATTAACAACTTAAGTCAGAGTAATCCATTTGATTTTCTCGGGAATATTGATGATTACCAACGTAAGGATGATTTTTGTAACAATGTAATTCTAAATTTAAAACATTATAATAATTTTGAACTAATCAATAACATACTGTACATTAACGTTATGAATGAAAAAAAACTTGTAATTCCTGATAATGTAATCAATAAATTTATTTGGAGGGTCCATGAAGAATTTGGCCACTAGGGTGGTTACAATGCTATAGGTGAGAAAACTAAAATTGCGGAAAATTACACGGGGGAACCCCCTAAATTGTGCCACTTGACTAAAAAATGACATTCGTGAAGTTTTAGCTCAATCGGACAATGCTATCCCGTGCCTCATTGAGGTTGAAATCTAGAAAAAGTGGGGAATTTGAGGAAAAATCGTCATTTTTTGATTGAGTCATGAAAACGGCTCAACCTAGAAACGTGATATGAGTCTCATTTTGTTCACTAGGTTGTTCCCATTAAATTTTATTATCTTCACTTTTTAGCTACAACCAATAGTTTCTGAGAAATTTGCATTTTTACATATATACATTTATTTGTAATCTGTATATATACACATTTGTAATCTGTGTAAATTATTGTTGGCAAGGTAATTTAATTGATTTAATTTAAGCAATCTGATTGCTTAAAATTAATTAATTTGCAATATTGACGTGTTATGTAATTAAAAAAATAAGGCCTTTAACCAATAACGAATAATAATAATAATTAATTAATATTAAATTAATTAATTATTTTGAATTCCTTTTGTATTGTTTTTTATAGGGGGGGGGGGGGGATAATAAAGCAATATACAATATATTATTTGTATTATTATTTATGAATAAATAGATTCTTGAATCATATTGTACATTTTCTAAATATATAAAACAATAGTCTTAAATTTGTTGGGAAGGCAGAGGTTTGGATAAGGAGGCTTTAGAGCAACCGGGAAATTTTACCCGACATTCAGACACTACTTGTAAAAGATATTGTCGCTGTTCTTCATCTTTTGTAATGCACGAGTTATAATCCGATATTACTTTTACACCTCTTTCAGCTGTATCATTAACAACTATAAACCGTCCACAATTTGATTTCCTTTTAAATATTTAGGAAAACAAGAGGAAATTATTAATGAAAAGTTATCCTTATTATTAGATAGGTGTGCTATCTTAGACACATACGCTGCGATGGAGTTAATAGAAGAAGACGAAGATGAAGAACTTGATGATCGCGACATGAAACCATCGATTAAATTAAGTGAGGTACCTGATAGATAATAGAAAAAGATATGGACCATTTTATTTCACCGCAATCAGTTCGCAATCAATTCATCGCAATCAATTTTTTTTAAGAGATTTAAAATCAGTACCGAATTCTTGCATATTAATCCAGAATTATGGAGTAAGAACGAAGAATATATAAAAGGAAAACAAATTGTTAACGGTTTAAGAGTTGTAAATGATACAGCTGAAAGAGGGGTAAAATTAATAACGAATTATAACTCGTGCATTACAAAAGATGAAGAACAGCGACAATATCTTTTACAAGTAGTGTCTGAATGTCAGGTAAAATTTTATATTTTAGGTAAAATAATAATACAAATAATATATTGGATATTGCTTTATTATCCCCCCCCCCCCCCCCCATAAAAAACAATACAAAAGGAATTCAAAATAATTAATTAATTTAATATTAATTAATTATTATTATTATTCGTTATTGGTTAAAGGCCTTATTTTTTTAATTACATAACACGTCAATATTGCAAATTAATTAATTTTAAGCAATCAGATTGCTTAAATTAAATCAATTAAATTACCTTGCCAACAATAATTTACACAGATTACAAATTGTGTATATATACAGATTACAAATAAGTTATATACATTTATTTGTAAAAATGCAAATTTCTCAGAAACTATTGGTTGTAGCTAAAAAGTGAAGATAATAAAATTTAATGGGAACAACCTAGTCAACAAAATGAGACTCATATCACGTTTCTAGGTTGAGCCGTTTTCATGACTCAATCAAAAAATGACGATTTTTCCTCAAATTCCCCACTTTTTCTAGATTTCAACCTCAATGAGGCACGGGATAGCATTGTCCGATTGAGCTAAAACTTCACGAATGTCATTTTTTGGTCAAGTGGCACAATTTAGGGGGTTCCCCCGTGTAATTTTCCGCAATTTTAGTTTTCTCACCTATAGCATTGTAACCACCCTAGGTGGCCATATTCTTCATGGACCCTCCAAATAAATTTATTGATTACATTATCAGGAATTACAAGTTTTTTTTCATTCATAACGTTAATGTACAGTATGTTATTGATTAGTTCAAAATTATTATACCGACATAGAATTTAGCTTAAATGCTACGGAGAGCATAACTACTAAAATGATTCCGATAGAGGCTCAATTTGGCATTAAGACAATTCGACCATGGGAAAATCACCCAGCGCTTTATTATGTTAGGGATAGCTATAAAACATATGACCACCTAGAAGAGGTAATAAAACAAAGAATAAAATCTTGTAGGAACCAGGCAAATTTGATGGTTGATAAGAATAAAATTATTAGAAAATTTAAGATAGGCGATCAAGTCCTGGCAAATGCTTTAAATGTAAGCCAAAGGCAAAAGGGCCTTGTGGCCAAATTTCAGGACCGTTATGAAGGTCCATATGTAATTATAGAAACATATGACAGAGGATCGTATTTGTTAAAATATCCTAACTCAGACAAGGTCCGGGGAATATATCACGGATCAATGATTGAGCCATACCATGTGGAGGGTGTACGGTTACACTCATAGTTTTTATTACTTTATAAAACTTTGTTTTGATTATTGTTTTTTTTTTTTGTTTCTTTTTGTATAAGGCTAAAAGTTTATGCTTAATTTTAAAATTGTTTGCCATATGGTTATTGGACCTAAATCCAGTTATGTATTGACGCAAAGTTGACTTGAACCTTAATAGGTTGTCCAATTTATAAAAATTAAGTTAATAATTGATGTTAGAAATTTTTTTTTATTTTTTTATTTTTTTTGTTTATGAGCCTAGGTATTCCTTGTATTTATAGATGTGACGACTGATTGATTTGACATGGATCCAAGTGGATTAAATTTCTATCAAAGTAAAAACCTTATTGTGATTTTAAAAGCTAACTTGGTAAAATTTCATTTTATTGTTTTGTTTCTTAAATGTGATTGTTTTATTTATTAGGATAGCCTTCCACTAGGGATGAACTTATGTAAGTCCGTGGGACTATATTTGTTGTTTTATGCAATAATTTAAAATTGGATTAAAATCCATCTGTAACGCATGTGAGAATAAACCAGGACCAGTAATATGACAGCATTTTTATTATATAACATTTTTTTGTTGGAGATGGTGTAAAATTGATTGAAATTTACCGAATTTAATAGATTTTTTTTTTTTTTTTGAGAAAACAGAGATATACCTACACTGTGGCAGAGTATATTAAAATAAACTATCTAGATTTCGCCTACAGTAAAGAAGAAATAAATATTCTAAAACAGCAGTGCAAATTATTTAAGGAGAATATGTCTTCAATGTTCGCTGACAAAGAAAGATTTTGTATTCTGAATACTGAAAATCAGAGCAATGATTTTGCATGGAGTTATTGGAGAAGTTATTTACTTACACCGTCAAACGCCAAAGTCTATCAGCGTGCTTCAAAAAACAATTTTTTGAAAAAACAAATTTAAGGGGTTTTAACCCATTATTTAAAACAAAAGCTATGGCTTATGGCAGAGCAAATGAAGAAACTGCCAGGAAAGCCTACTTAGATTATTTAAATAAAGAATACCTTGGCTCATCACTCCGGACAACTGGATTAAGGGCGTGCCAAAAATACCCATTACTTGGCTGCAGCCCTGATGGGCTTGTGATAAAAAGTGGCGAAAAAAGGCTTTTGGAAATAAAGTGTCCTTAAATTTTGAGGTATGATAGCCAAGAAGATTTTACAATAAGGCATGTGCAAAGCAGCAATCAGGATTTTGTTTAGGTACTACCAATGGTATGTAAAACTCATGAAATTTATTATAAATAATAAGTTATGTATTTTGCTAATCTAAGAAAAATTAGAAATTTTAAAACAAAATTTCATTTTGTATTGTAAAAATTCATTAAAACAAATTTACATTAAAAAAAAAAGGGGGAAGAAAAAATTATTGGTAGATCACTGTATCTATTATCACTTTAATTGATGATAGATAAAGAGATAATAATATTGATGTAATAATAATAATAGTGATATTTTTAATCTTGAGTTCCCCTAAGATTAAAAATATGACTTTACCGGGGGAACAAATTCATTTCATTCGCCCTTCACTCCATTTTTTACTTGCTTTATTATAATATTAATGGACTTCTTGGTTATTGTTTATTTAATGTGTTTATTGTTTGTGTAACTAAATATTTTTTATTATTATTTTCAGATGGATTTATTAAGTTGAAGGAAACCCATAGGTATAACTATCAGATTCAAATGGCTATGACTATCACTGGATGTAAAATTCTGTGAATTTGTAGTGTGATCAAGAAAAGGATTCCTTGTAATAGAAGTTCCTTTTAATAAATAATTTTCAGAACCTGTCTGTGATACGTTGCACAAAATCCATGAAGAATTAGTTTCACCTGAATATTTTGCTCAGAGGTGGTGTGTTGGGGATTTAGATCCTATTGAATTATAAAATTAACTTGTATTTTATCATTTAAACTGTATTTTTATAAAGGTAATCTTTTTGCTGAACTAATCCTTTGACTAATTAGTCAAGTTAAACTTGCTGTCTTTTCAATTCGACAAAGTAAGCTAATAACTTTCTAAGTACTAAAGTATTTGCACAACATTTTTTCAATTATAAGTATGCAACCAAAAAGTTTTGTATAAACTTATTAATATTTCAATACCAAAACTGCTTTCTAATAGTAAAATTTTCTATAAATTCATTTGGTGGAGTAAAAATTGTTTTTTGGAATCTTTCTTGCTATGACTTCTTCCTGGAGGCCAAAATACCGATGAAATCACCTTCGGAACTTTGTTATAAATTAAATCAATCAAAAAAATTTAATTATTTAATGGTTTTAGAGTATACTTTTTGTCATTTTTGAGGCAGCTACCAAATTATATCGCTAGTATTTTCCAGGATTGTTCTAAAAGGTATTTATCATTGGTATTTTGGTCTCCACAAACAGGTTTCAGTTCTGAAAAAAATTATAAGGGTAAAGAGATTTCCCAATTTAAAGTTATAGCGGTTTGTTGATATGGAACACTGTGTTTGTGTAATAAGTCACTACTCATATTTTCTGTTTGTAAGGGTTATTGTTGAACTCAATTTGCATTTGGCGCCAACCTGAAGTTAAGATAGATAACGACCAGGTATCGATATAGGGTTGGGAGCAGTAAGTTCAGTAGTTCAGTGTTCCAGGACATGACATGTGTGTTGTTGATTGCTCAGAGAGACTTCATTAAATTTACATAAATTTACAATGTACAACTGGTAATATAGTATTCTTAAAGTAATAATTAGTTTTATTAAACCGTAGAACATAATAGGCGCAGTCGGTAGTATCCAAAATATACGGATGCGAGGGAAATTAAGGGATAAAAGTTTGACACATGTGAGTTGAGTGCGACATAGTGAAAGATACGAGCTCGGGACAATTTAAGTGTGGAAGAGCTGGACAGTTGACGATGATTGTGTACTAGAGACTAAGACGGGAAAATTGACTAAGGAAGAAAAATGGAATATAGAATACCTGAACCTGTGGTGTTGGACGACAACATGGCCCTACGGTGGGAGCAATTCAAAACACAGTTCACTATTTATATGAAGGCCAGTGAGAGTTGGGAGAAGCCTGAAGAAGTAAAGGTGGCAAAGATGCTAAATTTTATAAGGACTGAAGGTTAAGTATATAAAACTTTGAATTTAAAAGGGAAGGAAAGTTTAGAAGAACTGTTAAGGGCGTTTTAAGCCAATTTCTTCCGCAGAAGCACGAAATTTATGACAGATACAAGTTTTACACAAGAAACCAGAAGAAGGAAGAACCCATCGATACATTTTTGAAGGATGTTCGGATATTGGCTAGCAGTTGTAATTTTGGAGAACAGCTGGAAAGTCTCATATGGGGTCGCATAGTATTAGGAGTATATGACAATGACACACGGGAGATGATATTACGGGTGACAGATCTAAAATTAGAAGGAGCCATAAAGCGTTGCCAGATTGGAGAATGGGCCCACCAGCAGGCTTCAGAAGTGGAAGGACTGAAAAAGGAGGTGAAAACGGAAGTCAATGAGGTGCAGAGAAAGATTAAAGAGGGAAGCGGTGCGGGGAAGAATAAAAGCATGGAACAGCAGACAGAAAGACAAACAGGGAACAAATACCTCTCCAGGATACAAACAACTAAACAGTAAATATAAAAATCAAACCAGTGGTACAAGTTATGGAAGTAAGATAAATAAAATAAAGTGTAATAGATGTGGACATTTACATGTCAGAGAGTAATGCCATGCATACAATAAGGTTTGTGCAAAATGTGGAGGGAAAAATAATTTTTATTCCATGTGCAGGAAAGGGGTACAAGCCCAAAAAAGGTAAATGAGGTAAACGAGTGGGAAAGGGAAGAAAGGGTGTAGGTCGATAAAGTGGAGAGAGGGGATCAGGAGGCGTGGAAGACGAATCTGAAAATAAATAATAAGAATATAAGATTTAAAATTGAAAGTGGCAGCCAATTAAATATAATGCCAATCAAAGATTTAAAAATATTACTGGGGAAGTTTAAATTAAAGCAGCAAATATCAAAATACAAAGTTATGGGGGACTTGTGATAGAACCAGTGGGTAAAATTGAGCTAGGAGTTGGATGTAAGGGGATTAAAAGTATGTGGAGTTCGTGATAATGAACAATGAAAAATGTACACCAACATTGGGGTTGAAAACGAGCGAAATTTTAAAATTAATAGCAAAAGCAAATGAGGTGAGACGGGAGATAAACGAAAAAGACAAATTAATTAAAAACAATATAGATGTGTTTACGGGCACTGGAAGATATCCAATAGCCACTAGCCTGGTGTGTGATGCCAGTAAAATACCGACGGCAAAGCCTCCTCGTAAAATACCCTATTCAATTAGGGATAGATCGATATTGAAAAAAGAGGATTGATAGAAAAAGTGACAGATCCAAAAGGGGCACGGAAAAAATGCCCACGGAAAAAAAGCCCAGGAAAAAATGCCTTCGGAAAAAATGCCCTCAGAAAAAATGTCCACGGAAGAAAAGTCTTAAATAATTAAACTTTAATCTTTAATGGTAGTTTTTAATGTTGGACAGTTTGGCTTCCCTACCCGAGGGAGAAGTCAAGCAAGGAATGGACATTATAAGGGAAATTTCCCCGGACACTGCGGCAGAATTAGTCGAATATTTTGATTCAACGTATGTTTTTGGGGCTTTCCGCAGGATTAATTGTAAAAATGCTGATTTAGGGTTAAGAGTCAGAAGATCGGCGCCACTATTTCGTGTAACTAATTATTAACTTGAACACTAGTGCTTTAACACGTGTTGGGTCTTGTTCCTTTTTCTCCCTAGTTGAGTTTATCTTTTATATTTAATTATTTTCGAGGTTGTACTTATTTTACCCAATATTTTTCCCTTAATTATTTCTATTTAGTATATATATATATATATATATATATATATATATATATATATATATATATATATATATATATATATATATATGTAATTCATCCCAATGAGACTTAGCCTCGGGTCTAAACGGGACGTATACCAGCGCTCCAAGCGCGGCGGTCCGCGGAGGAAACAACAATGCCCGGACTCCCGCTACTCCTACTCTCGAAGTCTCTCTCACGCCCGCGGGGAGAGTCGAGTTCGTATACTGGTGCCGGCCCAGACACATCGTCTCCACGACGTTTTGGTAAGTTCTCCTCTATTTCATATAATATCGTTTATACTTTATCTTTGTGCAACCTCTAAGCTCTATCTAAACATATTATATGATATTTTATTTCTCATTCTTACCCTCTAATTTATTTCTAGTTTCTACCTCTAAATTTTTAGTTTCAAATTTTCTAGAGTATCTCTTAGTCCATCTCCAATAAACCGGAGCTAAGATACTAATCAACACGTATGAATATCCGTTGAAACAGACTAAGTCCTTTTTTGTTTGAGGTTATAATTTCCATTTCACACAGTTACAAAACAACACATGAACACTGCTGAAGTAGGAATGACAATCGTCAGGGCTATCTGTCCTATTTATATGATGTAATAAGTGTGTATGTTTGTACAATATTGTGTAGTGTATGATGTAATATATTGAAGAGATTAGTGATACCTGGTAAAACCCCTACGATTCTAAAGAAGATGAATCTTAAGTCCAGTAGCCCCAGGTACCGTTACTTTTATAGTAATATAACTGCAAAAATACAACACCCCCTAATGGCTATTCTATTTAAAAAAAAAAAAAAATTGTTAGCGTTAAAGATTCTAATTATATTTAAAAACTACCATTAATGATTAAAGTTTAATTATTTTGGACTTCTTTACGGTGGGCATTTTTTTCCCAAAAGGCTGGGTAAGTCAACTGGTAGTGTTAGAGAAGAATGACAAAGAGAAAAGTCTGAGTGTGTCTGGATCCCAAAGAATTAAATGAGGCATTAGCAAGAGAATTCAAAGAGATACCAATGATATCGGAATTAATTGCAGAACTTTACATCTATAACCTACTGACTTACGCTAAACAAAACCTCAATAGCCTCCAAGACAAACAACACAACTATAACACCACACATCGCAATAGACTAGATTATCCTAGACAATGTTAAGCCATTGTAACAGTGGGTAGAATTATTATTATTATTAACTGGGTGGGAAAAGAGTGTTCACGGTGTTGGATATAAGAGAGGGGTTTTATCACATGAAATTAGATGAAAAATCAGCAGATTTATGTACATTTAGTTAACCCTATGGGTGTTACAAATTTCTAGTTCTACCTTTTGGTATAAAGAGTGCACCTGAAAAATTTTATAAAATGGCATTAGGTGTGTTTGGACATATAAAAAATGTAAGGGTGTATATCGATGATCTGTTACTGGCATGTGAAAATGAGGAAGAACATGAGAAAACAATTAAAGAGGTGTGAAAGAATGCAGCGAGAAAGAATAATATCATACTTAGGTAGCCTTTTAATTCCACGATTTTAACCTAATTATGTTGACACCTGGACTCTTTCATCTTCCTTTGCTCCCTATTCCTTCCTCCACTTCCTTTCCTTACAGCAGTCTGTCTTCATCGTTCACTCTGAACACAGTTAAACTTATCTTAAAATCTTTAATGAATCGGTCTACCGGACCATTAAGTTTAGTTTGACCACCACACTGATCTGCCTACCGGGTAATCAGCCATCTGACTCCTTTCAAGATTTCTGCCGGTTATCCTGATCTTCCTGCTGATTTGCTGTCTCTCGGACCCTCAGCAGAGATTCTTGGGAACACGCATGCAACACCTTCTACGTCCACATAACTTTTCTACTAAAGATACCTTCAACCTGATTTCCACCTTTCCCTTTTACTCCTCCCATACTACTTAATTCTTTTCATTGTTTATAAACCAACTTTAATTATCATTTCTTGTGTATTATATGATATTTTGTGAAAACCTGTCATTCTTTTTATTGCTTCAATCCATTTCTTTTAAAATACAGTCCAACCTTAGATTCTTTATTAATTATAATTTTATTAATCAGCCCCAATTTATTTTTATTTAGGTAGTGGAAAGATAGGGCTTTGCAATTACGCAACCCTCTTTTCATTACCAAAGACAAAATCAATTACCTGGGATTTGACTTTAGTCAGAAGGGCATAGAGATAGATCCAAACAGGTTGAAGGCAATAAAAAGTTTAGAACATCCCAGAAACAAAAATGAGCTTCTTTCTTTAGGTCTATGTGGGTAGTGTTTAGTTAAAAAAAGGTATTACTTCTTCATTTTTAGGGTTTCGTTGGTAAAACCAAAAAAAAGAAACCCTTATAGTTTCGTTCCTGTGTCCGTCTGTCACTCTGTACGGTTCCAATAACTTTTGAACCAAACGAGATATAAACGTGAAACCTTCCAGTAAAAAAGATCGTTTTGACGCGCACACAGGAAAAATATAGCGAACTCAATATTATCAGCTGTTCAAATTCAAAATGGCGGATAATTCACGTCGCGATTTTTTTTCTTTTTTAAATTTTGAGTGGGGTATCAAATGAAAGGTATTGAAGAGTAGAATAGAAATATATATACCACTTAGGGATAGTGCTTAATTTCGAAAAAGCGCCATTTTGTCGAAAAACATCGACATTTTGCGTGTCCCCCCCCCCCCTAAAATCGAAATTCCGCTGTTACTAAAAATATTGAAAAATATGCAAAATGTGCGGTCTGCTGGGCCATATAAAAAATAAGATTATCAATTTGATCTGATTTACTGGAAATCCAAAATGGCGGATAATTCATGTTATTCGATTTTTTTTTAATTTTGAGTGGGGTATCAAATGAAAGGTATTAAAGAGTAGATTTCAAAAATGTATGTCAACATTTAATTTTGCGCGCCATTTGGTCAAAAAAAAAAATCAAAACTTTTCTCCCCTCCCCTCTTACTAATTTTGTGTTCACAATACCAACGAAACCCTTTTTACGTGAGATTCACGCCTTACCAATTTATTTCAAAATCACCTGCTATATTTCAACCCCACCTTGGGTCATTTTCAAGCTACAAAATAACAATTTATGTCAAACATTAATTTAAAAAACTCTAAAAACAAATGTATAACAATTTAAACAAAAATATCACATTCTATAGCTTATTTCAAAAACCATTTTGATTTTTCATCCACACAACTAAGGATATTAGTATTTCTACATAAAATAATAATTTTATATACTCTAATTAAAAAAAAAAAAAAACATACCTGTTTCCGAATTCAATTTGAATCCTAGTCTAAAATTTGTGTTTTCTGTATTAAAATTTAACTTTCAATCTCCAAAACATTTTTTATATTATCAGCTGTCTTCAGCCAATAATGATAATCAATATGACGTTAAAAATGCAGAAGAGTTAAAAAAGGTTTTAGAAAATTATAAAATTGAACCAAATGAAATATTAGTATCTCTAGATACAAGCCCTTTTCACTAGAGTTCCCTTATCAGAAGTCTATAAGATAATTAGTAAACAATGGGACAAGATTTTACCATATACTACGATTAAATGTAAACAAACTTTTTTTGAAGTTTTTAAATTTTGTTGCAACAACTCATATTTCCTATATGACAAAGAATTGTATAGACAGATAGGTGGTATGCAAATGGGAAACAGTTTATCTGTGAGTATTAGTGGGTGTTTTATGAATGAATTGTTAGATAATATCTTAAATAAAGTTACAATCAAACCAAAAATTATAAAGAAATATATAGATGACTTGTTTTTGATTATTAAACAGTCAGAATTAGAAACAATTCTTAGTGACTTAAATAAATTTCATCCAAATATAGTTTTCACACATGAAATGGAAAAAGATGGAAGATTAAATTATTTAAATTGCACGATAATAAGAGAATTAGATGGAAATATTAAGACCAAATGAAAATAAAAAATAATGGCGGTGCGGCATCTTGCCCTTCAAATACAGATGACGCATTGCTTGAGAGGGACAGATGCCGCGGTTTCATATGCGGCATCTGTCCCTAGCAAAACTATATTGATATTTTATGTATAGAGAACAATTATTTTAATCATTAGATGGTAATAGTGTTCTCTATACTATCTTCAATATCCTTCATTAGTCACAGTAGGTTTTTCATTTTTTTTAGAATGACAATAGAAAAAGGTCTACAGTTTAATAACGTGCCTGGAAGAGTTATTACCAAACAAGGTTCCTGAGATGTACAAGTGATAACTAGTACACAGAAAGAAGAACAAAAACTGTCTTGGCATGCTACAATGGTGAAGAAACATTTCTTCCACCATTCTGCATATTTAAGGGGGTATATAAGAAGAAAGAATGAGAAGACGGTATGCCGCCTGGTGCAGAAATAAGGATGTCCAAAAAATCTGCTTACATTATTTCAGAAATTGTTAAAGACTGGTTACAATTTCACTTTATACCCAGAAAGACGGCAGGGAACGTACTTTTAATACTTGATGGTCACTCTTATCATATGAATTCATCATAAATGCTTGAAATTGCTATGAACAATGATGCCATCTTTCTTCTTTAACCCAGTCATACGACAATTTTTTTACAGCCCCTAGACAGAGATCTTTTGCCATTAAAACATTACTTTAAAGACGCATGCAGTAACTGGGTAATAAATCACCCGGGTCGTAAAATTTCAAGGCTACAATTTGGTGGACTCCTTACAAAAGTTTGGTGCCGAGCAACAAAATCAGATATTGCCATCAACGGTTTTCGGGATACAGGAATCATTCCATTGGACAGAAATGCCATTCCAGATCATGCTTTTTTAACTGATAGAGATAATGTTTCTAAATTGCCATTCAAAATATTCAAATACCGCCGCAGAGTGCCTCTCTCCCATGTCTGAGAAACCAAGCTGCAGTAACACTCAATCGTCTCTTCAACTCCAACCGATTTCTTCAACAGGATTCAACAAGTAATTTGCAGACTCCCACAAAACTTTTAAATTAAAATATCTCCTGTTCCAAATGTAAGCCCTGAACGTCCCGGATACAAACAGAGTGCAGCTACATTATCAAGCAAGTACTACATCCAGACCCAAAAATTAAAGGAAAAAATAGAGGAGAGAAAAATAATAAAGACAAGATCTCAAAGAAAGATAATTCAGAGAAGAAGATTACAAAAAGGAATAAAGAACGAAAAATGTCTACTAGTTCTGAGGATAGCATTTTAGAAGAGGAGTTAATGCTTATGGATAGTGACAGTGATATCGAAGACAGTAATGAAAATGAATGTGCTGAATGCCTGGAATTATATGAAAATACCAAATCAAAGAGTGATTGGATCAAATGCTAAAATGCGATCGGTGGTTGTACGAGACTTGCACATTTTACGTTGAAGAGCAACTATGTAAGTTATGTGGCCGTCTCGAAAAAAGAAGATTAGATGTAGGTAGGCGTGCCCCATAGGAAAAAAATAATAAAAATATGGCTTAGTCAAGTAGACAAAAAAAGAAATGCCTACACATTATTATTATTATTATTTCTGAAGGTGTATAAGCCACATGAGGGCGGACAGCGTGTAAGACAATTTTAGCCAGTGAAGGACGCACAGCGTGAAATAGACAGAAGGATTTTATGCTAAAGGTGCACGGAGGCACGGAGGGCAGACAGCGTGTAGTACAAATTTAACCACTGGAGGACGTACAGTGTGAAATAGGCAGAAGGGTTTTATGCTGAAGGTGTATAAACCACGGGAGGGCGGACAGCGTTTAGGACAAGTTTAGCCACTGAAGGACGCACATCTTGAAATAGGCAGAAGGGTTTTATGCTGAAGATGTATAAGCCACATTTAACACCATAAATTTTGTAGTTGGCATCGACTATAGCAAGTAGAACTATAGAGAAATATCCTTTGTAATAATAATAAAAAAAAAAAAAAAAAAAAAAATAGAACCGGACTTGTAAGGGCAGACTATTCGAATGTGCTTACCATAGCCCCTGCACAGTTTGGAGAATCCCAATCTCTTTCGTAGAACTGATCTGTTTTCCTTTTGTGATAAAGATGGTCAACATGACGTCAGATTTTTTTCTTATGGCACTTAACGTCAAAACAACAATTTTACTCACTTCTCCAGTTGATATCCGGAATTGAAAAGTCAGCAAATGACAGGCTTCGAACGATGGAGAAATATTAAGGATACATATGATCGAAAAAAGAGGGAGAAGACACCAACAGGCTCTGAGGCTGAACAAGACAAGAAAAGAAAGAAATGCCATTTGGAAGAGAAATTGTCATTCCTCCAGTCTACCCATAATCAACGAAAGAGTATCTCTATTCCCAGCTCCTCAGAGTCATTTACTGAAGACATCAAGGGTGAGGAAACAGATGTTCACAAACTTTCAGATTTCGTTGAGCCGAGCAGTACTAATGTAAACACTACTCCACTTTCACCTGTTTTCTTACCTCCCGAAACATCAGTGAAGGTTGTACAGAAAGTTGTAAGTCCAACGAAAACCCAAAGAAGTCTCGAGGTGAAAATACAGAGAGAATGATGTTTCTCGAAAAAAAGAAATAAAGAACGTAACAACATTTTCAAACATTTATCTACAGAAGATGACGTTGACTTATTTTTCAAAAGTATAGCTTAGTCAGTTAAGAGGTTAGGTACAGATCTCCGAACTCAGGCTAAACTTCAAACATTAAATATTATAACTAATCTTGAATATCAAACCGAGCGCCCTAATAGCGGTCCGCTGTCTAGGGGCTCGCAAAAAATCAATCAATAAATAAAAAAAACTATACCATCAAATCCTTACAACTACCCCAGGATAGGCTTAATAACGTTCTAGCGAGGAAAATTATAGAAGAAAACACGGGTTGGTTCAGAGAGATCTGATGAGTAAATATAGTTTGGAGAATGACTGGAGTACCATCGACCCCATTAGATGGCAAGTAATGCTGAATAAATTAATAATTAATATAAAGACTACCTTTTAGAAGAGTCCGTTGCTAAAGCGCGCAACTCAAGCTCGATATATAGAACTCTGAGCTATGATGAGGAGAGTAGATCATACTTGAATGATAATAACTCCATAGCATGTATGAGTAATATTATTAATGCTAGAGCTGATCTACTAAGTTTAAACAATAAAGCATGGTGTTAGGATAAAGATAGAAAATGTCCCCTCTATAACTCATCTCAGCAGAATAATAATGCAAAATAAATTGAACCATAATAAATAACAAATTTAAAAAACAAAAGAGAAATAAAAAAAAAATAAAATAAAGAATAAGAAGAATAAATTACAAAAAAACGATACTAAACTGAAAAAAAAAAACAACTAATAATTGTGAAGAAAATAAAAACATAAAGATGAAATTAATATATAGTATTTATTAGAAGACTCTATTCTTCTTATCTAAACTATAATTTGGACCGAATTTGGAGACAAATTACAATTATTACGTAAGCGCTACAGAATATACCATAACGAGGAAATGAGGAACACGTTCCTAGCTCAAGCAGAAATTAAGGAAATGTCATGGCGATAATGGCTTAAAGAAGTAGATATGATCCTATCTTAAAAGACTTGTTAGACAAACCTAAAGGTACTCTAAAATATTTAAGTCATTCTATTTAAAATGAATTAATACAAGTAATTTCTGATGATATGAAAAAAATCAATTGTAGATGATACTGTCGAGGCACCATACTTTTTAATAATTTGGGACTGAACAGAAGAGCTTAGCAAAGTTGACCAACTTTCATACATAATTAGGTATGTAAAAATAAAAAAGGGCGAGACAGGAACCCCTATAATTTTAGAGGTTAAAGAAGAATTTATTAAATTTGAAGAAATCATAAAACAAAATGCTTCAGCCCTTGAAAGGCAATTGATTGATACTTTTAAAAAAGAAAATATAGACGAGATGAAGTTTAGAGGAATGGACTTTGATGGGTCGGCCAATATGTCTGGCTCATGCAACCGCCTTCAAGCAAAACTGAAATCTCGCCAACCGTTACCCAAGTATACACATTAGATAAATAATTAATTAATATTTAACATTTATTATTCATTTCCTTAACTTCAATTCTCGTTTTTTTGGTTTTTAAGTAAATTTTTCCATTATATTAATTTATAATTTTCCAATCGTATGTTTTGTAATTCTATTGTTTTTTAGTTTATAAGTGTCATTTTTGCACTGTTATCAAATGGCAATGGTGTTACTATTTTAAGTTATGACGTTATTATCACCAGAAATTCCCTCTTCCCTCTCGTTTTGATTTGTTGAATTATGACATTGTTGAAAAGAAAATGGAACCCTACTTTAGAACACTTTAGTTGCATTGCAGGATGTGTTATTATTGTCAAAGAAAAGTTCCACTGTTTACAAAATATCACAGGTTCTAACCAACGACGAATAAATACAAAAATACATTAATAATCTGCAGGGAAGGTTATTTGTTATTTAAATTTATTAATATGTTTTTTTTTTTTTAACCAAATCATTTGTGTCGTTATTTTTTTGACCTTATTTTTCTTATTCAAAAATAAAATAAAATTTAAACTTGAACAACGTTTATTTTAGGTTTCAGATCTATTTCACTTCTATTGTATAATAAAATTATTACGTAAAGTTTTTTTTTTTAATCCTAATCATGTACTGATTTACTTTGCTTTTTATTTTTAGTGCAGATAGTTGTAACAAATTTCACTCTATTTTAATTGGTACTCAGGTAAGCAAAAACTGCTCTCTCTCCACGCAGTGGGAACTTGTCAAGACGTGAATAGGTGACTTCCTATGGCAGGGGTCACCTTGCTCTCAATTTAGCCAATTTAATTAGGTACCTACCTAATAGGAACTTTTGTTTTACATTAGCATTCTTGATGAGCTGATTTCTTATATTCCAGTTAAAATATTATGGGTCTTCCCGATCAAGGAAGATTGTAAATTTGGCACTAAATATAAAGGAAGACTCTCAGAAGAAATCATCAAAAGGTACCTATGCTAAATTTGACTGCTTTTTTAACTTTCTTTCATTCTTTTTTAATTTATTTCCTTCTTTTGGCTATTTCTTCTTATTTTTTTGGCAATGGGTTTTTCCTCTTTTTGTAGGAACTTTTTCTCAGAAGCTCAAGAGATTCTCTAGAGTCTGGAAGCCCCAAACAGAAAATAAATGACGGTTCTTTACAAAATTTAGAAATAGAAAGCATGGATCGACAAATTGAATGAAGGGACGCCGCGATTGAGGAATCTGGCCCACTGGAGTTGTGTTTCGCAGACCCAACTGAGGCTGGCAAATTATCATTGAAAGTTAAAGGTAAGCATTAGTTAATAGCATGCGCTGGAAAAAATACCTAATTTGTTGGTTTTGCCGAAAACTTGTTGCTAAGATAGCTGATTTTATTTTCTTTATCTTTGTTTTTAGAAGAAAAAAATCAGCCCCAAATACTTGCCACATGAACTAAAGCTTATGAGTCAAGCTCTTCATCATCGTTCAGCTCCAGCTCAGAATTGTACGATTCGGAAGAATATGTTCTCCAACTGACGAAGATAGTAGCAGCGAAGATGAAAGCGCGATAAGCAGCAGCGATAATCTTACCATGTCCAAAACACCTTCAAGCAACCAAGCTCTGTAATTTGGTCACAAAAACGCCTCTCCCAGTTCTACATATGTTATCAATCCTCGATAGCCTTCGACCAGCACTGCTAATCAAAGCAGTCCCGTGATCTCATCTGCTAGTACTCCAGCCTCAACTAGCAAGGCTGACGAATGTCCCGACATCTTAGCTGCTATTACCTCGGTCTCTACAAGTAATGCGATTGAACTAAGCAATGAAATATCGGTTGCTAGCACTCTATCCCTGACCGTTCCTATTCTGAATCCAGCTAGAAATAGTGGGAAATTGTACGAATGTTTCCCCTGTCACCTACCTATGTATCCCTCTGTCTCATTATTTGTTATAGTTAAAAATAAGATCTTGTTAAACTTATACTAGGCTCTTTGGTGTTTTTTAGCTATATGTTTCCCTCAAATTCGGGCTGGCAAAGTCAATTTAAGAAAGGTTTGACTGCCATTGCAGGTCTGTCTCCCCAGTTCACAAAGTTTCCTGTTTCGGACATGCATGCTTATATAGCTTCTCAATTTTTCAAGAAGGCTTCTTCTCCTGGGGTGGTGGGATGCATTGAAGGTTGTCACATTAACATCAAGGTTCCCAAGGAAGTGCACCTAGAGAGCTATGTACACAGGAAGGGGCAGCACTCCTTCCTGCAACAAGGTATTGTAGACCTCAGGTAAAATTGTCTAATTAATATTTGAGTGTGACAGTTTTAATTTTATTTGATTAATAACAGTTATTTCTAAAGTTGCCTTACTTAATGTGACTTTATAATGTATTCACATATTGGTTTAGGTACCTTTTCCTGAACTGTTATGCTGGAGAGACATTGCTAAACATTGTACATTGCTAAACCGCAATGTACCACCCGAAATACATTAAGTCGTGAACGTGTTGAGTAACATAACCACCACTAACCTTTTAAGGTCACTGGTGAGTCAGGCGATGAACCTCCTACTTCAACACGTATTCGACCGACTAGTCCACCAACAGCTTTAGGACCACCAAAATAGAAACTTCGAACTACTCTCGAAAAAAAAAGAAACAATGCTCGATGTTGCCCAAGCATTTTTATGTACCCAAGAGGCAGAAACAGAAACTGGGAGAGACACTGGGAGTTCAGCTACAAAAACTCGATACCATTCAAAGAGCTATTGCCGAGAAATTATTTGCTGAAGTGGTTTTTTACAGTAAAAGAAACCAGCTTACCCCCTTTTCGTCAATTAATTTGAACCCACCACAAGCAATCCCACCCGTACATTCTTTTCAAGTTTTATTAAAAATAAAACTTGTGTGGAATTTAAGCCTGATAAGACCATGTTGCGTTTGATGAATAAATCCATGTATGGTTTTGTAGAGAATAAAATTGACATAGCTAGTGATAAAGATGACTTTTTTGTACCAGATAATTATGAATTGGAGATAGTCATTGACAATGAATAAAAATTATTTTTTCCGTGGTAGGCTGTGAAAGAGTAACTTTAGAGCCAAAAAACATAGCTAAAATCCATTTTTTCATTACGTGGACTTAAAAAAATCTTTTCATTACTCCTAGCTGTAAAGAAAAAATCTTTTACGTCCTAGGAACTAAAAGATTTTTATTTTCCGGCGGGTAGTTGTCAAAACTTCCGTTAGTAGTGCTGCAGTCTTACTAGAAATGCTTCTAGAGGTCGACCAAGAAGTCATGGAAATGAGAGGAGTGCGCTAGTGTTGTCATGTACAGTCAGTTTTTGATATAATAGACCACGGTCAAAAAACACAGTGTTGTTCTTCTGTTATTAATAATTTCATTTTTGATAACTTCTATATTTTTTGCTACAGGCAACACTGTACCTGATAAGAAAATCACTAATAATATACTATAATATCTTTATATTATTATTTTTTTGATTATTCATAATAATATTCTTTAAATCTAAATCGATATTCTTTTTCCTTAATCTATTTTTTTTCTTCCTCTTTATTTCTGAGTTTGATTTAGATTTAGAACAGTTGTGACTATAGTTCGTGCTGTATAAAAACAAACAAAACAGGAAACCTAACAGATTGGAAACCTTCCTGTTGTTATTCGTGAGATTTGACATAACTGGGCATGTCATACAAACTAGGAATGGTTATTGTCTTAGCACCCGACTGTACTGACTTCGGCACTACTCGGAAGTTCCGATTTTAAACGAAGTTAAGCTTTCCGTTTCTCCCGTGTTCATGACTTCTTGGTCGACCTCTAGTACGATTTAAATCCGCTAGATGTCAATGCGTTTTATTTATCTTTCCTTATAGTGTAACCTCTTTTTAAGGTTTCTTTTTTTTTAAATCTTAAGTATGTTATTATTATTGTATTGATTATTGATTAATATTTAATGTTTTTTCATTGGCTGCTACCACGGAAAAAATAGCATATGTTACACGACTGTGAAGTGTTTTTTCTTTACCTTGGCAATATTAACTGTCTCATAAGTTTTCTAGATGTCCCTATTTTATCAATGTTAGTACTTAGTTGGGTCATATAGGGTGTAAAAATATGAAGATCACTGCATAAACAGGCTATATTTCGCCCCCCTCCGGGACATAATCATGCCTAATCATAATCAGTAAAAGTTTCACATAATGTTAAAAAATCGAATCACAGTATCTTAATTTCTTAAAATATGTATATAAATAAAGTTTACGAAGGTAGTTTTCACCAACTATCACAGTCATTTAGCTAAATTTAACTAAAACATATAAAAATAATAAAAAATAACATAACAATCACAGTCAAAAAACACTTAAAATCTGGTCACCAGACTGTGATAGTTGGTGAAAACTACCTTTGTAAACTTTATTTATATACATATTTTAAGAAATTAAGATACTTTGATTCGATTTTTTAACATTATGTGAAACTTTTACTGATTATGATTAGGCATGATTATGCCCCGGAGGGGGGCGAAATATAGCCTGTTTATGCAGTGATCTTCATATTTTTACACCCTATATGACCCAACTAAGTACTAACATTTACTGTCGAGCGGAGCGAGACAGTAAATGTAATTGCCGCGGTAAAGAAAAAACTCACTTAACAGCCTAGTAACATAATATACTATTTACATGTCTTTAGAGCTATTAATGGAACAACTAAACTCCTTACTTATTATTTATTATTTTTGTTCTCTTTAGTAAAAAAAATTAAGATGGGTATTTATTTAAATATTATTATTGTTTCCTAACTATAAATATTGTTTGTTTTTCCTAGAAGGTACCTATTATATATGTTGTTGAAACTTTTTCAAAATAGTACAATTAGTAGGTGAATTTTAAAATAAGAATTTCTTCTTTGATTAGAGTACCTATTTTATATGTTCCTAGATCTCTTTCAACGTAGTGCAGTTAGTGGGTAATTAAGATTGTTTTATTTACATTTTATTTTTAATATTAAAATATCTTCTTCGAATAGAGTACCTATTTGATATGTTCCTAAATCTCTTTAACCATTGTACAATTAGTAGGTAATTAAGATTGTTTTACTTCAAATTTTAATATAAAATAGTGGCTCTCTGAGGGAATGAACCTAATAAAACTAACAGGAAGTAGGAGAACTAACAGGAGGAATGAATGAGGAGAAAACTAACAGGAGAAAAATTCTGGAAGATTTAACCTTGCCATCAATTTAGAGGAATCAGCCAACTTAAAAACTGATTCTTGATCACTTAATAAATTCTACAGCGGAGTTTACTATTCAAATTCGAATCTCCCGCCTCACAACCCGACACGGATACTATAGATTCCATCACTCTTATCACGAATGAAATATTAGATAATTGTTCAGAGTTGTTTGTTGATTTTACGGGTGAGAAATGTTTATATTACTATTATATTGTAATATTGAATTATTTTTGTAAATAAAGGAAAACTTTAAAAATATAAAAAATATAAAAGACAAAATATTTCTCGCCTGAGTCAACCGCTCACTAATTAAGGTTTTGCTATTTCTTGATCTCAGTTTCCTTACCTGTGAGGAAAAATCATATGAAAAGAAGCAGACTTGCTATACTAATTCAGAGCATGGTAACCATCAGGTTTATCCGACTGATGTTCAAAGTGGACCACAAGAGACGTGGGTAGAATTTGACCTTGGAGAATCTGTCATTAAATCCATATTTGCAGTGTTTGCCGAGCTCCTTGTATAACGAGTAGAATTCCTACACTAATTTGTTTATTTTTGCATTCCTACCGAAATATTAAAAGTTTAATAAGGGTTTACCGATTAGATTACTTATAAAAGAACATTTCTTATTATTGCCGGCAGTAGCTCTTCGTTGAACCGTCGCGTCGCGGCAGGAATACGTCGAATGGCACTCCACCTCCCCGATACTATTTCGCTAATCCGTAAACATTCATATTATTCATGAGTAAACATTTTGTATATTACCTATATAGTGTTTTATAGGTTTTTTTTTTTATTTTTATTTTTACAAATACGCAATACAAAAAATTAAAAAGGTAGATAAATAAAACTAATAAGTTAAACAATATTAATTTAAAAGAACTATTAAATACTATACTTTACACATTTATACTAATCATTACACATATAAAACAAAAAAATACACTACAACGATATTATTACAATTAATTTAAACAAAAACAACAACTAAACTAACTATATAATACATTTTAAATAATTAGAAAAACAAATAAGAGTTTGTAAAAATTAAATTCTATTATAAAAGACCTATTTTAAAATTATTATAATTATTATTATTATTATAATTAGACCTATTTAAAAAATAATAATAATAATAATAAAAATTTAAAAAAAATAAAATAAAATCGTTTAAGCTTTACATCTTTCTTTTCGAAATACTCAAAAATGTAAATATTCCTACAAAAACCGTCAACCTTTACATCTAATACAGAAACCTCGCTACTCTAAGCTGTGTGGTCTATAGAAATATTCCTAACATGTTCTTCCATAACATCCTCTGGATGGCTATTTTAGACTGTCATCTCTCAACTTATAATCGTTCTTTGGAATAATACCTATATTGTTTCAAAGAATGTCTTGTCTAAATATTTTTAAAGGCTGGTGGCAAAGTATGGCTAAGACAAAGCCCCTCTCCCGTATTAACAGCTTTCTAATTTTAAACACGATTGAGCCAACATTTCTACATCGGAAATAAAATAACCTACTATTTATTTTGTCTTGTCAAGTTATCTTTGTTGTGTTGCGTCGTGAAGAGGTAAATGAAGCTAGTAAAAGTTATTTAGTTTAAGTTATATGTAAATTATAAGTGGAGAATATTTTTTTACAATTTTTAAAGTGTATAAAAAAGCTATGACAACTTTAATTTGGATACTACCACTTGAATACATATAACAGGGCTGATGATGTCCCTCTAGGGATGAAATATAGCCATTTTTAAATAAAATTACTTCCACTACCTTTATTATAAAGAAAGTTATCTTTGTTGGCCTAGTACCATTTCACGAACATTATTGTTTGTAGCACCAATAGCACGGATGGTCTGACGGCAGATTGCTAAAATCGAACTCATCACCGATAGCTCGGAATGCTTCGATTCTCCAATCCGCGTCAGCAGTTTTTATGATATAAATAAAACTTCCGTGTCAGTATATGTCAGTCTTAGTCTTTCCGGATCCTAATGCCTCATTATAAGGTGGTATGAAAGCTGAGCATTCTCAGTTTTGCATGATTGAGCATGCTCATTCTGGCATATATCGGCTTGTTGAAAAAGATCTTTGTTTGGCCCATGACAAGATTCTCTTCAGTAATCGCTCGATTTTTGAAGTTGGGTTTGGCAATCAGTTTTTCAGCCCTCGGCCATTGCGAAACCAACCTCAAGTCCATCCTCTTGCATACCTACTCAATACACTTGCTAAACGTAGCTTTATTTAAAAGTTTAAATAAATCTTATAAGAAATCTGTAGCGGCAGTCTTGCATCACTCATTGTTCTCATGTATGAACGGCGCTAACCATGTAGACAGCCGGGATCCGACGACTCTGTGGACAGTTTTCAATTCCCAGCCATGTGCCAAAACAAACTGGAGCAGTCTGTAATGCAGCACTTATTCATTAGTCTTGGGGCTGAGGGTTCCGACAAGTTTAACATAAGCCGAGCCAGCAGGTTTGATCCAATCAGGCAGAGGTGGAAGATCATTAAAATTATCATGCAAATGATCTGGGATGTGTATGTCCACCTCTGCTATATACCCTACATCAGGATTATTGGACAAAGTAAGCAGGTCTACATCGCGCGGTTCTACCCATCGGAAATAGCTCATCGGCAAAGGTTCCAACGATGCGAGTCCGTATAGTATAGGTTATTAGCATCGATGTACAGATCTACTGGCTTTTATCCGATTCTCCAAACCTCTAACTGACTTGCGTGAACCCTCCTCGGATGCCACGCTCAATAAAGAGCATCATTAAGTAGTCAGTTTAATAGGTGCAGCTGAACAATGGTGATCTGGAGCATACCGTTGAACGCCAGGTCACGCTAGTAATCCTTAATCCTACGTTTTGTCTCATCTTTTTTTAGCTACTCCGCAGTATACTTCTCATGAAACGCCTTATTATAGTATTGCTACGACAGTTCAGTCATTCCTTCCTCGAGATAGAGCTACAGCAAAAGCTAGTAATTCAAAAGTATTTGCAGTGATATCTCAAATGAAGCTAGAAATTCTAGGTAGAGATGGCAGAGATTCAAATAGCACTACTGAATATGCAAAGTCGCTCGCGTCGTGCGTAACGCCAATGTCGGGACCATTCACAAATTATTTGTATACCATATCATCTCCACAGACGCTTTCGTCAGGATTTTTAGAAGGGGACAATAATACATCAGGACTACGAGGATTTAACAATAACCAACAATCTCAACTTCAAGAATTAAACAGCGTTGAAGAAACAACAACTGGATATACTCTAGTTAAAATTACTCTAGTTAAAATTTATAACAAGTTTATCTGTCATATCACAAGTCCTGGTGTTAATAAGAAGATTGGTAACCACATAATAGATTTTATTAACTGCCCGGATGCAAGATTAAAAGAAACCTTTTCCTCCAGTTTGGCAAAGCAACATGGTATTACAAGATTGGAAGCAACAATTTATAACTACTGTATTGTACATAACGAGTCAACCAACACGTGCAATCCACTGGAATACTGCTTGACTCTGTTGGAAAGAAGTAAACTCTATTTCCACCAAGCTCCATTCTATTTAATTTATTTTGCAAAGATGTGTCAAAGCTGGCAGATATTCTGCAAAACTGTTGTTGTCTTGTGTACAAAAATTTACTGCAGTGTGTGTATTAGGCCAATAAGAATACAGGAAAATTGACAGAAAATAATAATTCTTTGTAAATAAAAGTGTAATATTTTATTGCCTATTTCCTTATCCAGTAAATATGCGAGAACACGAGCAAATTAACGCATGCGCAGTACACATTTTACAGATAGGTTTCTGTCTGTCTTACAACTACAGACAGACAGGTTTCTGTTCGTTTAAATCCACACTAATGTGGCGGGAGGGAGAGGTTGGACCGTCCTTGACTGGTAGAAGTGGTGGGGTCGTTGAAAGTATAGTTACCCCCTTTTCTTACCTATATGATATTTCCGTTAAACTCGGTAAGTGTCATTTTAATCAATGCAGATGTTAGATCCGGTTCTATTGGTCGGTAATATGGGAAGGTAAAAGTATAATGCGGGAGTAAACTATTTCGTCACAGTTGTATTCGGACCTAGGTGCTGATAAAGTGGTAGAGTTAGGGTGCTCTCACACTGGATCCGACTACATGCGACTTCCGACTACGAACGACTACGCACGACTTGGTAGTACGACTTGGAGCTCTCACACTGGACCCGACTACGCACGACTCGGTAGTACGACTTAGCTCTACCCTCTACATTTCACCCTCTACATTGGAGACGTCGTCGAGTGCGGTTGCCTTTTTAGGGTTTCGTTGGTAAAACCAAAAAAAAGAAACCCTTATAGTTTCGTTCCTGTGTCCGTCTGTCACTCTGTACGGTTCCAATAACTTTTGAACCAAAAAAGATAAAAACGTGTAACTTTCCAGTATAAAAGATCGTTTTGACGCGCACACAGGAAAAATATAGCGAACTCAATATTATCAGCTGTTCAAATTCAAAATGGCGGATAATTCACGTCGCGAAAAAAAAATATATTTTTTAAATTTTGAGTGGGGCATCAAATGAAAGGTATTGAAGAGTAGAATAGAAATATATATACCACTTAGGGATAGTAGTTAATTTTCAGCGCCATTTTGTCAAAAAACCTCGAAATTTTGCGTGTCCCCCCCCCCCTAAAATCGTATTTCCGCTATTACTAAAAATATAGAAAAATATGCAAAATGTGTGGTCTGCTGGGCCATAGAAAAAATAAGATTAGCAATTTGATCTGAGCTACTGGAAATCCAAGATGGCGGATAATGCATGTCACTCGAAAAAAAATATTTTTTTATAATTTTGAGTGGGGTATCAAATGAAAGGTATTGAAGAGTAGAATAGAAATATATATACCACTTAGGGATAGTGGTTAATTTTCAGCGCCATTTTGTCAAAAAACATCGAAATTTTGCGTGTCCCCCCCCCCTAAAATCGTATTTCCGCTATTACTAAAAATATAAAAAAATATGCAAAATGTGTGGTCTGCTGGGCCATAGAAAAAATAAGATTAGCAATTTGATCTGAGCTACTGGAAATCCAAGATGGCGGATAATTCACGTTACTCGAAAAAAAATATTTTTTTAAATTTTGAGTGGGGTATCGAATGAAAGGTATTCAAGAGTAGATTACAAATATATATACCACATATGGATAGTGTTTAATTTTCGGCGCCATTTTGTCAAAAAACCACGAAATTTTGCGTGTCCCCCCCCCCCCTAAAATCGTATTTCCGCTATTACTAAAAATATAGAAAAATATGCAAAATGTGTGGTCTGCTGGGCCATAGAAAAAATAAGATTAGCAATTTGATCTGATCTACTGGAAATCCAAGATGGCGGATAATTCACGTTACTCGAAAAAAAATATTTTTTTATAATTTTGAGTGGGGTATCAAATGAAAGGTATTGAAGAGTAGAATAGAAATATATATACCACTTATGGATAGTGTTTAATTTTCGGCGCCATTTTGTCAAAAAACCTCGAAATTTTTCATGTCCCCCCCCTAAAATCGTATTTCCGCTGTTACTAAAAATATAGAAAAATATGCAAAATGTGTGGTCTGCTGGGCCATAGAAAAAATAAGATTAGCAATTTGATCTGATCTACTGGAAATCCAAGATGGCGGATAATTTATGTCACTCGAAAAAAATTTTTTTTTATAAATTTTGAGTAAGGTATCAAATGAAAGGTATTGAAGAGTAGATTACAAATATATATACCACTTATGGATAGTGTTTAATTTTCGGCGCCATTTTGTCAAAAAACCTCGAAATTTTTCGTGCCCCCCCCCCCCCCTAAAATCGTATTTCCGCTGTTACTAAAAATATAGAAAAATATGCAAAATGTGTGGTCTGCTGGGCCATAGAAAAAATAAGATTAGCAATTTGATCTGATCTACTGGAAATCCAAGATGGCGGATAATTTATGTCACTCGAAAAAAAATATTTTTTATAAATTTTGAGTAAGGTATCAAATGAAAGGTATTGAAGAGTAGAATAGAAATATATATACCACTTAGGGATAGTGGTTAATTTTCGGCGCCATTTTGTCAAAAAACCTCGAAATTTTTCATGTCCCCCCCCTAAAATCGTATTTCCGCTGTTACTAAAAATATAGAAAAATATGCAAAATGTGTGGTCTGCTGGGCCATAGAAAAAATAAGATTAGCAATTTGATCTGATCTACTGGAAATCCAAGATGGCGGATAATTTATGTCACTCGAAAAAAAATATTTTTTATAAATTTTGAGTAAGGTATCAAATGAAAGGTATTGAAGAGTAGATTACAAATATATATACCACTTATGGATAGTGTTTCATTTTCGGCGCCATTTTGTCAAAAAAACTTTTCTTTCCCCCCCCCCCCCTCCCCCTTTAAATTTTGTGTTCACAATACCAACGAAACCCTTTTTACGTGAGACTTCACGCCTTACCAATTTTTACTTTATATTTTCGTTTTTTTTCTATCGTATACGAACATTTTGACAATATGAATAGGTTGTTTTACCTAGTAGAATGTAATAGTTTAGTGTTAAGAAGAAGAAATAGACGTTTAAAAAGCAACGTAATGGGTTAATAAAATATTTTTGAAAAGAGAAGAGCATGGTGAATTTCACCATTTAATGAACGATTTAAAAGAAGATCCGGAATTTTTTTTTTATTACTTCCGATTGAGTTTGGACACGTTTATGTACATTATGGAAAGTATCAAACCAGAGCTGACAAAACAAAGCAATTTTCTTCTTGTGATATCGCCTGAAGAGCGTTTGACTGTTACGCTAAGGTAATTAATCAATAAAATACATTTATTAAAACGAAATTATTTTCGTGATTTATTTAAGAAAAACAAACAAAAAAAATTAAATTGATAAGCAAAACTAATAAATTAACTAACTGATAAAAAAAAAAAACTTAAAAAAACCTTTAAAAAAACTGTATAAAAAAAGTAAATAAAAACTGTGTAAAAAAATGTAAAAAAAAACTGTGTAAAATGGTATGAAAAACTTTGTAAAACAACCTAAAGACTTTATTAAAAACTGTAGGGTATGTAGTTTTTGTCGCATGTAGTCGGACGAAAATCCGAGCCAGCTGGGATCGAGCCGCAGGTCGGAGGTATACGCACGTAGTCGGACGAGTAGGTCGGATGCAGTGTGAGAGCGCTGATAACATTGCTAAGGTTGGGATAGTTCGTCCGACTACGTACGACTACGCACGACCAAAATTCGCATGTAGTCGGATCCAGTGTGAGAGCACCCTTAGAGGCGTTTAGGAGCACAACCGACTTTATCGTGAAAGAAATATCGTAGTGTATTTTTTCGTCAATGGCATCGATACATTATTACTACTTCAAACCATTGTCAAATGTTAAATTGGACATTGGTACCAACAGGTGGTTGACCAAGCGGTTACATGGTCTCAAGTATAACAGTGGCGAGGAGGACTACAGTCGACTTGGAGAGATCGTCAAAAGATAAACTTCCGATATCAGATTGGTCTTCGCCAAAGGTAAGGAGAAATGTTCATTTATAAGTGACCTAATCGGTAAACCCGTATTTAACTTGGAAGATTTTGGATGTAATACGAGGGTAAACAATTTAATGGAGGAATTCTACCTCTTACACAAGGATATCAGTTGTAACAATCATAAATATGGATTTAGAGACAGATGTTCCAACGTCAAACTTTACGCTATTCCCCAGTGGTCTACTTTGAACATCAGTCGGATAAACCTGATAGACACTATACCTAAGTTGCATACGTTAAAGAATAAATTCTCTCAAAAGAACGTCGGACTAGCGTTAAACGATTTCAATAAACCCACCGACAGTGGTGATAAACTTATGTGTATAAATACATTAAATTGGTAAAACGTTACCATTGTTCCTATCACAAGTATACATAGTAAAAATATTATATGTAAGACGATAAAAAAAATTTTCGGCCAGTCAATGTAACGAGCCCGTATATACGTCACCACATAGACATAGATCTAGAAAAATTAATTTATTTCGGTTTGCTTCAGTAGAGAACAGGTTTAATTCTTTTTTCTCGTGGACTCGGTCAATCGAACCGAAACTTCTGAGTGAAGCAGGATTTTATTAGACCGGAAAAGAAGACCAAACTAAATGTTTTTACTGTGGAGGAGGACTCAAAGATTGGGAGAATGATGGCGATCCCTAGGCGGAGCATGCAAAGTGGTTCTAAAAAGTGTAACTATGTTCTTATGAAGAAAGGGTATCATTTCATCGAAAAAGTCAGAGATGGCGATGGTACGTGTAAAAATTACAACTCGTCTGAACTACAAACTATTAGTTGTGAATCAGAAGCTTCGACGTGTAAACTCTGCAAAGAAAAACCTCTGGAAGTAATTTTTCTTCCGTGCGGACATATCATATCAAGCATAGACTGCTCTTTCAAACTTAAAAAATGCGGTATCTGTAGACATTTCATCGAAAAGGTTTTTCGAATGAATCATAATTAAAAAAAAAGTTAAAATAATTTCCTGTTTTAATCGGATGTAATAATTATATTGTTTATTATAGTAAAATATGTTTAGTAATATTATTTTTTCTTTTTAATCCACATATATTATATAGTAAATTATAAATTACATTTTTTAGAGCAAGAAGGAAGTCTGCGACCGTAAGTAACGTCCTGTTCCCGATAACAACCTTCAAAACATTATGCTAAAAAAAAAAAAGAATACTATTAATAATATAGTACTGCGGGAACGATTAAATTCCAAACGGGGGGCTTAAACTCTAAAATTATTTCAAACGGTGAGGCCTACCGGGGAGCCCCAATTTATTTTCAATAGACTTTGAGTCCCAAATTATTTTCATTAATTTAAGACTTTGAAACAGAGTATATGTACCGATTCTAGACAACCCTTTTCAACTAGCCTCTCAGGCCGAGGTCGTTAAACCACCGTTTTCACAGTCGAGGTATAGTGAGATCGAATACCGGTCGGGACCCGAGATTTTGTAAAGGCTCTACACTCAGACATCGACATTTCGTTAACAAGCTACGACTTCTTCACCAGACCGTCCTAGGAAGACGCCCCTCGTCCAGCGGTACACGTGGGCAGGTAAGCGGACAGTTTAGGGTATCGAAAGTACATCGGAGGTGGTTGGTGGTTATACTAAACACGCAGTATAAAATCGGGCCAGAAATCCAGGCCAGAACTCTCCAATTATAACTACTTACTGTTTGTCGTTTTGTAGATTTAGAATATATTATATATAATAAAATATAAATCTTCTATCTAAACATACGGATAGATCAGTTGTTCATAAAAGGACAAGAATTCGTCCCAATGAAAATAAAATACAGAAGCCCTTAGGAAAATAACCGTGCAGTATTTGTGAATCATAAATCATAAGTAACATTATAAACTAATATAATATAAAAAATACATTTAGACATTAAAACATTTTTTTATAAACATACCCTATTAATTATTGCATTTAATATTAATTTAAAATAGAACCTAATTTATACCAAAATATAATTAAAATTACCTAAACTAAAATAATAAAAATATCATTTAAATATTTCACATCCAAAAATTCAATAATATAAGCCTTATTTCTTTGACATGACAAAGATTGAGGAATTAAGTAGTACTGAACACCTGCACATGCGTTAGATCAGGGGTGATTAACGATCGTGAACAAATTCCAAGTAAACTGCTGTCCTGTCTACTAGCCTAGGGGAACAAGTGGGCCTTACGCTCACCCACCTTGGAGACTCCGACTTGCGCACTTGGCGCTTCTCTCCCTAGGTCTAGCCTATAAATACCTATGCGCTAGACAGGGAAGCTCACTTCATGCTTGGCAATTGACTTCTCCCATGTAATTTTTTCTTCGCCCCTACCTAATGCAAGTGAAAAATCACTTGCATTTTTAAAGTCTCCTTATAACCTACACAGTTTATCTGAAGAAGGCTGCATTAGAACAGCCGAAACCGGTCAATTGTTACAAATACAATTATTTTGTGTGAAGACGTTGTTTGGTTATTGAACTACACCCCTTCTATGATAAGTTAACTTAGTTGGCTACGTTTGTAGTATACATTTCTAGATCAACCAAGGAACATCTCAAGTTAGAATTTCCAATTAGAGCCTGTAAAGAAGTGCATCGTTGTAGACTTAAATATGAAGACTTCTGCGGCGCAATACGAAGTTTAAAAAGGAATGAAATGTCTTTACATAAACATGACTGATTGGACGTTGCTGGCGCAGAGGGATGATGAGTGCGGCAATACCTCAAGAATAATGAAAACGCTGATAAAAAAGAAGAGGAAAGCCAAACTAAGTCAAGATGTAATAATCAACGGTATACATCTTCAAGTTGCGTTTAGCTCAAAGACCTTACTTTGTACGGGCATTTCAACTGCTTCATGTCTATTGCTCCACCAAAATTGGAAAGGTATATCGGTTTTCCTTCAAAGTTCTTGCCTGTAGCTTGCCTTCATTCTTTAGAACTGAAACAATGATTAATTAAAAATTAGGCATCGTATTATTCAACGCAGCAATCACCATTACCCGCCAATTCCCAAATCTATGATAAGCTCCGTCAACTGCATTCGGAAAAAAAAAAAAAAAAACGGACGAGAAAAGAAGGAATGAGGCAGTTAATAAAGAGCTATTAAAGCTTTAAAGAAGATTATAAGTTTAATGGGATAGAAATAAAAGTCCCGTAAAATAAATAACGGCACATGGAAGAGGAACATTGACTGTATGTTAAGCAGTAAAGTTTTACAGCACGTAATGAAAGACTTCAGGAGAAAATAGATTTTAATGAACTTAGATTTGTGCGGCCGCAGTCAGCAGTCCACCGCGAAGTAATTAATTCACCTTATATAGACTATGATCAGTTCCAGATAAAGCAGCTATCAAACAAAAAGCCTAACTTAACTCTCTTAGGATAATAATTACTAAGAATAAGCGGAGGTACATTTAGGTCTGCCTATGCAGTATCAAATATGATCCTTGTTTAACTAGTGGTATTTTTGTTTTTCATATTTGAGGGTTTTAAATATTTTTAAAAATTAGCAATTTTAAGGATTTTGACCTTTCCGCACATATTATTTTTTATCTAAATATTACGAATATATATTGGGTCCCTAATTTTTTTGTATATTTAGAGATTATAATTGAACAGTAAATAGACTGCCAATTAGTGTGGCACATAGCTTCCTCGCATCATATCATGAACTATAACAATTATTGTTATATTACTTTATTGTTATATTGTTTATTTTGTAAAAACTATTAATAGTTTTAGCGATCTTTAGCACTTCATAGCGGTGTCGCTGTTGGTTTTACTAAAAAAATGTATTTGGAAAAAATGTTTGTCTCATTGAATAGATTAAGTTAGATTTTTCCCCGACCCAAATTTCCAATTTTAAATTTAAAGTTCTCGTTTACGCGAGCGTTGCTCGTGAACGCTTTGACGGATAACGTTGTCCAACGAACTCGTCCTGGGCATTGGTAAAATGAACATGTCTACCCAATTTCATCAAAATCGGTTTACATTTACTCAAGTTATCGTCGCACGTTTCATAATTCGCGGACACACAGACCGACAGACAGACAGACAGACACGAGACCAAAAATGTTCCCTGATGTCTGAAACGGATTTCTGTCTTGGAATTTTTGAAATCGGAGGCATAAAAGTTTTTCGTTCTCAAAAGTGAACACAATGCTTCCGTTACCTTTGGTAAGCTCGGAAGCAAAAAATAATTTTGATAAACAAATATAAACAAGGAACTTCTGAGGTCGAAGTGAAAAAGCATGTTCCATAAATGGAACAATGGCGGGTAAGGTAGACACACAGTGAAGCATGGAACATGTATAGTATACTGTTCCTTGCCTTCTCTACCTTTATCTGTGTTATAATAAAATTATATACTACTATATTGATTTGCTGATTTTTATACGTATTAAATAGAATACTTTATACTATTTGTATTTTAATTATCTTTCTTAATAATCTGGCAGGTAAAATTAGGGAATTAGTTGAAATCTATACTCTTGTAGATTATTTTTGTGTTTTTCACTATAAACTTATTTCACTTTGAATGTATTACAGCAGTACTGTAATCTTTATCTGTGTACTAAATAGTTATAGGGCATGCTTCTTAACGGGTTGGTAACATAGGATTATGAAAAGCGGAAGGATGAAGGAATGGGATTACTTACCTGTAGATGGGGATTGACCTAAGCTTGGAATGGGATAAACCCTTTATTTTTAAAGAACTATAAATCTTTCATGGAAAATTGTAAAAACTTATAAATATTTACAGGAAAATAATCTCATAATAGAAGCCGCTTTCCTTTCAACAAACTGTCCCGCTCAATTTACAAATTCCCCATGAGCTTCTAACTGCCTCCCTCCACCTTTTAATCTGGGTGCATAACGGTTCTCTTATTATAGCTTTAAGTGTATGCAAAAAGGAATACTATTCATTTAAGATCTTGAAAACCTATAGTGTTCAGGGATATAAAAATAAATTTTCACCTTATGGATAATTCCAAACTAAAACAAGGAGACAAATTAGGAATAATTCAACCATTTTATGACGAGTTGGAAAAACAATTTATGAAATTCGGCATTTTTCATGATCAAGCGTTAATCGACGAATCAATGGTCCCTTACTATGGTCACCATTCATGTAAAATGTTTATTCGCGATAAACCCATAAGATTCGGGTTAAAGACCTGGATGCTTTGTTCATCAAATTGCTACCCGTATAATACATATGGAAATATACGCCGGTAAGAAAACAGACGCTGCTCCTCAGACTCCACTTGGTACAAGAGTAGTAAACGATCTTCTTGCCGTTATTGAAGAACCTCGCCAAGTAGAAGTTTTCTTTGACAATTTTTTTACATCGTATGATTTATTGCAAGATCTCCGTACGAAAAATTTCAAGGCAACAGGAACAGTAAGAGAAGGGAGAATATCAAAATGCCCTCTCATATCTCAAAAAGAAATGAAAAGGAGAGACCGAGGGAAATTCGATTATTTGAGTGACGGTTCAGATTATGTTTGTCGATGGAACGACAATGCTGTGGTGACTATAGCGTCAAATTACGCTTCCCATTTACCAATGAGAACTGCTAAAAGATATTCAAGAGGGAAAAATAAAAGTATTGATGTAGACCAACCTAGCCTTATCGGATGCTAGGTTCTTATCGCCCGCAACTAAGATCTAAGAAATGGTGGTGGAACTTGTTTGCAAACGGTTTGAATATGGCTGTTGTTGCAGCTTGGCTTCTGCACAAAGAGGTATATAAAAATACTTCAATGGTATTTGATCATTTCTCATTTAGAAGAGAAACAGCTATGGCGTTGCTACGAGTGCCCCCGCGAAAGGACGGTCCCAAATCAGGACCCAAAAACGCTATCCCTGCGGCAAGATGAAAAACCGATGGTCATTACCTCATTCAAGCTAGTCAGGGTAGATGTGCAGTTCGTAAAAATAACACTAAATTTCAGTGCCACCAATGTCAGAAGAGACTACATGTAATGTGCTTTCCGCCATATCATGGAATTTAAATTGAATTATTTAGTACATTTGTTTTTTCAACAAAAGTAATGCTTATAATGAAATTGTATGAGTTTATCAATACATGTGTAAATTTTTTCTGTCGGGGGGGGGGGGGGGGGGGGGGGGAATGGTTTAGGGAGATATTTTTTTTTATAGTAAGTAGTTTTATTAGCATGTTGATAATTAAAATTTTTTGTTTATATGTATATTTTTTGGGGGGGGGGGGGGGGGGTTGGCTTTATTATGAAAAGAGAGGGGGAGGGAATCTAACTAATAATATATTAACTAATAATATTAAATTAAATTAAATATTTAATTTATTATTGTATTTATGTGGTCTCTTAAAAAATAGGTTTTTTTTAAAAAAATGTGTAATTCTTGTAACCCAAGTCCCGCCATTGTTCCATAAATGGAACATAATAGAAAATGGTGAAAAATTAAATTTTTTATATTTTTTTTTGAAATTTCATAAGTAAAAAATAAGAAAGCCGAATTGCAAAAAAAAATCATTATTTTTTAGGGCGGCGTTTAAAGGGTTAATATAGAAATTTCTGCACTTCGGCAATGAGAGAATGAGACTTCTACGCAAATACCACGATTGAATACCAAATTTACTAACTCTCTGAATAAGTTACTGGCGAAATTTGTCAGTCGGCTCGGAAACAGAAATCCTTTGTCAGTTTACTACAAAAAATGCTTTGCGTGTCCTGTTAAAAGGTCAAAGACAACCAATAGGCTCTTTGATGAGGACTAAAAACCCTGAAAGTTTTAACAGTGCTCTCAATGTGTTAACTAATGGTTTTCAGTTTTACAATGAACTTCAAAATATTGAACCACCGAAACAACAATACAACCAATACACACACACACACACCTCAATAGACCTCTCACATCTGGGATAACAATATGGGCAGAAAATACCAGCAAAATAATAATTGGGCAGCTATACATACTCATGTATTTATTGCAATAATCAAATTCATAATTTAGGTCAGACGACATTGACAATGACCCAGAATGTGACTACGAATAAATAGCGAAATTTTGAACGAGAACACGAATAATTTGTTACGCGCAAAAGCCTCGGAAAATTCGAATTAATGAGTTATCAAATAAAAAAATGCATTTCCTATTTTAAGTTCAAAATCATTTATAACTGAAGAAACAGCAAATAAATATTTCTCCAAATTTATTATGCAAGACCATTGTCCAATCACCTCAGCCCACTTCAATTATGGTTTCTGCAATGGAAATGCACTAGCGGCACAACGAGAGTACAGAGCTCGATATCCGAAGAGTTGTTCCTTGTAGGACTACTTTCGCCAGAACACACACTGCTTTTATATAAGAGGAAATGTTGAAAGAGCTCCATGTGCACAAGTTATTGTAGATAATGCCAGAGAAGATCTCATAATTGATATAATTAAAGATGATCCCAATGTAAGTGTCAAAGTATTTGTTTAAATTTAATTATGTCAATGTCTTTCAAGTTTCACAATGTTGTAAATTTGTTAAGAAACAATTTTTTTTTTTTTTAATGCTGTTAAAGTCTTTTTACGAGCAAAATAGAGCAAAAGAGCGGAAGAGAGCATAAGGGAAGAAGGAAATTAGGAGAACAAGATCAGAAAAATTATTGTATTTGAGTTATAACAAATATAGTCGAACAAAAATAAAGTGTTCAATTTAGTTTCTCGGTAAAAAAGGCAGCATTATTTGACCGCCACGAGTACAGGCAGTCACAGTAAGCACCAGAACCATATATCACAATTAGGCATATCCCAATGGAAAGTATGGTATACAATTCGCTTAACTGGCTTTTATCCATTCCATTACTCAAGAGTTGCGATTTATATTGCACAGAGATGTACTTTTTAAAAAACATACTTTGGACGGATGAGTCTCTTGTTTCCAGAGACTTATTTTGGACAACTTCCATAATAACTATGTCTACTCTGTAGAAAACTCAAAGTTTACGTCAAGGGGCATTTCAAAGAAGATTTAGCGTTAATTTATGGGTTGGGAGTGTTGGTAAAAGATTTATTTATTACTTTTGAACTACTACAATTTTGAACATATCAAAATTTTATTACCAACAACTTACCAGAATTATTAGAAGAAATCCCTTTAGCTACTAGAATTAATATATTTTCCAGCATGATGGAGAGCACCTCCACATCACTCGTAATGTGAGAAGTTATTTAGACAATAATTATCCTGGCTGGATTGGTCATGGAGGTCCTGTGCTCTCTCTCTAGGTCACCAGACCTGACTCTTAAAAGACAAAGTTTGTGAAACAGAGGTAACTAGTGTTGAAGAATTAAGAGAAAAAATCAGAATAGCAAGTGATGAGCTAAGACAAGAAATGACACACAAAATAACAGGTGCAGGGGTCATGCAGAAGAAGGAGCAAGACTGTGTATTCGAAACGAAGGTCGCCAAATCAAAAATTATTTGTAATCTCTTATTATTAATTTTAATTCTATGTACATCATTTAGGTTGTTAATAAATCTTAATAGTATGGTGGGGTCGTATCTGACCCGAGCGCTCATCTTCCACCTCTACCCCCACCACATCCTTTATCAGGGCCGCCAAGGAACCTTACCTGCCAGTCCTTCTGAAGGTGTCAGTGCGGTTTTATTAACTGCAGCAAGTAACCTTAGCTTCATAATATAAGGTTTGTCGCGTAATATCACGTTTCAGGTCGCATCCAACCCGACCGTACTGTTACCTTTACGGATTTTACTATACCTGGTTTAATACTTTATTTTCCTTTTATTAACTTTACATAATTATATTTTTAAGGACTTATTTTACAAGCTTTTACTAAAAATGGCTACAGAGAAATTATATAGCATTCAAGAAGAAATTCTAGCTGAGTTTCTTCGTCAACAGGGTGCTTCCGACAACGAAGAGGGTGGCGTCTCTGACATTGAAGAGTATGCTTCGGAATTGGAGGACGAAATTTTGCTGAATAGCGATGTTGAAGATGTATTTGACTGTGAAGAGGAAGAAGAGAACTCTATTTTTGACGATCTAAAAAGTATGATGGATGATAGAGATTTTGAGTTGGGAAAAGATAAGGAAACAGTATGGGCAAATAAGTCATTATGCTCAAAGTACGCGCGAACATCTTCTTAAAATGTGGTTATTCACTTGCCTGGTCCTAAAGGGGATGCACGAGGGATGGCAGACAAAGAACAATTATTTTCATATTTTATATTCCGATGAAAGTATATGAAACATTGTTCGTTAGACCAATTATAAAATAAAACGCTCGAAGGTAAATTATGGTGACCCCCTCTATTCCTTCTTAGGTCTTACAGACGTGGCTGAAATAAAAGCATTCATAGGTCATAGTCTCTTGATCATGTCATAGGTCATAGTCTCTTGAGTGGTATCCTGAAAGATTCAAAACCAGATGGTTTTTGCTAAAATTATATTTTTATTAGAGATTTATGGAACACATATTTTTCGTTGTACTATATCACAGAAGAGCAAACAATAAAGAAAGGTGATTTGTCATTTCCGACAAAATATGTTCAAGGCTCACCGAATCAGTTGCAGGGAGCAATCGAAATGTGACCTGCGACATAAGTTGGCAGAGGAGCTATCGAAGAAAAAGCATACGTTGGTAGGTACTCTACGTAAAAATAAGTCTAAGATACCTCCTTTTTTTGTTATCAGCTCTAGTTGGATCATCAAAATTTATGTCCCAAGACAATAAAATACTGGGTCCGTTCGTGTCTAAAAAGAATATAAAGGTTCTCTTGATGCCTTTAATGGACCAAGAAGGAAAAATAAGTGATGAGTCCAGCAAGCCAGATATAATAGAATTTTACAATGTTACCAAAAGCGGTGTAGATGTATTAGACAAAATAACTGAAGATAGTATAATCAAAAGCAAAAGCAGAAGTTTGCCATTGAGATACTTCTTCGGAATCCAGCCAGCGGAGATCTCCACGAAAAAAGTAGGTGCCCCAAGACTGTAAGCGGAGATCTCCGCGCCGAATTTTCTTTTTTCTTTCTTCTTTACTTTTGGCCCTGGACTGTTTAATCCCGGGGGACTGTTTAATAAGTTACATTTAGCGCTTTATAGTAGTGAACCGATGTATTATATGCCTTCTAAAAGAGTAGTATAGATAGAGCTGGGGGTATATAATGCGTTATATGGGGAAATAGTAGGGAAGGCGAGCCTGTCGTCATAGAGATCTTTTTGAAGAAAGGCACGCTCGTTCTATGTGCGTTCACCCCTTTCGTTGGAGATCAACAGTTGTTAATTATATTTTTTGCTTTACTATTTATACTGTATTATTTTCTTTAACAATGGCACTATTTAGCATACGATTTCTTCAAACCAACAACACTTTCTACGTTCAAATTCACTTTCTACACTAAAATTACGTTTAACTTGATATTTGATATAAATAGCGTAAGAAGATTATTTACCGGGATAACCACGATGCTCTGCTCTTTCCTTTTCGTTAATACGTTCAGAAAGGGTATCACTATTCTTGCTCGTGCTGGAATACGGATATCTTCCCCTAGACGTATGTACGTCGAGAACATATGTTCATATACATATGATACGTAGCTTAGCGTATGGAATCCGCGCATTCGAATTCAGGACCTCTGAGTAGCAGCTTCGCTTGGTAGAAGCTCTTCGGACACGTGCGCATCGCACGTGTCTCCACTCTCCAACATGTATCATTAACTTTTCACTTTTCATTAATCAATTCATTTTCATTTTTACACTCACGCGCAGGAGATATGTGGGTCCAATGTGTAATGTGTAGCTCATGGGCACACAATGAATGTTCCGGAGCTGAATAGGACATTTATTTTTTCTCTAAATTAAATTATTTTTATTCTGATATTAATCTATTATTTACAATATCACACTTTTATTTTCTTCTCAATTTAGTAAAAAATTTAGATATTTTGTACACATTTTTTTTAACAAAATAAATTTTGTTCTACGGGTAGAAACGTGATTTTTTCTTGTAATATGTGAAGGGGTTCTATATTACCCACCCCCTTTCTCTTCATCCTAATTTTGGCATGTTTAACTTGAATTGTCAAATTGGTGAGATACGTAGGTAAGAGCTTTAGAGTAACTACCTGGGATGTCAGCAATCATATATAGGGCTTATGTTTGACTAAAACACTTTCAGGGTAGTCACAGCAGTTAAAATACAGAGAGAAATAGAGATGCAGTTTGGAGCATCGTAAAGAACATTCAATTTTCGTACTTAATACGCTTATTAGCTTAGTGATAATGCAAAACAAACTTTAAAATTGGAAATTATATCAAATGTGTATACAACTTTGAGATACCATAAATATTTTTATAGCTAACGTAAGTTTTAAAATACTGCGTAATTTTATAAGCTTTAATTTGATATACCTATAGTATTGTCTACTGTTTACGTAAGATTTCATAGAGAAATAGTAAACAACTATTAGCAAATCAATATTCCTGCAATTTTAAAATTAAAATATGATTGTTTTATCATATGCTGGCGCGGTAGTTGACCTTGAACTACAAATGTAAACAAACATTATTTATACGAGAAAATATATATTTACTTCTTCTTACCGAAATATTTTTTTCAATTCGCTTTGACAGTAGTTAAAAGCCAGTCCTGTGAGTTTATACTTTTGTTACTTTTCGCGTTTCATCTAAATTTCATGAATTATTTTTTTTATTAATTAGTGCGTTTTAGTTTTATTATTTTTCCATCAATCCATTATGGAATATACCTTTGCTGAATATAAAACATGCTAATCATTTACGGAAAATGTCTGAAGAATAGCTGGGAGACAGCACGTGAGTATGCCAGGCAGAACCCAAACAGACGACATCCGTCCTATCATATTTTTCAAGTTATCGAAAGAAGATGCCGAACAACTGGCTTGTTGCATCTCCACGTGGTCGTGAACTACCTTTAGCTGCGTGAGGTCTCAACGAAGAATAAGTTCTGGATCATTTTCATACTAATCTTATGACCAGTATTAGAAGGGCGTCGGCCATGTTGGGAATTTCAGGGACGAAGGTTTTAGAATTTTAAAAATAAAATCAACTGCCTGTATTTCATGGCACTCCCGACTCCCGTCCAGGAGCTGACCCCAACTGACTTTGCTGGGAGAGTTCAATTTTGCAATTGGATATTACAAAGAAATGTGTTGCATTTAAGTTTATGGACCGATAAGTCCACTTTTACGAGAACTGGTGCTGTTAATTTTCACAACCCTCATACATGGTCTATTGAAAATCCGCATGTACCGAGGCCGCACCATTTTCAGCACCAGTTCTGAGTAAATGTGTGGGCTGGTATTATTTGTCACCGTATAGTTGGAACTCATTTTCTTCAGGGACGCCTTACTGGTGAAACTTTTTTAAACTTTTTAGAAAATGAATTTATTGAATTATTTGAGGACTTACCACTTGATTTAAGAAGCAGCATGTACTGCAAATTCAGTTGGATGGGTGTCCCGCCCACTTTGCCAGAAATGTTAGGCTGAATGTTAATTATCCGAGACATTGGATAGGGCGAGGTGGACCGGTCCACTGACCTTCCACGTTTCCCAGACTTTACACCAGTAGAATTTTACCTGTAGGGCCTATTGAAAAGTATTGTGTACGGAACAATTGTAAATACTAGGGAAGAGCTAATGAATAGAATTATTGTTGCATTTGAGCAAATAAAGCAGGTCAAAATAAAAATTGGGCCTTGTCTTCGTATTTAGTGCATATTGCACTGAGGTGCAACTGAGGTAGCAGCGAAATCCATCACTTTCAGATATTATGAGCCTGGCCACACGTTTATGTCTACGGATAGTTTTCACTATCAAGTGGAACTCTCCTTAAGAAAAATGAAAAAAGTGTATGATTTCGCCGATTTTGTCAGCTATGTGTCATCATCAAATTCTGGGAGAGTAGATGTCAAGGAAATGAAGAAGGAAGATTTCTTTATTTGGCCTGATAATTCTTCATCTTATAAAATTAGCAGATCAACCCCGAGGTCATATCTCAAAGACATAGTAGAAGTTGTAGCGGAAAGAGGTAAATATACAGTTACGTACAAAACAAGTTTTACTTCAAGCTCTTCACATATTTTGAATTTTTTTAAATAGAAAACAATGAAACAAAATGCAGAACAACCGCCTACTATCTTGGAGGTTAAGGAAGCCTACTATCTTGGAGGAAAGGAAAAATAATATCCTCCAAAACTAAAGTAATATCCTCCAAAACTTGTTACCTCTGATTCCAAAAAATAGGCATAACTTTTGGGAAAACCTGCCTATAAATGATAAAGCAGTCGACTTAAGAATGGAATACGATATTTAATATAATGTACCTTATTCTCAATATTTTTAATTTACTATTTTATTATTTCTTTTTGTTTCCCTTTTTGCACTAACTTTTTAAATATATATTTTATTTATCTTAGTCATCAGTGTCAAATACGCTTAAATTTTATTATAGCTTTTTTTATATGACTACTCAAGCAAATTATTTATAAGTTTCAAATTACACACCGTATTGTTGCTCATAAAACATTTTACTTTTTGTTCCTTATTATGTACCTGTTTCTGAAGATCTTTAATATTATTATTTTTTATTCTTTCTTTTTTACACTAACTTTTAACGTATATATTTTATTTATTTTTTTAGTAATTAGTGTCACATACGCTTAAATTTTATTATAGTCTGTTATCTAATATCTGACTACTTAAGCTAATTATTTTTAAGTTTAAAATGACCAATATTATTATTGCTGTAAACAAAACATTTTATTTTCATCATCGATCTCATTTGTTTGAATAATTTCTTACCAATTATAAATAATTATTGTATAACAGCTAAATAAACCTTTTTAATGCATGATAAAAATGCATATATAAAAATAGTTCACTAATGGCGTCATAAATTTTAGCTTTCTCTGTTTAATAAATAAAATATGTGAACGTTATAATAGACAAACATGTTGTGAGATTATTATATTTTACCATCTATTCTATTTTTTGTCTCGTTGACGTTAAAAAATTTATTTTTTTTCAAAAAACTTGTTTTTTTTTTATTACCGTAACCTATATTATTTTTATTGTGCTATAATTCCTTAAACTTTCATATACTAAATTATAAATATTTACCCTAAAGAAATACATTTACAGAAACCTATTAAATAAATGATATCCTTTAAACTATGTATTTTAATTTAAACCTTCTTACACAGGATTCATGCAAACGATAATATGTAGTTTAATTTAACCGTATAAATGAAGATGTGTGTTGGAGTAAGCTAAAAATCAGTATTGACCACTAACTGCTTTTTAGTTAAGAAAGTTCATAATAATGTTAGTAGGGACACTACCCTAAAACGCAGTAACAGCCAATTTTCACTTATTTTGTAAAAATACACATTTAAAGTGTTATAGTTATAATATTAAAGATAAAGACATTTAGAGTAGGATGAAAAAAAAAGTGAAAAAGTCGAATTTAAAGTGGTGGCCCATTGTGATAAACTTAAAATTTGATTGTCTAGATTCTAGACAAAAAAAATAATCGGTTCTCACTGTATCATACAGAGACAAGCTTTAGCATGTCAGACTTTACCTAAATCACTCAACTTTGCTTTAATCATAGCAATTAAAATAGTTAACCATGTCAAATCCAGCGCTTTGAACACTAGAGTATTTGAGGCGTTGTGTCGTGAATTGAATAGTGACCAAGAAACTCTTCTCTTTCACACAGAGGTTCGTTGGTTGTCCAAAGGTAATATTTATTTAACTTAAAATCAGAAGTTGACATTTTTTTTATGAGTTCAAGACAAGAAGATCTGCACAGAAAGTTTACAGATGATAAATTTATCTTTTACTTGGCATATTTATCAGACTTTTTCGAAACACTCAACTTTCTGAGCCTGAAGCTACAAGTGCAGAAAAACATTTTGAAGAATTTTGATGCAGTTAAGGGTTTCACAGAAAAGATTGCCCTTTGGCAACGCCGCCTTCAGAGTTCAGAGCCAAACTTTTCATCCTTTCCAAGATTAAACGACCTCCTCGACGAGGAGGTCGATAAATAAATTGAAGGACCTTATATCAGAGCATTTGGTAGCACTGAAAAATAAAATTAGAAACTATTTTCCAGATGTTAGTTCAGAGAACTGGGAGTTTAAGTTGGCAAGAGATCCCTTTAACATCAACGTGGATGTACTTCCTGATCATATTCAGGAACAGACAATCGACCTAAAATGTGATTCTCAAGCAAAAGCGGAATTCGCAAACTAGTCCAGTCACGAGAGGTTCAAAAAGGGGGTCCACCGTGCGTTTGGTGCAGGAAATGATTTTTATTTTTTTGTGTCCTCAGGCATGATTAGGAGATGTCAAATTCAAATTTGCGACCTCTAAATCAGGGCGGATAACTTTTGGTGGGCTAAAAACCACGATTATTTTGAACATTTTTCAGTTTTTCGCTTATAACTTGAAAAAGGCTGGTCCTATCGACAAAATGGTTCAATTCAAAATTAAAGAGCACACAATTTCCCTTCAAATGCACTAGTCGAAAGTATTTCTACTCAAATTTATACCGGTTCTACAGAACTTTGAGAATTGCTAAAAATTTCCAAAATCGAAAAAAAAACTCATATTTTTAAGCTTATAAATATTGAACTCCTTCGTAATGTAGGTCTAAGGCTTTTAAAACTTCTCCAAAAGTCTTTAATCGCTTTTACAAAGGTGTGGTAAGGTCGAGGGAGTGTTTCGGGGGCGGGAGGAGTTTGTGAGGGGGGGGGGGCGGAAGTAAGTAACGAAAAGAATATTCAATCATTGCAGCGTAAAACGCAGTCCATTCACGACTTTTGCTGTCAAATTTATTTTAATGGGGGAGGGGGGTGTCCACAAGAGGGGGGGGGGGGGAGGGTAGGAGGATTAGGAACCTAGTACCGGCCGGGCCCAACATTTAAAAAGACCTGAGAGAAATTAAATACAAGCAAATCCGTTTCAGACCATTCTAAAACCAAATCCGTAAAGAAAAGCATAGATATATCTCTGGGTATGTTTATATGTATATATTTGTATGAATGAAAAAATATTGTGTGCGTCGGCCAAGCTTACTTAAATTCTAAACCTATTTGCGTGCATCAATTAGAAGTAAATGCATTGTAAAGCGTAGTATAATTAAAATTGACCTAAACACCAGTTAAAGGAGCATCCCTTGTAATGCGTGCATTACGTACTAATATGTAATACTTCTTTAACTGCTTTGCTTCTTTTACAGATAATGCTGTTGTTTGAGGATTTTTCATATATATCTGCTGAAGAACGTCTAAAAATATGTTTAATCGTTTGTTTATTTGTGACCGCGATCTCAGTGAAGGTGAAGTGATAACTTTTAAATAGACGATTGTTTAAGAAAGATGAGTAAGAAAAACCTTGTTAGAGAGCAGCAAGCAACAAAGGAAATTCCATCTCTAGCGGATTTTAAATTAAGTACTAAAATTAGTGATTTTTTTAAAGAAAATTGAATGCTCCAAACCGCATCTTTCTATCTTATTTAAATTTTTATTTATTGCGTAGTTTATGGCTAAAAACAATACCTAAATGAAAAATCGATACATCGGTAAATCTCGAAAACGAAGGTCTATAGGACCTAAGTTTACTTGACATTTTTGGTCAGAAATTTGATGTAGATTAATAGGTTTTTCTGTGTAGGTACTTATGTGGAACACCCTGATATTGAACCAGAATATTAATCTAAATGTATGTAGTGAAAGAAGCATTTTAATTATTAGCCCAGTTAATAAAGGTTTTTACCTGCAACTAATTAGGGGAAATCTGGATTTTTTTCCTGATGATAGACCATGGTAAGAGGTACATTCTCTCAAAAGTCCCCACTTCTCCCCCTTGTGCTTCCCCCCCCCCCCCCCCACCCCATCTTAAAGTTCAAAAATTACTTATTTTTCACTTTTTACGCAAAACTTTTTATTTTTTGAAGAGAAGTGTTATTAACAAAAATATTTCTCACATAATTCTGCACAAAAAAGGTCCTATGCATGTTTGAAGTGAGACGTACCGTTTTCGAGATATTATTGATTAAAAATCTTTTTTTTTATTTTTGCGAATCAAGATATGTTAAAAATAACACTTCTGATTTTAATGAAATTTGGATGGTAGGCCGTACTTAGCCTATTGTTGATCCTATATAAATTTCAAACTTCTGTGCCTATTATTTTATCTTGCACATGCGCACAAACATACATTTATTATACAAAAATTGGAATTTTTATCAATAATATCTCGAAAACGGTATGTCACACTTCAAACATGCATAGGACTTTTTTTGTGCAGAAATATGTGAGAAATATTTTTGTTAATAACACTTCTCTTCAAAAAATAAACAGTTTTGCGTAAAAAGTGAAAAATAAGTAAATTTTGAACTTTAAGAGGGGGTAGGGGGAGGGGGGGGAAGCACAAGGGGGAGAAGTGGGGACTTTTGAGAGAATGTACCTCTTATCATGGTCTATCATTAGGAAAAAATCCAGATTTCCCCAAATTAGTTGCGGGTACAGCCTGTTTTTGGCCTTTATTGACTGAGCTATATACTTAAGTGCAGTAAAACCTCGATTAACCGTCAAGCATGGGACCGGAGCCTTGAAGTATAGTTGAAAAGACGGTTAAGAGAAAAAAAGAAACATTCAGTGAAACGTTATTTTTATTTTTGACTAGAATCACAAGTACTGCGTCAAATCAAGAGTTAAAAAAATATCTCGAATCATCCAGGCACTTTTTGAGCTTAATAATTAACCGGCAGTGCCTTCATAATCACACGCTGGGTGGGTTGGGGGTAGTGGGAGAACGCGGTCAGTCGAAAAAAGGGGGGATGAGTTCGGTAAATGTGTTAAGACGGTTAAGCGAGAAAGAAGGTGTTCGAGGTTCTACTGTATATAACGATTAAGTCAGAATTGAGACCGGCATTTCAAACTACTCGACTACGCTGACCCCTAATTAAATTTTAATTACATCAATAGCATTCCAGTGTCAGAGCCATATTTTCTGTGTTGCTAACAGCAAAACAATAAAAATGTTTTGTTAGTATATTACTTCTTAATTCCTTGTAAAAAGATTCATAAACAAATCAATAAATCATAAAATAAAATAAAAATTAAAACTTTGGTCACGAAACACACGGACCTCACTTGTTTCATATGAATAACTAATGAAAAAACAGACCTGTTGACATATTTCCCACTAGGTGTTATTAATTATTAATAGTTTAAACTTGATATTGATTTTTTTTTTTTTAATAATAATGAAACAGTGTTAGATGAACTGTATTTTATCAGAATTGAATCTCGTCTTGAACAATGTTACTAGATTTTTGTGGCCAGTTTTGCAAGCTTTTACGAAAAGAAGTGAGACGTGGTATTGGTGAAGTATTGACAGAGTTCTGTGTTAGTGTTGTTGGACCAATTCCACTGTGCCTCGGCACCATCTTGATAACAACAGGTGCACACCAAGTTATTCATTACGCTTGTTACGGCCTTTCTTTAATAAGTGTACCTGTTCTATGCCTCTTGTCAGCCTTGAGTAGTTTATTAAACAGCTAAACTCACACCAAAATATCATCTTGACTTCACAGTTTACAATGTCCATTAAACAGGTATACTTAAATCACAATTATTCTTACATTACCGTTTAAAATGTCTTATTAATTTAACAGGTATAATTAAACCACCATTATTCTTACATTTAAATGTCAACAAAACGTTGAGAATAACACCTTTCTATTTTAAATATTATTTATTTATTTTTATATTTTATGGATACATTAGGTGTAATAGTAACGAAATTTAATTTGTATTATAAGACGTTTCAACCCTTATGTAAGCAGGAGGCCCAATTTCGGGCCCTATGGGGTTTATCGTGCGGTCGTGTGCGTCCGTGCGTGCTCCTGCGCCCGCCGTGGGATGTATAAAGGCCTACCATCCCTAGGACCAGAGAGAGGAGAATATCCAACGTAGAACGCTATAACATTGCGCTCCGCATTGGCGGAGGCTATTACTTAACCTACCTTTTACTTATTAATTCATTTATTACTCTATCTATTTCGTTATATCTTTATACCTTAATTTATTATTTATCTTTCTAATTCGTTCCACATTTTTTGTGTTCCTCTTGAAAATGTAACGAACTGGCTTTATCACTTTTACAGTCTTGATTAATGGAACACTGGACACTCATCACATATAGCATCATTATCTCATAACACCACAATCAATCTCAACTCTTTGCATTTAAAGAGTTGTTGCTGTCCTATTTTTTCCATTTCTTATGTTTTAGTAGACTTACTACCTCCCGCCATTTTCTGCCGATGGGACCCAGGCGTACGCCAGGGGCAAATTACCAGATCGCTATAAAAACTTTACCAGGAGTTTGAGACGCGCCCGCCTTATTCTACCTATAAAGAAAAAACGGGTACATTCACAATTTAGTAGCGAAGAGGAAGTTCGAGACTGAATCGTTCGTCGTTGTGACAGTCTCGTGAATCGAGACTGAATCGTTAAGGAAAGATGTATTTATTTTCCTCAAAAGCCCCTACGCCCTACAACCTCATGTCGTACGACGCTCTTATAAAGATAATCAACACCAGAAAGATGGAGGATTATACTAAATACCCTCCCCATATAAGAAACAGTATTTTTTGGGATAAAGTAAACCATATGTGGCCAGAATTACAATATATTTTCACGGACGGCTCTAAAATAAGCAATGACACTGGTTGTGCATACTTCAATTGCATTACAAATAGATGGCCTGGTATTAAATTAAATGATAAGTTCTCCAGTTATCCAGTAGAACAAATTGCAATAGTCGAAGCCTTAAACCATGTATTAAATTCAAATTCACGAAGATTCAGTCATTTTTACAGATTGTCAAAGTATAATAGAAGCCATTAAAAACAAATCGACATCAATTGTCAGCGATGTAATTTTGAGTAGGATCTAATCTGATTAATTAATAGGTTATCAAGACAGGATAAAAAAGGGACTCTGGTTTGTACAAAGGGCCACTCAGGTATATCTCCTAACGAAAAAGTTGACACTATTGCAAGGAAGAGCTGTAATGATGTAGAATCAGCAATGCTCTTTGGAACTAAATATAAAGTCCCACTTAGGGACCTGTCAAGTACCTTAAAAACCTTAGCTGTACAAAAGTGGCGATTCAGTTTCTGGTAAATTTTACAAAAGTACCCATAAAGACCCAGGCAATGTTCCATGGTTTAGACATCTATCTGAAAATAGATATTTTTTAACTGCAATTAATAGATTACGTGCTAATCACGGGATATACAATCAGTATCTATATAAAATTGGTAAAATAAATAGCCTACTGTGCAGTCAATACAATATAGAAGAAGATTTGGAACACATCATAATTCACTGTCAAAGTAATACATTATCACGAAATAAATTATTTACATAAATTATTAAAGTTTACATCATAGTACAATAGTCCAACTATTCAATTATACCTCGTTATTATCATCAAATAGAAACCTTTGTTTACCGAATAATCTTCAATTTTCTTTTTGAAGCTAAAATTAAAATTTAAATAAATACAAAATCAATATTCATGGCTTTATGGTCTATGGTAGCCAATGCCAAAAAAAGAGGAAGTTACCGAGGGTTCGTCAGTTGCGACATCTGGGCCTGACACCCAAAAGAGGAAAGTTGAAAATTACCAGTCGGCCTGTAATATCTGAACAGCAGACCACCTCCGTTGGCTTCGATTTAGTACTGAGCCTTGGCCTGTTGTGCTAGTAAAGTGGAGGGCCACATGTGAGGCTAGGCTCATTGAAAATAAAAACTGCCACTCTTTTAATGATACTTTCGGAGCTTAGGTCCTCAAACTTCCACTGGCGCACAACCTGGTAAGCTAAATTGTTATCTCTATACTATATTAATTACTTTTATTAGTTTACTATTTTAATTTAATGCGACATTTATGTAAACAAGGAAAAAAGAACAAAACAGATCACAGTTAAAGTAACAATTGAAACTAGGTATTTTGAAAAAAATATAACCAAGTGATCACGGTAAGATAGAAATGAAATAGTTTTTAATTAATTAGTTTTATTAAATCCATGCTTTCGTGCCTTTCTGTTATGTTTCATGTGGAAATAGATTTTGCCTATATACAGCATGGCAATGAGTTCCAGCTGATGTCTAAAGTAGCCAACTTTTTCAGACAAAATCATTGAAATAGCGAAATCTAAAGTAAAGGATAGAAATTCATTACAAGTGATACGGCTGGCAGAGAATCCTAAAGACGAAAGTAAGTATAAATTTAAACCGTGTTTTTCAATTCGTAAGTCTTATCTATTTGACGCTACACAATGTTGTGCGAAGACATGGGGTCACTGCATTCGAGTCTCCTTCTTCATACGGAAGTGAGGTCTGTCATATATAAATGTGAGACCTGTCATAAGTAGACTTGGGGCCACTTGAGCCAGACGCTGACGTCAGCAAGACTGGCGCCAAGTGAACTACCCTACCGCAACCCCCCACCCCTTGTCTAGGTCAAGTTCTTGACCTACCTCACCCCCTGACCTACCTCAACCTTGTTGTTGTTTTGATTTTTGGTGCCTTCCCCCTCCCCTCCTACTTTTCGTATTTATTATTTTTGAATTTGCCGGGTTACCCCCTCTGTGCCCCCCTCTTACGTCACGTGTCGGCCATGCTGGATTCTGAATTTTCGTATTTATTATTTTTGAATTTGCCGGGTTACCCCCCTCTGAGCCCCCCTCTTACGTCACATGTCGGCCATGCTGGATTCTGAATTTTCGTATTTATTATTTTTGAATTTGCCGGGTTACCCCCCTCCTAGACTACCTAGTACGTCAATTACTTTTATTATTTTCAATTTGAATATAGCGCCCTCGCCTCTGAACCTGGGGCCTGTAAACGTTAAAAATGTATATCTGGGATTTGAACCCCGACTTCCCAGGTGCCGAGCGAACGCTCTATCGACTTAGACATTTGACCGCTTGGAAAACAATGTACAAATGCATCTATAAGAGAGAACAGAGGTCGACATTTTCATACTCTCTTTCTCTTTCCTATACCTTATAAGGAGTAGAGAGAGAGGGAAGTAGAGCGAAGGCAAGGCTAACGGAAACGGCACGTGTTTTTTCCATTGTATTATTTTTTTGCTGACAAGCTTAGATCTCTCATAATAATTTTATTAAATCAAATAATTTTATTTTTAGTTGTTTATATATATATATATATATATGTGTGTGTGTGTGTGTGTCTGTATTTTCTTTCTTTGTCACTCTACAACTCTAGATATATTTAATGATAAACTGAAAATTGTTAAAAACAATTTATTATATTATATATAAGTATTTAAGCAACTAACTATATAACACTTACACACATACACTTACACACACACACACACACACACACACAGACACACGTATAACATATCCTTTAGTGTTAGTGTATCTCTTTGTAATTTATCTATCACAAGTTAAAATTATATTATGTTAAAAAATACACAATAAATTTTGTATTTAAATGCATATAGAATAATCTATAGTATGTAAGCATTTTTTATACACAGTTTGTGTAACAAAAGCTAGAGAAAGATATTTAATCGATGATTTTTTACAACTAAGATCAGTTGATTACTGTCTACATAATGACGTACAATGTGTTAGCCGATTTAATTAGTTCCAAATACAATTTGAGAGCCAAGTATTACAAGAATAAATTGTTTAAAAATGATAAAATACGAAATATGCTTGATTTCTATGTACCTTTTATTCAATTATTAGATGTAGGTTTGAAAGGCAAGAAAAATCTCCCAAAGTCAGTTTCGAACGTATCTACTTCTACAGATATTGACGATTCTCAAACAGAAACCCAGAATACTGATCAAACGAAATTTCTGGAGGACAATGAAATTGTGGAATACAATCCAGAAAAATCTGTGCAGGATATATTTGCAGAACAATCTTATTTAGAAAAATCACAGTTACTAGATGAACTCCCAGACATAGCTAGATCTTTTATCGAAATGCTTTTGACAAACGACCCTACATTAGATCATGTTTACGGTATAAGTTTAAATGAAAATAACGAGCTTCAAATCGGTCAGACAATTGTGGAGATAGATCGTTTAGGGGGTGATATATTACTAAAAAGAAATACAGAAGATGATAGTGGAAATATTCTGAGTGAAACAATAGCAGAATATGAGGGGACCCATGGATTATATGCATTGTTATTTAAAAAGAATCCTGGTTACTATACCGAGAATGATAAAAATAACTATAATAATATTTTACATTTATCTGGCGCTATAAAAAATGCGTATAAAGGAGTTAACCGTTTTTCTCACAAGTTCAAAACGGTTGTTAACAGTTTTTTGACAAATCAATAAGGTTGCTCTAGGGTATTTTTTATATTGTTAAATAAAACATTTACAACTATACCCTATATCAAGGATATAGGGGGAAGCATCAGAAATGAACTGCTGAACAACTTTGCATATTTCCTGCTAATGATCTTCGAAGTTTCGTACCACAGTATCGCACCAAGAATATGTTTTACCCCTGTATAAAATATTACATTTCTTAACCATGTAACACTTAACTTAAGAATAAATTATAAAATATGTATTTTGGTTGTTATAATTTAATAAAAAAATCACCTTTTATCCTACTTTTTAAAAATAGTAAAAAATCTTACTTTAAAAGACTCTACAGGTCTATACAGTACCCTAAAATGTACAATTCATTAAGATTTGACATAATAATTATTTGAGATTATCACATGTATATGAAATATACAGTTAAAATACAAATCTTTTGATCTATAAAATTATCCTTTAGTGTATCTCTTTGTATTTTATCTATCACAACTTAAAACTACTGATTTTATTAAAATTTATATTTACTCACACCTATATAGTCATCAAATTCCTGCACCAGACTGGTGGGTTAATACAAGTCACAAATACTTGTCAATATTTTATATAATTTTGTCAAAAGATAACTCTAAAATATTAAAATAAGAATACAAAATCATTATCTGTGTATTTAATGTATGTCTCTCTATTAGAAGAAATTTTGAATATAGAATTAACTATATAGTTTAAAAGCCCTGTGATGGTACACATCTATTAAATAATTATTCAAGGAGCCTAATTTAAAAAAATAAAAACAACAACTTCGAATAAGTTAAAATTCAAAATTATCAATGAATGATTTTTTATATGTACATACATATCAGTCAAAAGGAAACAGAACTTTTTCTTAATAACTAGCTTGCTATAGTTTTAAATCTTTAGGTCTGTGGCTCAATAGATTTAACGTGTATGTAGGGGTATTTAAGATCTGTAGCTAGAACATATATGCAAAGACTTTAAATATTACCTATATGACCCCTCTGAATTATATAGCTATTTATTGTATACAATTCGATCTGTGAATTGTTTACATATGTTTATATACGTTTTATACAATATTGTCAAAAGATAACTCTACTATAAGCAAAAAAAAATCAGGAAACTAACAATATACACACACACACACACACAAGAACCAGAGACAGAGAGAGAGAGAGAGAGAGAGAGAGAGAGAGAGAGAGAGAGAGAGAGAGAGAGAGAGAGAGAGAGAGAGAGAGAGAAGAGAGAGACACACACATACATACACACATAAATAATACACAAGAAAACTACTATAAATTTTGTATCTAAATGCATATAGAATAGACTATAGTATATAATCTAGATTACCATCCTTACACTATTAGGTCCTTATTACTAGTTATTTTCTTAGTGTGACATTAGCACATGTATATAAAATATACTTTTTAAATACAAATTAAATTACACATACAAGTATCACTTTATTAGTTATGTTTAAGCGATAATCTTTGCATATGTGTTAGTATTCATAAAAAACATGAAACTAGTATTAAAATTAGCATTGGATTTTTACTTGTAATTGGTTTCTAGTTAATAAATTTCTTAAACATTTCAGACATCTCGCTATAATCTAGATTATCATACATTTTATTGTTAGCTGACAAAAGGAAACAGAACTTTTTCTTAATAAATAGCTTGCTGTACTACTGAAAATCTTTAGGGCTGTACCACAATAGATTTAACTTGTAAGTAGGGGTATAGCTGTAAAAGAAAACAAAGTCACAATTACTTAAATACAATAGGTGTTTTGTCTTTGGACTGTACACCTATACTACACTTTCCTTCATTAGATTAATCTTATTATATTACAAGATATTTGTATGTCTCCATTAGAAGAAAATACTTTAGTCTATAGTTATATCAAAGATATATTATTATTATCGGTTTGTTGTATAATAATTTCATATACTATCAGGCTCTTGTTATTAGTTATTTTCTTAGTTTAGAGATTATCATATGTATATAAAATATACATTTACAATACAAATCTTTTGATCTATAAAAGTATCTGTATGATGTAATTAAAAATATTGTACATTTTATTCTTAGCAGACAAAAGAAAACAGAACTTTTTCTTAATAACTAGCTTGGTGTATTTGAAAATCTTTAGGTCTGTACCTATTGCTTAGTATTATGTTATACAACTTTAAGCAAAAATCAGGAAACTAGTATCAAAATTGGCAATGACTTTTTATTATTTTCTTAGTGTGAGATTATCACATGTACATAAAATATACATTTAAAATACAAATTAAATTAGACAGACAAGTATCACTTTATTAGTTATGTTTAAGCGATAATCTTAGCATATGTGTTAGTATTCATAAAAAATCATGAAACTAGTATCAAAATCAGCATTGACTTTTTACTTGTAATTGGTTTATAGTTAATAAAATTCTTATACATTTCAGACATCTCACTATAATCAGATTATCATCTTTGTATTTGACTTGTATCTCTCTATTAGAAGAAATATGTATAGTTTACAATTACCTTATTAAAACTTAAAAAAGTATGTTTAGCTTATGTTTTTAAGATAACTTAATATGAACTTATTCTACACTAGAGTAAATTAAATAGTGAGCAATATTACTAAGTTTTGATATAATATACTTTTGTGTATCTTCTTTAAATTCGTCTACCAATAACCTAAAAAATAATCATACACTATTAGGTCCTTATTACTAGGTATTTTCTTAGTATGAGATTATCACATGTATATAAAATATATATCCTAATATATTATCCTGTGAATGTCTAGGTACTAAAGGCCTGTAATGTTCCAACCCTGTAAAGGAATAGGTCTTCTTATGAGGTACCCATAATAAAATTGTGTTTTATTATTAGCTGTTAAGTGTTGAACCAATTAATAAACAACCTATAAGGACTAACCATGTTTCTTTATTAGACGGTACAAGTATGCTCAGCGTTTTCTTCACCAGTCGAGGGTTATACTACAGAATACTTGTACTATCAGTGGCACATGAATGTATTCCATTACTAGCTGTTAGGGTTATACTACAAAATACTTGTACTATCATTGACACATGAATGTAGCATATTAGATCATCCTTGTGTACTAACTGTTCTATCATTAGATGTTAATGAGTACCCTATAATTAAATTAGCCTGTGAAGGGTCCAGATAATAAAGACCTTTAATATTCCATCGCTATAATGGAACAGGCTTTGTTAAGTGGTACCCTACATATAATGAATCAACCAATGAAGGATAAGGCCTAGGGAGTAACGGAACTATCATTTAAAGCCCCATACAGATCTAGTAAATGTCTAACCTGTATACGCAACTACACAGTGCAAAGTAAAATTAATATTTAATACATTCCTAGAAAACAGCACTATGTTTACTTATTTTATTAGTATCATAGTAGTATGAAAGAGTTTAATTTGTTGTGTTAGTTATTATCAGATGTTAAGGAGTTACGCACATGAGGGGTGTTAAACAAATTAAACAGCCTAAAACGCATTAGGGAGTAACGCATCTAACATGTAATCAACTATAAAATAAGAGACCTGTTTATTATTAACAAGATGTGTAACAATTTAATTGTGGTATTTAGAGCTACATTATTATATAGATTTGCATAGAAAATCTAAAATATTAAGTAAGGTATTTTTCACTTTTGAAAAAAAAATATGACATTAGTTGTTACACTAAAAATCTATAAAAAATTTAATATAATACATAAATGCACGTACAAACAATGTATATTATACAATTTTCAAACATTTTTTTATTTATTATTATGTGTGTTATCTTCTTCGACTCTGTCTTGAATCTAACTCTACTAGTTGTCAAAAAACTCTGTCTTTAAACTGGTTTTGTTATCTGGAAAAAGTATAATGATCATACAAATTAATTAATTTATGTAAATTCCGTTTTGAAAAAACAGTTACACATTATATTAACTATAATTTCTTAAATAATATTAAAATTTAACTATTTATTACATTTTAATTTAAGTACTTACAGTTAATCCCATGTTTCATCACATCCAATTTCAAATTGTTTGCTATGAGGTGTACAAGAAAAACCCGAAGATATGGGTTCGGGATATAAGATTTTTTCTTTTGACACTGTATTAATGACTATAAGACCTAAATGTCTTGTATTCATAGACACCTTTATTTTTTTATTTAAACTATTTCCTCTTTCAAGTGCTACATTTGAATGACATTTTCCAATGTGATAGGGGTATTTTGATAACTTTAGAACATGTGAAGGATTATATTCACATATTATCATATCCGAAGTTTTATCCATCTACAAAAAAAAAATATATAAAAATAATGTATTACAACAACTTTAAACATACGATAAGTAAGTTTGTAAGTAGCATTTTTTTTTACTATTTCTACTAAAATTTAAAGTAATTTTATTTCATCAACCTGAATTCGTACCTTAGATTGCATAGCATTTTGAAATGCTAGAGACGATGTAATAAAAAAAAGTTAAAAAATATTTAGAGAGAATTAAAGTTATTAAATACGGTGAATAATATTAATATAATATTTGCAGTAATATAGTAAGCTCGTGGACAGGGTTAGTATAGTTTGTGAACAATGACCTCCAGTATTATTTTTCGCTATACTTGCAAATATTTCAATAAAATAATTATAACACTTTATTTCTCTTTGAGTAAAGAAAAAGAAAGCTATATAAAACAAATAAAAACTCTATTTATTTGATCAGGTTATCCTAGTTACTGTCACCAAACGTCTATAGACATATTCGTTATCTTAAACATATGTTTAGTTTAAATAGCAAAGTTTATTTTTTCTATTCGTTTACAAATAACAACTGTTGATTAAGAGAGTATATTGCAACTAGTTTATGTAAACATAGCACATGAACATGAAAACTAGCATATAGGTATATAATATTAAACATTTATATACCTATAACTATCTATGTAATTGAATTATTATTGTTTTAAAAAATATATTAAGATATCTTGCTAATAAAATATATAATTCAATTTGAATTACTTTTATCTGATTAAACTAATAAAGATTTAATTATAATAACATGAATACCTTAGATTTGATTACAGTTGGTAGCGCTGAATAGAAATTTTGTCGAAATACAGTACAAAATTATAAAGTCACACAGTATTTATAATAAAACAACAACTCTGTAGAGAGGGATGCGACCTGTTTTTCGACCATACACCCCGCATAATGTTCCTCTGTATGAGAATACTACAGAGAAATTACTAAGAGTAAGCATTTTCGATCCTAAATAATTACGAGCATCTTACATTGTACTACATATTTGAAAATCTATTTTAATTTCTTACAGGAGGGGTTAATACCATACTAGGTAACAAACTAAAAATTTAAAATTTTCTATGCAAATCTATATAATAATGTAGCTCTAAATACCACAATTAAATTGTTACACATCTTGTTAATAATAAACAGGTCTCTTATTTTATAGTTGATTACATGTTAGATGCGTTACTCCCTAATGCGTTTTAGGCTGTTTAATTTGTTTAACACCCCTCATGTGCGTAACTCCTTAACATCTGATAATAACTAACACAACAAATTAAACTCTTTCATACTACTATGATACTAATAAAATAAGTAAACATAGTGCTGTTTTCTAGGAATGTATTAAATATTAATTTTACTTTGCACTGTGTAGTTGCGTATACAGGTTAGACATTTACTAGATCTGTATGGGGCTTTAAATGATAGTTCCGTTACTCCCTAGGCCTTATCCTTCATTGGTTGATTCATTATATGTAGGGTACCACTTAACAAAGCCTGTTCCATTATAGCGATGGAATATTAAAGGTCTTTATTATCTGGACCCTTCACAGGCTAATTTAATTATAGGGTACTCATTAACATCTAATGATAGAACAGTTAGTACACAAGGATGATCTAATATGCTACATTCATGTGTCAATGATAGTACAAGTATTTTGTAGTATAACCCTAACAGCTAGTAATGGAATACATTCATGTGCCACTGATAGTACAAGTATTCTGTAGTATAACCCTCGACTGGTGAAGAAAACGCTGAGCATACTTGTACCGTCTAATAAAGAAACATGGTTAGTCCTTATAGGTTGTTTATTAATTGGTTCAACACTTAACAGCTAATAATAAAACACAATTTTATTATGGGTACCTCATAAGAAGACCTATTCCTTTACAGGGTTGGAACATTACAGGCCTTTAGTACCTAGACATTCACAGGATAATATATTAGGATATATATTTTATATACATGTGATAATCTCATACTAAGAAAATACCTAGTAATAAGGACCTAATAGTGTATGATTATTTTTTAGGTTATTGGTAGACGAATTTAAAGAAGATACACAAAAGTATATTATATCAAAACTTAGTAATATTGCTCACTATTTAATTTACTCTAGTGTAGAATAAGTTCATATTAAGTTATCTTAAAAACATAAGCTAAACATACTTTTTTAAGTTTTAATAAGGTAATTGTAAACTATACATATTTCTTCTAATAGAGAGATACAAGTCAAATACAAAGATGATAATCTGATTATAGTGAGATGTCTGAAATGTATAAGAATTTTATTAACTATAAACCAATTACAAGTAAAAAGTCAATGCTGATTTTGATACTAGTTTCATGATTTTTTATGAATACTAACACATATGCTAAGATTATCGCTTAAACATAACTAATAAAGTGATACTTGTCTGTCTAATTTAATTTGTATTTTAAATGTATATTTTATGTACATGTGATAATCTCACACTAAGAAAATAATAAAAAGTCATTGCCAATTTTGATACTAGTTTCCTGATTTTTGCTTAAAGTTGTATAACATAATACTAAGCAATAGGTACAGACCTAAAGATTTTCAAATACACCAAGCTAGTTATTAAGAAAAAGTTCTGTTTTCTTTTGTCTGCTAAGAATAAAATGTACAATATTTTTAATTACATCATACAGATACTTTTATAGATCAAAAGATTTGTATTGTAAATGTATATTTTATATACATATGATAATCTCTAAACTAAGAAAATAACTAATAACAAGAGCCTTGTTCAAATTGTATTTGGAACTAATTAAATCGGCTAACACATTGTACGTCATTATGTAGACAGTAATCAACTGATCTTAGTTGTAAAAAATCATCGATTAAATATCTTTCTCTAGCTTTTGTTACACAAACTGTGTATAAAAAATGCTTACATACTATAGATTATTCTATATGCATTTAAATACAAAATTTATTGTGTATTTTTTAACATAATATAATTTTAACTTGTGATAGATAAATTACAAAGAGATACACTAACACTAAAGGATATGTTATACGTGTGTCTGTGTGTGTGTGTGTGTGTGTGTGTGTAAGTGTATGTGTGTAAGTGTTATATAGTTAGTTGCTTAAATACTTATATATAATATAATAAATTGTTTTTAACAATTTTCAGTTTATCATTAAATATATCTAGAGTTGTAGAGTGACAAAGAAAGAAAATACAGACACACACACACACACACATATATATATATATATATATATATATATATATATATATATTGTTGTTAATCACTCAGTACAAACCTGTTTTGTTTATTATTAGATGTCAGAACCACTGACACATTAAGTCAAGTGTTGAAAATTTTAATTTATAAAGATTGTGTTCTGTTGTGTGTTATAAGTATGTATATTAAAATATATTAAATATGTTATATTGCGTAAATCTGGTCTTGTGACTCATTTAACTACAGGTTATGGTGCCCAGACAGAAGTATGTAAGTATTTATAAAAAACTTGTATACAAATCAATGATATAAAAGAAATTCTTTTTTTTTTCATGAAAACAAATATAGCTGTCAAAAGTCAAATTAAAAAAATAAAAAAATAAATAAACAAAAATGTCAAATTCCATAAATTGCAAAATTGAACCTTTGAGAAAAGACAATTACGATACGTGGCAAATTCAAGCACAAGCTATACTAATTAAAAACGGATTATGGGAGTACGCATCTGGTGAAATAGCTAAACCAAGTACAGATGATAAAGAAATCGCTCAATGGAATAAAAATGATTTGCACGCAAGAGCTGATCTAATGTTAATAATATCCCCTTCAGAACTCAAACAAATAAAAAATTGCAAAACATCAAAAGATGTATGGGACACCCTTAAAAATATATTTCAAAGCAAAGGTCCTGCACGAAAAGCGTCTCTTTTAAAGAAACTAATCCTACATAAAATGAAGGAAGGATGCAGTGTGCGTGAACACCTAAATGATTTTATGGATGCTGTTGACAAATTAGAAGAGATGGATATACAAATAAATTCAGATCTATTAAGCATAATGATGTTGTACAGTTTAAGTCCATCATTTGAAAATTTCAGAGTTGCAATAGAATCCAGAGATAGTCTACCAAAACCTGAGGATCTGAAGATCAAAATATTAGAAGAAGCTGAAGCAAGAAACAAAGATGAATCTGAAAGCAGACCAACCGAAGGAGCATTTATGGGTAAAAACTATAAAAAGCAATATCAAAGACATCCAACCACATCAAGACCAAGTAAACCGTTTAAGGCTAAGTGCCAAATTTGTTCAAAAACAAATCACAATACTGAAAACTGTTGGTTTAACAAAGATCGAAAAAGCGGTAAGAAACAAAATGAGTCAACATTCAAGATTTCTGCTGAATGCATGTCTTCAAATGCTAACCAAACTTCAAGAAAAGACTCTTGGTGTTTAGACAGCGGCTGTACATCCCATATGTGTTCAGACAAGACATTATTTAAAGGAAAAATTGAAAATCCTGAACATGGAACTTTGAAGTTAGCTGCTGAAAACCAATCTACCAGCATCATAGGAATAGGGTCTGTAAAATTAGAAACTTATACAAATAGCACTGTTACACTAACTGATACCTTACTAGTTCCAAGTCTTTCCACAAATCTGATATCGGTAGGGAAAGCAACAGATAATGGTCACACAGTTGTGTTTAAAAAGAATTATGCTCTTATAAAAAATGAAAAGGGAAAAGTAGTAATGAAAGCTAACAGACAAGCTGGATTATATTATATTGAAAATTTAAACAAAAATTATAGAACCAAAAATGATAAAGTTTACAAGACAAATACAAGTAATGAGTCGAGTATTAAAACTTGGCATAAAAAGATTGGACATCTAAATGAAACAGAATTAAAATTAGCTAGGAAAAATAAATTGTTAAAAGGTTTAGAATTTAGTTCAAATGAAAAACTAGAAGATTGCGATACTTGCATCAAAGGCAAATTCTCACGTTTACCATTTCGGACTAGAGACGAACCAAAGAAATTAGATAAACTTGAAATTGTACATACAGATATTTGTGGACCTATACGTATACCTTCCCCGGGTGGTGCCAAATATTTTATAACTTTTATTGATGAAGCTACCCGATACTGTTATGTAAAATTTTTAAAACAAAAAGGTGAAGCATTACAAGCATTTAAAGAATACAGAACAGAAGTTGAAAACTACATTGGAAAAAGGATTAAATTCTTACAGTCAGATAATGGAACAGAGTATGTGAATAAAGATTTTGACCAATATTTAAAAGAAGCAGGAATTCAAAGAAGGTTATCTGTAAGTTATACACCACAACAAAATGGGCTGGCAGAGAGAAAAAATAGAACTCTTGAAGACATGGCAAGATGTTTGTTGATACAAGCTAACGCACCATTATCCCTTTGGGCTGAAGCTATCAATACTGCCAACTATATAAGAAATCGTTGTCCTGGCAGAACAATTAAAAATCAAACACCGTATTACATGTGGACAGGAAAATTACCGTCTGTAAGACATTTTCATGTTTTTGGATCTAAATCTTTTATAATGCAAAAAGGACCAAATCATGGAAAGTTTGAACCAAAATCTCAAGAAGGCGTATTTGTCGGTTATTCAACCGTATCAAAAGCCTACAGAATTTTCATACCTTCTGAAAACAGAGTCAAAATTACTAGGGATACAAAAATTTTGGAAAAACCATTTTATGAAGAACCTAAAAATCAAAGTAATTATGAATTTATTTTCGACAACAAATCAAATGAAAACTTAACTAAAAATAACATAGAAAATAAAAGGGAAAATAAGAAAGAAAATAACTCAGCAAATAATCAAAAGAAGAAAAATAACAAGAACAAAAATGGAAACAATGATGGTGTCTGTATAAGAATAACCAGGTCGAATACTAAAAAACTACAAAATACTGAACTGGAACCTGATTCAGAACCTGAACTGGATCCAAGACCTACATTAGAGCCAAGACCTGAAAGAGAGAAATAGCCACCAGCATGGACCAAAGATTATGAAATGAATTTTCTATGTGAAGTAAAAGAAGCTCTAGAAGGACCTGATTCAAGAGAATGGAATGAAGCAATTAAAAGTGAAATCAAATCCCATATAAAGAACCAAACTTGGATAATTTGTCCAAAAGATAACTCAAAAAATTTAGTTGGTTGTAGAATGATACTAAAAAATAAGTACAAATCAAACGGAGAACTGGAGAGAAAGAAAGCCCGACTAGTTGCTAGGGGTTACTCGCAGTGTCCAGGAATTGATTTCACAGAAACGTTTGCACCCGTTACTAAACTGAGTTCAGTCAGATTATTACTTGGTGTTGCCGCTGAACTAGGATTAAGTATAGGTCAACTTGACGTTACAACGGCGTTCCTAAACGGAGATTTAGAAGAGACAATACATATGGAAATACCAGAACACTTAGAACAAATGTTATATGAAATTGTCATTGATGAAACGGAAAAAGAGAATTCAGATACACTAGAAGGAGCCATGAAGATGCTGGAACAACTTAGAGACGTTTCAATTAAAAAAGTCTGCAAACTTCAAAAGGCATTATATGGTCTAAAACAAGCAGGCAGACAATGGTTTTTAAAATTAGATGTAAAATTAAAGGAATTAGGATTCAAGCCATCATCAGCTGATCCATGTCTATATACCGCTAAGGAGGGGGGAGACATCGTCCTCGTAGCAGTATATGTTGACGACATTATAGTGGCTTCAAAGAAAAAAGAATATTTAAATAAATTAAAGAAAAAATTGGAAGAAAGTTTTGAAATGAAAGATTTAGGAAAATTGCAATACTGTTTAGGCATAGAATTCAAACAAGAAGATGGAAAAATCTTTGTCTCACAAAAGAAGTATATAGATGAAGTCCTTAAAAAATTTAACATGTCGGATTGCAAATCCGTTAGCACCCCAGTGGAAGTTGGTAAAGAGTTAACAAAACCTGAAAATCCATCAAATGAATATCCATATCAAAACCTTATAGGCGCTCTCATGTATATTTCTGTAGCCACCAGGCCAGACATAGCACACGCTGTGAGTTATTTGAGCCAATTTAATAACAGTCATGATAAAGAACACTGGTTAGCCGCTAAGAGGATACTACGCTACCTTCAAGGAACTAAAGAATTTCAACTAGTATACCAAAAAACTGGAAAACCACTAGTAGGTTTTGCTGATGCTGATTGGGGGCAATGCAACGTTAATAGAAAATCTTACTCAGGAGTGTGTTTCAAGTATGCCGGAGCACTCGTCAGCTGGGAGTCTAAAAAACAAAAGGCTGTTGCACTTTCAACTGCAGAGGCGGAATATGTTGCGTTAACTGAAGCAGCGAAAGAAGCAATACACTTAAAACAGCTCATAAATGATATGGGAATACCACACGAAGTAATAGAAATTTTCAATGATAATCAAGCCGCTCAAAGTCTATCCAAGAACCCTATAGTTAGTTCCAAATCTAAGCATATAGCAATAAAAGAACACTTCATCAGAGATGCTATTCAAAGAAGTGAAGTAAAAGTTTCGTATCTCAGAACTGAAGAAATGGATGCAGATATACTAACGAAAGGTCTAAGTGCACCTACACATAATTTGTTGCTGAATAGACTTGGACTTAACGCACCTGCTGCTGGTACTTCGTGAGGGGGAGTGTTGTTAATCACTCAGTACAAACCTGTTTTGTTTATTATTAGATGTCAGAACCACTGACACATTAAGTCAAGTGTTGAAAATTTTAGTTTATAAAGATTGTGTTCTGTTGTGTGTTATAAGTATGTATATTAAAATATATTAAATATGTTATATTGCGTAAATCTGGTCTTGTGACTCATTTAACTACATATATATATATATATATATATATATATATATATATATATATATATATATATATATATATATAAACAACTAAAAATAAAATTATTTGATTTAATAAAATTATTATGAGAGATCTAAGCTTGTCAGCAAAAAAATAATACAATGGAAAAAACACGTGCCGTTTCCGTTAGCCTTGCCTTCGCTCTACTTCCCTCTCTCTCTACTCCTTATAAGGTATAGGAAAGAGAAAGAGAGTATGAAAATGTCGACCTCTGTTCTCTCTTATAGATGCATTTGTACATTGTTTTCCAAGCGGTCAAATGTCTAAGTCGATAGAGCGTTCGCTCGGCACCTGGGAAGTCGGGGTTCAAATCCCAGATATACATTTTTAACGTTTACAGGCCCCAGGTTCAGAGGCGAGGGCGCTATATTCAAATTGAAAATAATAAAAGTAATTGACGTACTAGGTAGTCTAGGAGGGGGGTAACCCGGCAAATTCAAAAATAATAAATACGAAAATTCAGAATCCAGCATGGCCGACATGTGACGTAAGAGGGGGGCTCAGAGGGGGGTAACCCGGCAAATTCAAAAATAATAAATACGAAAATTCAGAATCCAGCATGGCCGACACGTGACGTAAGAGGGGGGCACAGAGGGGGTAACCCGGCAAATTCAAAAATAATAAATACGAAAAGTAGGAGGGGAGGGGGAAGGCACCAAAAATCAAAACAACAACAAGGTTGAGGTAGGTCAGGGGGTGAGGTAGGTCAAGAACTTGACCTAGACAAGGGGTGGGGGGTTGCGGTAGGGTAGTTCACTTGGCGCCAGTCTTGCTGACGTCAGCGTCTGGCTCAAGTGGCCCCAAGTCTACTGTCATATATAAATAATTGTATTTTTACTTTTTGTCGAATTAAACCGTGTTTTCAATTCGTAAGCCTTATCTATTTGACGCTACACAAGGTTGAAGTATTATATTAAACCCACCCACAAAATCAAAACAAAAAAATTTCCCTACAAAATCAAAACAAAAAAAAATTCCCTTCATCAAAACAAAAAAATGCCCACACATCAAGACATGTCAATGTCAATATTGTAAAAAGATTTAAAAATCGGGTGGGTTTGATATAATACCATATACATTATGATATTAAGGTAAATATGTCGTATTTGGCCCACTTTGACCAAATACATAACTATTAGAAAAAAGATATAGATGGTCTAATGTACAATTGAGACAAAGGAATATCACACTTTCGTATATAAAAGTGTGATATTCCTTTGTCTCAATGTACATTAGACTAAATATTCCTTTATCGTAGTTGTTATTAAGACCAAGTGGGTTAGATACGACATATTTACCATAATGCCTGGTAACAATCCCCATTTCTTGCTTAAAGATATGCATCTGTCTTCATCTCGCAAGACGTCCAGGAAGCCAAACATGGGTTGAGTTTGTAATTCTTCAGGCATTTCATCCATGTTGGAGACAAGTTAAAAGAAACACTACGTTACTTACTAATTTGCACAAATATACTATAATAATGTCAAATATGAAACAAATAAATTTGATTTATTTTGACAAGGTGTCATAAAAGGTTGGATGGGTTCAATATAATACTCTTACACCATCGTATATAGTATTATATCATACCCACCCTCATTTTTCCCTTAATTTTGCCCTACACTAAGCCCCATGCCTTTTAACATTCCCAAATAAGAGCGTATGTAATGAAGTTTTGGGTGGGTTCAATATAATACTCTTACGCCATGGTATATAGTATTATATCAGACCTACTAAAAAAAAGTGCGAATATGAATCATGGGTGGGTTCAATATGATACTCTTACGCCATGGTATATAGTATTATATCAGACCTACTAAAAAAAAGTGCGAATATGAATCATGGGTGGGTTCAATATAATACTCTTACGCCATGGTATATAGTATTATATCAGACCTACTAAAAAAAAGTGCGAATATGAATCATGGGTGGGTCCAATATGATACTCTTACGCCATGGTATATAGTATTATATCAGACCTACTAAAAAAAAGTGCAAATATGAATCATGGGTGGGTCCAATATGATACTCTTACGCCATGGTATATAGTATTATATCAGACCTACCCAAAAAAGTGCAAATATGAATCATGGGTGGGTCCAATATGATACTCTTACGCCATGGTATATAGTATTATATCAGACCTACTAAAAAAAAGTGCGAATATGAATCATGGGTGGGTCCAATATGATACTCTTACGCCATGGTATATAGTATTATATCAGACCTACCCAAAAAAGTGCAAATATGAATCATGGGTGGGTTCAATATGATACTCTTACGCCATCGTATATAGTATTATATCAGACCTACCCAAAAAAGTGCGAATATGAATCATGGGTGGGTCCAATATGATACTCTTACGCCATGGTATATAGTATTATATCAGACCTACCCAAAAAAGTGCGAATATGAATCATGGGTGGGTTCAATATGATACTCTTACGCCATCGTAAATAGTATTATATCAGACCTACCCAAAAAAGTGCGAATATGAATCATGGGTGGGTCCAATATGATACTCTTACGCCATGGTATATAGTATTATATCAGACCTACCCAAAAAAGTGCGAATATGAATCATGGGTGGGTCCAATATGATACTCTTACGCCATGGTATATAGTATTATATCAGACCTACCCAAAAAAGTGCGAATATGAATCATGGGTGGGTCCAATATGATACTCTTACGCCATGGTATATAGTATTATATCAGACCTACCCAAAAAAGTGCGAATATGAATCATGGGTGGGTTCAATATGATACTCTTACGCCATGGTATATAGTATTATATCAGACCTACCCAAAAAAGTGCGAATATGAATCTTGGGTGGGTTCAATATGATACTCTTACGCAATGATATATAGTATTATATCAGACCTACCCAAAAAAGTGCGAATATGAATCTTGGGTGGGTTCAATATGATACTCTTACGCAATGATATATAGTATTATATCATACCCACCCTCATTTTTCCCTTTATTTTGCCCTACACAAAGCCCCATGCTTTTCAACATTCCCGAATAAGAGCGTATGCAAATAATTGTATTCATTGTTGTACTTCCTTTTTTACACACTCAAGGAGGGAAATTTTTTGATTTCTTATTTTTTTTTATTTTGGGTGGGTTTAATATAATACTTCAACCCTATTGTATAAAGTATGATATCAAACCACCTATTTATTTTTTAAATAATGACAATGACATTTGTTTATTTTTGTAGGGAAATTTTATTATTTATTCCCCGGGTGGGTATGATATAATACTTTAACCCTACACAATGTTATGCGAAGACATGGGATCACTGCATTCGAGTCTCCTTCTTCATACGGAAGTGAGGTCTGTCATATATAAATGTGAGCCCTGTTATATATAAATAATCGTAATAAATAATTGTAAGCCGTACGTAATAATTGTAAACCGTCGTAATAAATAATTGTAAGCCCTGTTATATATAAATAATCCTATAAATAATTGTATTTTTACTTTTTGTCAATTAAACCGTGTTTTTCAATTCGTAAGTCTTATCTATTTGACGCTACACAATGTTGTGCGAAGACATGGGATCACTGCATTCGAGTCTCCTTCTTCAAACGGAAGTGAGGTCTGTCATATATAAATGTGAGCCCTGTTATATATAAATAATTGCATTTTTAGTATTTGTTGATTTTGTCGAATTAAATCGTGTTTTTCAATTCGTAAGCCTTATCTATTTAACGCTACACAATGTTGTGCGAAGACATAATAGGATCACTGCATTCGAGACTCCTTCTTCATACGTAAGTGAGGTCTGTCATATATAAATGTGAGACCTGTCATATATAAATAATTGTATTTTTATTTTTTGTCGAATTAAACCGTGTTTTTCAATTCGTAAGCCTTATCTATTTGACGCTACACAATGTTGTGCGAAGACATGGGATCACTGCATTCGAGACTCCTTCTTCATACGGAAGTGAGGTGGACATCAAGAGGCCGGGTTTTATCAGATTTTACCAACTGAGAGAAGAGGTGTGTATGTTTCTTCATGATAAAAAGCCTGACATGGCTGAAAAACTCCGAGATGGTGACTATGTGACTCAATTAGCCTTTTTAGCTGTTATTTTTGAATTAATCAACGTAATGAATCTTGGTCTTCAAGGACCATCCAAAACAGCCTTTGACCGTTGGAAACAAATTGATTCATTTACGAAGAAGTTGTTGATGTGGGAATCCGTAGCTGAGAAATGATCGTATGAAATGTTTAATTTGTTTTTAGAATTCATCTCTGAATATGTAGAGCTTAATAAAGACTATTCATATTCTTTGGTAAAGTCCTAAATTAAATCACTGAAAGATTACTTTCAGAAGTATTTTCCTGCTTACACTGATATAAGGAAGAGCAATCTGTGGGTAGTTGATCCATTTTTACCATGAAAAGATAGCAATCTATCAATTCGGGAAATAGAAGAACTGATTGAGATTTAGTCGAATCCACATCTACAATTAATAAAATCTCGCAGAGTGAAAATATTGCAGACTTTTGGGTCCGGTTGCTTGATGAAAGTCCACTACTCAGTAAAAGGGCATTAAAGCTTCTTCTTCCTTTTTATTCCACGGCGTTTTCAACATTGACTGTTATTAAGAATAAACATCGCAACCGTTTATTGAATTTGAATGCTGCATTGAGATTGTCTTTGACTTCTTATCAGCCAGATATTGAAAAACTTTCAAACGAATTGCAAGATCAAGGGAGTTATTAAGGTGAAACTTTAGTAAATATAACAATAATTAATAAAAATAATTACAATAATAGTAAATGTAAATAAATAATTATTGTTTCAAGGTTAATGTTCATTTCTTGGATCTATTTCCCATCTTTTGCATTTTTGGATCGTTTGCTTTTTAAGTGAATTCCATGACTGGTCCGCCATTGATCAGGCAATGAATCTAGTGGTCCGTGGGTATGAAAAGGTTGAGAATCACTGGTTTGGAAGACGGACCTTGAGGTGTTATAGAGGTTTTTACAGGGACTTTAGAAGAATCGTAGTCTTTGTCATCAGAATCTGAAATCTCCTGTGCATTGCTAGCGTCAGATGGATTTTTTTTAGTGCCTGAAGTAGATGGAATTGCATTTGAAGCCCATGCTAGTGGTTTGGGTTCTAAAGCAATAGGGTCCTCATTTTCATATTCCACACATTTTGGACGCATTCACAGCCTTTTCAACAGAAGCAGACCTGCCGTAGGCGATTCCGAATAGTTTGGCCATCTGGTATTGAGTTATCACCCTACCTGGGTGACTGACTAGCCAATTATTGGAAGCGTCTGCAAAGTAAGTTTTTAGAGCTTTAAAAAAGCACCGATCTAAGGGTTGGACCTTATGGTTGTTATGTGGAGGGATGAGGGATAGACGGCATATGGATCCCGTTTTCTCTACAACATAAAACAGGATCTAAAGACAAATGTGACTTGTGATCATCTAAAATCAAAAGTACTCGATTTTACTTTGAAGCCTTGACGTGACTTTGGAAATGCTGTATCCAGAAAAAAAGTTCTGTTTTAATGTAACCGCTGTCAGAAAGCATCATTATTGACCCTGGAGAAGCACCATTTAGCAGCAGGCACATAAACTAGCACATTAGGTACAGCAGGTACTTGATCAAGTGAACTAAGTGCGTAATCTTGCCCCTCACTACTCATATATATATGCTACCGGATAAAGCCTTCGCCAAATATACTTCCCGAAAAGTTGATGATCTCTTCACTCCTACCAAGGATAGGGTACCTATTATGAAGCAATCGGGGCTTATTTATCAGGTTAGTTGCCAGGATTGTGATCGGGTTTACATCGGAGAGTCCTCTAACTACTTTTCTAAACGAAGGAACGCCCACAAAAATTCCATCGACAGAAAAGAGCGCACTGTCACCGCCCTCGCAGCACATTGCACTGACTTGAGCCATAAAGCCGACCTCACCCCTGAGAATGTTAAAACTCTCAGGATTGAGCATGACATCAAGAAACGGCGCATCCTTGAGATGCTTTACATCAAGAATAATAAGAGTGCAATGAACTTCAGATCGGAAGTTAGTGGACTTAGTGAGTTATATACATATCTCCTTGAATCTTGATTTCGTCTCTGGTAGCTGTGCGGCTTGGACCGGCTTCTTCATTTGAATCACCGCTCTTTCTGTTTTGCTGTCTCTCACTAGTTCCTACTTCTCCCACCGTTGGTACTGCTCCTAGCTGTCAAACCAGGTCATGTTTACTTTTCTACACAACCCTCTAGCCAAACTTAGTAACTAGTCATGTTAGTTTTCAGTTGTTTTGTTTTGTTTCACTGTGTTTTATCTCTTCTACTCATGTTTTAACCTTATTCTCTTTTTCACGTAAGTTTTCTTTATTACTGTTCATAATTTTTCACTTCACTCTGTATGACTTTTTATCAAACCTTAGCTTCTTTTTATGTCTTACTTCTCTCTTATGTTTCTGTTTGATCTTCAATCAAACCTAATTTCTTTTTATGTCTCATTTTGTGTTTTCCTTGTTTCTATTGTTTAGTTTATCGCCCTGAATGATGGCTCAATATACGTTGCCGAATCTGTAGGCTAAAGTGAATGCTCGAAGTTTTATTTGACCGAAACCCTGAGTTGAGAGGCGCTGACATATATATATATATATATATATATATATATATATATATATATATATATATATATATATATATATATATATATATATATATATATATATATATATATATATATTTATACATTTTCATGACATGTTACACTATCAATGATTATCACTATATTTTGTTATTTGCATTATTAACTGTCCATCCCATTACCAATTTTAACGTAAATTACACGTCATCACATTTTAATGTAGATTTTGTTTGTCCTGTTTCAGGAAGCTAATGATTTGGAAGCCAAAATTAAAAGGAAAATAAGGAAAAAGAGACAAAAAAAAAACAACAAAACTAACTGCAGCAACAAACTACAGCCCAACATAATAATATACGGCTTCCATCCAAGTAAATTCATTGCAGCGTATGTTGTCATCGATGAGGTGAAATACAAGTTTAATGATTTCTTAAGGCCCTGGACTTGTGCTTTAAAGCTTTCTTCGCGTTGTACGCTTAGTACCCTATAGCGAGTGAACGCGTATAGTTTTTAATTCAGAAAGCTATTTAAAACATAGATGAAGACGCTGGCTACTTCCCCAACGTTACTTTGTCATTCTTTCTTTGCGGTCGAACTCCGCGGACACAGAAGAACCTCGACTAGTCTACACTCTTTACCATCGATGTGGCTGTTTACCTTATCGAGAGAAGGAGAAGAACCTACTCGTTAAGTCGCCCTGCGGTCGTGGTTAATGCCCCGGTCTACCGGAACTACTCAATAGTCACTAATTGTAAGTTTAAAAATAATTTATTGTAAACATTCTTCAATTTCTTCAAAGTTTCTTTATCACCGAATAATCTATTTGAACAATTTAGTTAAGTAACTTACTCGATTTATTAAAAATACAGTTTGCAGGCAACAGAATTATAGAATCATTGAAATTAGAAATTAACCAAACCAAAATCAATCCAGATGAGTCACCCTTCGATTTCTTAAACAAACTCGAAACCCTAAAGAGAACTTAATTAAAAATCGATATACCATATACCACCCAGAAGGCATTGACGCCGCAGTAGTCACTAAGTTAATGAAACAAACGGAAAAAGAAATAATCTTCCAAGTATATCAATTTGATCCCCGACTCTCAAATTTGATTATTACCCAGAATCCCGAAAACTTATTGTTCACTTATACTAGTGTAAACCAGTGGCCGGCGCCCCCCCGGTTTCCGATTTTTCAAGCTCACAACGCCGTGGTCACCGGTGGTGCAAAGTATAACTAATTTATATATTCCTCGTCTTCGTCAGATGATACCATCACAAAACTACAACAAAATACAATACATTATTAATATATATTGTTGTGTGTGTGTATGTGTTAGTGTTGGCGCATAACAGGCTTTGTACATACCATTAAGAATTATGAATAAAGTACGAGAGAAGGGCTGTTGCGAAAGATGTAGAGGAGAGGTTCAGTACTGAGCTCTTGGAAAACTAAGACTGGTGTATTAAGAAGCTCCTCTGTATCCGGCAGCGCCTCCTCCGTCTGGGGACCTCAGGGAATCTAGCTCGACACCGGCATACTCACTCCTGGGTCCTCGGTCGGCTGGAGGCCCTGATAACACTCCTCGGCGGGGCAGAGAGAACGTCAGCCCCACCCCTCCCTGGACCGAGCGAAGAAGTAGCAGCCCCCGTCGGCATCAGAAACCTACGAGTGACTCCAGCGAGGAACCACTCCCCGCAGCCTGCTTGCGCCGTTTGCCACCGCCGCCGGTCACGCATGTTAGGGTGGCGCTGCCGAGCCTGCCATGCTTTCTGGTACCGGCTCCAGCGGACCAGCACCTACCCCGACTGCCGCCACTCCCGCACCCAGAGCCGGCCCGCCTCCTGCGCCGGGTGCCGGCGGAAATCGTACGAGGCTGCGCAGAAGCTCCACCCCCGGCCGGAGTAGAGGACTTCGCTAACCGCCGCTCCGGCGTGGACGCCGGCTTGCAGGGAAGGAGGGAGTGTAAACCGGTGGCCGGCGCCCCCCCGGTTTCCGATATTTCAAGCTCACAACGCCGTGGTCACCGGGGAGGGGCCCTAGCGGCCCTTAACGCCGCGGGCCCCGTGACCAAGTCACGGGGTCATGAGCGCCGAAACGTCACGGATCGTGAGACCTGAGGTCACAGCGAGACCTGGTACCTAATATAAAAGGGCCGCTTCCCAGGTCACGCCCACCGCCAAAACCGTGACTAGCTCGAGGAGTCTCGCTCAGCATGACCAGGGCCCCCTTCCACCGCCGAACGCTGTATATAAGCCGCCAATTTCCCCGATTCAGGGTCAGTTCCGTCAGTTCAGTCAGTCAGCGAGTTCCGCTGCGGGGAGCGAATCGAGTATGTAAGTAATTCAGTAAGGCTGTGTGCCATAAGTAAGGCTGTGTGCCATAAGTTGTTTTAAAAGTAAGGCTGTGTGCCAAGTATGCTCTTGAAATTCCTTTTAGTAAAGTTCTAGTCAGGCTGTGTGCCAAAAATTAATTTTTTTGAACTTAGAATACCGTCAAAAAAGCTCGAAGCCGGGTCTAAGCGGAGAGCCGCCGAAAAGGACACCGCCCCAGGTCGAGGTCAGAAGAGTAATCCTCCAGCGGTGAGTACCACTTCCAACGACGACCCTCAGTCGCCATTCAACGTTGAGAATATTAAAGCCACATATTTATTTGTAATATAATGATTAAAGAGTAGGCTTATGTCCCCTTCAGGGTACAAGTTGTTTTCCTTATTTTATTTTATTGTCGAGTACCTGCCGCCCGATTTTTGTAAGGGCTCGAATAGGGAACTATTGTTGGCTAACTGTAAATTGTAAGGTTTAGGCGAGCCGAAAAACGGCAGGTCTCGCGCTATCAGATGTAAATTAATTATTTGATATTATACGTTTTTCGGACAACATAGTCCGGCACCTCAAGGCGTTGTTTAATTGTGTTGATTCACCCTCTTCCTTAATTTTAGAGGTAATTACGTTAGTCACAGCCCGCTACCAAAATATTCAAGTGGCGGACGTATTACACTAGAATTAGTTAATACACTAATAAAGATAGAACTAGAGCCCCAAACTTCGCACCTGCGTATCCTCCTCAGCATTATACTTATAATTTGCCCTCGACTTCGCAACATCCTAGCCCCGAATATCGCCAATATAACGGGCCTAATTTAGGTAATTATAGAAATAAACCTTTTATTCCCAAACAATCATATAACAGCAGAAGACCCAATGAGACTACACCCGCTAATTCCTCCTACAAACCAAATCAACTCCGAACTAGTAACAACAAACAAGGTGCCAACACAGTATCCATGAGAACTGTTAGCAATTTCATCCGAACACCAAAAGTAAACACCACAACAGTTAATGCATGTCGAGTAGGACAAAGATGAAATAATAAGGCAATTACAAGAAGAAGTTCAACATTTAAGGCAAAACGAGTCCAAGTCACTGAACTGTGTTAAATCTTCATGGCAAATTAATGCATCTATTTTAGGATAGGGCAACAATCAGCAGACTTGTGTAAGACCAACAAAACTCAAAGCTTCTATCTAAATCTAGTATACAAATATCTACCAAATATCTTACATTTTTTATTATAAGAATAGGACATGGTTAATCGATACAGGATCGGAAAATAACCACTCAGCAATCCGGTTTACAGTTGGACTTTTTATAGTTGGACTGAGTGGGGTGAGGAGAAAAGATTTTTTGAAAGATTTTCCTAACGGAAAATAATTATGTCAACCTTGATACATTTAACGAAAAAGTAAAGATGTCTAAAGAAAATGTTTAAATTATCACCCCCGCAGGAACTAAAAACTGATCAGAATATAATATAATAATAAATACAACGGGACTGTTCGAACGCCCCTCGCTAATGAAAGTCATAAAACTAAGAAAGAACACGATACAAAAATTAATTTTAAAAATAGCATGCTAGAATTCGATAACTTTAACATACCAATTAAAACGGATATATTTATTACTCTGGTCTAAGCATTATAGAAATCCCTATAAAAATTAACGACACAGAAATTATCGTTAACGAAATGAAAAAGATAATTATAAGGTACTGGAAGGATTGTACTTAGTTCACAACGACAAAACAAACATTTTAGTGCAAAGTCAAGAGTATACGAATATGACCCCCGAAATTTAGCAGCCCTTTATGAAGAAAAAGATTATGAGCAGACCTTTGAAGCAATAAAATCCTTGTTACAAAATGAACCTTTGCAATAACAAAAAATAAAAAGAAATGAAAATCTTGCAATAACCAGATTTCAACAAAAATTTATACTAACCACCGACGCATCCAATTTCGCGGATGGCGCTCTATAGTCACAAAAAGCTAATGGTAAAGATCTCCATGTTTCATGTGCGTCCAGAATTCTTGAAGAAGACAAAGAAAGGACGAGGGTCGTTGGATTTTGTTGTACATTCGTCAGAACAAATGGCAATTACAAAATGGGTGGGCATTATAGGGAAGTGGTGATCGGATCCACATCAGGGTGTGGACCCTTGTGGCCATATAAAGAGGTGGCAGAAAGAAAATTCTGAAAGGGCAGATGTGCCTTGTCCTCGAGTTATACTTGAGTATAATTCATTTATGGGAAGGGTCAACCTAACCGATATATTTTGTGCACTGTTCAGGACCACCTTCCGGTCCCACAAATGGTATCCTCCTATCTTTGCCTATTGCTTAGATATTACAATAATAAATGCATGGTTATTGTATCGCAAGTAACATCCAAAAATGTCTTTAAAAAAATTTAAGATAGATTTACCTGAGGAACTGCATAAAATATAAAAGGATTAGCAAAAGAAATAGTAAAAATAAGTGTCCAAAAAAAAACACAAAGATTGGCCAAGTCAATCAACACGACTGCAATGAAAGACAATGTGGGCCAATTATACTAAATGTGATCTTAGATTTTGCCTGACGGTAAATCGAAACTGTTATTACGAAGATCACGCAGGCAATAAAAGTTGAAAGTCAAGCCGTATGCATATTTTATTTTATAAATATATAATTTTTACTTTTCCTTACTTTAAGGAAGATTATTGTTTTAGAACTTTTTATATTTGATAATATATATTAGTTATGTATTATTATAATTTTATACAATAGAACTTACTGTTTTTTAACTTCTTTATATAATATTTTGTAATTATTTTATAATTAATAAAACATAACTGGCATTTATTGTTTTCGTTTTTTTAAACTTTCTCAAAAACCCCGTTCACTCCGACATGGACAATTTAAAAGATTATGGTACTTACCAAGAACGTGCGGCTGCTTCAGGCTCGCTAGGAGGATACGGCTATGCAGCGCGTGGCAAACGAGGAAATAGTAGGAAATCCTATAATACAAAACGATTCGAAACCCTTCGTGAAGATCGAGGCGAAAAGGTGATGCAGAAATATCGACAGAAATTGGACGAACAACTTGCCACAGATCTCACAGGTGTAGAGAAAGCGTTAAGTGAGATAAAACAGAATCAGACGCTGAAGGCGAAAAACTGTTTTCAAAACTGTATGTTTGGTGGAAATCCGCCTTAACAATGCCAAAAGAATAAAATTTGAAACATGTCATTGATTTATGTTAATTGGGTACAATATAATATTATGTACATATCTACTATAAAGTTTCTATTTTTGAGTTGTTTTTTTATTTTGTTGTTTAGTGGCAGAATGCAAAGAGAGGTGGCGAAGGCGAAGAAGGCATACTATCTTAGGAAGCTATGCAGTTTACTATTCCATATATTAAAGCACTAGGGGCGCCTTCGGAATTTACTAAGCCCACCACAACAGGAAGAAGTGGGTGAGCAATTCGAGGAAATGGAATATGAAAAAAACTCCATCGATGAACCAGAAACCTCGACACCTATCCAACCTATGTTGGAATCCTCTAGCACCAACCTCCTCCAGCACCCCCACGTCCACCAATAAACTCAACTCAGACTACTGAAATACCACGAAAGCAAAAACGTGCCTTGGACAAGAGCACAGTAGACAGAGCGTTTCTTGAATTTTTGCAGGCTAAAAAAAAACATGCTAACTAAGATAAAAAAAAAAAACAGAAGGATTGAAAATGTTCCTTCTTGCATGCTACCAGATCTTCAAAAAATGTCTGATGAACAGGTCCGACAGTTTAAGCGCAAGGCATTAGACACTGTTGGTGAAATTCTGTCAAACCACCCCATGAGCTCTCCACAATATTCATTCTCATCCCAATGTACAACACTAAGCTCACCACGCTCTGAAATTTTGCCCACACATAACACAGACATTTAAATATTAAAACATTTTTATTACTTGAGAGTGATTAATATCCGTTCCTCAACATCCACGCATTCCCTCATGTTTGTATTTTGCCTCTGTAGAGCAGGGGAAATCAATCGCACTGATTCTAAAAAACTGTCTTTAGTCAATTGGGGTCGTCAATTTGGTCTAGTTGCAGTCACTTCGTGCTCCGGTATTTTTACCATTTTTGTTTAGTTTAAGTGCGTTTTTTACCGTGAAACTGTGCAGAAGTGGACAATAGCTATCATACTACCTTTTTTTATTGTTACATTGAAAATCGACATTTTTACCATTAATGGAATATTTACATTCAAAAGGCATCCATGCAATCGGAGCACTGTTAGACCCGACAGGATCCCTAATTACCCTTTTCTAGAATGAAGATATCTTTAAAAGCCTCGAGGGGCATGCAGAGAGGCCTTAACGAGATACAAAGAGTGTCCTATAAGATTGATGTCCTGGAAGGACAACAATATGGTCCATTTGCTTTCAACAACGTTTGGACTTGAACCTATTCATAAAATTGAAAGATTTGATAGAAAAACTAAAAAGTCTGAACTTATTACTTGCCCACAAGCAGTCAACACTTATAATAAACATATGGGAGGGGTTGATTTAATGGATTGTCATATTGGACGACATAGGATACTATGGAAATCAAAAAAATTGTATTTAAAAATCTTTTACCATTTGGTGGATTTATGTGTGATAAATGCTTGGATATCATACAAAAATATTACCAAGAATAATATAACACAAAAGTCTTTTCGAATGGAGTTGGTTGAAACCCTCTTAAAAATTGGTGAGCAGACTTCTCCTCGTCGTGGAAGGCCTGCTGCTTATAAAGAGCCATTTCCAGAAGGAAAATAAAGAAATCTACGAGGAGGCCTTCGCATGATGTGCAGCATGATGGAATCAATCACTGGCCAATACATAATGATAAAAAAGGACGCTGCAAAAATATGAAAACTGCAATGGGTATTCCAGAGTAGTCTGTGATAAATGCAAGGTTCACTTTGTTGTTCTAAAAGTAAAAATTGTTGTTTTTTTTTAATTTTCACAATGATAATTGATATTTTTTAATTGGGTGATTTCATTTAATTTTTTTAAATTATTTCACGATTTATTTTATCTGTATAAATTTTTTTTAACTCTTTTATTAAATCAAATCCTTTATTGGGCTTCTAAGAATGTTCCTTTTTGTAATTAAACTTTGCTGGTTTTTTAAAATTATTTTTGAGTTTTTTTTCCAGACTTAAGTGTGTACCTTTATAAATTTCCTTAAATTTTTTAACTGGGAGATTTCATTTAATTGTTTTAATTTAATTTTTTAAATTATTTCACAATTTATTTTATCTTGTCACGATGGTAGTGAAGAACCTGCAGCGGAACCTACTGGAAGTTTCTGTCTGGTGGAGGACGAAGAAACAACGCTCAGGGAGTATTTGCTGCGCATTAGGTCGAATTCAAGGATAGACCACAGAGTGCCTTCGTTGCCCACCGAATATCGAAAGAGTGCTAACCCTCAAGTAGTGCACATAGATTTTGAGATAGCTTTGTAGAGATGGTGTGCTTAGCAAGCTGTAGAATCTGTGTTTGGAGATTCGATTGTCAAAGGTTGTTTTTATGACTTGACTCAAAGCACCTTCCGGAAAGTTCAGATAATAACCTCTTTGTTATCATTAATCATTTACTTATTGCCATTCAGTTTCCATTTTAATGTACTTATTTTTTTCTTCAAAGTTCATTTTTTGAATCAAAGAGAGTAGAAATATTTTATTATATTATTTATTGCATAGAGTGCAATATTAAAATGTAATTATGGATAGTATAAATATGAGTCATTAATATTTATTTTGTCATTTGGTATATTTTTAATTATAGATTATTTATATTTCTCAATTTAATGTGTTACAGGAGCTTGGTCTGACCAACCTGAACTGTACATGGAGCATGAGGATTTCAAGGAGGCAGCTTCTATGTTGGACAGTTTGGCTTTCCTGCCCGAGGGAGAAGTCAAGTAAGGTAAGGGAAATTTCCCCGGGCACTGCTGCAGAATTAGTAGTGTATTTTGATTCAAGGTACGTGTCTGGGGCTTTCCGCAGGATCAATTGTATAATTGCAGATTTAGGATTAAGAGTGAGAAGATCAGCGCCAATATTTCATATAGAGATGTGGAATGTGTTGGAGGCCACACTAGCAGTAGGAAATCGCACCAACAATGAGACTTAGGGATGGAATAAATCCGTTTCAGAACTATAGTCGGTATGGACCATCCCTCAATATGGGACGGTATGGACCATCCTTCATTATGGGTAGGAATGGACCATCTCTTAATATGGCTGCTTGTAGAAAATAATAAAAAAACTTCTTGCATACGAGTCCGCAAGACAGTGAGACATTTTCATGTTTTCGCTCTGCGCAAACTACCGACATAAAATGAAATATAATCGGTAATTTATTCAAGTAATTGATAAAAGTAGATGGAAGATAATTTTTATTCTTATCTCCACACCGGCACTGCCGCGGCTTGATTACAAACGACTGAATTCAAAGGCGCCGGCCCGTATTCTACGAATTGTTAATATGCCTTCATACTAGGTAGGCCGATAGGGCTAAGAGTTGATGGCAACCTCCTGTACTTTCCTAACTCCCTGTCAACGTATAAATCTTTTCGACTTTCTTCGGCCCTACGAAGCGCGGTAGGGGAAGGCACTACAGCTGGAGACAGGATTACAGACCTCCTGTACATTTCTAACTCCCTGTTATACTTTTCTGAGTTTTTAAGCTAAAAGTAACGTAACGTTTTTGACTTATGTTCCATAGCCTAAACATGAAAATGTCAAAATTATGTTAGAGGTTTCGTCCTAATAATATATATTTCGTAATATATATAATATCTATTTCGTCCAAATAATATTAATTCGAGTTTCTTTTATTCAAATCATTTGTGTTAAATGTATAATATACGACATTTTCTTATTTCGGTGTAATGTTACATTGATATAGACGCTGGCTCGAAGCTGGTAGATGATGTTGAAGTATTCATTATGGAAGGTTTGTTTGTTTCAAGTCTTCACTTTGAAGTGAATTAGTGTGGGAGTCTTCGGCCTTTTATATGATTTTTGACGGTCGTTGTTCTATTGTGAGAGACTGCGATATTTACATAGGTCTGTGTGTAGACTTAGCTTAATGACGCAGGTAGTCTTAGGTTATTGACTCGGGTGTAAATAATACGAGAAGACTTGTGTTATTGACTCAGTTATTGTTGACGGAAAGAACAAGTTGAAAAAAATAATTATGAATGCAAACAAATATGGGAAATGTTAATGAATCAAATGAGAGACTTGGATTATTGATTCAGCTGTAGATACTGGAGCAAAGAATTTCCGTGGTTGAAAGAGAATAAATTCTGATGCGAAATCCTTATTTCATGAGTTCACTCTACAGAGGAAACATCCCAATCAAAATGTCTCGTATTAATCAACTAAACAGGCACGCCCTTAGAGCGCGAAGATCCCTTCAGGAGCTGGCGTTGATTAAGATTTTTTCTTTATAAATAAAAATTTCTTAATAATTCATTTTATTCTTTGATTTTATTCTTTGTTTGTAATTTATCGTATTAAAAAATTTTTTTCCTCTATTTTTTTAATTTCAAAATCCTGAAATCAAATTTGTTTTAACGTTTATTTATTAATTATTATTTTTGTTTTGAAATTAATCGCTTTGCTTATTTCTTTTTAGACGTTAGATACTTTATTATCCGCTTAGAATATCTAAAAAATGGACCCAATGGCGATGCCGTAATCGCAACGATAAGAAGGCTTGATGACGTCGACGAAATCCCCTTCGACGTCTTCCTGCCCACACGGTATACGGTAGAGCTGCCTCCGGCCGTGGTTGACCAGTACAACCGAAATCCGGACATGGCGCTGCTTTACAGGGGAAGCGTGGGAGGGCCTTCGTAGTCGACTTTGAGGACATTGATTTGTAACAAAATAATAAATATAATATATATTGTAATCGAATTTTGAGTTGTTACCGCAAGTTTGTACGTTATCAAATGAGGATATCCCTACCGCCGATACTTGCTTGATCTGGAGATCACTGGACCGGTTTCGGCTAAACGCCATCATCAGAAGAGTCGAAGTCTCTCGTAGCACTCAACACACTTATCGAGTCTACATGAGAGAATGTAGTTGGAAAGGTGGAGGCAGATGAAGATATATATACAAAAGAAGTAGGATAAGGACATACCCGTGAGACGGGGGTGTCAGGTGCACAGACGGCGAAAAAACAAAGGGAAGAGTGCGCGAAAAAGGGAAGGTTGCGTAGAGGGATGATGCAATAGACGACTACGAGAGACTTCGACTCTGCTGATGATGGCGTTTAGCCGAAACCGGTCCAGTGATCTCCAGATCAAGCAAGTATCGACGGTAGGGATATCCTCATTTGATAACGTACAAACTTGCGGTAACAACTCAAAATTCGATTTTAATACTGCTAGTCAAGCAGATTTATGCCGAAACTTTTCTTATCTCTCTTTCAAACTCCATCTTACTATTTCTAACATTTGGTTTAATAAGCAATGCCTTACTCATCGAGTAATTCCCACTTACGCAAAAATTCTTTTCAAACAAACTTCTTCCGCCGCACGACGTACCCGACTTCAAGCACAGACTTTGCGCATCAAAAATGAAATCAAATCACTATACATTAAGAAAGACAGACTCAACTTACGTCTTATGCAAACTCACTTGCAGATAGCTAACATATTAGGTACGGACAACTACATTAGTTTCTACGACAATATGAAAAAAGACATTGAGAGACAAATGAAGACGAAATATGACAAACTTAGGAACAAACTAAACAAGCTTATTGACACAGACACTAGACAAGACCGACCAACTAGCTTTTACCCACGGACAGTTAACCTTACTTATACTAGATTCACAGCTTACGAACTTAAATTACTAGACAAAGGACTCAAACACAACTTGTGCAACACTAACATTGACAAAGACATTGAACGACTAACAGTAGACACAGAAATTGCTATAAACAAACTACCACAAGACCTACAGACACACCGCAGTGAACATCTTACAAAAAATACGGACGAACTTAGACAAAACTAGCCGACAGAATTCAGACCATAAGACTGCTAAACAGATTAGGAATAAGATACACGACAATAACCTCACTATCACAAAAGCAGATAAAGGCAACGCCACAGTCATTATAAAGACAACGGACTACATAGACAAGACAGTACATTTCATCAACACGAACGGCTACAAACAGCTACAGAAAGATCCAACTAACAAGTACCAGACAGACATACATAACGCGATAATCCGGTCACCTTTGATAATTTTGCCGAAAAATAAATATCGTTACATCAATTCTAACCCGTCAATTCCTTCGTTAAAAGCTTTACCAAAAATTCACAAACCTGACACACCTATTAGACCAATAGTCAACTACAGACAGGCACCCGCATACAAACTCTCACAACACTAAGCAACAACCATAAAAGTCTTTGCAGAACTTGACGATAAATACACATTAAAAAACAGCCACGAATTAACGACTTTGACTTCTAACCTTACTCTAAATTCACAAAGCCGACTAATATCACTCGACGTAACTAATCTTTACACATCTATACCTGTTAACGAGACTATAAACTTACTTGAACACAAATTATTACTCAACCACGACCGACAGACTGTACAACAACTAATAAATTTACTACGCACTACTTTAAAACAGAACTACTTCAGTTTCAATGCCAAGAATTACTTAGCGACAGACGGTTTGGGAATGGGTCATCCAACATCTTCCATAATGGCTGAGGTTTTCATGCAATCCTTAGAAGATCTGTATGTACCTAAGCTAGCGGAGGTATTTGGCGTGGTCTATTACAAACGTTATGTCGACGACTGCTTTCTGGTAATCGAGTCTGAAATAGAACAAACTAACGACTTACTGACGTACATGAACGGAATACACGCCAACATTAAATTCACCTTAGAAACAGAAACAGACGGACAACTTAACTTCATGGACTTAACCTTGTCACGAATAGACCACAAACTCACTTACAAAATCTATAGGAAACCTACAGCAACCGACCACACAATACACGCTACGTCAAATCATTCAACACAACACAAACTAGCCGCATACAGATCCATGATACACCGACTCAATACCACACCTCTGACTCCCTATAACTATCAAACAGAACTCGACACAATACACAACATAGCTAAAAACAACGGATATCACAAACGTACCATAAACAAACTGGTAGGACGACACAAGAATAGGACCAACACGACACAACAAACGACACCGAACGACTTTCAATGGACTGCACTAACTTACGTAGGCAAAGAGACTTATCGACTTACAAACATTTTTTTAACAAATACGACATTAAGACAGCTTTCAAAACAACAAACAACATAGGGAACAGACTAATAAAACGACAGACTAACAATAACATTTATGACAATAGTGGAATTTATAAACTAACTTGCAACGACTGCGACCAAGTATACATAGGAAGGACAGGACGCAACTTACAAACTAGGTATAAAGAACACATACGATCTTACATATACAATAGAACAGACTCTAACTTCGCTAACCACCTACGCAAACACGAACCGACGACAATTGACCAATCAATGACATTATTGCACAAAGAACAGAAAGGACCAAGACTCGACATACTTGAAAAACTTGAAATTTACAAACATAGGATGACCAACAAGACCTTAATTAACGAACAACTACTCACTAACTCTGACGTAACATTTTCAGCACTTAAACCACCAACCAACAAACGTAAACGAGACGACACAACTTTAACGCATACGCTAAGTAAAAGACCTAGACTAGACTGAACTTTTCGAACACCCATCTCTTTTTTCTTCATCAATTTCTCTTATTATTCTTCACATATTCTTCCCCTCCTAAAATCATCCTTTTCTTTTTCTCTACGCCAACTCTTATGGTTCTTTACATCATCTCTGTCCGTCGCCCACCCTTCACTCTATTACATCTCCTTGTCTCTATTCAACCCTTTCGTCTATTGCATCATCCCTCTACGCAACCTTCCCTTCATTGCATCATCTTCTTTTTCGAGGGGGGTTGACCTTGAATCCTTAATCCTGAGTTTTGCTTACTCTTATTATGACTACTTGTTTGTGATGTTTGATGAAAACAACCTATTTCATTTATTTATTTTTAAAAATTCTGACAAAACTAACTCAGTTGAATATATAATATAATGTGAACAAACCTTCTCAAAGGTGGGGGGTAATATAGCATTTATGCAGTGATCTTCGTATTTTAATACACCTTAACTGACCCAACATAAAATGGAATTATTAGAAATAATAAAATTTCAAGTAATTGTAAAAGATATTCCTTTTAATATTATTTGAAATAATAAATGTTTTCTTAAACAACTTAAAAATAGATTTTCTTACTAATGATTAGCTCTTGGACAGATCTCCTCGGTCTGAGGGCGTGGTTCATTAAAGTGTTAGAATGAGACATGGTAAGGCGGGTAAAATAAAATAGTGAACTAAAGAAATATGGTGTTTACATCCGTATTTATTCTGTTAGTTTAGTAGGAGGAGAAGGATGCAGACCAAGATGAATGCCATTGTTGTAGTGGTAACAGATAAAAAAAAGGACGATAGGAAGGTTTAGCGAAGGCGAGGTCAGAGCTGATTGACTTGGATTGACCTCAGCCAAAATTCATATATGAAGAATCAGACTTTCCTACCAATTCAGTTCAAAAGGAACATCCAATATCACCATGTCTGCAACGCCATCTACTAGCTACACTTCATCAACATCGCCACTACGGCATCAGGAACAAGGTAATATTACTTCGATATAAGATTTTTTTGCATTGTAACTTATCAACTTAAATTAATAAGAACCTTAATTTTTTTTTTTTTTAAAGTAAAAGTTAAACAGTAACTCTAAACGAAAGTAACCTTATAATAAATTATGAATAAACATTTACTATACATTTTTTAATATTTTTTCTGTTTAAAGTTAATATTGTGCTAAAATATGTTGTACATCTCAAGACTTGTTTGCTGGTCAGGAGCGAAAACTCCAATGTTCGAAACGCGGAAAAACCTTCGGGAGCAGAAATGATGCTTTCAAACTCCTCGAGGCTATCTGTAAGGGAAGAAGGAATATCTGCCCGTTCTGCGATGTTGCCTTTCCGACTAATCTACTCCTGCGAACACATAAAATCTGCAAGCCCGACTTACGCTTTAAACGCTCACAACCCGAGATATGTCTGTGTCTGCAATGCTTCCTTTCCAACTAAGCGCTCTTCCGCGATCACTAGAAAACTTGCATGCCTGATCTCCGATCCAGACGCTCGAAGACCGCCCGTGTTAATACCCCCCAGGGCGAAAGCGGTACGTATATTATGAAAAGTGCCTTTAATAATGCTTTGATAACCTATATTTTTCCGAATAAGGAGGGTGTGAATAATTTAAAAAATATTTCATAACTGCCTTAGATATCATGTACCATCTCAGCGTTTGGTCGGCTTTAAAAGTTAACTTTACGCTTGACTCGATTTACGAGCATCCCATTTCGAAAGATCGTGCCGGCCGCAACTTTAAACCCATAAGCGATGCAGTCTACATGTCGAAGGATATTGATAAAATACTGCTCAACGGTCTTGATAAAATCAAGAAAAGTCGAAACTGAAGTTTGTTGGCGGTAAAAATCAAGTACGCGTACCATTTGTAGCTTACTGCGGCGCCGAGGCTCTTTTGGTACCCATAGCCACCAGCGAATCACCATCAACTGATCCAACAGACGGAAGTTACAGGTCACGAACAAAATCCAGGAACATCAAATTATGTCCTTTGGTCTGTATGTGAAGAGCGACGTGCATACAGACAATGAAGATGCGGATTTTAACAACGCCATCATTTACACAGGTCCGGATGCAGCAAACAAGTTGATTTCGACGCTTTCAAGGCTAGCTGTGAAGAAGGTTCTTGAATTTTATTTAATGAATCGACCGGTTGTCATGAGGCCCGAAGATCAACTAGCCTTTGGCACAGCCACCGCCAGCTACTTTTGTTGTTGTAGATCTTGATCCCAAGGTACTCGATCACGACCACATCACTGCGCGTTACGACGAGATGTAACGTCCCAGCAAGGAAGCCGGATTTTTTTGCCAGTTTTTCTCAACTTCGGGTCAGGTACGACAGTAAATTTACTGTTCGTGAGTTCGTATTTCCCGGGAGAGATTCGAGTGATTGCTGAATCTACCGAGAAATATTAGTTAGACTCGATGAAAAAGTGTATAGTAGTCGGATTAACAAAAAAAGTTGTCGGCAGTACTTGCGATCCGCAGTTTAGACGCTACGGCTTGTTATTTCCTGACCAGGTCGAATTGGACGTTACTTGTGCAGAGGGACGACGAATTGAGACAGTTTATCAGGAAAAATGAAAATGGAAAGAAGAGGAAGGCCAAATCTTGTCAGGATGTTATAATCAGCGGCAAACATCTTGTCCTGCGTTTTTATCAGCCTACTCGTTCCAGCAAGGCAGACTTGACATTCCGTCCCTCATGGATCGATACATTGTTGTCAAGAAAACCGGAGTCTATAACCTTGTCCGCGGCGGAAACCTTGTCCTTACTGGATAAGATCCCAAAAATAAAAATGGCACTGCATGTAATTGTCCAGTGAAGGACAAGCGACGAACAATGTCCTCCTGTTCAACCACCGCCGCCGCAGCCAAACAGTGATAACAATGAAGATGAATTTGACCTCGAAGAGCTTTTACCATTAACATGTAAAATTCGTTTGTTTGTCAGCCATGGATGAGTTAGCTGCTTTGCGACTTGACCCAATAAGACAATCAGCGATACGAAAGTGAAAACCTCGCCTCTACATTGAACGATCCGAGAGCACATATTTTTAATTCTATTGCTACTGCAATACATTACCTCCAGGCTTATCAATCGACATATAAAAAGCGAATTGGTCCTGATAGTCATTATACTGTCTGCATATGGAGGTAGGTGCGGGCCGGATAGATGCATCTGCTGCTATTGTGCTATAGCACTATTTAAGATTCAAAAAGGTCTGGTAGAATTATACTCAACTTCGGCAACCCCCTCCACTTGACCAGTCGGCTTTAAAACTGGTCACTCTTTGCTCAGCAAGCATCAGTCTCATTCTTGAAACCGACCAGTTAACATTGACATTATGACACTTAGTGAAAAGCTTAATGAAGCCGTTGACTTTAGGCGTTAGTTAGAGGTCATGTTAGGAACTGTTGTGTGTAATATATTAGATTGTAAGTGTTGGAACTCGCCTTACGTAAAAATGTGATGTAGTCTGGGTTTCTGTTATAAGTAAAGTCGTTGTCTCCAAGAAGAGTTTGTATGTGCGTCTCGAGTCTGGGTCTAAGTTCTCTCGAACGAAGTTTAACTTTATATCTTATTTTAGTACATGTTTTTACAAGTGAGTTCCGGAGTTAATTCTTTATTCTCTAAGATAATTAACGAAACATATGGCGACCGTTTAACAGCACTTTTTCTTTTAAAATAGAAAAACTTCGTTACCTATCGTGATTACACGTGGGGTTTTCCGGGAAAAGGCCGGCATCCATTTTTTGTGTTTTGTTTAACGCCATTCGTTTCCTTTTCACTTATTTTATCTTTTGCAAATAGTTATTGTGCATTTGTGGACAATGATTAAACTACATCGACGTATTGCAATAAGGACAACGTTTGAGGCCCTACGTTGAGGCCCCTTTAAAACGACGTGGTCGTTTTAAAAGACATAGAAACGAACGATTTTGAATGTGTTGAAATCGAAGCTAAAGTGAGTACACTTAAGGAAATATTCGCGAAAATCCGGGTTTGCGATTTAGATATCGAGTGAGGAAGGAGATAGCATTTCTGATGCCTCATTGAGAGGAGACCTGTCTGATGGAGCGTCAGGGCCTGCCAGAAAGAGTAAGCATCTAATTTATTGGGATATAGATTATTTATGTTGCAGAAGTAATCCCTTCCTTTAAACATTGAACTATGTTTTCCTCCTGTCTATAGAGTAAAAAAAATTGAAGATCTCAATGTTCTTGCTATTTATCGACCCCAACTTGGGTCCTTATCAAGCTTAATATTTAAACCCTGGCTTACTGCATTGCTTTAGAGGTTCGATATTTTTTACGAATACCCTTAAAACCACAGAAGGAAAATGTTATTAAATGTATATTTTATTACACTTAATGTAGTATTAACTTATTTTTAATTTCTTCTACTTTGTTTTTAGGGGCTAGAAAAACACCCTGGTGGGAAAAGAAGTTTTTGAACAGCTATTAAGAGTTGAAAAGGTCTGTGGACACTCTTACTGAAAAAGTGGGGCTTATAGCCGATAGCCTTAAAATTTTAACGGCTGTAATGACGAAGGCTGCTTATGTACAGAGGAAGATAGCCCAAGCTATCGATATATTTTTGAATGGACCTAATAGCGATTAAAAAAATTCGTTTTATAATGTTGTTTCATTTTGTTAAATAGTATTGTACTTTAGACCCTACTTTCAATATTAATCAAAATGAATAAATCAGCTGTTGTGGAGATGAAGTCCGAGAATTCATCCTAGAAAGAATGAAAGGTGCTAAATACTATAGTATATTATTTGACAAAACGAATGATGCTGCTCATAAATCGCAGAAGACATTTTCCACACGATACTGCTACAAAGGTAACGTTTATGAAGATTTTCTGGACTTTGTAGATCCCCGACAACCCTTTGAATCTCTTGGACGAGAAGAAGACGCACTGATGATAATTGTGCAAGTGAAATTTCCTTGACAGGGGAAGTGATAGGAAATAGACACCATAAAACGTGGTGATTTCTTTTTTCACAGCAAGTCTAAAGAGAAACTGTGTATTAAAACAAAAGTTAGGCAACTGTCTGCTTTTGTTCGATGTAACTCTGCTTAGACAAGGATGTTTTTTCTGCAAACTTGGAATTTTTTTTACTTGTGGCATTAGTCCCCACAACATATCCAAAAATTGTTGATATCTTTGGCAGGAAATCCATATTTTGTGTACTTATTTAACTGGACTATTAGATACCCTATTATTCTTATTTTAAACTTGAATAATATCAGCTGTTTTATCAACTAACTCAAAACATTTTAGGCTTTTTTTAATTTTTAGAGGTGAGGCGACACTGGGGTGCGACAGAGTTAGCTTGGAGTGAGTGAATTGCTGGAGAAACTTGCTGCGGTGGCATTCTGATATCGTGGGAGTAGACTTGGACAAACACACACACCAGGTCACACACTCTACACTAAGCTTCAGAAAATATGGAAATGATGATAATCAAACTTTAAAGATATTAATATATAATGTTAGTGGTCTCAGATCAAACATCAAGGATGGAACATTTGTAAAGTATCTAAAAGAATTCGATGCGTTAGCTCTTCTCGAAACCCACATATCGATGGTGTTGCGCCAAAAGGGCCAATCTGCATTTTGTATTTGAATTCTAAAACTTGAAAAGCTATAGTGACAAATCAATATTTGAATGCCTTATTTATATTTTTATTCATTTAAAATATATTTGGCTAACTAATTAATAAGTCAAAATAACCAAATTTATTTTATTAATTATAAATAAAAATAAAAAAATGTGATATTACAATATTGCAGATTAGCCCTTGTGGATTTATTCAGATTGGCCCTTTTGAAAAAAGGAAATTAATGAAATAAAAAATAAAGAAGATTTTATGGTGAATATGAGGATTTAATTTATCCATTAAACTTTTTTAAAAAATTAGAAAAATATATTGAGAGAAATGAACTTCAAGAGAACTATAGATTAGTTGTTGAGGAAAGCTTTTATGGGAACGCTAGTGTTTGGTTTGAGACGTTAAAATATTATATAAATTGGCCGCAATTTAAACGAAAGTTTTTTTCACGATATTGGAATGAAAATGTTAAAAGTAAAATTAGAAAAAAATTCGTTAATAGTTGTTACGACAAAAATATTAATCCTATTACGTATTTGTATAAAACGAACAATGAAGCGTAAAGCGTGTTTGTAGGCGTGCATTATATATCAGAGATAGAGATTCTACGCCAGATAGCTAAATATTTCGGTACAATTGTTTTTGATATAGGTATTTCTTAGCGATGGCATAAATAGTATTGAAGAATTTGAGAATTTATTATTAGAATTTTCACAGGAAGAGTTAGAAAGTTTTAATAACAAGTATAAAAGTTTTGGAATTTGTCCGAGAGAGTATTATCGACGCGAGTATTATCAAACTAACGACTATAGTAAGAATTATGAACAGCATCGACCCGTTAATGAAAATAAAAATTTCGTGATACAAGGTAATGATTATCGGAATTATAATTGTAGTAGAAATATTAAATATTGTAATAGACGCATAAGTGACATTCCGAGAGATTCAACAAGTAGTCACATGGTGGAGAAACATGTAAAGTATAATAAAGATAAAAATATAACAGAGAACGAAACAGTAAGATTAAATCACATAACAGTTAATGAACAAAAGAAGGAACAAGAACATTTAATTAAAGAAACTGAGAACATAGAATATAATAAACAACACGTAAAAGCAAGTTTTAATAAAAAAAAAAAAGCATAAGACGCGATATCATAGTCGACTATGGAAATGGAAAAAATATTGGAGAACAAGGAGATGAGAAAAATGTGTTAGATGAGCAGGTCGGCCATTATGATCAAGGCAATGAGAAAAATGAAAAAACTTTAGAGAAAATAATTGAAGTGGCACACCTTTGCCGCCGCTGCCTTTGGTTTGCCGTTAAGCCTGGGCCACACTTGGCCGACCTTTGGCAATAGACCCATTCACAAATATTTGATTCCAACATTTGACTCCCCCTGCTTTAATGACTCACCAGTGACTAGGCTGGCCACACATTGGCACAATGTTCCTTGGCCAATATTTGATTCCAATAAACAATACGCGGCTTCTCCCGCGCCCGTGATAGTTGAAATAAATATTGCTGTAGGTATTTTAACACTCTCATCAGTTCACATAATATCATCTTTATCAGTTTCGTTTGCTGGATGCAGCCCGCGGGTATTAAATTAAACAAAAACATTAATTTAATTTTAAAAAGATAAAAATAATAGCACTAATAAGTCATAACGTATTGGTCTAGACATTCAAAATTGGAAGTTAGTTTCCTTTTAATGCGATTTAAAAAGAAAATCCTTATGCAAAAGGGTTTTCCAATCAGCATCTAAAAGTTATCGGTAGAAAGTAACTCGCAATATATCACTAAGAATTTATTTATAAACAAAACAAGCATGATTGAATTGAAATCACGATTACTTTTAATTTTATGATTAATTATAATTGCAAAATTAATTTAATTTATTATATAATAATTGAATACATTTATTATATAATAATTGAATACATTTATTATATAATAATATATTTAATACATTTATTATAGAATAATATATTTAATACATTTATTTATACATGTATCTGTATTAATATACATTTTCTATAGAATAATTCAATTATTTTTAATGATATACGATAATACATTCATATTATATATTCTATATTATATGCGTGATGTTGTAGAACTTTAAAACAATGTGTGGCCAGAAGTTTTGGGTATTGGGGAAAGGAAGGCGGCTCCTTTGTATCGGTATTGGATATTGGAAGGTTGGTCATTCTCTTCGACCAACCTTCCAATACCTTCCAAACTCAAACATTTGACGATATTTGCCAATGGTAGAGCGGCCACACTTGGAACCTTGGAAGGTATTTGGCAAATGTCGGCCAATGTGTAGCCTCGGCTTTAGGCAAACCCGACGGCTGGTGAACCAATAGAGGAGGTTACTAACTTAAAGGTTACAAACAAAAAAGATATAACATTTACTTTTGAAAGTGAGCTTATTAAAAAGGATCATTTATCATTTCTGTGACTTATTTGAAGAAGAGTTAAATGTTGATAGGATTTTTGAAAGTTTTAAAATCAGTGAGAATAAGAAAGACGGGGAAAAGGATGAAATTGATAAGAGTGATAATAAAAAAGAGATGATACAAGGTATGTTAGATCGACCGTACAGTCAGGTAAATTTTAAATCATTTAACTTAAATGTAAGCCTAGAAAATTGTAAAGATAATGAAACTTGTGAAAGTAAGGAATTGTTAAAACCTCACTTAAATAAATTCACTAAAAGTGTTGTAAACTTTAAGTATAAAAGAAGGAAATGGACAAATTAATTTTTCTTCGATGTTTTTTTTTATGTGATGTACTTAAATGTAAAATATAATGTAAAATTAGTAAGATTTTGAAATTGTGTTTCTCAGTATAAATTTTGTGGTGTTTTATATATAAAAAAAAAAAAAAAAAATGAAAATTTTATAGAAATAATGTAGAATGTAATTATGTTATATGATTTGATTTGGTTTTTTTTTTATGAATGTTTGACTTTAAGTAAGGAAGTTTAAAAACTTTAGAATTATTTTGTTGATTTGATATATAAAAAAAGGGGGGAAAATTTTGTACGATAGATTCTGAATGGAATTCTAGATGAGAATTTTATATATTTATATTATATAAATGCATTTTTTTTTTTTTTTTTTTTTATGACTTCAGTATTAGAGAACTGATTTTTGTGATTTGTTTTAAGTAATTAATTGTTAATTGTTTTGTTGAATTTTAAATTGAACAATTTTTTTTTGTGACAAACAAAAATTTTAACAGAGAAGGAGGAGAGTAATGTAGCATCTCAGATTTTAAGCCCTGAGCTACTACATATTTTATGTATTGATTTTAATTAAGATGACTAAAGGGAATGTTAATTATTAACATTAACGGAGTTGTCGTCCGTCAATGCACTTCATAGTACGTTTGACTCTTACTGACAACGACGTGTCTTACCCGTTTGATGCTTCTAAAGCTGATGACCTCCAATCCTGTATTCGTTGCCAGACTGTATACGATTTGTGGTCGCACTTAAAGGACAGCCAGATACCTTGTTGCGCAAAAAGAAAGCGCATTTACAACCGTATTTTAATACTAGCTGTAAGTATATTATAACTGATACTCATAGTTATTTAGGCATATATAATTTACCTTTTGATGTTCAATCCTGTAAATCCCCTCGAAATGCTATTAAATATTTAAGTAAAGAGGACCTTAATTGTCTTCATAATGTAGAGGTTAAAGAATTGTCTTGTCAATACCTACTTTATCATGTTGATTCTGATTTACATTTAATACCATTTCCAACCATTGGTTGGTAATCTTGTATTGCTTCTTGGTGGAATGTTTTGTGGTATCTGGCAATACTTACACATATATTGTGGTATCTCACTTAGTTATAAGGTAATTGTGATGAACCTAGAGTATTAATTAAACATGTTAATGGTAGTAAATTCCATTGTTTTATTTAGTTGAGTTTTTTTTAGGGGGCTGTTGTGAATTTTGCCCCAGATTTGAAAATTTATGATTGTAAATCTGTGTTTAGTCATTTTGTTAGTTTGGCTAGCCTGTTTGGTAGATGTCCGGGTTCTGACGTCATCTTAGGGAAGGGGAAATAGCCTAGGTACCTTGTGATTTTCGTAGGAAAATTCACTGATCCGGCTGGTCTCGTTAGCGAAAGGGGCACTGGGAAGTCCTTCTGGAGAGACGATAAATATCTTTGTAATTCGCCATTTTTGTAGTTTTAGTAATACAAGATTTTCTTGTTGTATTTCAAGTCTTGTTTAGTGTACAAGTTTTTACAAGTTTAATTTCATCCAAATTTAATTTACTACTATTAGAGCCACACTTTGCTGATTTTATCGTAAGTATTAAAAAACTTAAATTTTTTTAATTTCATTTAATTTTTTTTTAATTTTGAGTAGAGATTTCTTTTAAAGTAGTATGAGAAAGTAATTCAAGGAAAACTAATTTTGGTCATTTAATTTTTGTAGAGCCAAATCTTTCTGCCACAAATCTTCCTGGCATAAATCTTCGTGACACGAGTCTCACCATTAATCCACCACGTCGGTGCAAATTTAGAATTTTGATCTAAGGAAATCATTTCTCTACTCATCTCAGTTTACTTCAACGATCATTTTATTTAAAGTTATTTGATTAATGGTTATTACTCGATTTATGTCAAAAAATTTAAATATGGATAATTCTAATCCTAATGTGTTTGGAGATCGAGGAAATAGAAGTAAATCCTGTTATCGAACAAAACTATAGTTCTAATCAGAATTTAAGTAACGAATTAATTTTGAATTTAATTGAAAAAGTGAATAAGTTGACTGATACAAATTTAGTCGAACAAATTAACAAGTTAACTGGTAAAGTTGCTGAGTTAGAAAATAAGGAATTACGCCAATTAAAAGAAAGAAGTAGAGAAGAACATAGTGAAACTAGTAGTATAACCAGACACAGTAATAATGCTAATGAGAAATTTTTAACGAAGGTTGAGGGAGAGAACTCTGAATTAATTAGTCCTTTGTTATTTTTAAATAAGCTAGAAAAGTATATTAACAGACAAGGGTTAGAGAATGATTATAGATATGTAGTAGAAAATGTGTTTACGGGTCCGGCGGAATATTGGCTTAATACGCTTGACGATGAAATGCCGTGGTGTGAATTTTTAGTTCGTTTTAAAAAAAGGTATTGGAATGATAGTGTACGAGAAAAAATCCGTGAAAAAATTTTAACTAGTAAATTCAATGGTCAATTAAATCCTACAACGTATCTACACAAAATATACAAGGAAGCCAAATATGTTTTTACGGACGAGTATACTATATCAAATAAAAAAATATTGACTCAAATAGCCAAAAGTTACGGGAATTATTTCTATTACGTGTTTAAATGTTCAAGAGTAGAAACCCTTGAAGGTTTTGAAGAGTTGTTAACAGAATTTACGACAGAAGAGTTGTGTAGAAGTGATCGCGGAAATGGATATTATGAAGGGAATAGAGAGCAATATAAACGCGATGAGGGACAATTTTCAAATAATGCAAATTATAAAAGCATAGGGTATATTAACCAAAGAACTAAACAATTGACTGAAGGGAATAGACGTTTTGATAGGAACCAAGGCTGGAGAGGATATGAGAATAATAAATATAATGGACGAAATGGGCCACGAATGGACCATGAAAGTAGACCATCAAACAGTAGACAGGCTATTAGCCATGGTGTTAACAAACCTAATGAAAATAGTAATAATGTAAAAGTAGACCATATAGCCAATGTTGAATATAATAACAGAGAATCAAATCGATTTCGGTATAAAACTAAAATGATAAAATCTGATAAGATTGATAAGAGGAATGGAACTCGTAAAGTTAAACCTGAATTAATCTTAGATAAGCGCTTTGATGAAATAGGGAACATGAAGAAGGTTTTGGAACAAGACAAGGATAACCGTAATAAAGACTCCCAATTATACGAGTGTGACATAGAGGATTTCTGTTTAAAGCAATTGTTTGAAAATAATTATAATGAAGAAATTAATTTAAATAATGTATTCGATGAAGGAGTTGCCAGTTGTAGAGGATTGTGTTGAAAATGAAGAAGTTGAGATTCTGTTGGATAGCGAAACAGAAACATATGGCGTAAGTAATAGTTTGTTTAAAACGAATAAAAATAATGATGATGATAATAATATAGAATATTTTGAATGTAAATTAGATGAGTGTTATTTCGGTAATTTATTTGCTGAAAATATTAAAGTTTATGTAAATGAAAATGAAAAAGAAAAGATACAGATCATGTCATATCAACCATGTCATAAAAGAGTAGATCATTTTAATTCAAACATGTTATGTTTAAATACTGTGAAAGCAACAGAAAATGTTACTAACCTAATATGTAACTAGAACCTAATATGTGTTCAATTGTTCATTCAAATAAAATTGTACAAAATGTTAATTCAAATAAGATTTTCCAAAACTTCAAATATAAAAGAAAATGGAAGTAGCTAAAAAAAGATGGGGCAAAACGTAGGATTAAGGATTACCCCCCCCCCCCAAATCGACAGACGGTAACCCCCCCCAAAAATTTTAGGGGTTTTTGTCTGTAGCATTTTTGACCCCCCCCCCCCCCCAAAAAAAAAAAAAAAACTTACCCCCACGTCTTGCATTGGCCGACTAAGAGGATGATGCGTATACGGAGGGATTACACGTCGCGTATACGTTAGCGTACACGCCGCGGGGAGTCGGGTTTACGGGGACGTATACAATAAGATGACGCTGAGGGGCGGGAGGCATTTACGTCGCGATGAAATGTCATGTTCTTATTCTCTTACGGTAAACATATAAATAAAGGTGCACTTACTGTTAACTTATAAATTAAGGTAAAAGGATAACTTATATTACGTTAAAAAAATAAAAAAAATAAAACAGTAAATTAAATGTATAATATTTATTTATAAATTTTAAACATCCTCAAACTCCACCACGAACGCCCGTCCTCTTTTTCCTCTATACAGCAGCACCATGTCAGGTCGTTGGTTGTATAAACTGATGATTGGAAGGGTAAGTTCAGTGATGAACCTTGACGGGAGGAAGACGTCGAAAGCCACTTCATCGCCCTCCCCATCTTCTCTCCTCAACGTGGCTATAACGGCATCGCCATTGGGACCATTTGCCAGAAACTCCATTCTTAAAATGAAGTATCTGACGTCAAAAAAAAATATAGTCATAACGATAACGAGAAGTCAAAAAATTTAAATAAACGTAAAGGAAAATATTTGTTAATACTTTATTTAGTTATAATTGTTTTTAGTTATTATTTAAGTATTATTTATTTAAATAACCGTATGAAAATAATTTAATGAATTTAAGTATTATTTATTTAAATAATCGTAAAATAATAATTTTATGAATTTAAATATTATTTGTATAGAAAATACTTACTAATAACCAGTTCTTCTATAGACCTCCTAGGTCTGATGGCATGGTTCATCAAGACACGAGACAGCGACATGATTCGTTTTCTTGCTTAGTGTCTTGCGATCAAACTAATGAAAATAAGGATTACGCGACGGTATTTATTCTCTTTCAAGTGGCCTTGCTCTACGTCACCATAACCGGTTAAAGCCAGATGGTCCACAACCTTGTGCTGGAACCGCTCCTATATAATTTATTTTAATTTATATTTATTTTATTTATTGATTTGAGATTTACATAAGTATGCAAAATATTACAAATGAATTCAATTTTAATTTATATTTTATTTCATCTATTTTTTTTGTAATTTGCAAAATATACAAAACAAATTACTAAACAATATTACAAATTAATTCAATTTTTTAATGTTGAGGTCAAACCCAACCCAGCTCATTCCTGACTCTCTCTTTAAGGATTGACGTCATCCATAAGTCGTATATAAAGAGACAGATTTTCTTTACTAATTCAGTTCAACCGGAACACCTAAAATCACAATGTCTACAACTCCATCTACTAGCTACACTGCATCAGAACAAATATCAGAAACAAGGTAATATTGCTTCGAAATAAGAAAATGATATTTTGCAAATAACTTAAGAACGTAAATTCATTTTAAATAAGAAACTTTTTCATTTCTAAAGTAATAGTTAAACAGTAACTATAAATGATAATGAAAGATGAATAAATATTATCTATACAGGAGGAATGATATAAACATAATTGTTATCACATAAGTTAAATGCTACAGATAATCTATAACCAATTAACTTGATTTAAATTTATTATTAAGATCTTTTAACGTTAAATACTAAGCTAAAATTTATTATAAAATAAACAAAAGATTATCAGGTATCATTATTTCGCTTTGAGAAATATGATTTTAAGAAATATATTTTAAATTTCAGTACACAGTTAACATTATTAATAAAATGACATAAGATTACCTGTTAACCATATTTTCGTTTAGTAAAATAATAATAATGTAAACATATGTTAAAATGTTTGTAATAATTAATAAGAAATTTAAAAAATTAATTAACACTTTTTAAAAGTAAGCTGGTAATATTAATATCACATTTATTAAATTATATGATAATACTTTTTTTTTTTTTTTTTTTTATTTGCAGAAGTGACACCAGGCTTCTCAAGTGCCCTAGATGCTCCAAGCTTTTCTCCCTGAAGCATAACCTAACTCGACATCTGAAGACGATTTGCGAACAGAACAAAAAACTCCAATGTTCGAAATGTAAACGCGTCTTCGGAAATAGAATTGACAACCTCAAACTCCATGAAGCTGTGTGTAAGGGAAGAAGAAATGTCTGTGCTGTTTGTAATGCTGCATTCGATACTAATCTGCTCCTACGTCTGCACAAGAAAACCTGCAAACTCGACCTCCGCTCCAGACGCTCAAAGGCTGTTCGCGCCGATCATCCTCAGGACGTGAGTGGCATAATTACGGTGAAAAGTGCTTTTAATAAGAACATAGTAACCTATATTTTTACAAATAAGGAGGAGGTAAAAAATTTAAAAAATTACTTCACCTCCACCTTTGATAAAATTGAGGAAAAAATTATGTACCATCTCGAAGAATGGTCGGCTTTAAAGGTAAACTTTTTGTTAGATACGATTTACGAGCATCCAGTATCGATGGTTCGCTGAGAGCGTAACTTTAAAAACAAAAACAAAGCGGTGTACATGTTGTCAGATATCGATAAAATACTGCTCGATGGCATCGATAAAATCGAGGCTGAAATTCAAACTTACGAGACCAGCCCCTCAGGCCTTAAACTAAGCGAGATAGAAGCTATAGTGCTAAACTTGAGCAAACTCAATCCGCTCAAGTCTGCATGCAATGTTCCTCTACCGGACTGGATAGTCAAAACTCAGTCATGTGACCACGTCCAATATCCGGATGAGGAAGATTGTTTTAGACGTGCAATTCTATCTCGTTTGCCTGAGGGAAGAGTGTACGATTTTAGTGCTCTAACGTATCCGACCATGTTAAAAGACATTTCAAAGTTCGAAAAACTGAACAAAGTGCGTGTCAATATATTCGCTCTGGATGAGAAGGAGAAACTTTATCCGTTCAGTGTGAGTGAGCTGAAAACAGATGAGTACATCGACCTTCTCCTCCTTAACGCTGATAGACACAACCACTTTGTGAGGATTTTTAACTTTGAAAGGTTAATCCGCTCGCAAAAAACTAAACGCGAAAATGCTATTGCCGTATGCCGCCGCTGTTTCACTCACTTCGACGACCAACATGGTATGACAAAGGAGGAAAAGTTGCGGATTCACGGTAACGATTGCATAGATCAGCCGGCCAGAATGATTATGCCTGAGGGTGAAAAGTCTAAACTGAAGTTTATCGATGGTAAAAATCAAGTACGTGTACCATTTGTAGCGTACTGCGATACCGAGGCTCTTTTGGTACCTCTAGCAACCTGCGAGCCTCCATCAACCGATCCGACAAGCGGAAGATACAGGTCCTATACGAACAAAATTCAAGAACATCAAATTATGTCCTTTGGTTTGTATGTACAGAGCGATGTACATGCTGACGAAGACATAGATTTCAATAATATCATCATCTACACAGGTCCAGATGCAGCCAACAAGCTGTTTTCGACGCTTACTAGGATAGCCGGAAAGGTTCTTCATTACTATTCGTTAAACAATCCGGTTGTCATGAGCATTGAAGATCAGCATGATTTTGACACATCTACCACTTGCTACTTCTGTCATGGCTGCTTCTCAGACCTTGATGATAAGGTACTCGACCACGATCACATCACTGCACGTTACAGAGGCGCTGCGCATAGGAGCTGTAACGTTGCTGCTAGGAAGCCAGATTTCTTGCCTATTTTTCTCCACTTCGGGTCAGGTTACGACAGTAAATTTATTGTTCGTGAACTTGGCAACTTTCCGGGGGAGATTAAAGTGATTGCTGATTCATCTGAAAAATATATATCCTTTTCAAAGATGGTTATGAGCAATCAAGGCATCATCTGGCTTCGATTTCTTGATTCGTTTAGGTTTCTGCCGTCCAGTTTAGATGCACTTGTTAAGACGATGTCATCTGACCGTTTTACCATCCTTCCGAAACTCTACGCGGGCAGGCAGCTGGAGTTGCTGATGCGGAAAGGACAGATGCCGTACGAGTACATGTGTGACTGGACTAAACTGGACGAAACCTCTCTTCCTCCGAGGGAGTCATTCTACAGTAAGCTAAACGAATCAGGCATTAGCGAGGTCGAGTACAAGCATGCCGTTGAAGTCTGGAACGAGTTTAACATCAAAGATCTCCGAGAGTATTCAGAGCTGTACCTCCGGACTGATGTCTACCTTCTCACCGAGGTATTAGAAAACTTCAGGAGGGAATTTCTCAAGACAGACTACAACTTGGAGGTCGTAAACTACTACAGTCTTCCCGGCCTAGCGTTCAACGGCATGCTCAAGATCACTAATGTTCAGCTGGACCTGTTAACAGACTACTCCATGATGCTGTTTATTGAGCGGGGCATCCGAGGAGGGTTCACACAAGTAAGTCACAGGTTTGCTGAATCGGATAAAAGTCAGCAGATCTGTTATATCGATGCGAATAACCTATACGGTCTCGCTTCGTCTGAACCTTTACCGGTGAGCGATTTCCGATGGGTAGAACCGCACGATGTAGACCTGCTTACTGTGTCCGATAATTCCGATGTAGGATATATAGCAGAGGTGGACATACACATCCCAGATCATTTACATGATTATTTTAATGATTTTCCACCTCTGCCTGATCGGATCAAACCTGCTGGCTCAGCGTATGTTAAACTTGTTGGAACCCTCAGTCCCAAGACTAAGTATGTGCTACATTACAGACTGCTCCAGTTTGTTGTGGCACATGGCTGCGAATTAAAAACTGTCCACAGAGTCGTCGGCTTCCGGCAGTCTGCATGGTTAGCGCCGTTTATACATGTGAACAATGAGCGACGCAAGACTGCCGCCACAGATTTCGAAAAGGATCTATTTAAACTTTTAAATAATGCTACGTTCGGCAAGTGTATTGAGCAGGTACGGAAGAGGATGGACTTGAGGTTGGTTTCGCAATGGCCGAGAGCTGAAAAACTGATTGCGAAACCCAACTTCAAAAATCGTGTGATTATCGAAGAGAATCTTGTCTCAATACACATGGGCCAAACAAAGATCCTTTTCGACAAGCCGATATATGCCGGGATGAGCATTCTCGACCATGCAAAACTGAGAATGCTCAGTTTTCATTACGACCGTATGTTGAGACATTACGGTCCGGAAAGACTGAGACTGGCGTATACTGACACGGACAGTTTTATTTACAACATAAAAACGGCTGACGCGGATTGGAGACTCGAAGCATTCCGAGCTATCGGCGATGAGTTCGATTTTAGCAATCTTCCGTCAGACCATCCGTGCTATTCGACAGTCAACAAAAAAGTCTTGGGTAAGTTTAAAGATGAGACCGCGGGCAAAAGGATAATGTCGTTTGTCGGATTGAGAGCTAAAATGTATGCTCTACAATGTGAAGACATGGAGGCAATTAAAAAGGCGAAGGGAATTAAGAGAAGCGCGGTGAAGAATAAGATTAACTTTGATGACTTTAGGCAGGCACTCTTCGAATCAAAAACGATGGCTACAAAGTTCAATCTTATTCGTTCCTTTCGTCTTAGACTGTACACCGTCGCTATTAACAAATTGTCCCTCTCTTCAATAGACGACACACGACATATACTTCCAGACAAAATCAACACCCTTGCTCACGGTCATCATCGAATAATGGATGTCGAGGAGGACGTCGAGTCATCTGATGTCGCATGCGGCAGCAACATCAACATTGCAGGTAGCGGCATTGCAGACTAAAAAAACAGCACAGACAACAATCGGAGGACAGTGTGTGATGTCGAATGCACGGCGGCATCTGTAACACTGTCGAAAACATCTAGGGAGGAGATCGCGAATGGAGGTGACAAAATAAAATGGTTGGTCATCACATGGTAGGGCGAGTGTGGGGCCCTACCACTTCATATTATTTACATAAAATTATATAACCTGAGGTGGGGACACATGTCATACCAGTATGCGTCCAGCACTTTACAAGAAAGGACGTGGAGGAGTTATAAATAAGCTAGTCGACAGTCTACCAGTAGAATTACATCTGCCTGGCGGTTATCAGTTTTGCGGTCCGGGTACAAAACTTCAAAAGAGGTTAGCTAAAGGTCAGACAGGAATCAATCCTCTGGACGCGGCTTGTAGACAACACGATATTGCTTACGCGAACCGAGAGTCGAGAAGTGAAGCAGACCGGAGGTTGGAGGAAGCAGCTTGGAAACGGGTAAAGTCAACTGACTCAAGTTTTGGGGGAAAAGCTGCGGCTTGGTCAGTAACAACAGCTATGAAAGTCAAAAGGAAACTGGGCGGCGGCGCGAGAAAGCCTCGGACAAAAAAGAAAAACGTTTCGAATCAACTTAAGAATGTATTATTACTGGCTAAGCAGGCAGTTGAAAAGGCAGGTAGCAGCAAAAGCATTCATCAGAAAACTGTTGCGGCTCAAAAAAAAAAAAAAATTGTTTATTGTATTTAGGTTTTATGATTTATATTTAATTTATATTATAGTCAAGGGACTTAGTGAATTTAAAAAAAAAAAAAAATTTATGATTACTATGTGATTTTTTTTTTAAAAAAAAAAAAATTGTTTTAGATGGAGACTAAACGTTTCTGACTTAATTGTTTTATATTTGTGAATTTTATTTGTTAATTACTTTATTTAAAAAAAAAAAAATGTTTTTTTTTTAACTAATTGAAAGACTTAAGATTTTACAATTTTATTTATGAATCTTCAAAAATAACTTAAAAAAAAAAAAAATGTTTTTTTAACTGATGGAAGGACTTGAGATTTTACAATTTTGTTTATGAGCCTTCAAGATAATTTAAAAAAAAAAAAAAAAGGATATGTATATTATCTGTGACTTAATAAATGTAAATTTTATTATATATAAATTTTATTTTGACTAAAACAGTTAGAATATTAAAAGTGATATAAAAAAATAAAAAATTTATTGTTTTTTAAAAAAAAAAATTTTTTTTTGAAGAAGAACAGAAGGGTAGTGTGGTATCTGGCGATACTTACACATATATATAGAATGTAATTTAATTAAAATTAATAATTTATGTAATTAAAAAAAATGAGTTTAGTTAAAAGTAAGTAATATTTCATATTTAAATGTAGAGTGTTTGAATATTGCTTTGGTGATGCTTTGCATAAACCAGTCATGTAGCGCTCAGGATGCTGGTTGATGGATTTGAGAAAACATAAATATTGCGCAACATTACGTCGTTACCAAGTTAATCTAATTAATATAATTTGATTGATTAATATAATTCAATTATAAAAATGTAAAGGTCAATGTAATTCTTTCTAGCTCTGATTTTAAATAAAAAAGTTTTATTGACGTAAAATTAATAAAAAATTATTTTGTAAATTTAATTAAAGAAAGGGTTAATCTAATTAGCATTGGATAGATAGTACAATGTAGAAATTACTTTAGAGGTAGGCAAGAGTGGGGAAGCCTTTCGTATGCCAGTTCCTGAGAACGACGGATGTAGGCTACGGATCCGTCAGCGACGTAAAATGCTTTCCTTTTTTTTATTATAGCTTGAGCTATGTGAGTAATGGCCGATGTGGTCAATTTAATGTAATTTATTTATAACTTTCTGCTTCACCATAATTTGGAAGGCCATCTGTATTTTTGACTAAATGTAAGTAATAATTACTTTCATAAAAAATTATATTTGATTTAATTTCTGTAATTTTAAAAGTTGAGTAGTTTTTGGCACATGGCTAATTTTTTTGGTAATTTTTAAAGGGCCATTGCTGCCGTTCCAGAATTTCGATAACTACTACAGACTCGTCAAATTAAACGTCTCATGAATTCTTCATAAGAAATCTTCACAGTTTTTTGATAATTATTTATCACATTTATTTCTACATTTTAACTTATAAAAATTAAGAGTCACTCTTTTTGGAGTTTAGACCTAACCTAAAAGGTTGATCAGTCAATTTTATATTTTCGCTTAACGATAAATTAATTAAACATGATGTTTAATATTATGAATTAATTAAAGTAATTAATTAATATACGATGTAGTATCATTAATATGACTACATTCTTAAATTTAAATACATTCTAAATTTAAATAAAGTTATGTAAAAAAAAATAATTTCATGGTTGAAATTACGATTTAGAGTTTAGATAGAATCTTAGTTGTTTTGAATCAGCTGTTCTGTGATGACGTAATAGTTGTGGAAGGTCATGTTACAGTTTAAAGTGGGTGTGTGTATGACGTCACATATTCGATTTCAGATATAATTAGATTAAATTTTATGTTCTTGAATGAAGGAGATAATTAAATTAAGTCTATATTTTTTTTTTATCATTGAATAGTTTATTTTAGAGATCAATTGATAATTTTTTAGTTCATTCAGTTTTTTTTCTTTGTTGACAAATTACTTCCGGTAGGTTGGTTTTTCTGTGAATCTTAAGATAAGGGATGTACCTTACCGAGAATCCACCCCCTCTTTTTTCATACGCTCCTGGGATGTTCAACGAGACTGACTGCTTTTCCAGGACGTGTCCGTTTCAGCCGACGAGATGTGCTTGAGCCGCCATTTTTTTAAGACTAAATTTTGTCTTAAGTTTTTTTTGTAGTCTTGTAGTAAGGCGTATTTTTTTATTGAAATTGAATTTATTCTTCTCATCTTATAATGAAAACTTCCGTTCCGTCATGAAGACGTAAGTTGAATTTTTTATTCTTGATTTTTTTGGCTAGATCAAAGTTAGTAAAAATAGCTAATCCATGCTATTCTAATTATAGGGCTTTATGCTGGGATCGATTTTTGAGCTGTGATCTACGTTAGATCTGCTGGTATCGTCATTATAAATTTAATCCTGAGTTGACTGTGGACATCTTTAATTCATATTCGTCGTTGACCGTCTCATTTCTCGAATCTTCTAGATTTTTCTGCGACTGCGTGGACTTTGAATTTCGGCTGCACCACATGTGACTAGGAATGAATATTACGTATTAATTTTTTATTTATTTTTTTTAAATTAAGTCAAGAGATTTGAATAAAAGAAAATTATGCTGTCTAAGCAAATTAAGTAATTTATTAATTTAATTTAAATTCTCAACCAATTTTTATAGAAACTTAGACTAGAATCACCATATGGTGAGAGGATATTTTAATTAATGAAGACGAGGTTAGAATTAAATTGAGTTAATCATTTTCTCTACGAAATAATTTGTTAATTGTTGTATTCAATATGATTTTCTCAGATACAAAAGGTTCATTCATATTCAACCATGATTTTATTTAATATTAAATAAAATAATTTTGATGAGATAAGTTATTTTTCCTCCATGTGGAGAGATTTTATTGAAAGTAAGTCCTAATGTTCGTAAATATGTTTAATCGTCAGTTAAAGAGCTACCTGTGATAAGAAACAAATTAAACAGAATTTTTAATAAATTAAATATTTTAATTGTTATTTTATTTTATGATATCATCTATAACCTTTCTTCAGTAATTTTTAAAAATAGTACAATATAAGTAAACTCCACTTTTTGGCCCCTATAGTTGGTGACTCAGTTTAAACACCACAACGAATTATTGTAAAAAAGGAAAATTTACTATTTTAATTTCAGTTTTCTCTCATATAAAAAAAACGTGCATTTATGTGAAGCACATTTTTTGTTTAAGTGTTCAGTAGAGGGTTAAACATACGACACTGTAATAAGTACATAATTAATAAATTCTTTATTACATATATATATATATATATTTTAACATAATTGTAATATATAAAAGGTTCTATTTATGAAATTTTAATTTTAACTTGGATTGTTAAAATCTTAGCCAGTAATCATATGGGTCAGCTAGACCATCTCTTATGAGTTTTTGTTATATTAAAAAGCCTAATGCTCGCCAGATATCAGAAAATAAAAGTAAATGTAAAAAAATGTATTTTTTGGTATTAATCCAAAATTATAAAAAAAAGAAATTTAATTTAAAATTTTTTTTAATAAAAAATTAATTTATTCTTGAAATTGTAGTGTACTTCTTTGGACCACTTAGCTGGTCGCCCTGTGTAAATTTATTTAGTTTTTTTTTAAGAATTTAAATTTTAGATTTTGAATTTAAATTTTGAGCTACCGGATTCCGCAGTATATATACTATATGCTGTAAATATACTGAGGTTGTAGCGAGCGGCTGGGCCTCCCGCCTGGAACATCGAGGGCCCAGGGGTAGCGAGACGGTCTGCCTCGATCCCCCACCTTGGAGGCTCCCAACTTGCGCGTGCCGCGCTCCCTCCAGGGGGGTTAGGGAGGCAGCCCCTTCTCCTTCCCCTGGGCTATAAATACCGGAGCACAGGCTGGGAAGAGACATTCTTTCGTTCCTCCTCCTTCACACCTTTCACTTGCCTTTTCTTTCAAACTTCTCCCCCTTCCTTTTCCTTACCGTTACCTCCTTGGGCTAGAAATACCCCCCTGGTAACTACGGATCCTTTCCCTTACCGTTACCTCCTTGGGCTAGAAATACCCCCTGGTAACTATGGATCCTTTCATACCTTCATTCCTCAACCTAGTACCTTAAGTTCTGAACACGCAATAGTTCGGGCCCTTCTGACATTCACTGAGTCCTCTTCATCAGAGCCCAACATAGTATTAGCTTACTTACCCCCTGAATCTATTTTTCGTCCAGCTATGTTGGTAAGTTTTTTTCCAGAATTTAAATACATAAGGTTATAGTTTTGGATGAATTTGAATTTGACAATTATAATGTTAATGATTTGACGATGTTAATGGATGGCAGACATTTTTCTTACTCAGTTAAATGTAAAAAAGATAGATTATATAGTGAATAGCTTCCTATTAATTTTATATCTAATTATGACCTCCCGGATAGTAATTCTCAGCCTGCTTTTTATTCTAGGTTAAGTGTTGTAAAGTCGCAAGGAACGTCTTTCAGCATCTTGTTGACTGTTATACTCCTAGATGGCTAGGCGTAAGAATTATAGGCGATACTCTAGAATTAAATGAAAACAGACGACCACTCGCTATAATAGAGTCTTCTCTATTACAGCATCATCAAAGTTGTGGGTTTCGTTATGCATCTGCCACATTTTTTATATTTAAATCAGTGGGAAGATAAACTATGATGACAATAATGACGTTTGACAGTATTAAATTTAGTAATGATTCTTTAGACTGCTGTAAGTTTTGATAAACTTGCTAAAGACCGATGACCCATTCTCCAACGCTTAATTAAAAAAAGTATATTTATAAGAATTTAGTTAGATCCTTTTTTAATTTAATAATAAAAAATACCCCACCCTTTAAATCCATAAATAAATCACACTTGAAATGTACAGATGAAACTCGAAATCAATAATGAAAAGAATCCACTCTTCAAATTCACATAGATGAGACACTTTAAAAGCAATAAAGAAACTTTAAACCAGTGATGAAACTCAATCTCAATTAAAAAAAAAAAAAAAAACTTAAAACTCGAAGAACAAGCACACTTAAAAAGCCAATGAAGAAACTCAAATCCAATCAAATAAAAAGAAATCTTTTGAAAAAATAAAGAAATCTTAAAATCCATATAGATGAAATACAACGAAGAAACTCAAATCCAATGAGTCACTCAAACTTAACAAATAAACAAACGTGGTACTTATAATAATAAATTGGTCAAAAAATTGCTAAAAACTTATATATTTGTTCATTTTATGCAAAGGTTGAGTCTAGGTTTTAACAGTTTTTTCTGTGGAAGGTAATATTTGGTTACAATCACACAGATCTATGTAATATATACAGGTTTTATATTTTTTATATACACCGTCCAGGTGTGAAGGTACGGCCCATGCCTAGATGTTAAATTAGGTTATTTGGTAAAGGCGGATACAGCCATGTGTAAAGAGTTAAAAGTTTAAATTTAAAACAATATTAAGCTCTAATCTTCACTTTTGATGCATTTAACCATTTTTAAGCTGATTAAAAGCCGAGTTTTAAGGAGAAAGTATAGTCATTAATAGGCTTTAGTCATTAAAACTGTATACTTCTAAGTTGATAGTTGGCTAGTCAAATTTGACTTTTTTAAGAAAAATTCACATTATTTGACTCAGCTAATTAAAATTTATTTTAAAACAAAACCATATGGTTAAGTTCAACTTAATTTTTTATAAAAAGCATATAAATATAATTATATATTGTAATTAGAGACTGAAACACCAGCACATGTGCTTGGTAATTGTCCAAATAACATGCTCCTCGTTACTCACCGTCACCATAACGTCAAGCATAAGATCATTGATTTAATGAAGCAAAAGGGGTATAATTGCTATGAAGAGGTCTATAGCATTGATTCTAATGGTTCTACTAGGTATGCTGACATTGTTGCTTTTAAAGAAAATAGCAAGGACGCTTTGGTGATAGACCCTACAGTTAGATATGAAAACAATGATCTACAGCAAGGAGAGAAGGTCCATCTTGAAAAGAAAGGAATTTATTACAGATGTCTTAATTATTACCGAGAAAAGTTTTTGGAGAAGCACGGTCTAAGAGATTTTCATGTTAAAGGAATTTGGTTTGGTTCAAGAGGCACTATACCTAAGTTTACCAGTGATTTCTTCGATGAGATAGGTATAGATAAAAAGGAACTGACAAGAATAGCCGAATCAATTATTTCAGATTGGCTTGGCATTTTAAATCATCATATATACGGCTAAACTTAATTTTATTTTTGACATTTTGTTTATTTATTTATTTATTTTTTTTGACAAAACAAATATATTGACTAAGTTAATTTTTAAAAGTTACTATTTTGACAAATGTATAATGATGATTATATACTTAAATTTCTGGTAAATTTTGCACTATTCAATAAGTTATTGTCTGTAAAAAGATTGATTTAGTAAGCTGTGTATTTAGCAACTCATTATAAATGAGCAGCCTCTTGTATGTTTTTTTTGTAAAATATATTATGCTTCTCTCATAAAATTGTATGTAACTTTTTTTTTATTCCAATGAACAATGAGAGTTAGAAGTAATCAAATAATTAAAAGTATTTATTAAGTAGCTTCCAGCAGCACAAATGATACGCATATGTGGTTAATATTCATGACTCCCCGACATATTAAAAGAAATAATGAAAAAAACACCCTTTAAAACCATGTAGAAGAAAGCCACTAGAAATGCAATGAAGAAACACAGATCAGTTTTAAAAAACAAAATAAAATTAGTAGAAAAATATATTACTCCTAAGACTGTAATGGAACATATTATAGCAGTTCAAAAATATTTTTGTATGTAATGTGCACTTAGCTCACGGGGCTGGCTAAAAGAAAGAAATGGAGTCATGCCTCAAATTCCTAATGAGACTGGATGGAATTCTCATCCGACTGTGTCTACTCTACTGTGAAACTCGAACAACTAATATACTTGAAAAACAAATGATGAAACTCTTTAAGTCCAATTAAAAATAACACATAAAACTTGTGCCCTTGAGTCAAGCCACAAAGTTGGCTGAAGATGGCAGGGCTGGCAAAACTCCATTACACATCCTCTATAAAGGTTGATAGAAGAGGACATGATTAATTAGTTAATACTAGTAGTAGACATGAATAGTACTTCAATTTTGGAATGATCCGTTCACAGTAGCTAAGTAAGGTCTGTACAATGTCTTATTTTCAGTTTATCAAGTATGAGTGATTTGGGGTTTGAACATTTATCAACAAAGAAACTTAGAAAACGTGGTAGGCTAACAGAGGTAAGAAAAAAATTACTTCAGGCCAGTCTCGCATGAGACTGGGCCTGATTGTCACTGTGCGCGCTTTAAATGTTTCACTGTGATAGAAAAAAAACACAAAATCTTATTTTTGTTTTTAAAACATGTGCTGCGTTGATGAACAAATTTTGGTTCTCGGAGGTTCGATGTCGGTAAGAAATATTAAAAAACGTTGGCCAAGGTTGACCAAGATGCTACTCAACTTGCCGGTCACTCATACTCATTCAAAGTTTGTGTCGTTATTAACAATGAGATGATCGAAGTTCCACTTTGCCATAAGGCATTTATATCATTGCATGGAACCAGAGCAAGACGTGTGTAGACTCTTCAGAAAAAAATACAGAGTGTGACAGAGCTTAAAACGACGGGAGACAAATTTTGTTTGGCCTTGACATGCCAAACAAAATGAGCAAGAGAACAACAAAAGCTATTCATGAGCTATCGGGAGTTTAAGGTGTCATCCATGACACTACAGCTTACATGATTGTAAGCGATTATATTTACGTGAATATCTTAATGTAAAAAAACTTCATGAAATATACTTAGAGAAATATCATGAGTGCCTTATCTCATATGAATCCTACCGGAACATTTTTATAACGTGCTATAACATCAGCTTTGGACTTCCACACAGTGACAAATTCAAAATCAAAAGAATATGGACGAGGAAGAGAAAAAACTTAAAACTGATTAAGATCTTCACAAACGTACGGCCAAAACTTTGTACGAAAGGAAAAGAGTTGCTCGTAAAAATAAGCATTGATGATCCAAGCAGGGAAGCTGCATAGTATGGATTTTTCAGAAAATTTAAAGGTTCTAAATATTAGCACAAACGACATATATTATAAGCGACAACTTTCTGATTACATGCTTAATATTCACGTTTTATCTAATCCAAAGTCCATTTTTTATGTCTATGTTGACACAGTTGGAAGGAAAGGCTCTGAATATGTGGCTTCTATGTTATACGACTTTATTTTTAATCACCTTCAGAAATCAGTGAAACATCTTCTGTATTCCTGCTTCGGCCAGAACAAAAATTTTCTAATCATTCGCCTCATTTATCACATTGTTCTTGTTAGAAAGAGGTTGGATTAGATTACAATCACATTTCTAATCAGAGGTCATTCATACGGAGAATGTGATCGCAATTTGGCATTAATAAACCAGAAACACAAAGCAGAAATTCCTTCAGCTGGGGAAAATCACATTTCAACAGTTCGGAATACACCAAATCCTTTTCAAGTAAAAGAATGTGATTTGAGTATGATCAGAGATTGGGGCGATTTTTATCAAGGCTATTTCAAGCCAAAATGTCTGTTCACCATCAGATCACTCAAAGAACTAAAGGTTGAAAAAAGCCATCTGCAGCTAGTGTCATTCAGGAACTCGTGCAACAACGGCCTTAGGGAGACAGCTGCAATAACAAAACCAATTAACGAAAAGATCAAACGAAGTCAGCTGTCAGACAGTTCCATCATCATAGCCGCATTTATAACAGTGCTCTACCAATCGCTACTGCAAAGTATAAAGATTTGAAAGCTTTAAAAAGGAAAGTCTACCTTCAGACAGAAGATTTAGAGATGAATTAGATGAGATCAGAAAAGCTGTTGATGATAAACATTCATCTTTTTTTTACTTGAAATTGAAACTTTTTTTTAATTTTGGCAACAAATTCAGCTACATATGTAACTAAGAGCAAGTTAAGAAGTACATTATTCTTAGTATTGTAATAGCAAACACAATTTGAATATTCAATTGAAAAGCAACTTATCATGGAACTGGAAAAACTTCTAACAGAAAGAAAAAAAAAAAATAGTTTAACAACATGTTTTTGTCTTCAAAGCACTAAAATATTTTTTATTTTTTAAAAGAACTTGAGATGAACAATTTTTTAACAAGTAATTTCAATTTTTAGTCGAAAGCAACATTTCCTTGTTGATTCAGCAAGTCTTTATCTGAATAAATCTTATTCAAGCGAGCATCTCATAGCATTACAGAAATGTTACAACATCTGGAGCTTTATTTTTTTTTAAAAAAATACTCTTTATATTAGAAAATATCTACCGGAAGAAACACCAACATTTAACCAATGGAAAGGGTTATAGTTCAACACTCAACATATGGAAAAATAAATAGTTCAACACTCAACATAGAGAAAGATGAATAGCTCGACTTACAACATAATCGTTTTAGTGTTATTAATGTAACTCCAATAATATTCCATTCTTAAGTTTATTTCGAACTCCCTTTAAGCAAATCAATCTTCATATTTTTACTTTTATCCCAAGAAAAAAATCCATATTCTATGATAAATTCTAAGTTAATATCTACACATTATAGGATAAATTTAGGGAAATTTTGAATATAAGTATATGTGTATTAGAAGCGAAGAAACCAACAAAATGGAAAAACAAGATATCCAATTACATTTGATTGACTCTTATTATTATTTTTGAACCGATATGCTTGATAATACAACAGATTCAAAACAACAAAAGTTACTTCTAAGAAAAAAACTCCACAGTTGCTTTCTTATATTAGACTTACACTGTGTTACTTCTCAATGCCTGAATAATGACAACAAACTGGTCTTAAGTCGAATAGCCAGGTTACAATAGAACACACATATTATCATATTATCTTATAAAATGTAGACAGATTTAAAATATTCCGCTTCCCAAAAGAAAAATGACTAATTAACTAATATTATAAAACGAATAATTGGAAATTAAACATTTCATTTACGACGTACGCTAAACATAACTTAAGATGGGATACGCTTTAATCTCCAATTTCAAATAGCTATTATTTCGTTGAACAAAGAAACAACATACTAACGAATTCACAGCCGATGAATTACGATTATTATTCCAACAATACCATCACACTTAAAACAAATTCCACAATTCTGTGCACAAAACGGTGCAAATAAGGCGGATTAAAAAGTAAATGCACGGAATAACTGTAAAAATGATTACCGATGTAAGTAAAATGTTAACTTGAACATTGAACAGAATAAAACAAACAACGAGAAGAATTGAACGCTGACGCCCTACATTCCAACATCAAGATAAACAAACAATCAACAAATTTGAACAAATGCCAAAGTTGTTTACTTTTGTAGTTTAAAATCTATTCACTGTCACTGAGCAAATTCCACTCCACATCACAATCATATCACACACCACACATACACATGGCTTGGCTTGACTAGTCGGCCCATAGCATAGTAGTAGTGCTGAAGGAATCGATTCTCACCTCTTTGATTCCGGTAATCGATTCCCTAGTCCTAGAATCGAATCTCAGGTAGGAATCTATTCCGTTGTGGAATCGAAAGGATTCGATTCTAAGGTAGAATCGAAAGGAACCGATTCTAAATTCTAATCCGATTCCACATTTTCTACACATGTCTTTTCCACCTAATTTTTTTTCAGAGTATTGCAACATAATATTGAGACATTATTTTCGATAATTTAATAATAGGTATATATATTAAGTTTATGCTTCGATAATGTGTCTTGAGGGGACAGCATACTTAAAGAGAAAAAGTATATACAGTAAAACCTGGATATAGTGACCACCGAAGGGACCGACCAAAACTGGTCACCTTAGGCAGGTGGTCAACATACCCAAAATGAGTAAAAAAAATTTGCTCATTCTTGATTTTTTATAATGTTACATATGTAAAGGGTGAAAAGGAACATTTATGGAATAGTCACACAATCTTTTTTTTTTTTAGTTAACCCCCCCCCCCCCCCCTGAACCTGAAACCCCTGGCCCCTGGACCTTTCTGAAATATGGAAAAATAAAATAGTCTCTCCTCGTAAAATTACGTTTTAATAGCCAAAGCAAATATGATTAGATCATATTTTCGGAAATATGATTAGCTATTTTTTACAATTTATGCAAAAAACAAGGTGAGACATTTATCTTTAAAAAGTTAAAAAAAACAAACAAAAAAACATGTATTGTACTGATTACTGTTTAATAGTAAAATCTAAACTTTTTTTAAGGTCATTTCAGTGCAAAATACACAATGCACATGAAAAAACAAAAATTAAAAAATTACTCCTTTTAACTGTTAACTTTCTAAATCATACTAAGAACTGAGCTAGAAATAAAATAAAAACAGAAGAGGAGATATTCCAAAGAAATGAGGATGAAGTGAAAAAAAAAAAAAAAAAAAAAAAAAAAATACAGAGAAATGATGTACTCTATATAGTTAACTCTTAGAACCAGCAAGAATTATTTCATTTGACTGATTTCCTTGATATAAATCCTTCTAATAATTCCAATAAAAAAAAAAAAAGTAAAGAGGGTTTTATTGATATTGCAATAACTAGTACTATATTAGTTCTAAGAAAGTAAATTAAAAACGGAAAGTTTCAAAATTCTAATAGGTATTCTCACTAATGTTTATTTTTTTTTTTACTTTGGTCACTTTAACCGAAATAAATTTACTTCAAGGGACCAGAAGAAGGTGGTCACTGGTCAATATAGGCAGATGGTCACAATAAGCAGAAGAAAATGTACAGGAAAGTATTGAATTTCTGAAGGGACTATGAAAAAGTGGTCACATTGACCAGGTGGTCAATATACACGGGTGGTCACTTTAGCAGGTTTTACTGTATATTTCTTTTAAAAAATTACAATACCCAAAATATCTTTGTAAAATGTTATACCTATGTCTTGATCACTTTGCAGAATATATGATAAACTGATAAACTAGTGATGCGGTGCATATAGAACTCGCATAGAACTGTGGTCTTAGGTCAGCCATAGTATGTTCTCAATATTGGTACCAGTACCAGAATAATGTTTCGGGGAAAACCTGACATATTCTTATTAAACCTGAAAATATGTAACTTTAAACTTTAAAATTATTTTATATGAGAAACCACATTAGTACGAACATAATTTTTTAACACCCTCATCTCGGACACATTTTTGCAAAACTTTTGTTTGTAACAATAGTTATATATTAATTTCCTACTCATCAAGCCCTTTAAAACATTGTACGGCACGAATCTTCCTCTTTAGTCGTCTGCAATATTGGCCCCCAATCTTAAATTTATACCTAGTTGTCAAAACAAACCGAGATGCTGTAAGCCGAATTTCGCACAAACTCGCCAATCCTCGTCAGCTAAAAGTGTTTTCCCTTCATCTGTACATAATTCTTATTTAATAAAGTTACTGTAGGCTCACCTCACTCCCTGTTTTTACAGAATTACTACATTATCATTAATAATAATGCATTGCAGAATAGCTACGCTCCCCTGTTATAAAGGCATTGTCCATAATCTTTATTTAATATTATTAATGCAGGTCACTTCGCTCGTCTGATTATACAGTATTTGTACATAATCAAGGTCAAATATAATGTTATTGAAGGCACGCTGCGCTAACCTGTTTATACAGTATTTGTACATAATCATTGTTTAATATAAAGTTATTGCAGGCTCGCTGCGCTCGCCTGTTTATCGATATTTGTACATAATCATTGTTTGGTATAAAGTTATTGCAGGCTCGCTGCGCTCGCCTGTTTATCGATATTTGTACATAATCATTGTCTAATATAGAGTCATTGCAGGCTCGCTACGCTCGCCTGTTTATCGATATTTGTACATAATCATTGTCTAATATAGAATCATTGCAGCCATTGCAATGATCTTTGATATTGGCCGCCATCTTAAAAATATTGTGTGTGAAATTTTAATAGTTAGATATTCCTTTACTACACTTCAAGACCTTTAAATTGATGTATAACATGTCATACTGACTAAAATCTTTTTGTTTAGTCGTCCGCCATCTTGAAAATATAAAATGTGAAATTTTATTAGTCAAATATTTTTTTCCATCTCTTAAAGACCTTTAAAACGATGTATATCACGTTATGCTGACTAAATTTTTATTTTAGTCGTCCGCTATATTGGCCGCCATCTTGAAAATGTTTAGTGGGGAACTTCAAAAAACTATATACAGTTCTCACACATGCTGAGATGCATCTTGCATCTATGTGCCAAATGTCGTTGGAATTCATCAATTATTACTTCAGTCTCCAGTTATCGTTAGACAAACAAACTTTTCAAATCCCAAGTCTCTGAAATGAAGAACTCACTACGCTCGTTCAATAATAAGATTTTAGATTTTTTATTGGGGGTGGCAATTTCTAGTTAAACTATATTTTAAGAGTGCTAGATTAGAATCTACGGTATGAACAGGAACCGATTTTGAAAGAAGAAGAAGTAGAAAAGGAGGAACCTATTCTGAGGTGGAATCAAAGGGAATCGAAACGAAACGATTCCGATCCAATGTCTTTTCCACCTAATTTTTTCAGGGTATTGCAACATATATATTGAGAAATTATAATCAATAATTGAATATTATTTATATATTAATGAAAAAAAAATCAACAATACCAAATTTGCTTCGAAAAATGTTAAATGCCTTGAGCACTTTGCAGAACATATAATAACCAGTGGGGTATCCTGGAAGGGGTTTTTTTTTTTTTTTTTTTTTAATACATATTTTTTACATTCACCTCAAATTCAATTTCACCCCAGAAATGCATAATGGCGCTGTTTTGAGAGGTCATATTTTCAAAATTACATTTTGTACATTTTCTTTTTGGAAGGGGGAGGGGGGGGGGGGGGGGGGGCAGCTGCTTTGTTGAATAAGTAGTTCCCTTTTCTTGTTACCACTATGAACCCCCCACCCCCCTCCAATCTAAACTGACTTAGAATGTGCCCCCCCCCCCCCCAGACCTAGCCGCTGGATACTCCAATGATAATAACTAATAAGTAATAAATTAGATATTAGATTTTTATAGGGAGTGGAAATTATAACGTTTGTACGTCAATTTCTAGTTAAACTATATTTTAAGAGTGCTAGATTAGAATCTACGGTATGATCAGGAACCGCATAGCCTTCCCTACGGCACGGCCTCGGCCGAGATGAACAACTATCGATAACTATTCTAGACTAGCTTAGGACTATCGCTGCTATCGATATACCTATTGGTTGTTTTTATAATGAATATTACTATTACAGGGTAGATTATAATCCTTTATATAAACAACAAATAAAAAGGGATAACATCCCTACTGTATATAAAAGTGTAAATATCCCTTTGTAAGCATTCCATGTAAATGAAATATATCGATACTACATTACCCTCGTTGTCGTTGTGGTAGTTTTTATTTATAAAAAAAATGATAACTTATAACTTGAGTTATTTTTAATTTAGAAGCCATAATTGCTAATGATAAAATAGTGCAAATAATTTATTTAATAAATCTTGTAGAAGTTGTATTTCTTTTATTTTAAGTATAAGGGAAGAAATGGAGTTGAGCCAACGGTGCTGAAACGATGCCGCTAAAAGAAAGTTTGTTTTATAAAGCCAACACTGAATTAAAGGAAGGTTTCAGAATTTTTACTATTTTCAAAAGGAAATTACTATTATTTATCTTTGTACCGAGCCGAGTACCGTGTGTCACGCTTTTTGTCTTTTCTTATTATAATTTTAATATTTTTTATACAAAAAAGTATTACCTATTTATTTATATTAGCCTAGATAAGTGATTATTATCGAGAGAATTTGAAACAGTCAAAGCAGCCATCTCGTGTTCAACTCTGTGAGGTAATAACACATTGTTTTGTTTCTCTGCATGTATCTTATATACACGGCATTCAGTAACTTATTTCAATTGGTAAAACTACAGAACACTGTACCCTTGTCTGATATCTATTCTCTTTCTACGTTTCCACGATATTTCAGTACGGATTGAATCCTGATTTGGTATTTAACAAGCAAGGTGTTTTCATGAGTTCTATTAAATCCGTATTCAATACACCAACAGTTTTACCCAAACTTTTACTTGATTACTTCGTTAAAGGTTATAAATAATATGTAACCATCATCTTTTATAACCAGATTTGTTGCGTTTGCTATTAAGTGTTTTAATAAACAAACTGAATATGTTGTTATGTTTATTTGACTTCAGTTACTACTCAAACATGATGGGGGTGCTCTCACCCAGGCCCGTCGAGATTCGTAGCGGGCCCCACGGCTAGACCTTTAAGGGCCCCCTTTTTTCTGGTTTTTATCTGTCATTGTAGGACTTTACACTAATTACTTGTGTATTGATCTCTTCAACTCTTATCCTTATATTAAGTTCTATTTTATATTTATTGTAAGTACATACCAATAAAGGCCTATATCAGTGACAACTGCAGGCCTAATACTGATAAACCATAGTAAAACAAACTAATTTTAAAGAAAACAACTATTTTAAAAAACCATTTATAACTTAAATTAGTATGGGTACATGAGTCATAATTATGACCTACAACATTTTTTGAAAATGTTTATAATTTCTAATTCCTCAACCAATACACAATCTGGACTTTAAAAAAATCCTATAACCATAAAATGTTGATCACTTTCACTTACTAGTCCAAGAGATAGCACGTAAAAAAGTGTCTGACTAACATCAAGCTAGAATTTTGTGTATAAGTAAATGTTTTGGTGCCTTTTAAGAATATGTGGTTGGCTAAGTTCGTCTGCGGGACATAGCTTGGCAAGAGACATTTGGAAAAAACAAACCGGTAGAGAGCGGCCATGTCCTGCCCTTGTTGTTGGACAATGCAATTTTCATGATCCTGAGTACTAACTTAGTTTGTAGACCAAAAATCAAGTTGATGGTAGTCCGTTACTTAATAGGAGACCTCTTTGATTTGGAGTAATATTTGACTAACAGCCAGCGGCTAAGCTTTTTCAACCCACGTACCCCTTTTTTGTATAATTAACTGTGCGTACCCCCTAACAACTACCCCTTATTTGTATAAATACTTTTTATATTAGATGAAGTGTTGTTTAACTACTGCTAATATTGCTATATCGTAGAAGCAGCTGTAAATTGGTACTATTAATTCCATACAAGATTTTTTAATTGACATTTTACTAAAAAGTTTTTATTTATTAGACAGAAAAGTAAACAAAATAACTTTTTTTAGTTCACCGCGTACCCCTTACACATTTCTGCAAACCCCTAAGGGGTATGCGTAGGTACCACAGGTTGAGAACCACTGAACTAAGCTATTAAGTGACAAACTATCATCAACTAGATGTTTGGTCTATCATCAAATTTTGGTCAATCACATTGTCCACCCAAAAGGGCAGGACATGGCTGCTCTCCTCCGGTTTGTTTTTTTCAAATGTCTCTTGCCAAGCTATGTCCCGCAGACAAATTTAGCCGACCACATATTCTTAAAAGGCACCAAAACTTTTACTTATACACAAAATTCTAGCTTGATGTTAGTCAGACACTTTTTTGCACGATATCTCCAGGACTATACGTTTTATACAATTTTCTTTAATACATTATTGTTAAATATTTGAATAGATTTTTTTTATATTTATACAAGTAGGAGTAGGTTAATAAAGAGCAGCATTTCAATTCGATAAATAAAAACCGAAAAACTGAATGAGCACAAACACAAACAGGGCAAAACGGATTACTTTTTTAACTTTCTCATACAAAGAGTAAATATTGTGATGGCATGAAAATTTGATATTGAGATTTTATTGGATTTTCACATTTTGAGGTTCCCTGAGTTCAAAAAAGGGCTTTTTAAAAAATGTCTATCTGTCTGTGCAGACGCCTGGAGCCTAAATTATTGGGCTGATTTTAAAAACATTTTGCATACATGTTCAGAAAAGTCATACCCCCAGGCGAAATCAAGAAATGCATTTTAGCTCGAAATTTAGGGGCGCTACCCCAAAAACTCTAAAAAAAATTCTCGAAAACAATTCCGAAGATTTTGATTAAAAAATTCTAAAATGTAGGCCATCTAAAATCAAATCAGGATACAAAGGATAAAGCCGTATTCCCTGGAAAAATCTAGTTCCTGTGAAAATGGCTTTAAACGCGGACAGAGAGAGGGCTCTCTGTGGATATTTCTTGAGACCCATCGGGATACAGCTTAATAATTTTTCGCTTCTCAGTCTCAGTACCGGGAAATTATTTCGCGAACTTAATTTCCACATCTGGTTTACAACTTTAATATTACCTAATATTATTTTGATTATCATAAATATTATTACGAATATTATTATTTAATTTTTCAATAATAAATATTCTCGTAATTGGGTGTTCAGGGTTTGAGACAACCGGGCCCTTTAGGGGAGGTCGGGCCCCGGCACCAGCCTTACCTGCCGCCCCCTCTCGACGGCCCTGCTCTCACCCACTAGGGATGGGAGGAACGGTTCCATGAGTGAAACGTTGTTACAACGTTTCATTTCAAATCAATTACTAGATCCAGGAACTAGTTATTTTTCGAACATTTCTGTTTATGTTCTATAAAAACAGTTTCTCTTTTACTTCAAGTTTTCTTGCATATAGGTTCGTTCATTTATAAGTTCTGTTTTTTTTTAATAATTCCACTCTTCCCTAACGTTAAAAATAGAAAAAAAAATAGCAAAACATTTATAACAATATTGACCTCTTTTTATTATTTCCATTGCTTTAATATTTTAATTACAACCAAGTAAAAAGTATAATAAAATGCTTTCGTTCCGGCTTGTCTGGATCTGGAATTAGTTTTGCTTTGCACTTGGAACTAAAGTGGTCGTTTTCGTTCCAAGCAAAACAAGTTTTATGTGTTCCCCCTGAGTTACTTAGTTTCGATGATGCTTTCTCGTACCCGTTTTCTCTTTAATCAGTTACATTTTAGTTTGCTGTATAATTACTTAGAATAAATATATTTTTTTAAAATGGTGTAACAAATTGTATCAAATTCAAGCCATAAAAAAATATTATTTAAATAATAAATAAAAATAGACAGTAAATTAAAAACAAAACCTTCAAAGTCCATGAAATCTTGGAACGACTGGAACCGCTTCAACACAAGAACAAGTTATTTTGATAGTTACATTCCGTTCCCCGGTTAAACCTGTCAGTTTTTGGATCTTAAGAGTCCTTGGCAACCTAGATTCAATATGGATTGAATACTATGTAGATCCAGATACAATAAACAAAATTCTGAAATCATATCTGGATTGAGTTTCATGGGAAAAAAGAAACATTTTTTTCTCTTAAAGCTTTATACTTGTTTGTGCATCCGTTCTGTTCACATGTATAGTACACTCACCTTATTTTGTTAATATATCATGTATGTATAAACTTATATTTGTGTTGTATGCTTATTATTTATAAAATATATCAGATTACACATAAAAATTAAAGGTTTTAAAACTACCAAATCAGAATTATATTATAAGAGTTAAATTTTGAAAAATTAGTTAACTATAGGCAGTCTCTTTAATTATAAATGATTAAATTAGTTAAAATAAATACATCAGTAACTGATTAAGATAATATTAATGATTAAATAGACTCAAATGGTGTTATTCTTAGTGCAATCAGGCTTCACAGTATACTTGTCTCATTCACTTCTGTTCTATTCTATCTATCATGGGTAACACTCTTTTACCTGACTCCTCCTCAGTAAGTTCTTATTTCTTCTTAATCTTCCTCGTTTTTTTTCTTTCTTGGACCTTCTCTCATCTGTTGACTTTATCAAGTGATTAGCCCATTTCATCATTATTATTATGAAGTTAGTGGTATTGATTGAGATTTTATGGTATTTACTCATAGTGAAGGTTGATAAGAAAAGAAAACACTTTTACTTGTTCAATAATTTTATTGTCAAACCATAAATATATTTTGACTTACATACCGGTTTCGACTTATTCAGTCATCATCAGTGTAATGGTGACCATTACACTGATACGATTACACCATGATGACTGAATAAGTCGAAACCGGTATGTAAGTCAAAATATATTTATGGTTTGACAATAAAATTATTGAACAAGTAAAAGTGTTTTCTTTTCTTATCAACCTTCACTATCATTATTATTGCTGTCTTGGCTATTTCTTTCAATATTTTTACATGCTTCGTCCAATCCATTGTACAGCTATTTTAAGTCTGTCAATGCTTGATGGTTTCAGGGTCCACACATTTACATCCATATAATATGACAGGTTTTGCCCGCTGTTCCAGAGTTTAACTTTTTCTTTAATATTACTTCGGATTTGAAAAGTTTTCTATGTCTATTATAATTTACTCTCCATCCTAAGCCCACTCTTCCGTTTATCTCTTTACTTAAGGTGTGAATTCTCTGGTGCGTGACTTCCCGGAAGTTGAGGCTCGACGTGACTTTTATTCACATGCCCGGAATCAAACCTGACGCTGCCCAGTCAAAACATAGGTAAAATGACAGGAGCCGTCTCCTCTGCTGCGTCGCGACCGCCTGACGGTCGTGCGGTGCAGAAGTCACGTCCTCCGATCAGTTGTGGTTTGATTTCCAGCGGTCGGGACGTCCGACCTTACTTTTATACTTTCTTATATACTACATTCATATGAAAAAGTATTGTGATTTGGCGAAATGAACATAGAGGGACAGGCCAAAAACACTAGCACAAATTAATTATTATTTTTGAATTAATTACTTTTCATTTATACGCATTTCCTAATTCATTTCGATTTATATTACTACATTCACAAAATGCAGTTATGAAGCTTTTTTTTTTTTTTTAATTTTTTTTTTCTTTTTTTTTTCTTTTTTTTTTTAATTTCTGTAGAAATAAATGATAATCTAAAATTTAGGACGATCGAGGTTTATATTACAACAAAAATGTATCTTATCTAATTTGGTTTTAGCGTTATATAGTTATATGGCGATTATATTGACTATATTATGCATTTATCTTCCTAAAACAATTAAAAAACGCATTAATATCCAGAATCAATGCCGAAGCTTAATAAAAATGACGGTGGACGTTGGAACCGCAGCCGCAGTAGAAGTGACACCCCTACCTCTCGATAGCCCTTTGATAGCGTTCAGACCGTCGCCGAATAAAAGTCACGTCGAGCGTCAATTTCCGGGAAGACACGCACCAGAGAATTCGCACCTTTACAGAGTCTTCTTATCCAATTACCTTTCCTATATAGATAAATTCTTCTACTTTTTCAAATGTTTTGTTGATAAGAATATATTGGTATTTTTTATTTTGTTAATAGTTTCGTTTTATTGTTACTGATTATTAAACCTATTTTGAATACTGCTTCTTGAACTAACTATCAGCACTATGTTATCTTAAATTTAAATCATGAAGTTCCCAGTCAGTGTATAATATATTAGACACACTTGAGGTACCCTGAATAGGCAAGTCATATACAGGGTGGTCCAAAAGTCTCCCCTCCCCCTCCTATTATTTTTCACTGTAAAATCCAAATATGCTATCAAAAATATATGCTCCAATTTGAAGTTGGGTAGCCTGGGGGCAAAGTGGGTGGTTGGCCCTAGTGGGTGAATGCATGAAAACAAATTTCCCTTTGCATGGTAGAGATCCCCTAAGTTTCATTAATATATCGCAAACTGTTCAAAAGTTTAGAGGGGGGGGGGGGGGTAGACTTTTGGACCACCCTGTATATTGATATGTATAGCTACTATATATGCATAGTTCTAGATGTGACACGTATAAAAATACAACATGTTTTCAAACAAAAACACTATCGATATGCGATATGTCTTTATATCGATGCAATAATGCTTTTTAAATCCATTATTACAAAATTAGACCATAAAACAGTTTATACAAACTAAACCAAGGGTTTTTCTGGGTGACCATTAACGATAAAATTAAATTTTTGACTTCCCCTATAAAGGGTTAATACCTCTTTTAGTTATGCTCCAAAAAGCTTGGCTGAGAGAACATCACTTTGTCTCAATCCTTTATCCAGTTTTGTTGATTTTTGAATTTCACTATTCTTAATTATCGATTCTGATTTTCTATTTATTTGATCGATTCTATTTATTTGCATCAGTCAATTCCATTTGACTGATGCAATCAAAGATCTTTTTTAAATCTATAAGAAGTAGTTATATTTAAATTGTTATTGTTTGGACTTTGTTGATATTACTCTAGCGGGAACAAGCATCATGGAGATATTTACTTCGGTAATATCTCCAGGCTCTCCGTCACCACTAGAGTTTTTTCTTCCTCCTTGATTATTTACTTTTTGGTCTGTCAAGTTTTGTTTTCTATCAGTTCATGTTTTCCTGTTTTATATAAAACAGGAAAACATGAACTGACAGCAGGGCCTTTTCTACTAATAGGCAAGACTAGGCGGTCGCCTAGGGCGGCAAAATTTTAGGGGCGGCAAAAGGAAGAGGGAAAAATGAATATTTAATCAAAAAATGAAGAAATCGAGCAAATTAGAAGAGACAAGAAATAAATATAGGAAACATTTTATTGTTTTCAAAAGCGCAACCGAACAATTACTTTTATATGTGTTTACTTTGACTAAATAAACTCAAGTGGAGACAAATTAAGAACTCTTTTGGATGTAAATGGACCAAAACAAGTGAGATGAAAATTTTGTTTTGATGAGAAACTCAAATTAATAGAAACCTATCTGCGCAGTTCCATGAGCCAATAAAGACTTGTGAGACTAGCCACTATTTTATTAGAAATAGTACATTACGTGTCGAGTGCGGAAAGTAGTATTTTGCATGCGAGTGTGGAGTTTGCACCCGAGCGATAGCGAGGGTGGTAAAACCACACGAGCAATGCAAAATGCCGTTTTCGCACGAGTTGCGTACCGTACTTTATCTACGATTGTTAGATTTAAATAATAAATACAGAAAAAATAAACTTCCTGTATACAAGTTCGTATTTCTCTTTTGATAAAGATAACATTAATTCATTAGTTGTATTTTGTGCCGAATTATTTCGGGAGGCGTATTATTCTCCTCATATTCGTCATAATCATTTAAATCACTCATTGATTTTCACAAAAAACTCTATATAAAAATTACTTTTATTAAACAAACAGCAAATTAGTCTTGTTAAATGTAAACAAACTCGGTAATCGTGCGTAAAGCTGAAGAATTCCTCTTCTTTACCGCACTAGCGTGGTAAAGAAGAGTATTCTTCAGAACTATGAGACGCGCATGCGCAATGAATACAAGTACGTAAATAATCACTTCTACGCATCTAGACAGAGATATAATGTTAATATTTTGTATCAATCGTAGATAAAAGACATTACTTACCAGCTGGACATTAGAGATCTTATTAAAGACTTTTCCTAAAATATAGGTAAGGAAGGTACTTAACAGCCAAAGAAAGTTAAAAGAAATAATCTAAAATACCACTTAAGTTATAAGAAATATTTGAAATTAAATAATATGTAACAGTCCTTATTTAATTATTAAATTTTTGATGGGATTTAAGTTAAATACAAGTTCTTTTGTATCTTTTGTATTCTAGCCTGGATGACAAAGGGAATAAGGCTTTGATAGTAAAAGGGATGGGGGGGGGGGGGTTAATTTTTGGCCTAGGGCGGCAAAACACCTAGAAACGGCCCTGACTGACAGAAAACCATTTTTTTTTTTTTAGAAAATAAATTGAATTTTAACTCAGTTTTTTTGGACTATAATAAATAAGAATGGATTCTATTCACAAGAGTAAAATGCATTTCAATTCAGAACAACAGCTATTTATATACAAACGAGTTTTCGCGTCTCTCTGGAAACCAAAATTGATTACCAGACATGGACAACCTTTAAAACATATAAATAAATTATGAATGAGGTCTACACACTCATGCTTTTGTGGGAAATATTAGAACAAGGGATTTGTAAATGTGAGGAACACATGGAATAGCATAGGCATGTATGAATGAAAGGTTCTTTGGAAAAAAGAACACCATTCTTTTTTAAAATATTGTAATTATATCTACTTATTTAACAAGTGGAAATATTATTTGTGTAAATTTATTTATTTTTTTAAAAATTTATTTTCTACATTTATTTATTTTATATTAATTAATTTATTTTCATTTGTTTCAGATTAAACATGAATTGGAAGGATGACTAAAGAAACAGTGTTCTTCATAAATGATGTTGGAAGCAGAGAACGTCTTAAAGAAACATGAATTGATTCAATATATAGCTTTTTTGAAATTGATTTCTGTTCGGTGTTGAGAGACTGAAGCACTCTGCTGTACTTTTAAACTCACAGAAAGCATGTTCTGCGCATGTTCAGATGCCAATAAATCAGTCTTCATTGTCAGGCAAACACTGAGTCTCTCCTTAACATTATGGAAAGACTAGGCATCTTAGCATTATCCAAAATTATGTTTCATGAAAACCAGAAGTTTTGAGCCCCCCAAAAAAGCCGAAGATAGAGCAAACATTTAAAGCTGAGCTTATTCGAGAGGCAGCCTTAATAATAGTTGACGAAGTCTCGATGGCAAACAGGGTTCTTCTTGAAATACTGGACAGGTCTTGGAGATATCTAATGAGAAAAACTAATTGTTTTTGTGGAAAACGCATAATTTTTTCCAAGGGTGTTCAACAATGTGCTCTAGTTGTTACAGAAGTAAGAGCACTTTCTGTTGTAAAAAAAACGTTTAACTTCAATCCCTATTACTCTGAGGGGGAGGGAATAAAAATTCCCATTGTACGAAACCTCAAAGAATGCAAGGGAAAGAATGAACCCATTTTCAACAGTTGGCAACAACAAAATAGAGTGCATCACCTTTAGTGATGGAAGAGAACAACAGGTGTTAAAAACCTTTGTTTAAAGTTCCATTCACATATTATTTTATGGAACCCTAAAGCATTTTGTAAAACCCAGACAATGCTTCCAAATGGGCCATGCTATGTAATGTCAGTGCCTATTTGTATAAAATAAACTCGATCATTCTTTAATCATTGCAAAGTGGCTTATTAGCATTAATCAAGCTGTTATTAGCATTGACCAAGTTCTTAGCGAAGACCAAGTTGAGGATTCAACTTTAAAAGCTGAAGAACAGAATAAATAAAAGAAGAACCACGCTTTTACAACCACCTTCTACTAAAGGTCGACCAAGAAGTCATGGAAATCTGAGGAGTGCGCTAGTGTCGTTGTTTTGGTGTCATGTATAGTCAGTTTTTGATAAAACAGACTACTGTCAAAAACACAGTGTTCTTTTGTTATTAATAATTTTATTTTTGATAACTTCTATATTTTTTTAAATATTTTTTGCAACAGGCAACACTGTACCTGATAAGAAATCACTAATAATATACGATAATATCTTTATATTATTATTTATTGATTATTCATAATAATATTCTTTAAATTTAAATAGATTTTCTTCTTTCTTAATCTATTTTTTTCTTCCTCTTTATTTCTGAGTTTTATTTGTTACTTTTTTTTATTTCTGGATTTTAGTTGTTACTTTTTTGTGAATTATTTTTGTACTATTACCTCTCTCGAATTGTTTTTGGTATTAATAAAAACATGGATAATAACACAAATTCAAAATTAGGAAGAAAGACTCTTCACAGTCAAGGACGTGAAATCGTTTACAATGTGTATTAGTATTTTAAACACAACATTGGCGGGAGTGGCAGTTCAACAACAGAAGTACCTATCCATACAGATATTAATTGTCATGGAGAGCAACCATTTTTATAATAACAAATACATATTACATATTAGGTTTGTTCCAACCCCGTTATTTGTAGCGTCCTTTGCATTTGCATCATCCCGTGGATTTGTGGATCGTACAAAAATCGTTTAGGGTAGTTGTGATTATAATTCGTACTGTATAAAAACAAACAATACAGGAAACCTGACTGATTGAAAACCTTCCGGTTGTTATTCGTGCGATTTGACATAACTGCGCATGTCATACAAACTAGAAATGGGTATTGTCTTAGCATCCGACTATACTGACTTCGGCAATACTCGGAAGTTCCGAATTTAAACGAAGCTAAGCTTTCAGTTTCTCCCGTGTTCATGACTTCTTGGTCGACCTTTAGTAACTCCACAAGTCCCAAAAATTAAGGATAATACCTTAACCCTTTCAAAATTATTATTATTTATTTTTTTTTTTTTTCAACATTTGGGCTATTAGTATTTTTTTAAATGATTTTTCATGTTTTTAAAATTCGTCTGTGGCCACCAGGGGCCTGTAATTTAACTGTCCTCCCTAGAGGACAAATTTACTCAAAGGATCATGACAAAAGCAAAACAATGTTTTAAAAACTTATGTTTATTGCACGAAAAATGGCATATTTAAATAAAAAAAAAAAGAGTTAAAAAGATATAAAATAAAAAAAGAGTTAAAAAGATATAAAATAAAAAAAAGAGTTAAAAATATATAAAATTATTTGCTGTGAAAACTTGTGAAACAATTTTTATTTCTCGCAATGCACAAATTGACTTTACATTTACAGCATGTCATATATGTTTTTGATGTGCAGCCAATATTTTTACATCTGCCTGCCTCTTTTACATCCCCAAATATTGGTAAATGGTCATTGTGGTTGTATCGGACTTCCTCAAGCGGTGTAAGTTTAAGATCTTTTCTTGGCATCTTCGGTTGAGGTTCTCCAGGGGAGCTGCTGGAGGGCCGACCCCTTTTTCTTGACGGTGTAAACCCAGTTAAAATAAGAGATTCAGCAACTCGAAATCTAAAAGTAAGTAAATCCAGGGTTTGTTTGGCTGGTAGATTAATTGCCTTCGCATCTTTTTTGTACTCCAGCCAAGAATTTGTCAAAGCCATGTCTATTCCATGAGTTATCATTCGTAATGTCCATTTGCGAGATCTTATAAAAATTCTGTATATGGAGATTAAAAAATCAAATTTGTCCACACCACCCATTCCTCTGTTGTAGTTTTCTACCACTTCAGGAATTGGTACATCAACAAACTATTTTTTTTGTCCCATCTGGTGCAGGTTTTGCGTGCCTCTCCAATGTCCTTGAAATTAGAGCCCATATACACACTGGAGTTGTCAACCCATTTAGTAAGGACAATTCCTGATTTTTTAGAGATAACGTTTTCCATATGACCTCTATTGGATATTAATTTTTTTATTTCTTTGTCCGTAGAAAATGGAGGCTTCATGAATCTGTCTGTTCTTATTGTGCCAGAAGCATATATATTTTTCTTTTTTTTGTAGCCACTCAAAAAGCCAGAATGAACTAAAATAGTTGTCAAAGTATAAATTTGCGTTCTGTGGTATGTGTTCACTTAGTTGCATAACCACTTGTGGGCCTAAACCGAACTTTGAATATCTTACATCAAATTCTGTTGTGGATCCTTGGTAAATAATGAAATCATACATCATTCCGGATGCACCACACAAAGCCAACAATTTAATACCCCATTTTGTGGGTTTGTTTTTGATTTACTGTTTTACATGTAGATTAAATGGCACCATTTGCTCATCAACACTTAAAAAGCTTCGGGATCCAACTGGTGACAACGGGCCCTTATTGAATCAAAAAGAGGCTGCACTTTCCAAAATCTGTCAACTACATGTGAAGGCCTTTCTGCCAAAAAATTAACAGTAGATCTTAGTTTATAAAATCTATTTAGTTTAGAGTCATGCTATCTGAAATTAAGGGAATTTGAAATCTTGACTCCCAGTAAAGTTTAAGTCTGGGGAAGCCTAAATCCCCCATGGCAATATGAATCCCAAAAAATATCTTTAGTTCCCTTACATTTGTTAGAGGGAAATTATTCACATTGTGCATTACTGCATAAAAGTTAGTTTCCTGTTCTAACTGCGTAAATAATTTTTCAGGAATGTAGTGCTCAAAATAATTTGTAGGGTAAGGAAGATCTCCAATAGTAGGTCCAATTCACAAGGCTTAAATAAATCAAACTGGCCAGTTTCATATTTACCCTTTCTCCAGTTTGCTTTACTCTTGTCAGTCAATCTTTGTCTCAAAAAATATTCATGACTTACCTCAGACGCTGTCTGGCAAGTCAAATAGACAGGTTGAATAGGTTTCTTCAGCTGATTCTTTGACAGTTTCAAAATATTTTTTAACTTCAAATATTTCTTCCTCATCCAATTGCAAAAACGTACTCAGGTTTATATCATGTAGTAAGTTTTGATTCTTATCAAATAAACCTGAAATTGAAATATACATTTGAAATAGTAAAAACCTTTGGAAAAAAATGTTGATGTAAAAAAAAAGCGTGAAAGTTCAGTGATTCCCACCAGCCATTTTGTCATAAATTACATTTTCTGACCATGAGGGAATCATGAAATTTAGCCCATTTAACACTAATATATTTGTGTGATAAAAATTGTAGAAAATATTGAAGAAAATCGGTATTGTTTTGAAAAAAAATCATAATAATAAAAATAAACTTACATTCATCAACTAACCGATCTACAGGTAAACATTCAAAATCATCTTCTATATCTGATAAGTCTCCTTCATTAAAAATTTTATAAATCTCTTGAAGAGAATTTTTTTTTTTTTCTCTTGTTGCATTTTCCTACAACTCAATTAGTCCTCTCTACAGGACAGAAGTTCAATAGCTTGTATCTTCTAAACTAATAACAATTTTGGAAAAAATTTTTTAAAGTTTTTTATTAGTTTGAACACTTATTAACAAAAAAAACACCAAACTAAAACCTTCATGTATAGCAACTACAATAAAAAGAAAACTGGGCAAAGCAACAGGCCATGTGACAGCAGATATGAGGCAGGTTGATGTTGTATAAAACCTACCAGGGTGAATAGATAGTGTTACAATCTTGTGGTAGCATTCATAACTAATCATATTATAAGGGCCTAGTGCTATATCCCCACTTCCATTTGTCTATAGCTATTTAGAGCTTTCGAAAATTACTGTCCTCTGTAGTGACCGAGGTGAGCGAAAGGGTTAAAAATAACTCTGAGATGAAATGGGACGTTATAAATGTTTTTGGCCGGTATTTCCTTGATAATCTTTAGAACTTGTTCTTTCCACAAATTTAGTCTACACTAGCACTTTAACTTTAACCACACACTGTTTTAAAAGAGATGCCGTTTCTCGCTTTTAATCCATCCAGCCAACCGGTGCTAGCTTTAAATTGAGTTTTCTTCAAGCTTACAGAAAAATCTTCTGCTTTAGCACGAACAAGGGAGCCACTTAATGGTGCGCTTGCTTAAACCACGCACTCGTCGACGTCTGGATAGTCTGGTTCTCTCGGTCTTTTTCTTTCATTGACTTTGCCAATTGACACGGCACTTACAATTGTTTCCTTGTTTTTAAAAAATGTCAATAAAGTGTTGAATCACAGCAAACAACGCCGGTAACCAACTATGGCCCTTAACATAAAATTAAACTCATTAGCCAATTGCTAATTACAAATTTTAATTTATATTAATTACTTTTCTTAAAAAATAATTATATCAGATAGAGACTTACGTTGTAACGGCTACTGGAAATCTTCCATAGACGAGAAAATACATTTTTAATTAATTAGACTTTTTTTAAAAAATTGTTAATAAGTGTGGGAGCACACAAAAACATACATATAAAAAAAAAATTGTTTATAATTAAATAAGTTTAATTAAAGAACAAGCGTGTACATCGTATTGTAACAAAAAAACTCATTTTTTCATTCTTTGGATATAAACTGAGTTCCATTATCTGTTAAAATTTTACTGAATTTTACTATAAGTGCTAACATAATTCCTTATACACTTAATGGCTTCACTACCATTTTCTTTTCTAATCGGATAGAGTTTAACAAATTTAGAGAAATTATCAATTATTACAAATAAATATTTCAAATTATTTTTTCCTTTTATCACTGGACCATAAAAATCTGCAGAAACACACTCACTAGGCAATAAAATTACTTGGAATTATAGATTTAAGTGGAGCATAATTAATTCTATTGGCATTTTTGCTAATTTGACAAATGTGACAGGTACTAATTTCTTTTGCTACATATCTTTTTAAATTTTTACAATAAAAATCATTATGGATAATTTGAAAGCTCTTTTGAATTCCACAATGTCCATGTTCTTCGAGTACCGCCAGATTAACTTATCAGTGATATTTACAGGAATAACAATTTTCTTTATATTACCACAATTAATATGCAAAATATTACTTATTAACTCAAATTTCTGATAACTTTGAATTCTATTAATTACATTTTTACAATACGGATCAGCACTTTGACATTCATCAATATTGGCAAGAAAATCAAATGGATTATTAACTAACACGTGGTTAATAACATAATTAGTAGTGTAATTTTGACAAGAGCTCACAAGTGCTCGACTAAGTGCATCAGCTGCTTTCTGTTCCTTACCAGGAATGTACACAAATTTGAAATCCAAATACTGAAGGTACTGGATCCATCTACTGATCCTATTTGAAGGATTCTTACAAGAGTTAACATAAATAAGACCTTTGTGGTCAGTGACAATATAAAATTTAGTAAACGCAATCCATGTATAAAACTTTTTTACACCCCATACACAACTTAGTAACTCTAACTCTGTAACAGAATATTTCATCTCAGCTGTTCTTATCAATCGTGAAGCGAATGCTATAGGCTTTAAATTCCCTTGTTCATCCAATTGACTAAGGCAAGCACCTAAGGCTTTTCCACTCGAGTCTGCGTGAAGATAAAATTCTTTATTAAAGTCTGGATGACTTAGTTCTATTTCTTGTATAAATATTTTTTTTATATTATTAAATGCAATTTGACAATCATTGCTCCATTTCCATATTACACTTTTTCTAAGTAAGTCAGACAATGGTCCAATACAATGAGCTATTTTGTTACTGAAACGTCCATAAAAATTTACTAAACCTAGGAAACCTTTAAGATCAGAATTATTCTTTGGTATAGGATAGCTTTGAATTGCTTCAAGTTTACTGGGATCTGTCCTAATTGATTTATTACTAATTATATATCCCAAATAAGTTACTTCCCTTTGAAAAAAATGAGATTTCTTTAAATTTATTGTGACATTGTGTAGTCGAAAACATGTAAATAACTTTCTCAATACATTAAAATGTTCCTCAAAATTTTTTCCTACACACAAAAGATCATCTACATATTGAATGACATTATTTTCAAGATCATTGGTTGTTACATGACTAAGTCCTTTTATAAGAGCAGCTAAGCTTGATTTTAAACCAAATGGTACTCGGCAAAACTGATAGCATTTACCATTAAATAAGAATGCGGTGTACTGCCGATGTTCAGGATTCAATTCGATCTGCCGAAAACTATTTCGCATATCTACTGTACTTAAAAACCTTGTCCTTTCACACTTCACACCTTTGAAAAATTTGATCAATAGTAAGCGGCATATCATATTGAGATTCACTCTGTGCATTTAAAAACCTACCATCGAGCACTGGTCTAACTGATCCATCTTTTTTTGTAACTATAACCATTGGATTAATATAACTGCTTGTCGACTCTTCAATAATTCCTTGACTTAACATTTTATTAATTCCTATTTCCACATCTTTTAACTTAGCTTTTAAGGTACGGGATAATTTCTATAAAAAAAGTAGCATTTTCTTTTACCTTTAAACTATGGGTATATCCTTTCACAAGGCCAATCCTATCCTCAACTAAATCACTAAATTCCTTTAACAAATTATAAAACAAATCTTTCTTTCTATCTTCTAACTCACTTGCTCTATTCACAGCGTCGACTATTTATTCTTCTAAGCTAGCAACTTTCTAAGGCACAACCAACAAGTTTACAGTGAATTTAACATCTTTTATTTTAATTTCCAAAAATATCTGGTTTTGCACATTACACAACCTTTTATTATTTGCTCCAGACACTTTCACATTTTTTTATTGGCTCATGACATAGATTTTTATTTCTTTTAATAAGCTCCTTATATAAATTATGCTCAATAAAACTTATTTCTGCCCCACTATCTAATAAAATATTAACTTGTTTTCCTTCTACCAATCCTGTTATACGCGGTAACTCACGTTGTACACATTCCTTATTACTCTCACTTTCCTTGTCACATTCAAAACTACGAACAACACTATTCACGTTAATATATTTATTTTCAACTTTCTCGTCAAACAGAACGTCAAAACCATAATATTCTAGATTGTTTTCATATAAATACTCGTCTTTTTTTTGTGAATTAATACTGCGTTTAAAACCATCTTCGCTCTTTGCAACCTTCCCTTCAGTAGCTTCCAGTGTTGCCCTGACTTATTTTCTACCTTCTTCATAATTAATAAAATTTGTTTCTGTTTTATCTTTTTTCCAAACCTGTCTAGTTTTATCGTTATCAGTAAACCAATTCCTTGTTTCATAATATTTTTTCTCATTAGTTTTAAATTTTTCTTTATTAATCGCATTATTTGCAATTTGGTCCATAATTACACTATGTAAATTTCTATCAATATTCCTAAATCTAAATTTGTTATTATAATTTGAGTTCTCGTTAATTAGTTTAAATTACTTGTATAACCATTTTCACCTTCGCTTACTACCATTTTATTTACTTTTACTGTTTTATTTTCTATAGGTTTTTTGGCTGGTGGTTTCTCTGGAATTTAACTATTACCAGAACGTCTTCTTTCAAAACCGTTAGACTGTTGCGGACCATAACCCGTATTTTTATTATAATTACCTTCTCTCCAACCCGAATATCTGTTAGGCGGTGCATTGTTATATGAATTAGGTCTAAATCTAGTATTCGTATGATTACCGGTATACGTGTCACTTTGCTGAGGTCTCATAACCTTTTCGTGCTGTTTACTACTATTTGAGATGCATAACTCTTCCGGTGTAAACTCAGCTAACAGTTCCCCGAATTCTCCCAAATTACTAACTCTCGCGCTCCTAAAAACATACCCAAAGTAGACTCCGAAATATTTGGATATCTGCCTAAGTATATCTATTTCTTCCAAGCTATGTTTCCCTTTTTAAACACTTCTTTCGCTTCTTTATATGCTTTATCTAAATACGTGAACGGATTAGTCCTCCCATCGTAAGTATTGTTAATCAAATTGAATCTAATTCTATTTTTTATACTCTCATTCCAATACCGTTTCTCAAATTTAACTTTAAACTGATACCAATCCAGATCATCGTCTAACGTCTCATACTAATATTCCGCTGAATGTGAAAAACTATCTTCTACTATCTGCCTAAAGTTCTCTTGTAAGTTATTTCTTTCTATGTACCTTTCTAATTTTCTAAATAATTTAATATGATCCATAGGATCTTCGTATTCTCTATTGAATCTATTTAAAAAACGTTCATTACTATAAGTTTTATGTAGACTTCTACTTCCACTCTCAGATTCACTAACACGTCTGATAGTAATATCCTGATTCACATTTATTTGCATACGTTTTTGTCTCTCCGCAAACTCACATTTGTCTGTCTAACCTTTCAGCCAACCTGCTAACCTGTCTGGCTATTTGCAACAAAGCTTCATGAACATCACCATGTTCCTATTCATCATGCTCTTGATCATCGTTTTGTGTCTCTACCTCACTATAATTTAAATTCTGAACATCATCTCTATTCTACTCATCCATTTTATCTTTATTCTTAAACATGTAACGCGTCAGTACCAGTTGTTACATAAATTAAAATTAAAACATATATGATCATATACTTTTTTTTTTTTTTTTTTTTTTTTTTTTTTTTTTTTTTTTTTTTTTTTTTTTTTTGTAAACGCACCTAATTAAGGATTCATTTATGTGCAATATAAAAAAAAACTTTGAATTTACTCTAGGTATCTCTATCAAGTCCGTTGGCCGGTGCGCCAGAAATGCGGTGTACGACACTAGTCCCTGTCCCGGCGCCAAAAATGTGGTGTCGGGTAACTGACCCTTAATATTAAATTTTAATTTTATATTAAAAACGAAAATCGGATAGCTCAAAATTAATAAAATCATAAATTAAATTAATAAAAGAGACAGGGAATTTAAATTAACTAACCAGCTGGTGGTTACTAATAAAATACTTCACAAAATTTATGTGGAATAAAATTTTTTTCATTTATATATTTTATTTCTCATAAAACAATTCATTACAACATTTATTCGTCGAGCATTAGGCATATTTCTTTCTTTTTTATAACAATTTGTATATAATAAATTAACATGAATATTACACACATAAATGTACCCTTCCTTACTAATTTTATCTTTTTTTGCTCTTACAGGTTTTGTATATATTAGGTACATGAAATAAAGTTATATATGTTAATTTAATATGATATCGATTTGAATTTCTTTTTACCTAGGACGTTCCTAATTTGTTGAGCAAATTCTCATTTAATGGTGAGGTGCAGAGTTTGACTTTTTCTAAAATATTCTCAGTAAAATCTGATTTAAAGCTATTCTTGCTTTAATTAACGCTCACAATGCTTTTACAATTCAATTGATCATTTGATATACAATTTAAGTAATTAATGATGATTGATGATGTAAAATCACCACGTGGCCGACTTGAAGAAAAATGGTGATTCTAGAAAATGGCGAATGACGCCGTAAGTCGCTAATGGCCCTTTAAAATGTAAAATAAAAAGAAATTAGCTCAAAGCCAAATTTACTACCTCTCAATTTAAGCTACATAATTCAACTACATAATGAATTTTAAATTATACATAAAAAATAAAAACTTACGATTAAAATCGGCTAATGCATATTCTCCTCGTGAGAAAAGGTGAAGTTAAATTTAAATAGAATCAGTCCAGCATTACAATAATTAATTTTATTATGTTCTGATAAAAATCTACCATTGAAGAAATAAATTGAATTACGATTCAAAATACATTATAATTTAATTAGACTAGAACCTTGGATCACCAATCCAACTCGTCATCGATACAACATAGGTATAAACAGGGCACTGCAATAAAAAAAACATACACATCTAAAACGTCCCGATACGACTTGATACATTTTACATTGTAAGAAAACCTTACTTCTATATAACCAGAAATCAACATCTTAAAGTTTTTAAAAGAAAATACGCATTTTTACGTATTACCTAAAATATGTGGTGTACGAGACACTACAGTCTTTATTTTCGCTAATATAGTTTTCAAATTCAATTGGTTCAGACGCGTTTTTTAGTATAAGTAAACTTCTCATCCTCAAAGACCATGCCCTATAGTTCTTTTCCTTTAGACGTTCGATGGTTTCGGAGTTCATTTTGATTACCAAACATGTAAAAAAATGTTAAATACTTATCAAAGAATGAACGCCTGATGTCGGAAGTCCTCGTAATAAAGTCCAACTTTCAATTCAATAATATTCACGCACGACACACTGCACAAAACTTTAATTTGAGATCTTCTGGGCCCATAACCTGTTAAGTGTGGAAGCACAAAAACATACGTATAAAACAATTAGTTTATAATTAAATTAGTTTAATTAAAGAACAAGAACAAGCGTGTACATCTTATCGTAACAAAAAAACGTGCATATTATATTTAATCGTGCAAAAAATTAGTGATGCCAGATTTAGTTTTGTCTTAACTTCCAAAATTCATTACTAAAGTGATTTAGGTATGTAATTACTTAGTAATAGTTATGTAATTACTTAGTTATGTAATTATGTACCACCAACATGAATTTTACATCTCTCGATGGGTGAAACATCTTACGTGAACGGGAGTCCTAGAATCACGCCTCTCTTGGTATGCAAATTGAATATATAGGCTCTTATCTCGTATCTCCTACCATGATATTAACAAAATGTTTTAATGATGGGGCCTAACAGTGGCAGGTGGCGGGTTCTATCAAAATGGCGCCAAAAAACAGAAATACGAATGTAGCGGTTAAAATCAAGCATGGAAACTTTAATATCACGGCAATATATAGAAATTAAACCGCCGCTTCGCACCGCTACCTGGTGCTCCGCTGATTTTCTGAAGAAAAACAACCCTCCTGCATATAGATCAGGTAGAGGTCCAACTCAAAAATATAAAAATCCGCCTCTCGCCTCTCTTGGTATGCAAATTGAATATATAGGCTCTTATCTCGTATCTGCTACCATGATATTAACAAAATGTTTTAATCTCTAATTATCCTAACCCTCTGATACAAAATTAAGGATTCAAATAGGAAAAGTTATGCATTAATTTAAATTAAATAAATTGGACATTTAACAAAATATCGATCACATCAATTTTTTTATATAAGTGCCTGAAGAAGCAACTAGAAAATCGTTGAAACTTCAACTTGAACCTTTGGACTACAACCTAATATAACCTTTCAAATAAAGTACGTGAGTTAATTAATTAACATAAATTTTTTTTTAAAAATGTATAATTTTTTTATATATATATATAAGTTAACTTTATACTATACGAGATTTAAGTATTTAAAAATAATTTATTTTAAGTTTACAATTATAACAATAACTTACACATATTGATTTTACAACAGAGTTGGAGTCGACTGAGCGCGCGCGGTGTAACACCTTACCTAAATATGGTAAAAGTGCTGATGTTATGTCTGGTTGAGTCAGGAGTATGTCCATTGTTAACTTATATATATTGTAGCGGCGGGGTACTCACAGGGTTTTAACTAGTATGTGATATATGTATAGTGAAGTCAAGACACAACACATTTATGTGGTATTACTTCATTAAATGAAATTTAATGTTAAAAAATTGCATAATATTTTCTTTCTCTACTTTTACATAAGGTATAACTCTTATTATTTATATACTCTGTATTATGTACTACTAACCTTTTACAGCCTTAAACACATCACTCCCAATTATAACTTGATAATTAAACTTTGGTACGACTAATAAATGATAGCAGATTTACCATAAAAACGACACTATCAATTACTATCTCTAGAAATATCTGATTTTGAATGTTACATAGCTCCTTGTTATTTGCACCTGAAATTTTTACACCCTTAACTGCTATATGACATAAACTCTTATTCTTTTTAATCAATTCACGATACAAATCAAAATTAATACAACTCACCTGAGCTCCGGTATCAAGCAAAATATTTAAACTATATCCATGAGATTTACCATTTATGGTAAATTCGGATTGTACGTGCCCCGTCAGAATTAGAAAGTCCCCACCACCTGCCCCTGCTAAACCCCCACCGTCACTGCAGGAGAGTATCGATACTCTCGGGAGGGTGGGGCCTAACAGTGGCAAGTGGCGGGTTCTATCAAATTGGCGCCAAAAAACAGAAATACGAATGTAGCGGTTAAAATCAAGCTTGGAAACTTTAATATCATGGCAATATATAGAAATTAAACCGCTGCTACGCGGTGCTCCGCTCATTTTCTGAAGAAAAACAACCCTCCTGCATATAGATCAGGTAGAGGTCCAACTCAAAAATATAAAAATCATGGAAATATAAAATCACGAAAAATATAGAACTCAATCGCCGCTTCGCGGTGCTCCGCTCATTTTCTGAAGAAAAATAACCCTCCTGTATATACAGGGTGTGGCAAAAGTTCGGCAACGGCTAATTATCTCCGTTAATATTTGAGATTTCAAACTGCGGTTTGTTGCAATCATTATCATGCATAAAAAATTACTTTTTTTGTTGGGTACCCATTTTCCCGCCATTTTGGTTCAGCCATATTGGATTCAACTTTAAAATTTAATATTGGAACCCCTATACTGTGATACATATTTGAAAAGGCCTTGAAAAAAGAAAACATTTGCCCCAAACCGGAGGCTTTTATCTTTCACCGTTTCAAAATGGCGGCCAGTTGAAATTACAAAATTGACATTTTTGACGTTTAATTACGTCAAAAGTAAAGGTTTTATTGGAAAAAATGCAAGAGTAAATTTGTCATATTTTAGGGTAAAAAATAAAAGTTCAACGCTATTTCTTCCAAATTCTTATTTTTATTATTATTTGGTTGCTATAGCAACCAAATAATAAAGAAGCAACTTCTTCGTAACTTCTTACTTTATTTCCATATCCTTTCATCATAAGTAGAGTAATCCTTTCTTGATCAGTCAAATGCATTGCATTTGCAACTTTAAAATGGCGGTTGATGAAAATTTTATAATTGCCATTTCAACGCTTGATTGCTGCTAAAATAAGGCATTAGGAGTAAAATTATCCTTTTTTAAACTCAAAAATTCAAAATTGGTTTAAACAAAATTATTAATTACATTTTCGGTTACGAAAGTAAAATGACTACGTGCGTTGCTCTGTAGCAACCAAATAATAATAAAAATAAGAATTTGGAAGAAATAGCGTTGAACTTTTATTTTTTATCCTAAAATAAGACAAATTTACTCTTGCATTTTTTCCCCTAAAACCTTTACTTTTGCCGTAATTAAACGTCAAAAATGTCAATTTTGTAATTTCAACTGGCCGCCATTTTGAAACGGTGAAAGATAAAAAGCTCTGGTTTGGGGCAAATGTTTTCTTTTATCAAGGCCTTTTCAAATATGTATCACAGTATAGGGGTTCCAATTTTAAATTATAAAGTTGAATCCAATATGGCTGAACCAAAATGGCGGGAAAATGGGTACCCACCAAAAAGGTAATTTTTTATGCATGATAATGATTGCAACAAACCGCAGTTTGATATCTCAAATATTAACGGAGATAATTAGCCGTTGCCGAACTTTTGCCACACCCTGTATAATATACAATAGACCAGGTTGAGGTTAAACTCGAAAATATAAAACTCGGAAGAATTAAATGAATTAGTACTTACAGTTTTTTCTGCCTACTCGTCAAGAACATCGTCGGTGTCAGGGGGGTAAATTTGCCTGATGGCTTTGAGGAAGGCGGCCATCATCTGCTCCTTCTGAGCACTCGTCCTTTTCCTCCAAATATATTCGTAGAGATACTCATCGAACCCCTTACACCGACGCGACGTGAGTTGGCGCTTAATTGCTTCCCCGGTGCCTGCAATTGTGTTCGTGTGAGCTCCACTCTCAGGGTCCTTAAAGTGCTGAGAATGGTTCACACTCAAGTGTCGGTAACCTTCGTCTTGTAGACAATCATAAGATTTCCAACAGGCCGAGATTATTGTTGTCTCGGGCCTGATGTACTCCTTTATGATTGCCAGCAAAGTGCTCCTTCCTCTGACTTCAACGACCCTGAAAAAGCAGTTATCGAATCCTCTTTCGATCCCACCCAACACCCACTTTCCTTCGACTTGCTTACCCCGGTTAAACTTCCTCTTTCCAAATTTCGACTCATCGATTTCGACAATCTTCCCCCCCCCCCCCAATTACGTTACTATCATTCAAACATCATAGCCATGGCAAAAATTCATCCAGTCTGTGACTGTGTTGGCCGAAACATTAAGTTCGACACAAATAGACTCGGCGGGCATCTTGTAAATCCAATATTGGGTAATTGATAAAATTTCAATCATGCTCAAACGACTCATACCAAACCACGATCCCCGGCGTAAAGAACGACGGATATCGTGGGTACTGTCAGCTTTACACCTCCACTGAAACCCATCAGACACATCAGACCTTTTAACTAAAAGCATGGCCCTACCACAAGTAGGGCATTTGTAGGAAGGACTAATTAAACCGACATTCATGCAAAACTCAACAACTTTATCTCCCCTGACTGTCGTAATCGATAAAAAAAAACCGTCATTTAAAACCAGTTTACCCTCCATGGTAGATGAAAGTAGGAAGTGAAAAACAAGAACAAAAAAAATCACTCGCACACACAGGTTGCGGATAGTGGAACGACCTACAGGTCAACTGTGAAATAAGCAGCCTTGTCCTGTCGAATAAGCAGTCGTGGACAAGGGCAGAGCTGAGTCTTGTCAGCTCTTTAATATTGTGGCAGCCCCACAAACAAGACTTAGGGAATCTTAGGTTAACAACCGATTATTCCTGAAAATGAATTTGTTACTGAAACCATAAGAAGAAGTAACCGGACTGGAACTATGGACTCGACCTTTGGCATGAAATTAAGGACACGCGTTGGAACATGGAATGTAAGAACATTAGCTCAAGCAGGCAAGCTAGTACAATTAGCCAGAGAGGCTAACAGACTGAAAATTGGAATCCTAGGTGTAAGTGAAGCAAGGTGGATAAACTTCGGTGAGAACAAACTACTATCTGGACAGAGATTCCTGTACTCAGGAATTAGAGGTGTTAATGCTCATAAAGAATGTGGTGTAGGTTTTCTTTTAAGCCAACAGGCGTATAACTCATTGCTCTCATGGGAGCCAGTGAATGAGAGAATTATTACTGCCAGATTTTATTCTCGCGTTCGGAATGTCACAATCATTCAATGTTATGCTCCTACAGAATTAGCTGAGGCAGAAGATAAAGAACATTTCTACAGCAAACTTAATGAAGTTTTAAATAAAATCCCCAAAGGGGATATCCACATCCTCCAAGGTGACTTTAATGCAAAAATAGGAACAGATAATATTGATGCAGAATTAGTCATGGGGAAGCACGCTATTGGAGAGCAGAATTGTAATGGTGAACTCTTAGTAGAATGCTGCCAATATAACCGTATGGTCTTAGGAGGATCACTATTCCCCATAAACTAAGTCATAAAGTCACTTGGACGTCCAACGACGGAAGAACCGAAAATCAAATAGACCACATCTGTATTAGTCGTAAGTGGAGGAGGAGCTTATTAGATGTGCGAAATAAACGTAGTGCAGATATTGCATCCGATCACCACTTACTAATTGCCGAAATACGCCTCCGAATCTGTAAGGTAAAGAAGAAAGAAGAACAGTTAGTCAAGAAGCTGAACTCCAAACGACTTAAGGACTCAGAAGTGCAGAAGGCTTTCACCGATAGAGTAAGGAACAATGCCCAATCGGTACCCGAGCAGGGCTCAGTAGAAGAAATATGGCTAGGAATTAAGAACCTTTTTATAGATGCAGGAGAAAATATTTTAGGGATGGCTGACCTGAAGAGAAATAATTGGATTACTGACTCAACATGGAAAGTTGTAGATGAGAGAAGGAAAGCTAAAATAGCAATCAATAGTGCAAGGACCAGGGCTGAGAAGGAACGTGCAAGAAATAACTGGCTGGCGTTGGAGAGATCTGTGAAACGACTATGCAGACGGGATAAAAGGAGATGGGCAGACTCGTTGGCAGAAGAGGGGGAAGCAGCAGCCGCTTGTGGCGATCTACGTCTCCTCTACGAGAATGCTAAGAGATTGGCTGGATCGAGAGCTAATTCGAATACGCCACTCAAGGACAAATCAGGTCACTTGCTAACCCACCAGCAAGAACAACTGCGCCGTTGGTATGAACACTTTGAAGAAGTGTTCAACGTAGGACCCGACTTCGAAGATGAAGATACCCCTGAACCTCCTAGGGTGCAGCGCATATCCAGAGTTGGAACCCAACCACCATCGGTAAGTGAAGTGAAGACTGCAATCCTGAAGATGAAGAGTTTCAAAGCACCTGGAGTTGATAGGATATCTGCGGAGATGATCAAAGCTGATCCTGACTTATCAGCTAACCTACTCCATCGGCTTTTCAAAGTAGTATGGGAAACAGAAGTCTTCCCGGATGACTGGATGGAGGGAATACTTGTGAAAGTTCCTAAGAAGGGAGATCTCACGGAATGTGACAATTGGAGGGGTATTATGCTTCTCTCGGTAGTACTGAAAATTCTATGTAAAGTTATTTTGAACCGTATAGAAGGGAAAGTTGATGCCACTCTACGTAAACAGCAGGCAGGCTTCCGACCAAGACGATCCTGTATAGATCACATTGCCACACTCCGTATGATCATCGAACAAATAAATGAATTCCAAGAATCCCTTTATCTGGTATTCATAGACTATGAGAAGGCGTTTGACAGGTTACGACATCAGAATATATGGGGCGCAATGGCCAGGAAAGGAATTCCTGAGAAGCTATGTAACCTGATCAAGAAACAGTATGTAGCATTCAAATTCCGTGTCTCACACAATGGGTCTCTATCGGATAAGATAGACGTAAAAGCTGGGGTAAGACAAGGCTGTGTACTGTCACCCCTATTATTCCTTATAGCAATTGACGAAGTTCTGGCAGCAAGCTTAGACTCCAAGAAAGGTAGAGGATTACTTTGGCACCCCATTAAAATGGAGCACCTTGATGACCTAGACTATGCAGACGACATTGTACTTATGGCCACGAATCGCAAAAGCATGCAGGGCAAACTAGACGACCTGTCAACAAGATCTTCAAAGGCCGGACTGAAAGTCAATGTTAAAAAGACAAAATGTCTCAAGATTAACATAGATCATGGAAGAAAATTTCAAGTAGAGGACCGTGATATCGAGAATGTGGAATCATTTGTGTACTTAGGCAGTCAGATTGCCCAAGATGGAGGTGCTCGACTTGACATCGCAACGAGGATTCGAAAAGCAAGAGCAGCCTACGCAGCACTAGGTGCCATCTGGCGCTCTTCCTGCTTTGGCACTAACACAAAATTGCGAATCTTCAGCACAAATGTGAAATCGGTATTGCTCTATGGATGTGAGACGTGGCTTGTGTCAATTGAAGGCACAGCAAAGTTACAGGTCTTTGTAAATAGGTGCCTCCGAAGAATTCATAAAATATGGTGGCCGGACCGATGGATTTCAAACGTAGAACTTCTACGTAGAAGCCACCAAAGACCCATTGAAATCGAGATCCGGGAAAGAAAATGGAGATGGCTTGGACATACCCTGCGCAAGGATGCTCATGACTTAAGTAGGCAAGCCCTCGACTGGAATCCTCAAGGATGCCGGCAAAGAGGAAGACCTAGAGGCACCTGGCGACGCAGCCTTCACAACGAAGTTAGCGACGCCAATCAGCAGCTTACGTGGGGACAAGTAAAGGTCTTGGCCAGGAACCGGAAAGATTGGAAAACCTTCACTATGGCACTGTGCGCCCTAGAGATTCGGCGTGATAGCAACTTTAAGTAAGTAAGTAAATTCAAACATGCCATCATACTCGCTTCGCGGCAAAAATTCATCCAGTCTGTGACTGTGTTGGCCGAAACATTAAGTTCGACACAAATAGACTCGGCGGGCATCTTGTAAATCCAATATTGGGTAATTAATAAAATTTCAATCATGCTCAAACGACTCATACCAAACCACGATCCCCGGCGTAAAGAAAGACGGATATCGTGGTTACTGTCAGCTTTACACCTCCACTGAAACCCATCAGACACATCAGACCTTTTAACTAAAAGCATGGCCCTACCACGAGTAGGGCATTTGTAGGAAGGACTAATTAAACCGACATTCATGCAAAACTCAACAACTTTATCTCCCCTGATTGTCGTAATCGATAAAAAAAAACGTAATTTAAAACCACTTTACTCTCCATGGTAGATGAAAGTAGGAAGTGAAAAACAAGAACAACAAAAAAAATCACTCGCGATCTAAGCTCCTGAAGGGAAAAACGCGCACTGAACACTGAATGTCACTGACCGATAAGATAGGCGGGAGTTAAAAAGTTCGTTCGTTCAAAGTTCGAGGGGGGTGGGTGGAGCCAACCGGTGCGTATCGATAGTAGTATTTCGATATGAGACTCCCAGCTCTCACGCTCCTCTTATCCCCACCCTGTAGAAAAAAGTGCGAAAACTTTCTGGGGCACGTACAATCCGAATTAGCCACCATTTATTATCGGCAGTTTTTCATTTTTTCCTTCTTCTCTTCCTTTCGACTCTCATCGACTTTAAAGTTTTCAAAAACACTATTAACAATAATTAATTCTTCTCAAATAAGTTACAGAAATGATCATCTTCAAACTCGCATTCAAATGTAATATCACTTTTTACTTTGTTTATAACCTTCAACTTAGAATCCGCCAATTTAAAAACCTCCTCTTTTCGTTCACAAGCCGTCAGGTTTGCCTCGTCGAATACCTTAGTTACTAAATTCTTACAATTTAAATTTGTATTTCTTACATTCGGTCCAACCTGTCTTTTCTTCTCCCACTCAACAGACTGACGCTTTAAACTTAGTTTAATTCTCGTGCCTAGCATAGCCACGCTGTCGAATTATTTTTCTAAAATTATTCTTATTAAAATTAGTTATTATATGTTTTTTTTTATTATTTGAGTTCTCAGTTTCTAGTTTAAATGTTCTTCATTTGTGTTTTGTTCATTTACTGTTATATGATTTACTTTTAATGTTTTATTCTCTGTGTTACCTTTTTGTGTTACACGTTTCTCTTCTATATTACTAGGCCTTCTATTTCTTTGTATATCGCTTACACGCTGATCGTTATAATTCCTGTTCCTATTATAGTTAAGATACCTTTGACCATTATCCTGTATTGCAAATCGTCTATTATCATATACTGGTCTATTTTGCCAATAACTTTCTGAGTATCCATTACCTTGCCTTTGCTCATATCTATGATGCTCCCTAAGATTAACACCATAATTATTACGAGTCCTATTAATGTTATTCGAATTACTAAACTCTTCTTGCGAGAATTCCATTAACAAATTTTCAAATCCTTCAACACTATCTACGCGGACGCATCTGCATACGTAATAGAAGTATGTCCCGAAATTTTGTTTAGAAATCTGGTTAAAAATTTGCTTTTCTGATATATATTGAATGTCCACAAATACACGTTTCGCCTCATTATACGTCCGATGCAAATACGTTCTAGGAATTATGTTTTTGTCGTAACATCTATTAACGAACTTTTGTTTAAGTCGACTCTTTACATTCTCATTCCAATATCTCGAATCAAATTTCTGTTTGAACTCGGACCAATCTAAATCATCCGCCAATGTATCAAACCAATACGTAGCTGCCTCATAAAAACTTTCTTCTACGACTAACCCATAACTCTCCTAAAGTTCATTTCCCTCAATAAATCTTTCTAATTTTTTTTAAAAAATGTTAATGGGTACATTAGGTCGTTTGATTCCCCATATAATTTCTGTGTAAATTTACCAACCATATATACTCTATTTAACCTTATTCTCCCGCAACTATTGAATTTCCAAATAGGTTCAGCTGAAGCCACGCCCTCCTTACCTCTCATTGGCTACTACACCCTAGCTTGCTTGTTGCCGCCAATATTTAAATGAAAATGTATCTTCTATGAGGACAGTTGTTTTTGTATCTGATTCGATGAATTATACACCTTTATTTTCCTTAAAAATTAATAAAAAATTTGAAGTAAGCACTCATAACTATGGTATTAAACATATTATTATATTTTTGCCAATCTTAAATAACTGTTGAACACTAGTGTTATAAATAATTTTTTCATCTAATTGTCGCATAGGTCTTTCCTTGCTTCTCTATTTCTCCCAAGGGAACCAATTCAAGTTTATCTTGGGCCATCTACCTTCGGTAGTTCTTAACCGAATATGGAAATATGTCCAGCCCATTTCCATTTTTCCGATTCTTTTCTAATCCAAAGAATTGATTTGTTATCTCTTCTACTAACACCAATCCTGCTTTTCTCCATAATTCTTAGGCAAACTCTTTGGTTTTACTGAAAAAAATTATTTGAAAATATGTCTGTCTCAAACAATAGATTAATTAACTTTCACCAACGAACTTAGTCTTAGCACTAATAAAAGGAATACGTTTTAATGTTTTGTATTTTTTATTATAAAAATAAAAACTTTTTCAATAACTAATAAAACATGATTTTTTAAACTGATAAATTCAAATAACTTTGGTAAAATACAATACTTTAAAACACATTGCTTCTCTCTATCTCTACATAATCATAATAAACAATAAACATAACAATAATAAAAAAGTTCTCTTCTCCTCACCTTTGCTTTTACCCAGTTTCATCACCCACATGTAATACGCGTCAAACTACTTAACATAAAAACATCCATGTTCATTAAAATGTATACAAAATTTCAATTTTTACTCTGAGTCTCTGAGTCATCGTCATGCGTAAATATATTTCTCTGCTCGCATGGCTCTTACAAAGCTACAAATTAGGGATCTTACTATTGGCTTAGGTCCTAGCAACAAATAAACAAATTAAAACTACTTGACCTTTTGCAAGGTCGAGCACTTTTTGAGTTTTATTTGACTGGACTACAAGGAATACGGAAGTATTTTTTTTTTGTAATAATGAAACTTTTTGCTGCATTTTCTTGAGTTGAACGTGCGATACCTTCTATACTCTTTGTTTCGAGCTTCTTGTGCCTCCTCTGACAAAATCCCGATTGGTAAAGCTGCTGCAGAGATGACACTGGCTCCATGTAGAAGAATTTTATGTACCGTGTTTGGCATGTAGTACCAGCTGTAGAGGTTTACATATAATTCAGCTGTTTCTCTTCAATAATTGCCAAACTTAATTGGATCTACTTCCTCTCCACAGTTAATCGTATCCAAAATAATTCCAAATCTGGCAATTAGTTCCTGATCGATCCCTGTTATTTGTGAGGTTATCAAGGAATTCTCGAAAAATCTTCTAGACGTATTCCCATCATTCGATGTGCCCATCCCCTGCTTCACAACATCTATATTGAGGCCTAACTTTGTTTTGAATTCCTTCTGAATTTTTTTTTCTTCATTGCTACCTTTAAATGAGCAGTGCTTTGATCCACTTTCCAATTTTTGAATTCAATGTTATATGCAATGTTCAAAATACATTCCATACTTTTGATCCTCGCATGCAGAGGGGACAACCCTAACTGCAAAGCTTCTTCATCTTCAGTTTTATTTTCCAATAAGTCTAAATTTTTCATTTCCGAGGGTTTAGCTTTGCAAATACAGCAAACAGCCATGGAAGAAGTTTTCGTCACAGTGTTGGCCACTTTCCCATCTATCATTGTGAAGGATAATTTATTTTATTTATTTATTTAAATATATTTCTGATTTGACTCAGTCAACCTCTTTTTTTGTTCCTTCTTTCGTTTCCTTGGCAAATTCAAATTTGATGGGTCTACAAAATCTAGTTGATGATGCTCTTGGATTCTTCCATAATACCAAGGAAGGGTCATCAGTCTTGTATCATAAGGGGGACAAGAGAAGTCAAAAATATATTAGTATCCGTCACATTTTCTTGGGTAAAGGTTTGTTTAAATTCACTGTGACCAGAGGAGCCATCACAACCCCACTTGGACCCAAGAGTAAGCTCATCTCCAAAGCAATCCAACTGGCTGGTGCAGGTCGTTTCTAAAATTCTTGAAGCAGTGTTTTCAAGAAGTCCTTGCAAGCCTACTTCACTGCTGGTTTCAGTTGTTCGAATGTTTTCTGGGTAACAATTTTTTTCCTCTAATAGTACTTTTTTATAGGAAGGAAAAATGTTGTGTCCAATTTCTTTGGCCGATTTTCTTAGCAATTCATACTGGTATTTTGACAAGGAGGCGTCAAGAATTAGAGCCAAAGCTTTTTCCTGGCTAAATCCTTCTACTTCTTTTTCGGAGAGCCCCAAACCAGAGCTTTCTATCTTTCACCGTTTCAAAATGGCGGCCAGTTGAAATTACAAAATTGACATTTTTGACGTTTAATTACGTCAAAAGTAAAGGTTTTAGGGGAAAAAATGCAAGAGTAAATTTGTCTTATTTTAGGGTAAAAAATAAAAGTTCAATGCTATTTCTTCCAAATTCTTATTTTTATTATTATTTGGTTGCTATAACAACCAGTATTTATATTAATAAAGAAGCAACTTCTTCGTTACTTCTTACTTTATTTCCATATCCTTTCATCTTAAGTAGAGTTATACTTTCTTGATCAGTCAAATGCATTGCATTTGCAACTTTAAAATGGCGGTCGATGAAAATTTTATAATTGCCATTTCAACGCTTGATTGCTGCTAAAATAAGGCATTAAGAGAAAAAAAAATAGGATTAAAATTATCCTTTTTTAAACTCAAAAATTCAAAATTGGTTTAAACAAAATTATTAATTACATTTTCGGTTACGAAAGTAAAATGACTACGTGCGTTGCTCTGTAGCAACCAAATAATAATAAAAATAAGAATTTGGAAGAAATAGCGTTGTACTTTTATTTTTTACCCTAAAATAAGACAAATTTACTCTTGCATTTTTCCCCCTAAAACCTTTACTTTTGCCGTAATTAAACGTCAAAAATGTCAATTTTGTCATTTCAACTGGCCGCAATTTTGAAACGGTGAAAGATAAAAAGCTCTGGTTTGGGGCAAATGATTTCTTTTTTCAAGGCCTTTCCAAATATGTATCACAGTATAGGGGTTCCAATTTGAAATTTTAAAGTTGAATCCAATATGGCTGAACCAAAATGGCGGGAAAATGGGTACCCACCAAAAAAAGTAATTTTTTATGCACGATAATGATTGCAACAAACCGCAGTTTGAAATCTCAAATATTAACGGAGATAATTAGCCGTTGCCGAACTTTTGCCACACCCTGTATAATATACAATAGACCAGGTAGAGGTTAAACTCGAAAATATAAAACTCGGAAGAATTAAATGAATTAGTACTTACAGTTTTTTCTGGCTACTCGTCAAGAACATCGTCGGTGTCAGGGGGGTAAATTTGCCTGATGGCTTTGAGGAAGGCGGCCATCATCTGCTCCTTCTGAGCACTCATCTTTTTCCTTCAAATATATTCGTAGAGATACTCATCGAACCCCTTACACCGACGCGTCGTGAGTTGGCGCTTAATTGCTTCCCAGGTGCCTGCAATTGTGTTCGTGTGAGCTCCACTCTCAGGGTCCTTAAAGTGCTGAGAATGGTTCACACTCAAGTGTCTGTAACCTTCGTCTTGTAGACAATCATAAGATTTCCAACAGTCCGAGATTATTGTTGTCCCGGGCCTGATGTACTCCTTTATGATTGCCAGCAAAGTGCTCCTTCCTCTGACTTCAACGACCCTGAAAAAGCAGTTATCGGATCCTCTTTCGATCCCACCCAACACCCACTTTCCTTCGACTCGCTTACCCCGGTTAAACTTCCTCTTTCCAAATTTCGACTCATCGATTTCGACAATCTTCCCCCCCCCCCCCCCAATTACGTTACTATCATTCAAACATGCCATCATACACACTTCGCGGCAAAAATTCATCCAGTCCGTGACTGTGTTGGCCGAAACATTAAGTTCGACACAATAGACTCGGCGGGCATCTTGTAAATCCAATATTGGGTAATTAATAAAATTTCAATCATGCTCAAACGACTCATACTAAACCACGATCCTCGGCGTAAAGAACGACGGATATCGTGGGTACTGTCAGCTTTACACCTCCACTGAAACCCATCAGACACATCAGACCTTTTAACTAAAAGCATGGCCCTACCACAAGTAGGGCATTTGTAGGAAGGACTAATTAAACCGACATTCATGCAAAACTCAACAACTTTATCTCCCCTGACTGTCGTAATCGATAAAAAAAAACGTAATTTAAAACCAGTTTACCCTCCATGGTAGATGAAAGTAGGAAGTGAAAAACAAGAACAAAAAAAAATCACTCGCGATCTAAGCTCCTGTCCTGAAGGAAAAAACGTGCACTGAATGTCACTGACCGATAAGATAGGCGGGAGTTAAAAAGTTCGTTCGTTCAAAGTTCGAGGGGGGTGGGTGGAGCCAACCGGTGCGTATCGATAGTAGCATTTCGATATGAGACTCCCCACTCTCACGCTCCTCTTATCCCCACCCTGTAGGAAAAAGTACGAAAACTTTCTGGGGCACGAACAATTCGAATTAGCCACCATTTATTATCGGCAGTTTTTCATTCTTTTCCTTCTTCTCTTCCTTTTGACTTTCATCGACTTTAAAGTTTTCAAAAACACTATTAATTCTTTGGCAAATTCAAATTTGATGGGTCTACAAAATCTAGTTGATGATGCTCTTGGATTCTTCCATAATACCAAGGAAGGGTCATCAGTCTTGTATCATAAGGGGGACAAGAGAAGTCAAAAACATATTAGTATCCGTCACATTTTCTTGGGTAAAGGTTTGTTTAAATTCACTGTGACCAGAGGAGCCATCACAACCCCACTTGGACCCAAGAGTAAGCTCATCTCCAAAGCAATCCAACTGGCTGGTGCAGGTCGTTTCTAAAATTCTTGAAGCAGTGTTTTCAAGAAGTCCTTGCAAGCCTACTTCACTGCTGGTTTCAGTTGTTCGAATGTTTTCTGGGTAACAATTTTTTTCCTCTAATAGTACTTTTTTATAGGAAGGAAAAATGTTGGTTCCAATTTCTTTGGCCGATTTTTTTAGCATTTCATACTGATATTTTGACAAGGAGGCCAAGAATTAAGGTCAAGAATTAGAGCCAAAGCTTTTTCCGGGCTAAATCCTTCTACTTCTTTTTCGGAGATTTTTTCAGCTGCAGCTTTTATTAAGTCCTCTGAAAAATTATCTCAGAGTTCTTTAATTTTGTATTGTTAGGCTCTTGTACCACACTCATCGAACGGTTTTTCAGGTCGACCACCAATATTCGGGTCATTTTTGCCAGTGACAGCAGAAAAATTCCAGGAGCAAGTATTTTTAAGCCAACTGTCATTTTTGCTAATAAAATTCTCTTTGGATCTATTGGCCTGTGTCCACCTACGGTTAAAGTTAGGAATAAATAAGACTCAAATACCTTTCAATTTCCTTCAGGTTGTCCAACGTTAACTCAGGGTAGTCACTTTTGATGGACTCAAAAGTGACATTTTTCTAAGTCACGACCACTGTTTATCATTAAATTTGCCATAGCAAAGTATAATAAATAAATAAATAAATAACCATTTATTGAAACATAAAAGTTTTACACATATACATACTTCATTTTTTTTCCTTTTACTTAGTTTCAAGTCGGCGTCAGCCGTGGTACCCACTTTTGGGTGTGAGGTTTATTATGATCTAATAATAATCTGATCGAACTATCGACCTCGCATTCTATTCACATAACATTTTGATATTGGTAATAATAGCACACAAGCCTATAGCCGGAAAATATAAATCTATATGTATCATAAATAAAGCAATGTAACCTATAACCATAATCTATATAATTTAATCTAAAACATAACAACAATACTAATCACATTGGTACAAATAAAATAGGGTTAATTGTTAATAGAACAGTAATATATGATTACTGCAATATCTTATTTAATTTAATTTGTTATAATTAATTTCCACTTAACACCAACACTAATAATTATCTACATAATACACGTACTTAATTTAAATATAATTACTTCCATACATACATATATACACATATACATTTACACATACAGGCACATATACACACACATGCATACAAATCTTTATTACTATTATATTATTAGACATATTATTATTTTTACTCCTTGTAAAGCCATTCTTGGCAGTAAACAGCTTTCATTCGATTCCACTCGATTCTTTCACTAGCCACTCGCTGCCAAGTTACCCCTCCACAGCTCTTTCGCATTTCTTCATCCCATCGAATACTGGGTCTACCTCTGGCTCTGCTTTGTCTGAATTTACATGATCGTCATAAATCCTTCTTAGGTTTAGTTCGTCTTGTTTAAACAGTACGAGTAAGTTAACATTATCCCTAATCAAATGTTTTGGAACGCGGGCGTAGCTCTGGCATAGGTAGAACGAATCCACACCACTATGCCGCCCCATACAGAAATACGCCCTAATGATGTCTTGTTTATCACAAGCAATATCATCAAAAATAAATATTGAATCCGGTAATGCATCACACGGACTCGGTATATCTTGATTGGAACCAAACGTAAATAAACCTACATCTGTATCCTCAAGTACAGTGCCCAGACGTTTATATTTGGGCTGATGTAAGGATTTACTGAATAAATAGATATTTTGAAATTTTAGACCATTTGGGTCATAAATAAGATTGAGCAATAAGTTAGTCTTGCCACAATTTGATGGTCCACATATTAAACACCGAACACTATCCGGTAAGAGGGGGCCATGTTTAGATTCAACCTTATCTTGTGGCTCATCGAAATTACTTACTTGTAGAGAGTGATGTTGCTTCAACAACTTCATGATACCGACTAACTAAAATGTTATATTGCTAGGGGGATATTAAAATTAATAATATTATGCAATAATTGCGTTTTATTATGAAAGTATTGCACAATTATGTGTAAATTATGCTACTTGTGTTTCTCTTGGTAGAAAGCCCCCTCACCACGTCAAGGTGGAAGCACATCGAGGAGGTTATTTATTTATTTTTTTTTATTTTTTTATTTTTTTTTTTTTTATTTATTTATTTATTTTTTTTCACACCATCACCAAAAAATATATATATATTTTTTTAAATATTTGATACCAATAACACTTTACAAATATACCTTTACCATAGAGGTTTACGAGTCTTTCGACTGCGCCAGGGACCTTACGGTTTGCGGGACGCTATGCCACGCCAGGGACCGTAACTAGGGTTTATGGGACGCTATGCCACGACAGTGACCCTATATATCAGGTAGAGATTAATGTGCAAAGCATTTCAATATCTTGCAATTTACCAAATAGAGTAGTCCATTCGGTCTTTTTTAATGATATTCCCCGTGGAATGAGTAAGTCCGTGTCACATTTAATGACAGTAACAATATTACCTCATTTTGAATGATGGTGTTTCAAAATTAACCTTTATAAAATTAAATCCGGCTGGTCATTACATCTTTTTACAAATAATTATAAAAAAAACAATTGAAGCTAATATAGTATACGAAAGTAATTTACAAAAATAATAATTTAAACCAAAATTTATTATACAAAATAAATTAAATCCAACCATACAATATACACAAATTATATTAATACTAAAAGAAACAAATCTTGAAAATTACAAAAATAAATCAAAAACCTAAAAATATATTACAACAAAATTTTGAAAATTACAATTATTCTAAATATCCTATTGCCCTAGTCGAAATGCCATCATCCATTAAAATTCTCTTATCATCAAACGGAGATAATGCAACTTTATTAATCTCAATCGAATATAAATCGTGTTGAAACGAACGAATTTGTCTAACTAGGGTTCTTAACTCTACACCTAACCGTAAACTATCTTCAAAATCTTTTATTTTAATTACATTTTTTACAACTATACTCTGTACACCTTTAATCTTTTTAATTTCTTTATTATTTAATTCCATGCAGTACATTTTTGCTCTGAGACCTATAAATTTTTTAATAATTTCTCCTTTCGCTTCATCTTTGAATTTTCCTACAACCTTCTTGTTAATCAGTGAATAAAGGGGATTGGTGATATCCAAATCATGCGTGTCGAGATGGTTGACAATAGGTAGCAGTTCCAAATATAGATCTTCACATTGTATCTTATATATAAAGCTGTCCGTATCCATATATGATAATGTAATTCTTTCAGGTCCAAATAGTGGAATCATAGTTTCATAATTGAATTCATACATTTTACATTTCGAAATGTCTAATATGGCCATCCCGACGTAGATAGGCTTGTTGAACAGAATCTTCTTCTTTGCCAAGTGAACGGCTGCGAGATTCTCGTTGTATATGGTCCTGTCGATGAATTCCGGTTTTGATACCAACTTCTCTATTCTTTTCTTGTCGTTGACGAGCCTCAGATTTAACCGTCTTCTTAAATTTTCCATTGTTTTTCCATATACGGCGTTGTTGTATAGCTTATACAGGTCCTTTTCGAAATCGGAGGTCGCCTGGGCTCTTAGAGTTGTATTGTAATCAATGTAAGGTTTAAGCCAAGGTGATTGCTTGAAACGCAATGCTCTATTTATTTTTATAATTTTAAGACCATGCCTAAGTGCCTGCTGCAAGGCCAAGTAGTGAACGACATAATTGTTTCTGTTGTTTAAATGAGGAATTAATTTGGTTTGCTTATTGACGGTTAAATTTTCACACAAGAATGGTAACGAATTATGAAGCCTGTGAAGTTCTTGAGAGTATTCAATATCAACATCAAGTATATAGCCGTAGTTAGATGACTCGGACACCTCCTCCAAGTTGACGGTTGTGGGGTCTACCCATACAAAATCCCCATAAGGGAGGGATATCGACATGGCGTAACCGTACAAGTTATTGCAATCTACATAGTATATGTAGACACTCTCTTCATTGGAGTCATAATCTTCCATGTACTTGTTATTGGCTTTTATATATCGATGTGATACCTGGCATATACCTCCACGTAGTCCTTTCTCTATCATTAATAGCTGTTCATAGTCATTCAACAACTCTAATTTTATATTACAAAATCGAAGCATTGCATCCCACGTAAGTCCTGGAAGCGTGAAATAATGAGCTGGATCTAGGTAGTGGGTTTTTATCGTTACATTTCGAAAAGTCTCAAATATGTCAGCCAACAGCAATACATCAGTTTTTACATAAATGTCACAATATTGACCCAGGTTTTCTACTTTTAAGGTATTCCAAACGTTGCAGGCATGGTTGTACTCTTCATCGGTTATATTGATTCTATTGAGTTTGTTATAAAATGCTTCTTTAGGTGGTAGTTCAGTGTCTCGGAGTTTATCTATATTATCTATGTAGTCGTACGGAAATACCCCTTTGCGGGTTAATAGTTGAATATGTTCTGCTGGAAAATGTCTTTTCATTATTTTGAAATCTTTTACTCCTTTAGTCAACTTATCTAGGCTTTCAGCCATGAATCTAAAACTATCTATAAATCGGAGTTTAATAAATCTATTTACTACTTTCGAAAATGTTATGTATTTTTCTTCTGTGCATGGAATTATGTCTATTTTGTTATTATCACAACCTAATTCTTTAATTATAAAATGGCTGTCGTAACCACTTAAATTATGGAATATTATTGGAAGATAGTTAGGAGCGGTATATCGTAAATTACAAGAACTATGTGCTGCTCCTCTGTATGCTCCTGTTATGTGACAGTGATCTCTTACTTTAACATCAGATTTATTTATAGTCTTTTTACACATGTAACAAATTGTACACTTATTAAATTCTTCCTTCTCTTGCGGCGTTAAAGGATTCATAGGAGTTTTTAATTGATAAATTTTAGAAACTTCTTCAGCAATATTTGTTAGATGGCACATTAATGTTTTTGCTGCATCGGGACCACGATAAATTAATGGCTCAGTCGGAAGGCTTGAATTGATACTTTGAACATCCTCCGATTGTTGGAGGTAGCAACAAAAGCTAAATGGCTCGTGTTTTTGATACGGTAAGGTGAAACTATTTAGTGGATTAGGTGGACAGGTGGAGATAGGTGTGAGCTGAGCTTCAAAATCACAGTATACTACATATGGAACTCTTAGACAACGTTCAACATTTTTAAATTCTACAAATGAACTGGATTCAGGCATTTCAATTAACACAGGTTTATGCTCTACACAGAGTTTAAGATGGTTAGCAAGTTTTTCCTCTTTTTTCAAACCACGTTGATCATCAAAATGCGAGAAACAACGCTTACAAATTTTTATAGCGTGCTCATGTTTAGTTATCTGACTTCTAACTAATCTATTAAAATCTTTAATGAAAACATAATGGGCACTGCCGTTAGGATTATTTAGTAATAGCAAATCTCTGTGGTCCTCCTTCTCTTGCTTTACTACTTTCAGTGGATAAATAATATTAGATTTATTTTTTAAACCAAACACATTAATTGAAATGTTATTTTTTGACTCGAATGACTTAATTTTCTTTAATTGCACTGGATAATGCAAACAATCAAAATCATAATTGTGAACTACATTGGTGTAGGAAGATTGGCGTTCTGGACGTTCATTTACTAATTTAGCCAGTACAGAATATTTAAAACAAAACAAGTCCTTATTTTCAACATTAATACATGCTTTTTTATTTTGAATAATATCAGGAAGTGGAATATAAGTACTTCCCCTTAAAGGAGAATACCTGTTTATTCGAAGACGCAGTCCGTCGACGCCCTCGAGTGTCCAACCACTGTTTTTGAGCTGAGCCTCCTCCATCTCGTTGTTCAGCTTGTTGTATTCGGTGGTGAGAAAGTCGTCCAGGTCGGTCTCCTTGAATACGGCCCTGTTCTTCGTCTTGAAGGCTCGCTGGCAATGGTCACCAGCGGTATTTGTGAAGAAGCACTCGGCTACTATGTTAATCTTGACGGCGTGGTGCTCTTCCAGGGCGAGAAGGATTTGACAAGTTAACTTGTCGGTAATGGCACGCAGGAAAGACGCCAAGTCGTGGCAGTCGTCAGACCTGATGAAGTACGAGCGAAGTCTACCGTCGAACGCCGTCTCGTAGTAGGATAACCCGTCTGCATCGGGTCGTAGGCCGAGTAACGTGCTTGTTTTTGGCTCCGCTTTCGTCAACTTAGCAGGAGGTTGTCCGCAGGTTTCCTCGTGACGCAGCAGGTTATGGCGGTTGGTAAATACGTGGCCACAGGTGGAGCATTCCCTGCTGAAGGTGGCATTGCAGGTATCTTCATGTCTCCTACGGTTGTCTACTCGGGTGAATCCTTGGCCGCACATACCGCAGAGTAGCGCACACGCCTCGTCAATATCGGGGTTTGTCGGCTCGTTGTTGCAAGTCTCTTCATGCCTTTTTCGGTTGTCTACTCGGGAAAAGCCGGTTCCACATTTTCCGCAGAGAAGTAGAGCGACGGCGTTAAAATCATCGTCAGGTTTGCAGGACTTGAGATGTCTGGTCAGGGCGTCCTTCCTTGAATATTCCTTCCCGCAGATAGAGCAGGGGAAGCGCCGGTCCGCCTGACAACCAGCTTCATGGCGACACCGAATATCAGGCCGGGCAAACACCAGTCCACACTTGGCACACTTGAAGGTGTCCATAATAATTTTTTTGTGATACGAACACAAACTAAAACTTTATAACTAAAAATGTACTTTAAATTTTTGTGAAAAAACACAAACTAAAAATGTACTTTAAATTTATGTGAAACACAAACTAAAAATATATTTAAAATTTTTATGAAAACAAACAAACTTTTCATTCTCGGTTTTTTGACCGAAATAACTTATTATTATTTTTTTTTTTTTCGGACTTCGTTTATTAAACGGGTTTTATCGCATGTTTTGTTGTGTTGTGGTGGACTTTTTTGTATTGTGTTGTCAACACACATGAAAAAATTGGTGACAAGAAGGCAAAATATGAAAAGAATGATCTTAATTATTTTTCAGGAAGTGAAATTCAATCTTTGTTCAGCTGTCTTTATGAAAATGGTTTGCTAAAACAACTTTAATATGAATAACTACTTTAAAAAAAGGCACTTTTTTAGACTGTTACTCCCCTTTTAAAGAACAAAACTAAACAAAGAAGGTTTGGGAATGTTCTTCTTTGTTGTTAGACAAAGGGACTGTTACTCTTGGTAAAAATATGTGTGACATTCATTTGTCCCAAAGTACATTGGACTTAACATTCCTTTACTTTAATAGTTATTTAGACCAGCGGTTCTCAACCTGTGGTACGCGTACCAATGTGTAAGGGGTATGCGGTGAATTAAATTAAAGGATTTTGTTAACTTTTCTGTCTAATAAATAAAATCTTTTTAGTAAAATGTCAATTAAAAAATCTTGTTTGGAATTAAAATTACCTATTTACATTTATATTTATGCCTGCTTAGTGTATGATGAATGCATAACCTAATTTTCAAAATAATAATCAAGTACTCTTCCTTCAAAATGGTGGTGTTTTCATTGCACAGGTCCTCAAAATAGGCATTCTGTTTAAAACCATTGAATCTGCATAACTAATATTAATATAACTAATCGCTCTGGGTATGTTTGTTGGCTATTTTTTTAAGAATTAGCACATCCTATACTCTCTAAATGACATTTATTAAAGCCATTATAGTATGGAAAATTCTCAAAACCTCTTAAAACACTATTTAAATCATTATTTGTAATAAATACCCTCATTTTGGGTATTAACCCTGGCAGTAGAGTATAAGTTCTCTTGGTATAGTAAGTAACAAATCAAATGAATACTGATATGATTTGTCAAAGCAAAAGATTTAGTTTTATCCACAGTTACAGTATGTAAGTAATGACAATCAAATTAAAAAGGTGCTATTCAAGAAAATTAAACAACAATTTTTTTTTTCTTATTTATTTTTACTATACTGCTCCAAAAAACGTTCTAAAACACTAGCAATTCGTTCTTGAGTTGTATTATTATCCTCTAGTATTCGACTGAGATTTACAAAGTGTTCATCCACTTTTGCCGTTAGCACCTCCACCGCCTTTTTTAACTCGTCTTGGCTCTCAAGGAATTTACTTTCCCACTCGGGTTCTTTCCTAGCCCCTATAAACAAAGAGGAAGAAATTGATAATGAGATAGCAATACATGCAACAAGTTATACATTTAACTATATATTTCCTTCAGTGCTTATATGTACTTGTAAAGAACTGTAAGTTCTCATTTCTCTTGCGATATAACGACCCATACTATTGTCATTATCAAGTTTATAATTTAACCCGGGTTAATTTCATCGTTTTAAACTTGAAATATTTCTTTAAATATAAAAATACTTGTACCTTACACGCATTGTCACACACTTAAGCATGAATGCATACTAACCCAGGAATTATATTTCAAAACTTATACTTGAGAAACATATTCTCTCTCTGAGAAAATAAAAGTTCTTTTTGTACGAAAAGAAAATATAGCAAATCAACTATCAATGTTTGTAAGTACGGCAGAAGAATTGCATTTTAATTAATATAAATTGAAAATTAAGTTCAAAACGATCAAGTAAGTCAGGGATTAAATATCAAACCTCATAATGACCCAAGTAGGGGATTGGTATTTTGCCAGAAGTACGAGAACTTCAATTATTTCATATGATCTTGTTACAACACAGAAGAAAATGAATCGTTAATTAAATAAAGGAAAGGACTTAACTCTACATAAATGATACATATTACAAGAAATTATGAAGAAAACTGGCTTACTCTTCCTGACAGGTTCGGCAGAAGCCTCGAATGAGCCATCCGAGTAGCTCCCTTCTCCACTGGAAACCTATAAAGAAAGCCATAAAAATTATCATAAGGCTTAAACAAGGCTTAAGTTTATAAAAATATAATTTTTAAGTTAGTATCATAAACATAGTTCAATTTGTGTGGCTTAAAGATCACCACTGTTCTATTAGAAAATTAAATGACACACATACCCCAATGCTAGAGGGGACATATTCGACCTCCTGGATGTCTTCCACAACAAAATCCACATCAATAGGGGAATAGGCCGGGGGAGGGCGAGCTGGAGTATCCTCGTCGGATTGGGGTTCGCTGCTGCCAGGCGGCAGCTCTGACAGGAGGAGGTGGCCGCTGACAGTTGGCTGGGTGTGGCTGCTACTGGGCTGATACTGGTTAGCCAAAGCCTGGCTATCCAGCTCCTCACAGCCAGAAGGACCACTGATTCCATGGACTGCAGTAGGCCCTATAATTACAAGCAACTTCAACTCGTCCTCTGACAACCTGCTGCTGAGGGGGGGACCACCACCTGTACCCTGCCGGTACCTTTCTATTTCCCTAGATTTTCTCTTAACTTTCGTTTTTAAGTCAGTTAATACCTGAAATAAATAAAGCAATAGTAAAAGGCTGGGCAAATAAGTAAATGCAACTAGCAAATAAATCAGTAGCATGTTTTAATTTTAGTCAGTTAGTGAAATAAACATTGCCAGAGGTATTTTCATATTCGCACCCTTGCGACAAAAGTGACACAACTCAAAAAACGAAGTTTGTCAGAAATTACAAAAAACTATTTCTAACTTAATATATTAATTTAGAAGAGTCAAAGGCACCTAAATTTACTGAATGTTTTCTTAAAGTTAACTACCATAAAGCCATTTTCGTTTATTTTAGTTTTCAACCCTTTAAACCCATCCTTTTGACTTATGACGTTTTATATGTGCTTCTAACCCCCACAGCACTGAATTATTTTGAGTTGTGACAGTTTTGATGATTTATTTTTAAACCAACATTGTGATGTGACATTTTTAATGATTCATATAATTAAAGTATTTTAGTTGTGACGGTTCCTAATATTGAGTTTTTACTTAGAATGTTTAAATCACAGAAAAATTAAGGAAGTCAAAAATAAATATTTGCAAAACATTTTTATTAAAATAAAAAAAGGAACATAATAAAACTTAAAATTACATACATAAAACTTAAAGTATTGTAAGTAAGTTAGCACAAATTGAAAATATTTTTGTAAAACAATTCATAATAATGTTTTTTAATTGTATTTTTTTCGCATAGAGATTTTAGGGCTTTCTTTTTGACATCACTTAAAGGCAATTTCTTTGAATATGCTGGAACTAACTGCACAGAACTAAAATCTTCTTGCGGTTTTGAACCTCTTGTGGGAATTTTCTTTACAATTACCTTTTTAAAGTCTGTATGTGCGTAAGAAGTTTTATAAAAAAAATGTATAAGGGTGATCCTTTTCGACCTTTATTATTTTAATATCATGCCATTTCACTTTCGTTCTATCGACGGTTAAGGAAAAGTTATTGCCCCATTCTTCCTGTAGTAACTTGAGATCAAAAAAGTGCTCATAAGTCAAGTGATGTACGCGATACGGAGGCCCGGTCTTTTTTGCTGTTGGGATTAAAGTAGAATATTGATCAGGTATGTATATGGGTTCGGATTTAAGGTGTCTACTTATCTGTTTTTCTATGACACTATGCACATTATCACCCTCATTTTGCGAGTGCCCACAAATGAGGAATTTATGCTCAATGCTACGTACATTGAATTTATTTAATGCATATGCGTATGTAGCAAGTAAATATTTGTTTTTTTGTTGCCCATAACAGTTATCGGAATAAAAGATTATGTCAACATTTGGTTTGCTTACCTTTTCCACTAACATTCCGATATAGGCAAGAACACAGCTGCCAATTTCTACAGCACCCCGTTTGCCTTCTGTTTCATTCCAGAAAAAACATTCTACATTCTTGGCATGTAAATCACTGATAGTGAGGTTAAAACAGTTTAGTTTACTTACGTAATAAAATGAAGAAACCAATCCTTTTGGTACTGGCATCACGGCTTGCAGGTCATATACAGCAACGCACGTACCATTTTGATTGTTTTTGTCAAAGTCCTTTTCCTTGCGGGATAATTCTTTCTCTTTTAGGTGATCATTATAAGTATCTACCAATTTTTGTTTTCCCTCGTTGTCTGCATTTTTGTACGATTCACACAGATCGCACTGATCCTTCTTTGGTATGTAGAAGGAGATGTTGAACTCCTCGTTAAATATGCGATTAAACATAACTGAGTTTGCAAATGGTAATTCCTGCCTCTCTTGGTCTTCTTTATAATCTCGATACAGATCAGCCAAACTTTTTCCGCCTTCAATATATTCTCGTTTCGTTTGAGCCCTCAAATAATGAGATTCTATTCGGGGTATAGCGCTAATAAATCTCCTGACACTTTCTTTGATTTGAGGATCTACAGTTGGCTGATTACCGTGTTTTCCTCTCATATCGCAGGCAAGGAAACCATTGTCATTTTTCTTTGACAATGCGGTCCGAATAGGTCTGTCATTTATATCAAGTGTTGCCTTAAAAAATTGTTTACATACTCTTATGCGATTATCATTTACCTGAAAATAGAATGCCGAATTCATGTTTCTAAAATTTTGCGTGCTTGAATATCGATATTTGGGTTTTATCATTTCTGTGTGCCTTACAATAAATTCTCTTTGCAGTTGCAAATTAGCAAGTTTCCAGTAATTATGGAAAATTGTCTCTCTTTCAGCGTCGTTAATTTTTTTACTGCAGACATCTGCATTGTTCCCCGCAAGAAGGGCGTATTTTTCTGGCAGTAAATTGCTTCTTACTTTTTGATCTTGATACATAGGCTTTTCCAGAATTCCGCATCAATTTTACCTTTTTAGCCACCCATTTTTCTGGACATTTTTTCCTTTTCTTTCCTTTCTTTTCTTCCTGATTCACGACTTCCCCTTCAAATTCAAAACGTTCTTTAGAACTGACTGATAAACTACTCGAACTACTTTCATTTAAGGATTTCATATTTGGATCATTAAAATTTGGATCAGCGTCGGAATCGTCAACGTCGCTTTCGTTGCTTTGGACGGGAGATATGTAATAATTTTTTTGAGGAAGTTTAATCAAACGCAATTTGGTAGGGCACTTTGCATTAGAGGAAACAGTATAAACATTATCTTCTTCGGGCTGAGAACTATGAGACGTGGAGCTCATAAAATTGTGTTCAACATGTTCAAAATTTTCAGTTGAATCACTTAAAACTGATGCTAAACTTCCAGAAGCATTAGGTTTACTTGATAGAGTTTTATTCAACAAAGTATCGATATTATCTTCTTCAGTCTGAGAAATAGGAACCGTGGAGTTCACACAATGATGTTCAACATGTTCAGTTGGTTCACTTAAAATTGCTAAACTTCCAGAAGCATTAGGTTTACTTGACAGAGCTTTATTTAACAAAGTATCGATATTATCTTCTTCGGCCTGAGAAATAGGAACCGTGGAGTTCACACAATGATGTTCAACATGTTCAGTTGGTTCACTTAAAATTGCTAAACTTCCAGAAGCATTAGGTTTACTTGACAGAGCTTTATTTAACAAAGTATCGATATTATCTTCTTCGGCCTGAGAAATAGGAACCGTGGAGTTCACACAATGATGTTCAACATTTTCAGTTGGTTCACTTAAAACAGATAATAAACTTCCAGAAGCATTTGGTTTAATGGGCAAAGCTTTATAGTTTGGCGTAATAATATTACGATATTGTGTCGTTGAATTTGTAGAAACCTCGGCCTCTGCTAACGGCTTCATTGCTAATTTTATAATTTTAGCTGAGCGGCTTGACTGGTTCATTACAATAACTTTAACCTAAAAAAGAACAACTTATTAGAAACACTCTTGGGTATAGTAAAGGAAAACCTGTCTTAAACGAAATCGTAGGGTTCCAGAGAATTTTTTAATTAGACTTATGTTTGTATAAATTTAAAAAATAAACAAAAGAAAGTGTAACACGGATAAAATCGATCAAAACAAGTACGACAGTTAAAAATTAAGAAAATAAAATTAGGTAAAATACGAAACAGATACTTTCTTATACGATGTTAATAAGTTTAAAATGGAAAAATAATCTCACTTTCTGTGTAATGCTTAAAAATAATGTAAAAAGACTATAAAAGGTTTTGATTTAATCATACCTGATCAGAGGCTTATCTAAAGTAGATAAGAATGTTGCTACTGTCTTTTAGACATTATAGTGTTTTTATCACTTTCAATTCGCTAGAAACCCTACTGGACTCTTTCTTGCTCACTTATTTCTTAACTTCTATTCTCTCACTCATTTTAATTTCTAGATTGCATTGTCATCCCTCTTATCTCCCTTACCACAAACCCCTCCGATTTAATTTTTTTATTCGTTTTATTACTAACTCGAAAACAACAAAGTGACATTGCGGTTCTGTCTTTAACAGTTCATACTATTCCTTCTTAGAATTTCTTTCCGTTTCCGCGTTGCACAGGTTTCCGGTTTGCACAAGGTATAATCCATAAGAAAACCTGCCGTTCTCGTATTATTTCCGTTAAGACAGGTTTCCGTGATATACAGTGTCCGTTTTAGTCAGGCTTTACTGTACTAGAATTAGATAACTACAAATTGTCACAGTACAAGATAACTTTAGTTGTCCTCTTATAGAATTATTGATACCTTCTTTAAAAAAAAGAAAAGTCATTAATGTAAAGATATTAATTATGTAAAGAAAGGCAATAAATAAAGGCTTTATTATTATAGTTTAAACAAATGCCTAGGTGTCAATAGGGTTAGTTTTATAGTTATCTAGTCAAAACAACAACTATCAAAACTCTCTACCCAATAATAATAAAAATGTATAGATAGCAAGACATCGAAAATAATTGAGTTATCTAGTTTTAGTACCATGCCCACAATTTATTCATCTAAAGTGACTTAATTCAAAATAATAATCAACAGGTTAATTTACCTTAATCGGCTAAAATGACACAATTCAAATTATAACAATTTCTTGGTCAGATATTATTTACTAAACTGTCACAACACTAAATGTTTCATACACAAGACTGCAATTTTTTCAATAAAAGTGACACAACTCAAAATTCTACAGTTTTGTATAACTATACGCTCAACCTCCCTCAACGAGGTTCACGGCACAACTGATATTGTAACACTTCAGTAGAATAGATTCATACTTAACTTGAAACATGAAAAACGACACTACTGCCAAAATGCGGCCAGAAGATGAAGTTAAGTTAATACGCTTTTGATGACTGATGGAAATATATTTTAGGAGTCCATTAACGGTATTAACTCAAATATCAAGATTTTTGAGTTGTGTCACTTTTGTCGCAAGGGTGCGATATATATCATACTTACTCTTTGCCACTTGATGATATTCTTTGATGGGCTTGCCGCATTAAGAAGTGTGGCCAAATCTTGCCACATTTCTTCATTCAACCTTTTCCCCTGGGGCCCAATCAGTTGCCACCTTATCATACTGGGGCGGTCAACCACATATTGAAGCATCATTTTGTTTTGGACTTCAGTTACTTTTTCGTCCCTCGTACCTTTTGCTATAAAAAAAATATAACAAAAAAATTAGAGGTAGGTCATACATTTAAGTTATAAAAGATGAAATGAATTATTTCTTGCATTTAAATTCTTACTGGGAGAAAACAAAGTAGGCCAATTACAATAACAGGATTTATACCCTCCAAACAATAGGCTAAGAAGGCAGTTCAAACACATAGAGAAATGCAATTCGAAATTAGAATATATGTATCACCATACCAAATGCATTTGAAGTAACACATCTTATGTGTGAAAGATTAACCCATAAGAGTTATGCCATTACACAAATTTTGCTAGTATACAATATAACGGAATAAAACTAAAAAATGCTTGTGAAAAAGTAAACGGGGCCTCCTTACTCAATAGGGTGGGTCGAAAAAACAAAATTTTTGAAAATTCCAAAAACGCCCCTCCAGAAACTTGCCATATTGGAAGAAAGTCCCGAGGAAAAAATTTGAGCCAAATCGGACTTCACTTATAGTCAGGGTGCCAATCAAAAAAGTGGGAAATGAGGTATACATAAAATGTTTTTGTTGATTTTGGTTGTATTTAAGGTGTATTTCAAAAATCCGATTGATGCCACTCTGTCACCCTTGAGCAATTTGAGAAATTCAAGATGGCGGCCAATATGTACAAAATTATATGCTTTTGCGATTAAATTAGGATTTTTATAGTCATCATTACCTTTTTTAGGTCATTGGAGACTATCAGCTCAATCATAGTACCATATTTGGTTAATGGACCTCACAGGCGTCGTCGCTGGGAAGGGGGGGGGGGGCGTGTCCCCCTCAATGTTTAAGATTTAAAAAAGAATTTTGCCGAAAAACAAAAATAAAATATCCAACCCGTTTTTACTTTTCTACATGTATTTTATTTAATTGAATACAATGTGATCGTTCTGAAGAACGACAATTTTTATGTCTCTGATTTCAAAAATTCCCAGACAGAAATTCGGTTTAGACATCAGGGAACATTTTTGGTTCCTTGTCTGTATATCGGTCTGTCGCTCAATTTTTGCGAACCAACATATCTTAAAAACTACTCATCTGATATTATTGAAATTAGGATGGTAGGTCATAATTAGCCCATTTTTGGTCCCATATATGTTTAAACTTCTGTACCCATTTATTTCTCTTCCACATGCGCACAAACATACATAGTTCGATGTTAGTTGTTATTACATTTTTAAAATGCAGTAAATTTGCAGCAGCATAAGTCCAACCGCAACTCTGAACTTCTAATAGTTTCTTAGATATAACACTTCAAAAATTGGCAGTTTTTTCCAAAAAATTGAAAATTTAGGTATTGCTCTCGTTTCGGGCCGAATATCGGCATAAAACCGCTCACCTACGAGAAAAGTAAGAAGAAATATAGTTGCATCAAATTTGATTGGCTTCCTTTTAAGCGTTTTCTGCTGACTTAACGAATAGGCGGAACCGGTGGCCGTTTAGGGTGACAATTGATGCGTCCCCTCCATACAGGGAGAAACAGACCCTTCTCTCCAGATTCGTCTTTCATATAGAACGCCCACACAAATCTAATATTCATTTTTTTTTTATTGCACCAGAACTATTGGGCCTACAGCCTTCGTTTGTACTGTCAAGGAACCTAATTAAATTTACTACAACTTGATTTCTTATGAATTTTCTTTTAAGAGAGCGGTTTAATGCCGATATTCGGCCTGAAATGAGACCAATACCTAAAATTTTCATTTTTTTGGGGAAAAAATTACTACTTTTTGAAGTGTCATATCTCTGAAATTATTGAACGTTCAGAGTTGCCGTTGGGCTTATGCTGCTGCAAATTTAAAAATATACTAAAAAATACGACTAAAATCGAACAACATAGTAAACGAGTTATATGGCAACAACTGAAAGAAGCCCGACAATTTTTCAGTTTACTTTTGCTACGCAGCGAGCACATGTTTTTCGAAGCTACATACTTAGGATCACATTACCCTAACAACTTATCAAATAATACTAGCCCATAAAACAAGTAAAACAGGTAAAAAAAAGTTATTATAAATCCTTTATATCCATCCATTTATTTTGTAAGCGTAAATTAAATAGATAATTAATAACATTTAAAAATTAATGTATTAATTAATTTGTTAGACTATTTTTTATTGGTGCAGAGTCTATGTGCAAAGTTTCAGCTCGACTGGACGTGAGTTAATTAGCCCTCCAAAGATTGTATGCCAATTAATTAATTTTATTTTTATTACTTTTTAAATTAAATTAATTAATTCGTCTTTAAAAAGATAATTAATTAAATTTAAAAATTAATTAATAATTTATTTAATTAAAAAAGACATACGAAACATTTCTTGTTCCGTGTCTGTCTGTTGGTCTGTCCACAATTTTTGCGAACCAACAAGTCATAAAAACTATACTTATCCAATTTTAATGAATTTTGGATGTTAGGTCATAATAAGCTTTTTTTGATCCTATAAAAGTTTCATCCTCATTTGCTTGTCTTCCACATACGCACAAACATACAATTAATTTCACCTATATCTTCAAAAGTACTCATATGATTTTTATGATATTTGGGTGGTTTGTCGAAAGTAGACCGCAGATAGTCCCAGATTAATTTAAACCGTCTGCGCACTTTAAATTTTGCTAAAATGAGACTTTAATTCATCTAAAAAATCAAAACAATTTTGTCAGATATAAAAAACGGGGAAAATGAAATAATTTTGACAATTATGGGTTGTAAATGCATAAAATCATTTAAGTATATACGAAATAGGACGCGAGAATGCTATGTGCCACAGCAATTGGCAGATTTTTTTTTTTTTTTTTTTTTTTTTTTTAGTGAATATGTGTGAATTTTGTATTGAAGCCTTGTTTGCTTTTTTAAACACTTTTTTGTATGGTTTTAGATATAACATTTTTTTTAAAAGAGGTTACTACCTATCCTATAACGGTCATGGACACCCTTTTGAGGCCCGCTCTTACACGTCCGGCTAGTTTACCCTCTTCCAGTAGTCCAATCGAGCTGAAACTTGGCACATAGACTCTATACCACAAAAACATTTTAAAAAATTAATTAATTAATTAATTTTTCAATTTAATTAACTAACTTTTTAAAAATAAATGGATTAATTAAATATTGAAAAAATGAAGTAATAGAAATAAAATAAAAATTTAATTAATTTAATTAAATTAATTAAATTGAAAAATTAATTAATTAATTAATTTGTTAAAATGTTTTTGTGGTAGAGAGTCTATGTGCCAAGTTTCAGCTCGATTGGACGACTGGAAGAGGGTAAACTAGCGGACGTGTAAGAGCCTCCTATACTGAATAAAGGATGGGAATCCTGCTTTTTTAAAATAAATAAAACATTATAAAATAACATACAATTTTTATTCAAACCCATTCTAGGCACTCAGATTCATGTCCCTTGACATCAAAAACCTAAGAAATGATGTATCGCACGCCCATATTGAATCTAATCAGAAAACCTTAATTTTTCAGTATTTATTTGCCGCCATTTTGATTTTTCTGAAAATGCTCAAGGGTGACAGGGTGGCATCACTCGGATTCTTAAAGTATACATATTATTGAACAAAAAAACGAAAAAAATTTTTATGTATACGTTAATTCCAGGTTACCATAAAAATAGCCATTTGGCACCCTGACTATTAGGTCTCCCGAGGGGGGGTTGAAGTTTAGGAATTTTCGAAATTTGGAAAAATCGCAGCTTTAACAGGGTTTTTCGACATTTTTGTGTGCTAAACTACTTTAATATATATTTAATCTATATTTTCGTAATCTAAGATGCTTATTAATATAAGAAAAACCCCTAAAATGTTACTTAACTTCATTATTTTTTATTATAACACATGACATATATACAAAAAATCTATTATTACCAAAAAAAAGTTTTTGGAAAAAATCATTCAAATTTGGTTAAAAGCTTCCATGCCCAACAATTCACAGACAAGAGTGATCAACAGCCTTTTGAAATACCACAAAAAATATGAAGATTTAAAGAAAAGTGCATTAAAAAAACAAATATACCAAGTTCCAATACTAATAAAATAAAACAATTTGTTGAAGATTCGCAAAAATTATTCTGTATAAGTGCCTCCGAATGTAAGGATTTTTCCCTTTGCACGTGTGCTAGATAAAAAAAAGTTCCACAAAACGAGCGTGATTTTTTGATTGATTAAAGAACAACAAGAAATATGGTGATTGGAAAAATTTACGTTAAGATTTCAGATCAATTAAGGAGAAGAGCCTTGCGAAATAAAAGAGATCACTCAGCCACAAGAGAGAGAGAGAGACTAAAAATAATATTACTGACGCCGAAACACTATCTTCTTCGTCTGATACTCCAGCCAGTACCACTGATTCTGAGTTTGAGATCAGTTGCTCGCTACAAAGGATTTTTTCTGAGACACCTTCTTCTCAAATGAGGATATTTCTTCCAACTTCAGCAGAAGTAGCCGTAAGAACAGGAGTTTCAAAAAGAGCGGCAGCAGTAATAACCTCTGGAGCCCTAAATGACGCTGGAGTTTTACAACCAGACAGTTCTTGTAGTGTCATTGATCACAGCAAAATTCGAGAGAGAAACAACTGAAGTGTAAAGAAATTAAGAAACTAGAAGAAACAAATGATATTGTGTTATCATTATCAGGTTTATACTTTGATGGTAGGAGGGATGACGTGGTTAAAGTGTGAATCAAATAAGGCGGAAAGCTATATAAAGTGAAAGGAAAACATGTCGTGCTCATACGAGAACCAGGCTCGAGTTACTTGGATTTTGTTTCACCTATAAGCGGAAATGCTGAAAGTTTGGATTCCTCAATTTTTACCTGCCTCAAAGAAAAAAATATAGATACCTCTAATTTAATTGTACTGGGCTGTGATGGGACCAACTTGAACACAGGCATTAGAAGAGGAGTGATAAAACTTGTCGAGTGCCGACTTGGACGACCTCTTCAGTGGTCTATATGCTAGTTACATGCCAATGAATTACCACCACGTCATCTAGTGGAACATTTAGATGGCAAAACTAAAGGTAAAGGTCCATACTCCTTTTCAGGATCTTTTGGATCAGAACTTGTGCAATGCGAAACCATGGAAGTAGTCGACTTTGGGGCAGTCGACTGATGAGAATATTGAAATACGAAAGGACGGATGGAAGAGAATCTTCACTGTGAGAAGTAACCGAGTTGAAAATAAAGAAGCAACAGCTTTTACAGTTCCAAAAATTAATTTTGACGCTACGAGTTATGTTGAAATAATAGACTGGAGCTCAATAAAAGTGACGGAACCTCCACTAACAAAACTGATTTCCACAGCAGAGATCATGGCAGCAGTTTCAGATGGTTGGAAGCGTCAAATTGACTTAAAATATCCCTGTCATACTCAGGCCGTTGAACGCTGTGTGAAATTAGTCACAGGCCCCTCCACTCCAGTTCATAAAGCAGAGGATCGTCATTTTTAAATTATTCAAACCCAAATAAATAGAAATAAAATACCAAGATTCGAAAGTAAAAAAGATTTTAACGCATAGATAAATTGAATAAAAAAATATAATATGTTTGTTAATAGTTTTGTATAGTATATAATAGTTAGGTTATTTCTTAAATTAAATGATACTTATATATGACAAGTGTCAAATTTTCAAAATTTAAAAAAGGGGGGAGAGGGAGACTATAGGAGCTAGAATGCAGCCACTTCCACGTGGTGAGCTCTGGTAATTATTTTTGATTCTATACTGGTTAAAATAAAAAAATAAGCTAAGAGCTTATTTAAGCTGGAAAAAATGTTTAAATTTTATAGTTTTCAAGCTGTCATTTATATATGTCATATGTTATAATAAAAAATATTGAAGTTGCGTAATATGTTAAGGGTTTTTATTATACAATAAGCATTGTAGATTACGAAAATATACATTAAATGTATATTAAAAGTAGTTTAGCACGCAAAAATGTCGAAAAACCCTGTTAAAGCTGCGATTTTTCCAAATTTCGAAAATTCCTAAACTTCAACCCCCCCTCGGGAGACCTAAGTGAAGTCCGATTTGGCTCAAATTTTTTCCTCGGGACTTTCTTCCAATATGGCAAGTTTCTGGAGGGGCGTTTTTTGAATTTTCAAAAATTTTGTTTTTTCGACCCACCCTATTACTCAACTCCTATGTACAAATCACACAGATATAATCTTAAGTGTTAAATCGAGCCAAATTGATCCACGATCAATCAAAGCTATTCTCGACCTCACATCTCCTTCAGTTAAAAAACTATATCATTGTATTGCTAGCGGAAATATCATTAATTCGTTGTTTAGATCTTTAAAGATGAATTAAATCCTGGAAATTAGCTATATATAATTCAGTTTCTTAAACTCGCATTTAATAGTACTTACTTAAAAACGTACAAGTATTAACAAAACAAAACGACTTACCTTTCTCTTTATCCATGATAATTTCTGTCTGACTTCAAAAAGTTCAAAACACAACACCACACTATTTTAGTTTGACTTCAAAAAGTTCAAAACACAACACCACACTATTTTAGTTTGACTTCAAAAAGTTCAAAACACAACACCACACTATTTTAGTTTGACTTCAAAAAGTTCAACACAAGAAATAACTGAAATAAGTTTAGCACACACGGGAATAACTTAAAATAAAGTTGGGGAGCATAAAATAGGGAAAGTAGTTCAGCGTAGGTTATAACAGGTAGAGCTATAAACAAACACTGGACGAAAACAAAATGGTCACCACCAAGCCAAGCCGCCACTTGTCAGAGTAGTTCAATATTCGGCCACTAATAGCAATAGCGCTACACTTTACAGAATCACTACATTATATAACAACACTTGATAAATAACAACATTGATATATATCAAAATTTACGTATATATCAAAAAAGTTACAGAATCGCCCTCCATGACTACTACGTGTTCGCCATTTATACTTTCCACGCTAACTCTTTCTTTACTCTTTATTTTATTAATTTCCTCCTTTAACCTACTTATCTAGCGCAACATTTCTTGCTGACTTAATTCCTCCTCATTTTCACTTTGTATTTCATTTTCTACCTCATTTATCTCTGACCCCTGATAATCCTCCATTTTTCTATGTTTTTCATTAATCTAGTTTTAACCATTTAAAAGGCATATAAAGATACGATTATAATTTCCTACAATAAAATTTTCTTTAAAATTCAAGGACTCATTTCTTTTGTAAAACTATACGTTAACATATTCACCACATTACGAAATAAAAAAATAAAAATAAAAAATTAAGTTTCTTTTAAAAAAAATGCTGGGCCTCTTTATTAAGACTCACTGTCCGGGCGCCAATTTAATGTGGGATTCTCTTAGTCCCAGTGGTAGCTCAATAAAAAATTAAATATATATTTAAAAAGGAGAAGTCTCAAAAAAAAAAAAAAAAAAAATAGTTTGTAATTTCATTAAATAAATTGTTACCTTACTTATTTTAAATTCAATAAGCTTTAGTTATTTTTTTAATTGGTTGACAATTAGGTTTTCTTTTAATTAAAACATCAATTATAAAAATGTGGTTTTATCTCTCAAGAGTTCGAAGTATTCACGAATTTAATTAATAAGTATTTTAAAATACAAAATAAAGAATAAATGAATCCCTATTTCCTATTTCCTTGGATTTACAGAAATAATTTCTTAAATAATTTTCAATAGAGATAAATATTTTGACATTAATAAAATTAATAAAAAAAAATGGTCAGAGGACCACTTTTAGACTATCACGTCGTGGTAACAAGTAAGTCCACACTAAATTTATTTATAAAAAAAATACCTTTAACGCACGGTGGTTACTATATTAACCACCCCCAAAATCCTAAAAATACTTCTGAAATTTAAAAAAATAAGTATATTTGAGTTGACCATCTGATAAAATAGTCAAAAAATATCCCCCCCCCCCCCAAAAAAAAAATAAAAATAAATAAATATGGTCATTATTATTATGAACTTTTTTAATCAAAAAATGATTAAAAAAATTAATTTTGAGAATCTTCAGCATCACTATCTCCTTCTTCAAAGGAGTCCTCTCCCTGCTCAGCCGAAACTGCAAAAAGGGCTTCAACTTCCTCAAGGGATTTACCACCTTGAAGCCAATCTATGTTGAAAACAATTTTTTCTCAGCCATAGCTTTCTGAAATAAAAGAAATATATAATAATATAACAACTGGGTTTCAAGAAAAAAAGTAGGCACACACACAAGTACTAAAAACACAATAGCTTTTAGTAGGTACACACTGTGCTGTAGGTGTAGGTATAATGAACGTATAATTTATAACAATCATTACATTTAATTATCTCTTCTGACTCTAAAAACTATAATAATAAACAACATTATCACAAGGTGTAAAAACTAGGGGGTGGTCAATATACTAACCACCGTGCAATCAGGGAAGCGACATAACCTGTTGCCCGTGTAAGCACTCCAAAGAAACGTAAATAACTCCCGAGCCCTAATAAATATAACTCATATAGTACAACTTATGCAATTAACAAACCGTAATGAGTATTTATACAAAATGCCATGTGAAAATATTTAGTAACAAAGCCACAAAGTAGAAAAAAACTGAGGTAGCCATACCCACCCTAACATTGTTTACACTACTAAATTTCGTGATTTCATAAATTATAATTGATATTTTGTCTAAGAAAACAATATTTATAATAAATATAAAGTATATATAAGTACTTACCAGAGTTTTGTGAGGAAAAGATGAGAACAATACAGAAAAAACAAAAAAGTTAACTTGAACACGTAACAAGTTGAAGACAAAAAAGTTCGAAAGCAGAGAATGGTGGTTAATATATCGACCACTTCTGTCATTTTGATGTTTTCTGCGCAAGTCACGTAATAATCGACCCAATATATCGATATTTCTTGCTTTTCTAAAACCCATCATACACCCAGCAGCATTCTCCGTATTTTTTTTTTTTTTTTTACTTATAGGGGGGTGGTTAAAATATCGACCACCGTGCAATTAGGGAAACCTAGATTTCTTCAGACGTGCGTTAAAGGGTTTATTTTATTTTTTTTTTAATTCTCAGAGAGAAATGAAATAATATCTCATTTAGCTTTTTACAATAAATTCAAATCTTTCATGTAAAATATTACATACGTTATACTTTCATTTTCAAACCATGTGGTTTTTCTAAGTATTTAAAATATAATTTCATAAAAATTGAGCTGCAGTGCTCTCAAAATAAGCTCGAGTGAGATACAAAATTAAGTATCGTCTCCACCACTCTTGTGAAGGAATCACACTATCTCATGAATTCATGAATCATGGCAAACTACACCGGTAACCAACTATGGCCCTTAACATAAAATTAAACTTATTAGCCAATTGCTAATTACAAATTTTAATTTTAATTAATTACTTTTCTTTAAAAAAATGATATCAGATAGAGACTTACGTTATAACGGCTACTGGAAATCTTCCATAGAAGAGAAAATACATTATTAATTTGTAACGTTTGTAAAATCATAATCATTAAATACAAATTATATAATTAAATAATACGAATAATGATAATAATTATAATAATAACACTAATAATAATGATAATTAATAATGATAGTAATAATAATAATAATAAGTATATAATAATAACAATATTAATAATAATAGTAATAATTATAATAATAAAAAAATAGTTAGAGTACTCTAAATTAATTTTATAAATGATATAATAACGAGTTTTATAAATAATTAATATAATAGAATGCATGCATTATAAACGAAATAAATAAACATTGATAAATAAACATAATACCTTTTACCTTTCCTGTGAGTGTTTTTGTTATTCTTAGAATATAGGTTTATCGTTTGTATAAGAACATAGTTTGTATTGTTTGTAAACAAGAGATTAATTCTTGAGGATTATCCGTGAGAGATAAGAGAGACTCGGGAGGGAGACGATTAGGATTGCGAGAGTGACAACGATGAGTCAGTGGAGGCCTAGCCAGCTAGCGAGCCAGGAGACTGTCTGGATACGAAAGCTACGTCGCGCTTAGCGGATCAACGACGAGCCTACGTATTCTGGTAGCGCCGGCTCTCCGACTCAACGGCTCCGCTCCAACCCTAGCGTTCTGCAAGGTTGATCTCACTTCACCCACGGCTTGCAGACCAGCTAAGTTTTAGTATTACGTAATTTATTATTTAAAGATTTAGCATTTCCTCTGCGCCCGTTTGAGGATTGATGGTGCGAAAGCACTTCTCATGGGTGACTTCTATTAAGTGCGGGGAATTTAAATTGAAGACTTCTGGGATTGGAAGAAGATTTATACTTCTAGTCGTCGGGAAATTCCAACTACGATATTCCGAGTCTCTCTTTTAGTTTAGAATTAACTATTGAATTTTCTTAATTTTATTTAGAACTTTATTATATTATTATTTAGATTTGGGTTCATAAGAACCGTTGGGTGAATTTATTATTTTAAAATCCTCATTTGGAGTTTAGTTTTTTTACTGTCGGGCAATATCTTTTTTTATGTGAGTCTTGTATTTTTTTTTTTTTTATCTGATTCTTACCTCTGCTTTAAATTGGTTGTAGGAAATTTTTGTGTTGATTTTATTTACTTATTATTCACGTTGAATGATTGTAAGATTAATAGCGTAAATTATAAATATTTACAGTTCTTATGTATAAACTGCTTCATTATTTTATTTTATTTATTATTTTGTTTTGTTCACGCTCACTGACCAACTCCTTTATTCCTTTTTCAACCCACTCCCAACTGAACCTAGTCGGCAAACCCTTTTTTAGGTAACAAATTAATTAGACTTTTTTTAAAAAAATCACAAGCCAAAATGGCTGTCCAACATGAATTTTACATCTCTCGATGGGGTTAGATGAATGTAGCGATACTGGTGGTGGTGGAAAGAAGATCCTGTAGGTTGTAAAAAGTTATTCGTCTCGTTTCCTTGACAGGAGACCCTCATATTACCTTTTATTCGTTGAAATATTTGTAGAATTTCAATTTTTGCTTGGAATTTCTCATCTTCTGTAAGGGATCTTAATGTAGGGACTAAGGAAAGAGCAAAGTTCTTGTCCTCATCCAAATCATCCTGTAAAATATTTAATAAAGATTCTTGGAAGTCTGAATTTGTGCTTTTCTTTTGTTTTTTTTGTCGGTTGCTTTGCTGGCCTCGGTGGTAGTGATACACTTTCTTTGATTGATTCCGTGAAATCATCTTCTTCATCAGGGTCACTTGAAAGTATGTTACTTTCAGTGGGTCGCTGAGCCATAGAGGACTTGAGAAATAGCAACTTCTCAAAGTAGATGTATTTTCGACGTTTACTTGCCGCTTGTCCTGATTTAGTTTTTTGAGCCTTCAATTCTCTAGAAAAGAATGTTCTCAAGTTCAGCCACTTTTTCTGCCCGTCAGCACCTGTAACGTGTTACATAATATTTTGTAATGTGTAACAAAAATAATAATTTATATCGTAGGTAAAAATATTATATTTATTCTTTTTTTTCAGATACTTGGCTACAGGCGCAAGTTTCAATGCCCTGTCATTTGAATTCCTCCTAGGAGCAAGCACAATAAGAGATATTGTAAGAAGTACATGTGACAAACTTTGGGAAATATCGCAGCCAATTTACATGTCCCAGAAGACCGAAGAAGACTGGGTTCCAATTGCAGATACATTTTATGGACATACAAATTTTCCTATTGTGATAGGCGCAATTGATGGCAAGCACATACGCATAAGACAACCGGAACATTCTGGATCATCATTTTTTAACTACAAGAAATATTTTTCGTGTGTGTTGATGGCCTGGACTGATGCAGATTACAAATTCGTCTCTACAGATATTGGTGCGTATAGAGGCTCTTGTGACTCGAATATTTTCAAAAACTCAAAAATGGGGAAAACATTTCTTGAAAATAATTTGAACGTGCCTTGCGGAAGGAGATTGCCTAATGACGATGATGGAAAAATTATTCCCTTTTATGTTGTCGCCGATAATGCTTTTGGACTTTCAAATAATGTATTACGGCCTATGCCAGAAACAACCTTTCATATAAAAAACAAATCTACAATTATAGGCATACCATAGCTCGCCGGATGGTTGAATGTACTTTTGGGATTTTACCTAACAAATGGCGCATATTTCATAGACCCCTCGATGTAAATATAGATTTCGCAGTCCCTATAATTAAGGCTTGTTGTATTTTTGTCCAATTTGAATCCAATTTGAAGACACATTGTTTGCTAATTCATTACAAAATTACACATGTATTAATGACAATAGAGGGAAAAATCTTATTGGGGGTGTAAATGTCCGCCAGTACTTAACGTCATATTTTGTCAGCCTACAAGGGTCTGTACCATGACAGTATGACAAGGTCTAATCTTGAGTATAGTAAGGATTAAAGTTACCTTATCAATGCATATAATATTGTACAAGGTGTCCCAGCTAATATGGAACAGCGAAATATCTCCGGAACCATGATAGATAGAAAGATGTGGTTTTCAAGGTTCGATAATGGCTAAAAAGGTGCTTCCACATATGCTGAACATTTTCTGTGTTCAGCAGAAGTGAGTGCAATTTACATAATTAAAAAAAGTGGATTTGGATTCTACAGCTAAAAATAAGAACTTTTTACTCCAGGAATGTTTTTGTTCCGAGCGTTAGTTTGCCGTCTGGAGAGCGCTGAACGTGCTAAAATTGAAACTTTAAGTTCATTTAAGTAACTTAAGATCATTCTTCATCCTGCAGAGGTGCCGGGGCAGTAACGGCTGGGGGCACCGGGGTGGACTTCGGTGGTATCGTCGGCAGCATTACAGCCTTCCTCGTGTTCCTCGTCAACTCCTCACACCTGCGCCGGAACTGGTTAGCTTTCCTTAGGCATCGCCGGGGTAGGGAAGGTCTGCACTGTACAGGAGTTAGAAGCCGACTGAGGTACTAGCTAGGAATGAAGGCCTCTAATCACGGATTGTAATTGTTTATCTAGGTAGTCTTTTCCTAATCAAAGTTCATTTTATTATTGAATGAACGTATGTTTACTTCTAATCTCTCTTAAATTTTATTATTTTTTTTTATTTATTTTTATTTTTCTTTTCATCTTTGAACTAATGTAATATTATATATTTTTCTTTAAATAAATTAATAAATGAAAATTTTTCAATATATTATCTAAAATAAATAAATTATTAATAAAAGGTAATTATTAACAAATAAATTAATAATACATAATACATAATTGCCTATCTTCGGCATCTCCAAATCTCTCTATAAGAACACACAATATATACTATAATTGTTCGAGAATGGCAGGGGTTCTCCGGAAAAGTAAAAAAAACCTTTCGGGCCAAACCGAGGAATGATCAAATTTGTCAATTTCACACTTACAAAGAAAAATTGGGAAACTAAGTTAATATGATAGACAATGTTAATTTAAAAGAATAAGGGTTTCGCTTTTGGCAAATATTGTCCGAGTTGGAAATAGTTCCTTCTCGGAGCAATATTGGTCAAAAGAGAACGAGTCTGAACCAACGTCAGAGACAAAAAAAAATAAATACAGGCCTTTTTATAATTTTTAATTTAAAAAAAATCACAAGATCTACTGATCGACAACAATAAATAAAATAAAATAATTCTCCCTAACTTCCTATGGAGCTCCTGACTACTTAACTTATAATTAAATTCTCTGTACAAAATATTGAAATTAAAACTTACTCTTAACACAAACTTTTCTAATTGGTTTCAAAATTTATAGAATAAATCTATTAGATTAATAGAATAAAAAATGGGCAATAAGATATAGATAATAATAATTCATTGGTATAAGATAGTTAGATACAGTTTCTTAAGTAATCTCAAAATTTAGAGAGTAAAATCTATTAGATTAATAGATAAAGATGGGCAATGAAATATAGAAATAATTGGTATTAGATAATATTTAATTCTTATCTGGCGATAGTCAATCCACACGGTGATCCACGGAGATGGTGAACAGCCAGATAGAGATATGAGCAGACGTTGGGGCGAGGTGTTTTCTCTCCCCGGGATTCCACATACATCAGACGCTGACGGCGATGTTGGACTTGTTCCGGTGATTCGGAGAACTTGTGGCGAATTTTAATGATTGTGACTTCAATCAAGATCACTAGGATGCTGAGACCCGATCTATGGCGAAGGTGATATAGAACCGCAGACCCGGGATGCAGCGACCCGGTCGGGCATTCACAAACACACTTGCGACGAAATGTCGTAAAAGGAACGAGAGCTTAGCTCCTTTCCCTTGAATTGGCTGACGGCAACTGCCTGAGGTAGAGGAGGCAGAGGGGGTTATTAGGATGTAAATACTCGCGTTGAACTTCGATCGGAAATCTAATTACAATTACTCGACTCTCGGCTTTCTTGGGATAGAGGAAACAAATAATCAACCGAATAAACTCTGTTCCCAAACAATAATTTTATATAAACATTCACCTAAATTTGACAATATTATAATGAAATTTAAAAAATACACTTTTATCACAATTGAAAGCTAGAATAAACTAGGCTTTAGTGGAGGCAAACAACAGTTTCCTATCAGTTCATAGACTAATAATTTATGAACTTTCCCTGTAGGGAAAGAAAAATATGAAATATCTAAAAGATTTAATTCTATAATTTTTCCATAAGAAATAAATAATTTTGGTTTTCTTTACAGGACACAAAATATAAAATATAAGGTACACAGTAAATAATAAATCATTTTCTCTTTAACAAAGTAACAAAAATGAGGTAAAGAATTAACAATAATATATATATATATATATATATATATATATATATATATATATATATATATATATATATATATATATATATATATATATAAGGTAGAATAATAACAAGATTTTATTATGTCTGTAACAGAATAATTAAATTACAAGCTATTAAACACCTCTTAATAGATCTCATGAACTAACTGCACAAAATAGTCAAATATAAATTAATAAATAATATCTGTTAGACATCGTTGTCCTAGCAACGATGTCAATCTAAATAAAAACAAAACAAAGCAAATAACTGACAGTTATTTACACCTCCCCCCCTCAAGTCACTTTTCTGGTGAAAAAGGTGACAATTTGCTGCAGTGGAAGTAGTTGGATTCTTTCTTCCTCTTCCCACAGTCGACTTCATAAAATGATGAAGATATCCTATTAAGAATGGTGAAAGGTCCAACTCTTACTCTATCCATTTTCTTTCTATTTATTTTGCTTCCATGTTCAACGTAAACTTGATCACCAACTTCAAATTCATGCTCTATTCTGCTCCTATCAAATCTTTTTTTGTTTGCTTCAAAACTTTTCATAGAATTTAAGAGTGCTAAATTTCTATCTGCTACTAAATCTCTTTCTGGTAGGTCAAAAGGAGTAATTTTTGATTGAATGCCAAATAATAAATATTCTGGTTCAAATTTTGTTGAGCTATGGACTGTCTTATTGTAATTATTCACACATTCGTTAGCTATAGCAGACCAAGCACGTTTGTCTCCACTATTTATTCTGCATCTTATCCTATTAACTAATGCCTGGTTTAACCTTTCATTTAGTCCATTTGATTGGGGACAATCAATGCAAGTAAATACTATCTGTATACCCATCTTCTGTAGATATTTCTTAAGTTCTCCTGACTTTATTCCAGTATACTGGTCGGCTAATATAATTTTCATTTTGTTTTTCTTTGCTATGGGATCAATTAAATTAATAAAGTCTTTTGCAGATTGGCCTTTAGTCGTTGAAACCCATGTATATCTGCTAAAATTATCGACTAAGATATGTATAAATTTCTTTGAAGATCTATTTCCAGCAAAACCACCTACAGAGTCAATGGACATTATTTCATAATTTTCGGTAGCTGGACCAAGTTTAGACATTAACCCAATAACTCTACTTCTTCTTGTCTTGTTTTCCAAGCATACTGAACATCCTTTACAAAATTCCTGTATTAATTGGTCAAAATTTTTAAAATAATAGAATGGTCTTATTTTGTCTTTCAATTTTGCTACTCCGATGTGGCCAAAATAATCATGAACCTTTTTTATTAATTTCAAACCAAAATTTTCTGAAATATATATTCTTGATTTCTCATTTAACTTTTTGAATGTTATGCCATGACGGTTTTCTGTTTTATTAGCAGTTTTTAATTCCGAAACATTTTCCTTTTGGTCATTGAGTATGTCAGGTAGTTCTATAAGGTTTACTACTCCTACTGCATCTTCATTTTCGAAATATTCCAAAACAGGGTATCTAGACAGTAGGTCAGCCATTATGTTTTCTTTCCCTTTCTTGTAAATAATTTTGAAGTTAAATTGCGATAGATAATTTACCAAATCTCCTAATATTTCATCAGTTCTTGATTTTGTTTTTAAATTTTCTAAAGGTTTATGGTCACTGCAGACTATAAATTCTCTTCCAATGAGGTAGTATTGCCAACATTTTATAGAATCTTTTATAGCCTTGCATTCCAGATGTATGATGTCCATTTTCTTTTCTCTTTCTGACAACTTCCTAGAAAAGTAAGCGACTGGATGTAAAAGTCCATCTGATTGTGGCTGCTTCAGGGTAGCTCCAATTCCTTTAAAACTGGCATCTGTTTCTATATAAACATCTTTAGTAGCATCATAAATAGATAATATTGGTGTAGAACATAGGTATTCTTTTATCATGTTAAAACAATTTTCACAGTCTTGTGTCCAATTAAACTCTACATTTTTTCTTAAAAGTCTATGAAGTGGTTCGAATTTTTGAGCACTGTTCTCTATGTATTTTAAATAAAAGTTTATTGAACCTAATATACTTCTTACACCAGATTTATCGGTAGGTCTTTTAAGATTTTTAATAGCAATTAGATTTTCTTGGCTTGGACATACTTTATTCTCTTGAATAACATGGCCAAGATACTTAACAGAATTTGCTGCAAAAGTACACTTTACCAAGTTAAGTTTAAAACCTTCTTCAAAGATTGCTTTAAGAAATTTCTTAATGTGGTGAATGTGTTCTTCCCAAGTACGTGAAAATATGAGTATATCATCGATATAATTAACACAAAAATCATCTAAGTTACTTCTTCTAATAATATTAGCTAGAATTCGTTGAAAGATCGCAGGTGCGTTTTTAAGTCCAAAAGGAAGTACTTTAAACATAAATTTTCCATACTTTGTAATGAAACTAGTCTTTTCTCGATCTTTTAATTTTAATACAATTTTGCACCAAAAAGCAGAATTTATATCTAAAACAGTGAAATATTTACAATTTGAGACTTTATCTATGACGTCATTTATTGTTGGGAACGGGTAGCACTCGGGTACCATTAGTTTATTTAGTTTCCTAAAATCAATACATAATCTTGATCGTTTACCATCATCTTTTTTATAAGCTAAAGTCACCGGAGATGCGTAAGGTGAATCTGATTCCTCTATCAAGTCAGCTTCTAATAATTTTTTTATTTGTGTTTTAATCTCCTGTTCGTCACGTAGAGAACATTTATATGGTCTTGCTGTGACATATTCCTCTCTTATTAACTTGATTTCAGCTTCTCTAGACTTGACCTTACCAACATCATATTTATCCTTAGCAAATATGTGTTTGTATCTCTTTATTAATTTTAAAATTTCTTCTTTTCTATTTTCATCATGAATATGTTGTAGGTTTGCTTGAAATTCATTTACATCTATATTTTCATTAAAATTAATTTCAAAATTTTCATCTAAATTGTCTTCTGCTTTATCTTCTTGAATCAATCTATTAAAATATAAATCTGAATTATTATCATCTTTTATTTCCTTTCTAACCGACATCTTATCCCTCAGTTCTATTGAAATCCTCTTATTTTTATCATCTTTTTGTAAAATATTTAAGTTTTTATCTTGTATAAGTTTAAATTTTTTAATAGCATCTAGTCCTAACAATAAGTCATATGAAAAATTATTATTTTTAACAACATAAGTATTTAAACTATTTACTAAATTTCCAATTTTGAGAATGATACTTGCCCGGGCCGAACTGAAATTAAATCCATTAATAGTTTTAAATGCATTTATACTGTTTATAAGACTCGACTTTAACAAATCGACAACTCTCTAATTTATAAGACTGACGTTTGAGCCGCTGTCATAAACCGCCTTTACTTTCATTTTATTATCTATTAATACATTTAGTTTTATTAATGAATCTAATTTCTCCGGGCTATCTAGTTTAAAGAATTATTATCGACTTCAATTTTCATCATTTCCGCTTCATTATTAGCTTCATGTAGATTAGTTTTCTTTTTAGACGTATATAAATTTTTGTTTCTACATTCACTTGTAGGGTGATATCGATTCTGCCATCCTAGAACTTCACACATATAGCAGGGCTTTTTATTTGTTTTATCATTAGTCATATTTTTGTTAGATGTTAAATTTGATTTTTAGTTGGTATTATCTTATCATTACTTTTATAATCACTCTTGGTTTTCATTTTCCTATTATATGTTTCATCGAATTTTCTTAATTCATTATATAATTTATCTAAAGTTGTTATTTCTTGACGATCGAGTTTATTTTGTACATCTAAAGGCAATCCTACTGCGACCATATTAATTCTAGAGACAACTGTAGCATTGGCTTCCGTTTCTAAGCATAGTTTTTCCTTGGCCAGGGCATAGTCTATAAGAGATCCTCCTTAATACTTGTAACTGTAAGCCTGTCTAACTTTATTCCAACCTTTATCTATGAATACTGTAAAAAAAGAGTTTTTCCATTCAGGCCAATTTAAAAGACCGATTTTCTTCAGATTAACTTCATACCAGTCTGTAGATGATCCAGATAAAAAGAAACGGAGAGCCTCAATCATATTTACTGCATTTGTAACTTTATGCCTACGGCATTTATTTTCAAACCTAGTTAACCAATCAGTAGGATTTTGGGTTTTATTAAATTTATCTAAAATAAATTTCTTTTCAATATTGTGTAATTTTACTTCATCCGAAATATTTAATTTATCTTCTAATTCCTTTATTCGTTTTATTAAAAATATTTCCTCTTCAGATTTATTAGAAACCATGGCAACGGTATCAGAATTGACCTATGACTCTTCTAATGGAATATTCTTATAACATAAATTTTCATCTTCATCGAAGTATTCCCTTTTTACGTCCTCATCTATCTTTACCCCTACCTTACGGTACCCATTTATTGATTTAATAGCGCTAACTGCGCGTTTAATAGAAGATTTAGAAAACAATACCTTGTGTTCCTTTATTAGATCTTGATACTCTAACGGAAGGATGCACCAAAGTTGTTTATCCTCAGATAGGCCGGCTAACTCAAAGTCCTTCTCACTTCTCTTTATAATGTGAACAAATAGTCTTCCACTCATCTTGAACTCAGTCTAATAGGTGTAATTTAATTTGTAAGGTAGAATAATAACAAGATTTTATTATGTCTGTAACAGAATAATTAAATTACAAGCTATTAAACACCTCTTAATAGATCTCATGAACTAACTGCACAAAATAGTCAAATATAAATTAATAAATAATATCTGTTAGACATCGTTGTCCTAGCAACGATGTCAATCTAAATAAAAACAAAACAAATAACTGAGTTATTTACATATATGTATATATATATATATATATATATATATATATATATATATATATATATATATATATATATATATATATATATATATATATATATATATATATATATATATATATAGCATCATACTGGAAATATGAAGGTCCGTGGTTCAAATCCCGGAGCCAGTGCAAATTTTTCTCTGTTTCTGTCTCCCGTAGTTTAAATTGTTTGAATTATATATATATATATATATATATATATATATATATATATATATATATATATATATGTGTGTGTGTGTTATTTATTATTTATCTTATTTTATTTTTTTTTTTTTTAAGAACATTTTTTTTTTTTTATAAATATTTGTTTGGTTTTTTATAAGATCTTCAATTCTTAAACAATAATGATTTTTGACTGTGCTGTTGTTCGAGCTATTACTCTCTTCCGCCATCACGATTCATTGTTCAGCGTTCACCATCACCTTCACTATTAGGATTATCAGTCACATTAGACCTACCAGCACCACTTTGATCATTACCAAGAGCAACAATATGTTCCCTGTTTCTCTGTTCTGTTCAAAAATAAATATATTTTTAGTTCTAAACAGTTTCAAAAACGTACTAATAAACATCGAAATTTACTTCTCATGATCTAAAGAAACTAATAAGTAGATTACATTATAACTGCTTCCTCTAATTAATTTAATTTACAATTGTTCATATTATGACGTCATCAGAAGTTAGCTACATCTGTATTGCGCAATATGTTGATATAATGGCATCATTTTTCTTTTACTCCTTCTTTTAACATCCTTATTTAAATAGCGCATATTTAGTTCAATTTACACTAATACAGGTTGCTAATTACTTACAAATTGGTGACACTACAGTATACTTCAGCGTTAGTTAATCATAAAATTTATCCACTTCATGTTTTGCCGATTTCACCATTTTATTTTTTACCATGCGCTTAATAGTTTTCGTTGTTTCTTTAATTATCCTCTGCTCTGATACTGTTTCCTATTAAAAATAAGATACATTTAGATCTTCTTCGAAAGGACGTATTTGAAAAGAACTTTCCACTGATTCCTTGCATTTTCTACTGAAGCATTTCATTTTGGGGGTTGTGGGTCACATCATCAGTATGTGCTCCACCAGTAAAGCACTTGGTCTTGAATGTTGCATTATTTTATGAAGTGCCAATTTACCAACTAACAATTTAAAATTCTCACACTTTACGCACAAGCAGGTGTCACGACTTGCAAATTGATTCATTTATCTGGACCATATACTGACGTTAGAGGGTGTATTTCATTTTTGAATATTTTTTTATAGGGTCTAAAACAAGGTGTCGACACCCGTCAGATGATACGAAAAGTGTGTATTGCGGTACATGCATTAGTGTAGTGCGGGTCACTTTAGTCAATGACTAATTTACACATTTTTTGTCGTAAATTAGGCCAAAAATAAAAAAATAAAGGATTCAAAAATAGAACACTAAGACAGCCATTGATTGAAAAATAGTTTGTTTATAATTATGAATTGTATATACATATATTTTGAATATAAAAAAAGAAATGAGAAATCGTTGTTATAAATACTAATAGTCCACAGGCCACCATAAGAAGTGAGTCGCTGATTTATAAAGTTTTCTTACCTTATGGAATCGCTTATGTATGCCGTGTCCACCGATGAATTAGGTATATGGCAACTGGGCGCTGGGCCATTTCTTTTTTGTTGACATGCCAAACTTGCCCCTCTGCGGGAACATTGAAAAGAGATAGATAAAGTTTTGATTTTCACAGGATCGTTTAATTAAATTATTTAAAAAACAGTGGTACACATGGCCACCGATAAGAGTGGGCCGTTTGGGGTGTCCACCGCCCCAAACATATCGCTCTGCGGGGACGTTGAAAAGAAAACGGCCCACTCATATCGGTGGCCACCTTTACCACTGTTTTTGAAATAATTTAATTAAACGATCCTGTGAAAATCAAAACTTTATCTATCTCTTTTCAATGTTCCCGCAGAGGGGCAAGTTTGGCATGTCAACAAAAAAGAAATGGCCCAGCGCCCAGTTGCCATATACCCAATTCATCGGTGGACACGGCATAAATAAGCGATTCCATAAGGTAAGAAAACTTTATCAATCAGCGACTCACTTCTTATGGTGGCCTGTGGACTATAACAGCGTATAAAAATATAATGATAAATTATAAATACTATACAATATATACAAATATTTATATTATACAAATTTGTGGTAATGACACAAAAATTAGGAAATACAATATACAAAAATTTAAAACATAAGCAAACTATAAAAAAAAAAAATATGTATACATATATACAGGGCGTTATTTAGACTACAATTAGGATTTGTAGCCATGAAATTTGGCGAAACACTTTCTAACACAAAGTCCCGGTTGGTTAGGGCATTGGTGACAGTTGCCACCCTTTTTTTTTATTCCCTGTGCAGACCACTCAACGCTTTCTCAATTTTCAGTTTTTTTCATTTCTTTCCACCTCTTGATCGACGTCGATTCCTAAATAGCAAGGCATTTATCACACTATCCCGGAAGTCTAGTAAACTCATTTTTTTGGCTGGATTAAATTTTTTATATAATAAATAGGCATTGTTTAAAACAATTTGCATTATATGTATGCCTACTTTGGCATACCACCTCAGAGTTTTCCTTTGGCAGGGATAGTAGGAGAGTAACTGATCAACTCCTCCCATAAATTCATTGTACTTTAGTACAGCCTCAGGCTTTGTGGACATCCTTCCAAACTTCGATTTGTGCTGTAATAGGTCTGCACCAAATTCGAATGAAATGACAATAACATATAGCTTGTCACGCCACTTCAACAAATATATACCCCTCTCAGTATATGAAGACGCTACCTCGCCTTGTGACAACTTTTTATTCATTACGCCTAAAGAATTACCTTTACAGTTTGCTCTGACCGTACCTGTCGAAAAGGTACTTCTGTCTAACAAATGTTCAGTTAGGGCTACACTCGAATAAAAGTTAATCAGTATATACGGAGTGCCCAACTCCGTGATATTCTGACATTAAACCTTTGACTTTGACTACCTTGTCAACATGACCTGGTCCTCCAACCTCTTTATCTGATGATCCACAATATATTCTGGTTTTTAACACCAGGCCATTAGGTTGCGTAAGCATATAAGACTTAATACCGTATTTGTGCCTTTTCCCTTGCACATATTGCCGGAAAAATAACCGGCCACGCCACAACATCATCGATTCGTCGATTGCCAACTCTTTGGTTGGATAATATACTTCAGCCATCCTTTCGTGAAACAAATCCAACAATGGCTTTATCTTGTAAAGTGGATCAGAAGGTTTGGGGTCCCCACTTCGGGGATTTTTCACAAAATGCAGGGCACGCAAAATCATCAAAAACCTATCACGTGACATAGCATTTTTTGAATTGAGGAAAAGTGTAAATATCACTTGTTTTCCAGTTATGGGCAAAGCTGGGTGCCTTAATTTGACCAGACAAAAACAACAACCCTAAAAAAAACCTCCAAGTCAGGTCGAGATACATCCTTCCAACTACGAATTCGAGCTTTGGGGGAAACGTTTAGTGAAGACAATTGGTTGGCCTGATAATTTGTTTCCTCTTCAATTAAATTGAACATTTTTTCGTTGCATAATAGAAAAAAATAATCTATAAGCTCGTCGCCGTCTGGAACGGTTTTCAAACCTGAGGTACCAGTGAAGGGTATGCATATTGGGGGCTGAGCATCGGAGATCCATCGGAGTGCTGCAGCCGTCGGAGGAGCATTAACTTGTGCAGGATCCAGTTCAGATGGGGACGAGCTTCCTGTGGATCCCCTCGTAACCAAAATTTCGGAGGTTGAAGGTACTGGGGAAAGAGTAATTTCCGAACGAGGTACAATAATTACCTCACCCTCTTCGTTTTCCTCTTCCTCCTCGTCGTCGTCCGCACCTGCAGGTGTCGTCCACTCCTCCCCGGAGTCTGAACTGAGGTCCTCATCCCAGTCGGAATCTTGCAGGATAGCTAAGAGTTCCTCCTCAGTATAGACTCTCCTCGCATCTCTGCCAGATACAGGTTCCTGTGGTGCTAAGGCTGAAGGTCCAGCAAGGCTGATTGGGTGAAAAATACCATTAATTCTTACAGGTAATAATCATCAAAAACTGCGATAGAAATATAGTATAATGAATATAATAAACATCAAACTAAGATATAAAAATATGAATCTTTTCCCCCACTAATACATACTAACCCTATGAACCTCGAACTCTCGCTCGAATGGTTCCTACTTAATTCTTAAGGAAAACATAAGACAAGCATAACTTAATTAATAATTCCAAATTCTTAAACAACAACTAAGCAAGCATAACTAACATGAACACGCCCAACTTCCGTTGGTTCCTCTTACTTACTAATTTATATATGGGGAGCATACTGGGTATTTTATATTTTGGTATGTAAACATGTTAAGTTGACATGACAGTTGTTATATTAATGTTTGTACAGTTGATTAAAAATACATGTTGAGCGTGAGCGTGACGTATCGTTTTGTGTTTCTGTTATACCTATATCTATTTAAGTTTCAACACCCAGTATATGAGGGTAGAACTGATTTTGGTGTATCAGTATCAAGTGGCTTGAAATTGCCTGACTTGCATTTTTTCGTTTATTAGGTTTATATTTTATTTTTAATACCAATTGTTACATACAAATAAAAGACTACACACACGGTTTTTGTAAACAGCATTTACTTTACCTTTATTAAATACAATTATTTCCAAACTTACAATAAGCACAAAAAGACGAGATAATCTGGTCGAGAGCGGGAACCGAACAGCGTCCCACGCTTCGGTAGTAGATGCAGGGTTGCCCTACTCACTCATAGAGGCAACACAAAAAAAACTAAAACTAGCTCGCAGCGCGAAACATAAGTTAAACGCAACATACTCCCACCTAAATTGATAATGGTATTATCAATTTACCAAGTATAATGTGGATAGAACTTGACTTATAACAATAAGTATCTCAAATCTAATATCAACAAACATAATTTGAAATCTTTGACAAACACACATAGTACCTACTATAGTAAAAGCAGAGAAAAGAAAAGAAAAAAGATAATAAAATAACAATAGCAATCCCTCAATGACTTAAATTTCAATAAACACAATTTTAAAACAATTTATACACTATCTAAACAACAAATTTACAAATTTACAGATCACATTACAATCATTTATAAATAAAAATTAATCACATAATTTAACTGGAGGTTTTATTACCCTTCCAGACCTAGACCTTTGAATTTCTAACTCTTGTTCAAAATTACTAGCTGAGTCACTTACTTCCTCTTCAGGAATATTGTTATGTATCTCTTCTCAATCCTTCTCATTAAATCCAGGAAAAGGTAATTTTTCACAACTATCATTTTCTGCAGCCTATCCAGTCTGTCTCGAGCTGAAGAACCTGCCTGACCTGACCGCTGCCAAATCCTCAAAACTTCTTCTGGTAGGCACGATTCAACCATGGGATATAAAATCAGTAAGCACTTTTCTGATGTTACATTTAATGAATCCAGCGCCCTGAGCTGACATTCCAGCTTGTCATAAACTTGAGAAAGTGAGGTGAAAGGCCTATTAACTAGTGACAACATTTCCCTGATGTAGACATCTATCAAAACGTCTTCTCGACCAAACCTCTCTTTTAGGGCCTCAACCGCCTTCGGGTAGTTTTCTATTGGGGGTGGAAAGCTAGTCACCACTGTTCTAGCTCTCGACCGCGTTACTGTACTCTGTACTAAGTATTGAAACTTTTCTTCATTTGATAAGTTAACATCCCCGTCAACCTTCTTGAAGAGTCCCCAGAAAAAGAGCCAATTTCTGGGTTCTCCATCGAACTTTTTAATTTCTATTTTAGGTAATCTAAACCGTTGTTCAGATGTTTCAGGTCTTTCTGAAATGTTAATAACGCTTTTTTTGTCACTGGTATCTACTTCTACTTTAATATTATAAAATTGTTTTTTTGTACTTATCGTTTAGCTCTATTTCTTCAGCTAGTTCTTCTTCCGACGCTCTTTCCAGCATCAGCTCAAATAACTTTTGGTCTAAAAGAATCATTTCATCATACTTTTCTTGTATGAGCTTGCACGAAACAATATAATCTTCGTTAGTAGTTGTATCCTTGTTTGTAACAATAGTATACAACTTCTCAAAACTGGTTCTCACCACGTTCCTCGCTTTTCTGATTTTCTTTTCTGTTTTACCTTCAGCCATATTGTCCGATCACTTTAAAGTTATTTTTAAAAAAAACTCAATTACAACTCAAATTAAAAACTCCATTGAAACTCAAATTAAAAAAAAACTACTCAAGACTACGTCCTGTCACACGGTCGCCATAATGTTACATACAAATAAAAGACTACACTCACGGTTTTTGTAAACAGCATTTACTTTACCTTTATTAAATACAATTATTTCCAAACTTACAATAAGCACAAAAAGACGAGATAATCTGGTCGAGAGCGGGAACCGAACAGCGTCCCACGCTTAGTTAGTAGATGCAGGGTTGCCCTACTTCACTCATAGAGGCAACACAAAAAAAACTAAAACTAGAAACAGCGCGAAACATAAGTTAAACGCAACACCAATAATATCACTTTGTAGTCTTTATAATTTACAAAAAAAAAAACGAATAGCTATCTATTGACTAACTCTAAAAAATATTGAAACTTAATATTTTACTTATTTCTTGTTTATTTATCCAATTTATAACATGTTATAAATAATTTTAATCAGAAAATTGTCATGAACATTAAAATGTTTCACAATTATATCAATTAAAACGATGTTTCAAATATGCCTAACCTGCGCAAAAGAAAGTTTTTTTATGTTGTCGTTGGAGGCACGGAGGCAAATTTTTGAGCCTCACAGTAGCCGTAGGCAATAAGATACAGACCCCTCTAGGTATTAGAGAGTTTTTGACATCAACAGTTAACGCTAACGTTAACTTGAGAAGAATAAATATTACTGTTTACGTTATCCGCGGCGTAACCTAAAAAGAAGTGAGATCCCAACAAAAACACTTATGTAAAAAATGAGCCAAGTCTCGCGTAAAAAGTACATAGTGAGATCTCAGGTATGCCAAGTAATTAGTTATCCAACAATTCTGTTAGCCGTTTTAATGAAAGAATTTTTTGTGACTTGGCAAATATACAGCATAAGACTGAGCATCAAATGACGTTGCTAATATTTAATGTTCTGACTAATTATGAAAGTAATGTCATTCTATATAAGTGATAGGTATATCACATATAGGTCAGTAACTTAATTGTGCTGCGTAATTGCCGATATTATAACGTAATTTTAACGTTAGCGTAAAGGTATGTTCTCATCTCAGATACGTAATTGCGTAGGCCCGAAGAGATTCATCTATGGCAAAACTTTTACGACGTCACAAAACGTTGGTTCCAAACCTTCTTTTTACGGCTCCGGGCCGCTTTAAAACCTGAATGAAACCTTCACGTCAAGTTCTCTTTTAATTTTTAATGTTTTTTTTACACCATTTTTTAACCCTAGAATACTAACCATACTTTGTAGGCGCTTAACACTAACCTTCGTAATTTTTACGAGTATTGTATTAGAACGTTTTTTTATTACGTTTTAATTTTTTTATGGTTTAATTTTAATTTATTTGTTTATTATAATGTATTTATTAGTGATTAATAGCATTATGCTGTAAAATAGTATCACATAATATGAATAATACAAAATCAACTAGTATATTTTGAGTGTCAATGAAAAGTAAGAATTTGAAAACAACATGCGAGTATACATTTCTGATACATTCTACAATATTCTCGTGTAACTCATCCTCTTCAACAGGATTGAAATCGGGATCAAATCAGGATGGTCATTTTCATCATCCTCTGAGATCTCATCTAGTTCTATACGTGGTTCTCGTCGCTCTCCAAGTCACTGGCTGAGTCTTCCTGCATAACTCGCCAAATCTTGTCAAAGTTGGTGTAAACTGTATTATCCATGACGCTATAGAAAATAGAATGTATATTTTATCTAGATAAACTATAATTCGGAAAGAAATTAATAAAAAAAAATGAATTTTCACATAATTACGAGGTAGTAAAGATATAATAATTTAGTGCTGACCAATTGAAGTACTGTAATTCAAATTTATTAAACACAATAAAATATGCAGACTTAAGAAAATATTATTTACTTACGAATTACTCGTGAAGAAAACTATGAAAGTGCAGTTTTTAAAACTTATTGTTCATAAGTCACATTAAAAAAAGTTACGTTTAACACTAACCTTCGTAATTATTACGATTAGCTCCAAGTAAAAAGGGGGTAAAGCGAACACTAAGATTTTTTTGGCGGAACTTAAGCAAGCTTGTAGGCACGAAAAGAAGGTAAATAAAGCACTGCAGAAGAGTGGGGACTCCGTGTTTTACAGATCCAAGATAGTTCACTCTTAATGGACGATAGTCGTAACTTTTACGAATGGTTAGTATTCTAGGGTTAAAAAGTAATTATTGTATTTTAATAATAGATTGTATATTATTTTTTAAATACACCTCATCTGCATCCCGACTTTTGAACCAAATATCTGGGGGAAAAATTAATTCATCAAAAATAAATCGCACCCCGATTTTCTCGAAGCAAAAGTGGGAAAAAAGTGCGTCTTACATTCGAAGCATGACTACTGTAATGCTTCGAGTAGAAAGTAAATAAAAACAATTATCACAGTAGATATATACTTATAAGTTATAAGTATATAACAACTGTGATAATTGTTTTTTATTCACTTTCTACTCGAAGCATTATAGTCAATAGTCAATGATACGTATCCGCTAGTTGTGAACCCACCTTCAGCGTTTTGGTTGAAGTCAAAACCTCACTATCATCTACTCGATGTATCGACCCCTATTTTTCATTAATAGTAATTATTATTGTCATTCTATTTCACTATTTTCATAGCTTAACATAATAAGTACATAATCAACATTCCAAAATAACTGCTTGTAAAAAACAATATTTATATTAAGTTAAAAAAACTTACTTTTCGGACAATTTTCGATGGCTTTTCGTTAGGATTTTCCAAAACTCTTTTCTTGCAGTTATTACTTATAATTTGTCTGTTATTTTTTTTAATATTTGATTTATGATCATGTTCACAACCAAATCTTGTAACAGTATTATTAACGGTGTATAGTAACACTTTACAACCTCTTTTTGCACACCTCTTAAAAATACCCATTAACATGTGAAGGGCAACTAGTGCCTTTATTTCATTTGTGTTAGTATTTATTTCTTTACCCTGCTGTAATGAGTATATATTGGTATAATCTGCAGCTTCCATGAATATAGTATTAGGAAAATATTTTTGGAAATAAAACAAAGGAGTTGGATCATCCATTAAATCATATGAATCTTGGTTAAATTCTGGTTCGAACGTTTCGCACTTTGCATCCTTTATCCACTTTATTTTATTTTTGGGGATTAATTTGAACGGCTTTTTGGTAAATAAATTTTCTGCATACTCACTATCGTCTCTCTCAATGCCCTCCAACAAAATTTGTTTTCCTACAAAAAATAAAATGTAGACAAATAATATGGGATCTTGTAAGGAAAAGAAAATGCTGTGAGTGAAAGATCACTCACCAAAATACATGAGTTGACAAACAACATCATAACAAAAGATATATTACCTTGATCGTTGTACTCATCATCATCTACATCTTCAGAAATAATCATCTCCTCCGATTCATTCACTTGTAAAGTGTCACCACCTGGAAATATGCACAACTGAGTTAGCAATGTTATATTTATAAATAAGAAACAATAAATATTTTCGAACATGGCCAATTCATCTGCTTGATTGAACAAGGTTCTCACCTCTCTCGTTACTATGTATTACTAAAGTAATATTTATTTTTCTCACCGCATGCCCAGTGCGGGAAGTGATGTGAGGGGAGCTCTGTGATTTGTTCAATGAATGTTCCCCCTGGAAACTATTATAGACCAATAAAAGATCTTCCCTTATTTAATTTTAGTATCTTATCATACAGTAAAACAATTAAATACTGCTTTAGTGTTCAGTACGTACTTCATGAAAGAGAGCAACAGTGTTATATAAAGCATGAAAACAGAAAGTAGGAATGTACATGCCAATTCTTTTGGATTTTGAAAGCTATCAGATTCTTCAAGTTCATTCACGTCTAAATCGTCAACTAAGCTCTCTAAATCAGAGTCTTCTTGCAGAATTCTGTAAATTTCTTTAACATCTTCCTCTTTAGAGAATTAGTATAATTTTTCACTTCTATGACCTGGAAAAATAATATACGACCTTTGATAACTAATGTTCCACCTGTGGCACATGACATTTCGAGTCATAATAGCACTACTGTTCTTTTAATTTCGACTAATATTTTATTATTTTATGAAATTATAAACATTAAACTTTCAGAAAAACATAAAAATATTGCAATTAGTTAACATTACAAAAGGAAAAATTAAGATTTATAGTACTTACTCGAGGAAGCCATGACAGGTTAATGCAGGAACACACAAGAAATGAATTCAGAAATTCTGTAACCTCCTTACTGTTATAGTGATACACTATTTAGCTAAATAAAGATCTGAACTTTATAAAAAAAATAATAGCAACACTGCAGAAGCCCCCCAAGAATTTTTACAAGCCTTCAAAAATAGAAAACATCATGGGTCATGGGTGGCACACTGGGTCTGAAAGGGTTTTAAAAAATTATTATTAGCGTTAAATTGTTAGCGCACTGAGAAAAAAAAGAGGCGATTTTTGGGTAGCCGCTGACCAAAAATATTGTTGCGGCCGGGACCACCAGAAGTTCGTTGCGATAACAAGTCGAGTTTAGTAGACCTTTAACAATAGACTTTTAGTAGCTGTAATTAAAATTTGTATTGTAGCGGTAACCAAGAAAGTTTGTAACTGTTATTAAATGAAAAAAATCTGTATTCGCTGCAACAATGTTTTTAGTTGCCGTCAACAGTCTGTATAGTCACGGCAATTATTTTTATAGTTACTGCGACTACACTTTTTTTGCCAGAACATAAATAATAGTTGCTGTAACTACAAAATTTGTTAGCGCTGCTGTGTAATTAATGACCCCAACAATATATATTTTACGCTAGCTACATTAATTAGTTTGCTCAACTATAACAATAGTTGCTGTGCCTATTTAACAGTTGCTGTAACTCCAAAATTGGTTCCCGCTGCTGTATAACATAATGACTCCAACAATGAATGTAATTCCCCCAATTATGTATATAGTCACTCCAAACGTAACGTTTGTCATCCTCAACAATAATTATATTCCCCTCTACTACTCTATTGGCTCCTGCATAGTTGCAGGAACCAAAAGAGTAGTTAAGGGAACTATCCATGGTGGGACCTGTAGTAGTACGCCCTCTCCGATTACAAAATATATTATTGTTTATACAGTTAAGTGTTTTAGGCCAAGCAATTTATTGAAAGCAAAATAATTTAGAATTTATTGGAATCATTTTAGATTGCTTCCAATAATAATCTTTTTTAAATTTATAACTTTGTTTGCTTTTAATAAATTGCATAACCTGAGACACTCAACAGTATAAACAATCATCTATTTTGCAATCGGAGGGTGCATACTACTATAGGTCCCACCATGGATAGCTACCGTAACATTTACAGGGAACTATACCCCTACTAGTACCCTGAATTCATACTTACTCATTGCGAATGTGACTTTTTATTTCATTGCTTTACTAATTAAGTATTCAAAGCATAAAGCATGACATCGAACTTACTTAAAAGTTACAACTTTTGTATTGAAACAAGTCAGTAAAGTAAAGAAAATTTATAAAACGTTGCAATAAAAGACAAATGATGCAAAATAATTAAGGATAGAATAATTTAGCCTGGACACCGTTTTAGTGTATAACATGTTTATTATAAAATATATACAAGAAAAATATACATTATATTTAATTACAATAAAAAAGTAATTACTATATTTATTATTTTAAAAGTATTACTTTAAAATTATTAATTAAAATTATTAAAAAAATAGTAATTATTACTTTAAAAGTAATTACTGTATAAAATAACTAAATAAAATTATTACTAAATAATATATAATGACTACATTAAAATTACTGTATATTTTTTATATATGCATAAAAGAAAAAAAAAACAAACAAACAATATAATTACTTATTAATATTTGTTATTTCAGCAAGGTATTTTTTTTTTTTTTTTTAATTTATTTATCTTTAATAGTTTTAGAATATGCGACAAATTAATGATGCAAAATGTTTAAGGATAAAACAATTTAGCCTGGACACAGTTTTATAATACAAATTGTTTAAGCTTATTTATTAAAAATATATAAAAGAAAAATAAACATTTAACTACTACAAAAAGTAATTACAATATAATTTTAAATGTATTACTTAAAATTATTATAAAAATAAAAGTATTTAAAAATTAAAATCATTAAGAAATTATTCATTATTCCTTTAAATTAATTACTGTATAAAATTATAACAAAATAATACATGGTGACTGCATTAAAATTACTACATAATTTTTATACTCGTTTATAAAAGAAAAAAATAACATTATAATTAGATAACATAATAAATAATAATTAAATTAACACAATAATTAATTACATATAATTAAAACTAACATTATTTCAGTACCTAGGTACTTGTAACAAGTAATATGGAGTACCTGTACCTGGTAGTACTGTGTACTAGATAAACTAGAAACAACCCACCCCTAGTTCACGGTACGGAGGTAGGCAAGGAACTGACAACTGACTGACAATAATTCTAGTTGTCTCTGGCCAGCATGGTGTCGTAAAATGAAACTGCGCATGCTCGGAAGTGGTTCATATAGTTACGGGTATCGTTTTTACATTTACGGAAACTAATCTTAGGTATGGTGACTAGAACATTAGCTCCTCCGACTATCTTTATAGTTACAACACATAAATGACTGTAAATTTAGTTCCCGTTACTAAAATTACTTACGGTTACTATAAACTTTGTTAAAACACTATCCATAACTAAGTTTTTTTTTAAATCGTTCGTCCTAACCAATAATATAAAAAGGGTACCTACTTGCTTAGTTGCAGTTACTACATTTATAGTAAAGCGGATATGACTCACAAAAATACTGGAAAATAGACTGCCAACTATAGTTTTACATCAAATTTGAGCTACTCAATTTCACTTTCCAAGCTTTTCAGTAACGAATTCGTATGTTAGAAGCCATGAATAAATTAAATACTGCAAAACCGAGGCCTCTGACAACCGAGTTCTTTAATAGGGGCCCTGGAAACCTTAAACTATGTATCTGAATAGCGAATAAATGTTATCCTCATGAAAATCAATGTTAAACACTTAATAGCAAAATTAAATCATTTAAGAACAAAAAAAAACAAAAAAAAAACAAGGGCGAATGAAGCGAACTAGAATTTCAGAACTTTATCAGACAGGGCGGTCCTGGTTCTAGGGAAAAATTCCAACAAACGCCCTTAAAAACCTTAAAAAGATCTTAGGCCCAATCACTCTACGTACTGCGGTTCTTTGATCTAAACCAAACCCCCAATGTAAGTTCAGCTGAGGGAACAGGCATACTTTTTTTGGAGGAGTTGGTTGGAAACAATTTATATTTCTACCTTTTAAAATTTAAGCTTTCAACAAGAATTTAAGATTTTTTTAAAAAACTTTATCTGAATAGCTAGTAAATGTTATCATCATGAAAGTCAATATTAAACAAATAGCTACATTAAATCATTAAAGCTACAAAAAAACTTCAAGGCCGAGTGGAGCGAACTAGAATTTTAGAACTTTATTATACAGGGTGGTCCTAAAGTCTCCCCCCTTTAAATTTTGAACCATTTGACATAAATGAATGAAACCTTGCGTACTTTTCTTGTGAAAAGAGGTAAAACAGAGTAAGTCTTTTTTTTTGTGTGATTTACTTCATTTTGGTGGTATTGTTCACTTCGGGTCTCGGGTGTTCCATCTAATATGAGCTATCGCAAAAATGAAAAAAAAAAGTTAATAGTAAGACATATTTGTAATGAACGTTTTGCATTCTAGGGATGAATGTAAGACATTTTACTTCTTTGAAGGTTTTTCTACAACCATAATTTTGTCGCCGATAAGCGCACAAAACTTCGAAGTAGGAATGTTTGAAGTTGAATTTCCGCTAAAATATTGACCCTACAAATAAATTGCCAAGAGTAAAAATGTCTCATTTTTATCTAGAGAATACAAACCTTAAATTTGTTACAAACATTAAATTCTCTAAATTTGGCAATTTTTCTTATTTTTTTATGGTATCTAGCAGCAATAGTGATCCCAAAAAAAATCTTAAATCCATAGAAGAATTCACAAAACACATTCTACATTGGAATACTAAGTCCAATCACATGGAATACTTAATCCGTTATACTCTTTAGTTTAAATTAAATTATCTACATTTAATACGAGACATGGAAATACCCTAATCCTAGAACCAGATTAACAAAGTAGAAAAAAAGAAGCTCTATTCCTTCGAGTAGCTCTTAACTGACGACTGAAATCTACTCTAATATGTTATCTTAAACGCATCTTATTACACATTATACATTTATATTTTATGGGTCTTTTAGTCTTTTGTTCAACATCTATCGATTAATAATTAAGTCAAAATTACATTATAAAACATACATGTTAATTTGAAAATGTTAATTTTTGTTAAACGTTAAATTGATTCGATTTTAATCATTAATCGAATCAAAGTTTGATTCCAACCGATGATGATAACCTAATGATTAGATTAATTCTATTAGGAATAATGGATTACAAATTCTTCTCTGCATCCCTTCCCTATCGGCGCGGCCCGGTATGCTTGCACAAAAAGATAAGATTAAACATAAAAAATTGGGGTAATACTAATAATAATAAAATATTTTAATTTTATTATTAAAAATTTAAAATACATATAATATTTTCTGTAGATCTAAAGTAAAAAATGAATTTTATTCTAATAATCTAATAATCTTTATTTTAAAAGTCATGCGTTGTCAACTTAGTTTATGTATCAAAAATCCAAATATATAGTTGCGGCAACTGTAATCACCAAAGTTAGTCTCAGATACTTCAGCCCTCAACTAATTCATTAGATGCGATTACAACGTTAAGATTTTCAAGATTCACTTATTTACCGCAACTACAAATAAAACAAAAAATAGTAACAACAATTATAAATAAGTATCCACAACTAATTTATAATTGGGGATACTAAACCGGCGTAACTAAACCCTACTTATTGCAGTAACCACAAAAACAAATGAAAAATAATTGGCGCAAACCAAATGCAGTTGCTTCAATTGCATTTGACTTTGCGGTGACCAAATCTGCATTGACTATATTTAGTTTTTGCATTTTCATCCCACTTTTTTCTCAGTGCGTTAGATTGGTTTTGTATTATACTCTTATAAAATATCAAATATAATAAAAAAAAAGAATTTTTCAACAGTGAGAATTTTCTTTATTGTTGTAATAAACTCAATCTTATATTTATATACATATATATAATCAATTATTATAAAATAGATGTCTGAATTAAATCACGGCATGTGAATCACTATCCTTGACAATTAAACTAATAATAATAATAATAATAATGAAGGAATAAAATTGAAAAAAAAGAAATACACAAAAGGAAATGTAAAAGTGATCTGATGTGTGACTTCCATGCAGTAAGATTAATCTTAACCCTAGAATTCTAATGGTAGTCGAATCGACGAGCACAGTTTGAACCTTAACCTTTTACGCTTGTATGCGATGGTGATGTGTACCCCATCCTTCTGCAGTGCTTGTACTGGTTAGTAACACACCTGCTAGTGTAGCGGTAGAAGTCCTTTTGAGCATACACTCGTTTTCTGGCAAATTCCCGTCAAAGATACTTCGTCGATTCGACTAACGTTTAGTAATAAACGTAGGGAATTAATTGGTCGTCGAATGAGCCTATAACCTGGGAAAATGGGCCTGGGGTAAGGGGCAATAGGCTTAGGGGTAAGGGGCAATGGACCTAGGGTAATTGGCCTTGGGCCAGAGACCAATGGCCGATAATCTGGGGCCTGGAGCACTTAGCAAAGGGTCTAGGGCTTTTGACCTGGGGCATGGGACCTGGTGCATTAATGTTCACTCAATTTCAGATTCTTCTTATGTTCCTACTAAGTTATTTGTCATCAAATATTAGTATCTCACTAAAAGATTTAATAATGAGTTCTTAATAGATTTCTCTTTATAAAAGTGTAGTTTCAACCCCAAAAATGTATTTTCTGCATATGTTAGGCGAATCGACGAAGGTTTAGTAATACCAGCCTTCCAATTACCATTAGTATTTAAGGGTTACAAAATAAACCTATACAAAATTAATTATTTTTGGTGTGAAATAACAGATGACATTCTGAATCACTAACCTTAACAAAAAGTGTAAAATATTTAACTAATAATAATTTTAAAAAATAACAAATCATGCTGTACATTTTATTTATGGTGTGATCAGTAATTCTGGTATTGTAAGGGATATTTTTCCATGTATTGGCAAAAATTATTCCCTTATGCTTTTAGCATCAGTCGCTATCCTGCCGCGTTGGTCCCAAGTAACAGATTGCCCTTGTACATTAACTTCTGTTAGATGCCTTTCAATCCCTTCTACATCAATAATGGTATTGTGCAAAACGCACACACATTTGACTATACTGTCAGTGAGATTCACCTTAGTCTCTATCGATTTAGAGAGAATGCGCCATTTGGAATAAAGAATCCCAAAGGCACATTCATCTGTTTTTCTCGCTCTTGACAATCTATTGTTGAAATTTCGGCGGCTGTCAGTTAATCCAACTCTTTTGTAGGGAGTCAATAAATATGGCAGTAAAGGTTACGCCTCATTTGCTAGAATCACGTATGGTGCCTTTACATTAGTGTGGGGCAGATATTCAGGCTGTGGGATAATTAATTTTTGATTGTCTATGAAATTGAAAACATCTGAGGCCATGAAAGTTCCTCCATCGCTTTGCTTGCCAAATCCTCCCATGTCAATAGTTATAAACTTGTATTTAGCATCAACCAATCCTTGGAGAACTACAGAATAACATTTTTTGTAATTGTAAAACATAGAACCAGAATTACTGGGACATATAATTCTGACATGCTTGCCATCTAAGCACCCAATAGTATGAGGAAGTTCCATATGTTATTATTATTATATTCAGCGGCATTCTCTCTAAGGGAATCGGTTGTTGGCGCTGGCATGTGTAAAGGCTGCAATTTTTTCCAAATAATTTCTACAGTTCCTTTGACAATAGCAATCGTGGATTTTCCCATCCGGAAACTAAAAGCCAAGGCCCGAAATGATATCCCTGTAGATCGATATCTAAAACAAAGAAACACACTTCTACATTTTAGAATACAATTACAATATATACACAAATTTTTAAAAAAAACAACATAATTTTCACAATACTTTTAACATTGTGTTGAAGTTATTATTAATAATAATTTATTTAAACATTGATACAATAAGTACCTACTTATAAAATAATAGTATTTCATTGCAAATAAATCATGAGAGTACATCATGGTCTATTTAGAATATTTTCTCAAGATATTGATTCAGTTTCATACTCATTTATTTGTTTTTCTTCTTGTGATATAGAATATGAAATAAAATATTTTTTCTTCTGTTTTTTTTTAATTTTTTTTAGAAGCTGCTCTTAGGAAAAAGTGGAAATACTTAAGGGACCCGTTTTGTGTGGAATTCGGCAAAATTAAACAACCACGTTCAGGTGATCCAGGAGAAACGATTCATGATCCAAAAATGGCCTCATTAAAGGTCTTTATTATTTTTAAAGGACGTTGTACGGCCGCGAGCCTCCTCAGGAAACCTACACTGAAGCAGCTCCTATACATTTACAAGAGGAGTTCATCGAAATAAATGATGAAGTGCTTTGTCAGAATGTTAGTGAACATATTGAAGATTTAAATGAGAACCTGAGTGAGGACGACCAATGCAGCATGGCTGATGTTCCTCAAGCTGTAATGAAGGAGGTCAAGAGGACTCAAAAAAGGCGACATGATAGCAACGCAAAGTACAATGCGGCTATTATAGAAATAGAGACGAAGAAGGCTAAACTGTTGGAGGACACGCTGAAGAACCGGCAAACAGAAGATGATGATCTTCTATTTTTTCGTGCCCTTTTGCCTCATGTAAAGAGAATTCCTCCCATTAGGAAATAAAAGGTTTAGAAACCGAATTCAAGAGGTTGTCGATGAATTCGCATACAACCACAACAATTTGTCTCCGTCACACCCTACTACTCTCAGCCCACCTACTTCTCTCCGTCCTATGATTCATCGTCTCACCCTACACCATCCCCACCTACATTATCTACAGTGCCTATAGACATCTACCATTACCATGACTACGCTATGAAAATGTAGATCTACTCACTAGTAGATTACATTTTCATTCTGGTTCCTCTCACTGAATTTGAATATAGTCAATTGTTTATGTTTTAAGTATATTATTTTTATAGTTAGCCATAATTTTGTACCCTAATTAAGTGGATTATATATAAATATAAGATTTGTGATAGTACAGTAAATTGTAAATTAAAAGCTGTGATTGAAATTTTAAATTCCTAAGAGCAAACATATAAAGTCTAATAATAAACAAAACTGCTAAATTATTAGTCATTATTTATGTTTATAATTTTTTGTGATGATATTTACTTTATAATTTTAAAGTTTAACCTAGATATGCAAAACTCATTATCCAATAAAAAAATGTATATAACATTAAAAATAATTTCATTAACATTGTGCTTTTTTGTATTATTAATGCATTGTTCCTATATATACCATAAACCATACAAATTATTCAAATTACACTACCCTCGCGAATCCAGACCTAGATTTCCGGTTAATCCGGACAGTCTGGTCCCATCAAATCCGGATTAGTGAGATTGTACCATAAATTCGGAACAGATTTATGATACAGTTCCCAGGCCCGTAACACACTATTTTCTTACTCTGAGCTATTTTCTCATCTTTTTAATGTTGGGACAAAGGGATATAATCTTTAATGTGTACAATAAATATGATTATTTACCTTTGTCTAATTACTATATGAAGTAGGGACATAATCTCTTCCATTGTATCTCACTCACGAAGTGCTATCTACCAGAAACCGTGCGTTACGGGCTTGGTTACCGTATTCTCAATTTTAGCCATAAATTCTTAACTTATGGTTATAACAAGGCGTTCTTCTGGAAGAATCTTGTGTTGGTGCAAATTACACCAATTCTTCATCATGTGAGGTTCATTTTTTTTTAAAATGTAGTAGAACGTTTCCACTTCCATCCTAAAATATTGGAAGAAACGTTCCCTATCGACTTTTAACTGGGGAAACAAATGGTGGTATTCCCCATATTCACTCCTTAATCTATTAATTTCGTGAACACCGATTCTCTCACGTTTTAATTTATAATGACAACTATCAGTAGCCATAAACAAGCACGATAGATCTTCATTAGACAACTCCATGTTTACAACTGCGAACTGCGTGTCTCGCGTCCGCGTCTTGTATTATCTGCCTCCACTGCGGCCATCACCTGCTTTCCTCAAGCTGACATCTCACGAGCCTGTTTTCTGAGTCTGAACCTGATTCTGAATCAGCGTGCACTGTGGCCGTCCCCTTAGTCTTTTTTCTGGGGCCATATGCTGACTAACGAGCCTGATTTTACAACTGTACCCAGCTGTTTGCTGGCAAAGTGCGTAATTCTATTTTTCTTTATGTAATTTGATATGACAGATCGATTCCATTTTTTATTTTTCTTGATCTTTTTATTTTTCGTTAGTGCAAACTATAACTATGAACTCATTTTTATGGACAGCGTAACTAGTAAGCGACATGAACGTGGTGGTTGTTGACGTGCGAACGAATCTTATGTATTGAATAACTATTATATAAATCAATTTAAATCCCTGGTAAAGGTTGGGTAAATGAGTTAAAAACATAAATGAGTATACAATAAATTATCACTTTAACGTAATTGATAATAGATGAGATCTATTTGTTAATCTGTTACTAAATATTTATGATTATAAGCTCTAGACCTGTGATTGGTTACACAACAAATGTTTTTAAAACTCTGTAAACTGACGGATTTAAATAACCTGGTGTAACACGGCACCACAGATCCGTGGTGGTGGTAGCGTGCCCACACTTTGTGCACGGCCCACAGTGCACAAAAGATTACTTTATGGACAGGAAAGGGGGGTTCAAGACCAGCACGGACCCCGGCTCGAGAGAGAGCTCCCCACGAGTCTCCAGCTGACGTCATACCTTTCCAGTGTTGCCCTTTACAGTCTTAGCCCCTTAAGTAAAAAAAAACCATGATTTCTTCAACCATGAGTGAGAGGGTAGCACTGCCATGAGATTTACAAAAAAAAATTAACTTTTTTAATTTTTTTTTTTTTACAATAAATTTGGTTAGAAACAGAAAAAAGAAAACCAAATTCTTGACACAGAAATGTCTCACAAGACATAAAATTAAATTAACATCTAGATCAGAATAAAAGAAATAAATAAGGAATCATACTTCTAATTTTCTATTTGAGCAGCAAAAAAAAAAAAAAAAAAAGTATAGAACATACAAAAAACAACATATTATACAGTGTGTCCCAGGATAAAGTTTCCGAGAGGAAATATTTTCTTATTTTTGGGTTTTCGTAAAAAAGTCATTCTTTATAAAAACTCCTGCTTGTTCTTAAACCTCTAAAAATGATAAAATTTTCTTGATTTTGTCTACTGAATGTCCTGTTTTTTGAACACTTTAAAATACGACAAAGAGTAAACTACCCTTATTTTTTATGGTATCGAAAAATATTATTTAGAAAAGTGGTTCAGAATTGAGCTGATAATGAAGTAAGTTGTATGTTTTGGTTTATCCTTAAAAAACTGTTTTGAATGTGTCCCTCCTTGTTCGGAATTACTGGAGGTCGGAGATGTAGGAATGCCTGAATTACGTTGATGTGATGGATATGACGCTATTTTCGGAGATTTGCCTAAGCATAGAATCGTATTATGCTTGCTGGGAGTATTACATTTCTTACACGGACCAAAGGCAGATTGATTTGCCTTGTGCTCCGTGCTGCGCAAACAGTTAACGCACAACCCTTGTGTGCGAACGAAATTAATCCTGTCCTGTACGCTAAGTTGAAGAAATTTCTCACATCGAAAAAGTGGGTGAAATTGATTGCAATACTTACATTATGAATGTTGGTTGGTAATTAAAACATTTGATCTCGATTCGCGTTTATCAAATTTTATTGTCTTACGATTGGAATCAAGTGGCTCTAGCATGTCACATCTCTTGTCTAAAAACAATTTAAGTTGTTCCATGGTTGGAACGTGTTTGTGCGGGATCTCAGATTCCCATTCACGTTGAGTTATCAAATCGAATTTAATTGTGATTATATGGATTAAAAGTGTGTCCCAATATACGACAGGTTGATTTTGGCTTTCCAAGGCTCTTATATGTTTTTGAAATGTATCCGCTAATCTTCGCAATCATGAGTTTTAGTTTTTACGTTTACAAGTCATGAGAGTGTAAGTACATATATTTGTATGAGTACATATATTTATAAATGTATATTTATTTAGTAGAGAAGTATTTCATTTATTGGTACAAATTTTAATCAAAATTAATTATAGGTGGAAAGGTTGTTAAAAAACTTACTTTGTGGATTCGTGGTCTCCAAATCTTACTCCCATTTCATCAAGTAAGGAAGCATCCAAAGCTTTTCCAAGGCTGTTCTCTCTCATAGCGTTAATCATGGTAGTTATCACCTTAGAGGGGGATCTAATAATAACTATGATTTTTGAACATGTTATATTTTTTTCTGCGCTCATCTCCACAGTTACTTCATAAAAGGGCTCAAGAATCTGAAAAGACATAGTTACTTATTAATTTTTTAACTAAAAGTGAATATTGTAATAAAAATATTAAAATTAAATATATAATTAGCTTACCTCTGTAATATCTTCTAATGCCGACCAATCGCAAGCTTGAATCATAGGCAAATCTGCTTGAATGCTTCCTACGGTAGCACATAGAGGCTCCCTCAGTTTGAGAAATCGTTTCACCATTATATACGTACTATTCCATCTCGTTTCGACATCATTTAGGACTTTTAAAGATGGCTCCTTTAGGAGTCGCTAAAAATGAGCCAACTTCTCTTTAGCAACGGTGCTTGACCTAAAGAAGGTAGCGATTTCTTTTTTAAATTCGTCATTAATATGATGATTTCTTGATGCTTGGCCAAAGCAGTCTTAACGACCAGGTTTAAGCAGTGAGCAAAGCATGGTAGATGCCGATACCTCAGTTTTGCAATTGCACCAACTATGTTTGCACTGTTGTCTGTTACAACTCCAAAAATCTTTTCCTTGACGTTCCACTCTCGGGAACCGTTATTCATTCAGGAAATCTGTAATAAAGAATAAAATCACTTTGTTATAAAATGTTTTTCAAAAAGAGATTATATATATATATGTGGGTGTGGCTGTGTGTTTGTTTATATATGCATACTTTAAATATGTCTAATTTAAATTAAGCAATAAAATAGCTTCGTTCATGATAGATAGGAAATTATTCCACTTAAGGTTTTGGAAAATTTTGGCTAGGATCTTTATAAATATTTTTGCAGACATAACGTCCCCTTGTCTCAAACCACGCTCCATGTTGATTTTCCTTTTTGTTCCTTCAAATTTGATTTTTATTTCTGCATTTTTATAAATGAATTCAAAAAGGCTGAATAGGCTCTCTTCTATTCTGCTGTCTTTCAGACTTTCTAGGATGTAGTTGGTAGATACTGAATCAAAAGCCTTCTCAAAGTCAATAAATAGGATATACAGAGGAAAGCCGTACTGGTTTGCCTTATATATTAATTCAGTAATGACCAGGATACCATCCGATGTTGAGAAGTTACTTCTAAACTTCCGTTTAGCTTCGTTCATATAATATATTAATTATAAGTATCATATTACCAATAAAATAAAGAAAATAAGTTACCTTATAATGTCAAGCAATTTTGTTTGTAACTTATTTTGTAATGCATAATGAGCCGTAATGGCTAAGTACGACTCTAAATTCATTGACTTCCACTTGTCAGTTGTAACGCTAATCCATGCAGTCTCCTGTAATGTGTAAGATTATGATGATTATTAGATAATTACATTCCTGTGCAATTAGAAACAAAAAAATAGTATTATAAATTTACTTTGCAACCACTATAAATTATTTTATAGTTTGTAGCTACTTACATCCAATTCCTTTTCCAATAATGTTTTTTTTTGCTTTGGAACGTGTGATTTACCATGGATTTCAATGTTTTCCTAGATGGCAGAGTATAACTAGGATCCAGAGTGCTAACGAATTCCCTGAAGCCAACATCCTCTACTATAGAGAGGGCTGCAAATCCTTTGTAACCAACTTGACGAGAATTAGATCAAGCTTCTTTTTGATGCTGTTTTTGGACTGAAAAAAGAAAAAAATCATAAGATATCTTATATGTTAATGAATAAAAAGAAACAGTCTCTCCACGGAATAAAATACTTGTTTATTTATCAAACCAGCTTTCGGCCTTTTATAAAGCCATCTTCAGTGCCTAAGTGACTATGAACAAACACTAAGCGTTAAAAAATCTACTAACATGCAACAAAACTGAAAAGACAAGAAAATGAATAAAAGCTAATAACAAAATAAGAGATAAACCACCAAAAAGGTAAGAAAAGATTAACAAAAAACTAAATATGACGATAATTAATCAAAATGAGTAAAAGAAATGACAAAACAATTAATAAAACAGGTAAACAGTTAAAAATTACAACAAACGCACAATTAAATAATAAAGATAAAAATAAACATAAAACTAAAGACATAGTCAAAGAAATAATAAGAGAGTTTACCGATTTAAATATAACTAGGGATACATTAACTACATATTATATAAAGAAAAAATGTAGTGGGCGAGTCATACGATGTCGGAGACTAACGTAAGACTGATCCTAGGAGACGCTCCAGCCAGGGTTCTTATCAAGGAAGATGCTTCCCCCCGCTCATTCAGATTTTTGTCTCCCGCTCTACATTGACTCCTGATAATTTCTAAGTTCTCTAGCGAGTCAAGTCTGCTTCCTTTCTTGGCAAAATGAAGGAACCCGATCTTATACTGAGCTGGTATGTGATTAAATTCAATAAGATGTTGGTTAAATCTACTGTTAGGCCGCTGTAGGTGTTCCTTGGCTCTTGTTTTGAAACTGCGGCCAGTTTATCCTACGTATTCGGAATAGCAGTCCCCACAAACAATTATATATACCAACAACAACAACTATATGTTAATACAAACAATTATATGTTAATATTACACGAAAATCAACACAATTACATCAAAATCCCACACTTTTTTCAAAATAAAAAGATTAATTATATTAATAAAAAACATTAGATTAACATCATGTTTACTAAGTAAACGGTTTCTAGACATATTTTAAAAAATAAAAAAAATATTCCATCAAAATGAAATAAAACGTGCAGACTCACATGAATAAGGATCTCGAAGTTAATAAACAGATTCCGGTAAATGGCTTTTAGCCATGCTGCTTTACTTTTCTATTATGCAAATATAAAAAAAAAAAAAAAAAATAAAAGTATTTTTTGATTTAATATAACTAATAAATACATTAATGAACGAATTTATCGACTAATTCATTTATATATTTTTCTACTAAGATGCTAATGTTCCTATTTGAGGTATTATAATACCTTAATTATAATTATAATTTAGTAACATTTCGACAAAATGCGACAAAAATGTGATTATATATATATATATATATATATATATATATATATATATATATATATATATATATATATATATATATATATATATATATATATATATACCGTAATCGATTTCATAATCTTTCTATGTATTGATAAATGCTTGGGAGCATCTTGATGCATTGGTAGTGTCAAGAAAGTTGACGCTTGATAACAACATTCCTGTTTCAGCTTGGAGTTGTTCTCAAATTTACAGCAAAAACACAGCGTCCTTGCTTATCTAATATTTCGTCTGCTACGATAACTATGGGCTTTTTTTAACTCTTCCTTTATAAGATCTATCTTTCTTTATCTTCTTTATATTCTTCTTTATCTTTATGAGATTACCCACACAGTGGCACAAACTATATACCTGACCCTAGTATATACTTTGCAAACAAATCACGCACAGCTGGATGATCCAATTTATGAAGCGGGATGTTTGCTTTGAGAAACATGTTTGCAGTATTTTCCATTTTTGCTCGTTTTTGTTACTCAAAACCACTGAAAATGGTGGACTGCCGTTTGACTCCTGAGGAACCAGCTGTAGAAGATTTCATTTTGATGTGAGTTGATATAGCAACGTGTGCTTGTTCAGTGTATCTTTTTTGTCACCCTTCAAACGAATGTTAGAATACTTACTGGTGAGCTTCGAATATGATATGGAAAAAATGTATCTATTTATTTAACTTATCATATTTTTTAAAAGAACGAAATTGAATTAATACAAATAAACTTATGCTAATCTCAAATCACCTCTCTTAACGATGTCTAATTTGTTTCTTGTTTTTTTTTTTTTTAAATTACTGACTACGCTGAAACCTTTTTCCACGATATATTTTTATGGAAATGCTATAAGTAATAATTGTATTTCTTCCCACAAGAGTGGGTATGTATCTTTGTGTTTAATAACAAAAAATTCTTATCCAAATTGATTAAGCAATGTCGTGTTTCAATGCATGGCTTTCAATGTCGTGTTTAAGATCTATGACGGTCTTTTGCAATGGCTGAGGAATTTTATCTAAATTCGATGAAAAGGGATTAAATACTCATTGTGGCACCTCAGGTAAAATCATATCTTTAAATCTAGTTTCCATGTCCTCTTTTAATTTCTCAAGGTGCGAACAATAAGTTTCCAAGTCGTCTGATAAAGTTACAAAATGATTTTCTTACCTCAGATATATTTATATCCTCTACAACATCCTTTTACTTGAACGTTTGAAGAAAAAAAAATTATAATGATCTTTAATCTAAACGATTTCAATTGAATAATTCACTTTCGAAAAAAATAAAAATGTGAGTAAAACAAGAAGAGAACAAAAAAAAAGAAGTCACATAAAGTATTTGTAGACGAAGTTGTTGTTTTAGACTCTAAAAAAAATACAAATGATAATTAGTATTTTTATTATTTGCATATTTTTTCTTTTCATTCTTATTTCCCCCTATTTGCCCATGGCCCCCTACATGACCCCCTCCGTCTTATCGCCCCCTTGAGATTCCTCATCGCCCACGTTGAGAACCACTGGTCTAGAATATAAAAAGTCTTAAGTAATAAAAAGAGTTGGTTATCCAAAGAAATCGAAGCTCGTGAACTATAAGAAAACTACAGTTGACAGTCTCACTATTAAGAAATCGAAGAATTTATGTATATATTGACTGCAGCAGACGGCTGCAACTTTTAGGCTTTGGGATTCGGTTTTCCCGGAAAGATCCTGTTGCCTTATACCCTTGAATTTTAAAATTTAAAAAGGTTAACCCCTGAAAATAAATTATCAAAATAAAAATTTAAAAAAAAATAAAAATTATAAATTTGACTAATGGAGTCGCCGCTTTTCCAAACAGAACGTTAAAGTTATCCCTAATTCTTCGATTTTTCTCTTGATATAGCTCAAAATTGAAACAATATTCATCTGGTGCATGAGCACACCACTTCTTAAATCCAAATCTAATCGGTTTATTTGGCAAAAACTGTTTGAGGTTGTTTTGCCTAAAAATATAACCATGCTTTCATTGTAATTGAGACAGTGGTCAATGGTCTGAAATGGTCCCAATAGTTTTTTTTTAGAATATCCATCAAGGATCTTATTTTCCAGGTCTTATCATTTGAATTTCAAACTATGACAAAATTGGAGAAGACTTGATGCGGGACAATTTGTTAACATCGCAGGATGCCAGGAATGTTAAAAGAAGTTTTAACATAGAAATTGCCGACGGTGTCCGACATAAAAACGACGCTACTTCAGTGGACCTATGGGTAAAGGAATGTATGGAGAGTGACAACAATCCAGTTTTACTTTATAAGGCGCAAGGAGAGGACTCGCCAGCTCTTTCTAAAGATGACTTTTGCCTCATATTAATGAATGTATTCCAGCGCAGGATGTTGCAAAAGTTTGGGCACAATGTGATAGCCATTGACAGCACTCATGGATTAAACAGTTATGACTTCGAGCTGACAACTATTTTAGTGATAGATGAATTTGGTGAAGGTTTCCCTTGTGCATCTATGTTCACAAATAAAAAAAGACACCCAAGTTCATCTTCTGATGTTCAATGTCATTAAGGAGAATGTGGGGATTGTTGCACCGAAAACATTTATGTCTGACATAACTGGTGTGTATTACAATGCCTGGATAGGATCAATGGGGTCAGTACAGTATCAACTATATTGTTCCTGGTAGGTGGATCGTGCATGGCAATGTAATTTAACTAAAATATCTGATAAAGATAAACGCCAGATAGTATATAAGGCTCTAAAAATTATGCAGCAAACCATGCAGGAAGAGGAGTTTGAAACTAGATTGGTGCAAACTTTAAGAGAGTTGATGTGTGATGAGGCCACCAAATGTTTTGGGGATTACTTCAAAACTGCTGCAGTAACACCCGGCAATGGGCTTATTGCTATCGAAAAGGTTGTGGGATTAACACGAATATGCACATTGAATCAATGCATAAAGTGATTAAATATTTTCATTTGGAGAGGAAAAAGATAAAGAGATTAGACAAAGGTTTGCATGCTGTGCTGGAACATATCCGGAGTAAGTCAGTGGGGCGTCTGATTAAGCAGACAAAAAGTTCATACAATTATCACACAAGGGAAAACATCCAGCAACATAATGCGGCACAATCGTGTAATTTTGATGTGACTACTCATCCAGAAGACCACAATTTATGGCTTCTGGAACAAGGGAATCGAATGTACCATGTTAAAAAAAATAGTGGAACTGGTAGTATTTGGTGCGGCCTCTCATGTCCAAAATGCAAGATTTGCATTCATAATTTTTCTTGTGGTTGTGTAGATTATGCTGTGAAAAACATAATATGCCGGCATGTACACTATGTTGTTATGAAACAGAAGTACGAGGGTGTTGAGCCAGCAGTAACTGAGAATCTGGTTTGTGTACAAGATAGTGATGTATGTCTTGAATCAATTGCTGGACCCTCAAAGAGCTCAGAGAGCCGGAGAGACAAGATGTTGCTCTGTCTTGGTGAGGTTAATAAGCATATTAATAATTACAATTTTGAAGGGAATGATGACATCGAGGAACAAATAAATATGCATCTTAAAAGTATAATCAGTCTCGGCACATTAAAAAAGGCTAGTGTAGAGTATGGACCTCAAACACGGGAACCAGCCAATAAAAAAATTGTCAAGCAACTAAATTTTAAAAGCACTCAAAAGAAGCGAAAAAGAAAGCAATTTTTAAAAAAGCCAAGTGAAAATGAAGCTGATGAAATTAGTCAATTCAGGACTACGCCCATAATGAGTTTTAATCCAAGTTACAATGCACTTAATTCAAGTTTATTCTCCACTACCTTTATCTGGCTTGTACAATTAAGGGTTAACTTGCACGAGCCTTGAGATTTTAGCAGCCTTTTCCTCCCTTCATTGTAATTATATTTGCCTGAAAATAATTAATAGGTAAGGAATCAAGTATAAACTTAACTTATATAAATCCGTAATATTTTATAAATATCCATAATATTTTAATTTGGATTTCCTTCAATTGTCTTCCATGCACTTTTTACAAGTCAGAGTCATGGTCTAAGAACTTAGCTTCTTGCAAACTAAGTTCTCAGATCTCTACTTATGTCATTATCAAGCTAAAATAATAATTTAATTAATATTAGTAGCAACTTTGAGTCATAACATACATAAAACAACACTCATTGAATTAAATATACATAATAAAATGCTTTGTATAATACAAAGCATTTTATTATACAAAATATAACTCAGTAATATTTACAGTGTGTATGCTATAAAGTTTGATACTCTAGTAGAAAAGTGAATGGGGCCTCACACTCCTACGTTTTTGATAAAGGGATATCAACTCTTCTACGTAAAAGACATACATAAAAACATACATAACCTTTCAAATGAACAAGTCTTACAAATGTACTGTATGACAAGATATAATTCCTCTTAAGTGTATAAATCAAGCAAAATTGTACTTCCAAGCGATTATCAATCGTATCATCTCCTTCAGTTCAGCCATGTTTTTTTTTATACCCAATACACTTCATTTTAATATAAATTAAATAAACTATCTACAAACCTTATTTATTATTTAAATACTGAATTACATAATTGTTTTGAACTTTATTCTACATTTATCTTATTTGAATATTCTATAGTTGCTCTGCCATGTGCCATTACAAAAACAACTTTATTGCTATGTTTATCAATTTAAATTTGTAATTTCATTTATATTCTATTTAATTTACACAGTAGTTACAATAATAAAGCGACAATGCGACTGAGTCACCTTACAAATAATATAAAAACAATATAGGTAAATGACATTACAAATGTAATAATGCCCGGCTGTATTTTTCTCCAATGTGAGATAGCGACACGACATTAAAGAGCAAACGTCTTCACACAGAATAATTTTATCTAACAACTAACCAGTTTCGGCTGTTCCAATGCAGCCACTTTGTGACTTCAAAAAGTGCAAGAGCAAATTCTACCTACAAATGTAAATGGGGGGAACATTGCCAGTAGGTACAGATGTAAAGCACACGAAGACCAGCTAAGGTAATCCATATTTAAATCATGGTCGAGAATTAACTAGAATTAATTAAGGTTGAACTATATTAACAAAGTTGAGAGAAAAAATCTCTAGGTATTAACAGTAAAGTATTACTTATATAGGTAAAGGTACCTGATCTGTTGTAATAATAATAATATGTTTTTGCATCACAGCCGGTTTTCACCGTTGGTCCAATGTACATACACTTTTCCATTCTTTCTATAGATGTTTTCCACACTTTAAACTCTGCAAACCAAAAGTTCAAACACATGAAACTAGGTATGCCTACGGCACAGTAATAATGCATTTCTAAACTACAACTATGGGCAAAACAAAGCATAAAACTTGTAGAGTTTACCTGTTAAAGAAGGGAATTTTAATTCTCTTGTGTCAAAAGTCTTCCTGTGAAAATCTCTCAGGTGGCTTACTAACTGCTTATTAGTTTGAGAAGAGAACTTGCAATCCCCCTCCATGCATTTAAAATTTGGAAAACTTCCCTCATGATGCTCTATTTTTTGCTTATGCACATTTTTTAAATGTTTATTTAAATTGCTATTGTTCGAAAATTGTTTATTGCACAAATTGCAAATCGCCATATTTGTTGTGATCAAAAACTGTAGACGCACAAACAATTAAATCACTATTTTTTAACCACTATAGAAACTAAAACTTTGAAATTGGAAATTAAAGAAACTCACTGGAAAATGCATAGAATAGAGAAGGAAATAGCTGATAGTAATAATCAGTTGGAAACATTAGGAGTAATGAATGTTAATTTTCAAGTAATAACTGAGAATTTCAAAATTACTTACTTAGATTTACTTAAAGAGAAACATAGCCGGAAAGTTGACAGTAGGAAAGTAGTATCAGCTAAAAACGATCACATGAATGATTTAGAAAGATATGCTAGTTTGCACAAAGAGAACTGGGTTTGTAATTTATCAGAGCATATTATACCAACAGATGTAATTAATTTTTTAAGTTTGGGTCCAAATTACAACATTATTTCTAAGAAACCAAACACGGAAATTCTTCGTTTTATAGCAGATATAGAATATGCGATAGAGATGGTAGACACGCATCCCAACCACACTAATGTGTTAAGAAGCAGAGTTATTAATAAGATAACTAATTTTAATAATAGTAAGCAAAAGCATTTAGAAAAATTGAACATTTTAGACAAAAAAATCTTAAAAGATGCCAATCAAACAAAAAACTTCATAAAAAACAACAATAACCTTATGATATGTAAAGCTGATAAAGCAAAAATAACAGTAATTTTAAATAAAAGACAGTATGAAGATAAGATGAATGAGCTCCTAGAGGACAAAAATACTTATAGGAAAATTAGAATGGATAAAACCAAAATGTTAAAATCAGTCCAACTAGAATACAAAAAACTATTAGATAAACTGGGTAATAAAAAATATATAACTGATAAACAAAAAACATATTTAAACATTAACAGCTGTCATTTTGGTAGAATATATGGACTCATAAAAACACATAAACCAGGAAAACCAATCAGACCCATTACAAATAATATAAATTCCCCAATAGAGAAACTTTCAAAACATTTAAATCCGGTTCTGGATAATTTAAATAACTTAAACGAATTTAATGTAAAGAATGTATTTGAGTTTAAAGATTTCATAACAAACGTTAAATTAGAACCTAATGAGAAATTAGTATCCTTTGACATAAAATCTATGTTTACTAACATACCACTTACTGAAGTATATAAAGTTGTTCAGAGATCATGGGAGCACATAGAACCTCATACTTCAATTAAGTGTAAGAATCTGTTTTTAGAAAGCCTTAAATTCTGCTGTAATAACAACATTTTTACATATTCAAACAATCTTTTCAGACAACTGAATGGGGTACCTATGGGGGGAAGGTTATCAGTAAATCTAGGGGGAATATACATTAATAATCTCTTTTTTAAATCAAATTATAATTATTATTAACTACGGGAAACAGACAGTGAAAAATACACTCCTGTGCGAGGAGTGTATTTTTCACTGTCTGTTTCCCGTAGTTAATAATAATTATAATTTGATTTAAATTAAAATTTAACTTTCCGTAGTATGAAAACTACCAAAAACTTAAAAAATTGAACATTAATAATCTCTTAAAAACAGTTTTGAGCAAGTCAGCCGTTAAACCTAGAGTTTTTAAAAAATATATAGACGATTGTTTTTTAATCATAAAAGAGGAAGAAATTCAAACACTGCTAACAGAACTAAATAATTTCCATAACAATATTAAATTTACCACTGAACTGGAAACGGATAACCAACTAGAATTTTTGGATTTAATCATAATCAGGGGAAAAGACGGTACCATTAGAACGAAATGGTTGAATAAAAATGTTAAAGGAAACCGTTTTTTAAATTATACCTCAAACCATCCATACCAACAAAGAGTAAATACAGCAAAAAACCTAATCCAGAGAGCAATAAAACTCACGCACAAGGAATACCTTGAAGATATTAAAAAGCAGGTTTATGATAAATTAATAAAAAAATTTTACCCATTAAAGTTAATAAATAGAATTTGGTATAGTTCTATTAACAAACCCACAGAATTTTCCCATGGAAAAGAACAAGCAGGCCAAAATAAATTTACAAGTATCACCTATATAAAAGGTCTGTCAGAAGGAGTAGTTAAAATATTTAAACAAATGGAGTGTAATCTTAGTTTTGGTCTTAAACCTATTAATAAAATGGAAGGGGTAATGTTTACTAAATTAAAAGATAAATTAAGTACCGATGAAAAAATAGGTGTTGTTTATGAGGTTCCTTGCTCGGGTTGTCCAGCGAAGTACGTAGGAGAGACCAGACAGACTTGGAGGAACAGGAAACAGCAACATGAAGCAACAATTAGATCAAAAGAAAACAAGACTGCACTGGCTGAGCATTCAAGTGAAACTGGTCATGCATTTGATTTTAATAACACTAAAATACTTATAAATGAAACCAACAACAAGAAGAGATTGACACTAGAAGCAATACACATAGCTAAACAAAGAAATAGTATTAATTATAAAAAAGACAGTAAGGACATGAACAGAATATATGCAGGGATATTGTAAGATCAAGGTGAATTTATGTAAATGCATATTAATTATAATGTAAAAATTAAAAAGAAATTAACTATGTAGTCAGATAGACAAGCGTATTTGTGTTTATGTAAAGATACTAAAGTGCAACACAGTCAGTTACCCTTTTAAATTAATCTGGGTTTATAGAATGGTTACAGGTTTGGTTTCAAATGAATGTTTGTGATAAGAGCTGTGATAATTTTTAATTGTTAATTTTTACTATTTAAATTGTTATGTGATGTGTTACTGGAGATCGTGTTAAATTTTAGTTTAATGTTAAGTTTAATGGGAATTTTGAAACTGGTAGGATTACTTTTAATTAAAACTTATGGAAACAATGTGAATGTAAGTAAGATTATAGTCAGGCATGGTTCTGTTTATTTTAATTATATTCCAAATTTAGCCAAAATGTGTAACTGTGTTCTAGGTGGGGTTTAGATTTAACCAGATTTGACAGTAAGTGTGGAAGCACTGAAATAAATTAGTACTTATAATGATTCGTAGAGGTATGACTATTCTGGTTATAACCATGAATTAAAATCAATGTATAGGTAAGAAGGTTTTAATTAGTCTTATTTGTTATTAATGAACTACAAGTAACCAATAAAATGAGGGGTTTGATTAGTTTGTGATAAGGTTGTATTTTGTTGTAGATGCTTGAAAATGACTCAAATGGGAGTCGAAATATAGCTAAATTGGACAACATGGAATAGAGATTTTTCTTTATTAATACATACATCCCTTAAGACCCACAATCTCCGCACCATTAAATCACTAGACAAGCACTACAAAAACTACACTACACTATAAGACTACACTATCAAAATGATAGACAATACTTAAAACTTCTGAATAAAACAAATGATAAATTAATGTGAATTGTTGTACTGGAACCAAAATAAAAGTTATTAAAGTTCGATTCGAAGTTCGAAGTCACTCGTCACGTACCATAACCATATCAACAAATACAAAACAGACAACTACAACAAAAAGGAGGAGATGCTAAGGAAAGAGAGATAAGCTTTGGCGCATGCGCAGTAGTAGGGAAATGGTTCGAGTTTTAACGCCTCCTTAGGGGTGGGGCAGCTAACGTGTTTGTAAACAAAAGAAGGTTATTTTACTACTTCTTACAAATCGCGATATTTTTAACCTCAGAGGAAGGAAGGGGTAGAGGGAACGAAACTGTACAATCTGGATATAAAAAACTGGTTAATTTTGTGGTGCCCCGATACTAGCACTCTCAAGCAGCAGTTTGGTAAAACACTATTGATTATCTCGACATTTACCTGTTATCAGCTGATAAAAATGAGTGATATTTTCTCAGATATTATATTTTTAATGCAGCTTTTTTATAAATATATTTTTGTTGCTGACCATATTACTTTACTTTAACTTATTTTACGGCAATTACGTTGTTAATAAACATATTACAGTTTCTTGACAACCAAAAGCAATCTTGCATAAAACAAATTCGTCTTCTAAAGCAGCCACATCAGATTTTTCTCTTGTATATTTGATATTTTGAATAATTTTTCTTTACTTTTAATTTAAATTTTTAGCAGATGAGTAAAGACTATAAGTAAGTAGTAGATAAATGCAAATGAAGGATTATATTTAACAGTGCACTAATAGATTAACAAGCCTTTACCCTTAAAGCAAGGAATAGAAATCAGGTTATTTTCAATAGTACAACTAAAGTATTTCTAGAGTTGTTATTTCCCATCTCGTTATGACTGCTAAATATTCAGTAATTTACATATTTGTTATCTGATTTAAACATACATATGTACAAGTCATACTATCTAAATATTTGTGTTTTTTACAAAGCTAATGACAATTATAATTGTCAAATTTATTCTACTTTGGAATGAGCTTAAAGCCTCATTCACATCGACACTAATGTGACAACATTAGTGTCACTGTGTGAACAGTAGATGTCATGACCCTATAATGCCGTGACTTCTTGTGTCAAGCATCAAAACTTATTGATATGTTGACACTAGATGCCACAGCACTGCCTGTTGAATACGTAGAACAACCTTTTATTTGGGTATGTAATGCTTTGTTCTGGAACTTTGAAGAACTGTGACTGTGTAGAGGGCGTGTGAACAATTCATAACATTCGGCGACATGATGGCGAGTATTAAGCAGTTTCACTGCATTGAATGTTGTGACATTAGTGTTACCATATGAACAAGGGTTTAGTGGTAATCAGTGGCATATCTGATTAAAAACAACAGTTTGCAAATTTTGTAGTAATCAAGATAATCTACAGATAATGTTTAAGAGATTTTCTATCCTAAATGGGTGGAAAAATTAACATTACCCACCATTACTCCATGTCAAATACACCACTGCTTATCATAGTATAAAGTTAAGAGTAAAAAATGGCAACTCAAATTTAAATAATTTTATTACAAGGTATTTATCAAATATATTTACATACAATTAGTCTATTTAAAAATGTTCTTAAATGAATACATATATTCGTTAATTTAAAATATTACTAACAACTAATTCATAAACAAAAATTAATAATGCATGATTCAGGCAATTAAAATCATTATTGTCCTTTGAACAGCACCAACTTTGTGAGTGTCTGCCTTTGATATCTTCGGTGAAGATCATCAGTAATTAATTTTGACTTATATCTCATCTTAAATCCACATATTTTTGCACAACTGCTTTTAATAGAAATGTGAAATGGCTATCCTGCCAGTCTTGGTCCAGAGCATGTTTTCTCAAATTTAAAAGAATATTTCTCTGGGCACAGTCAGAAAAAATGGAAGTGATAATTTGATCAACTTCTTTTTTACTTATCGGCTCTAAAATATTATTGTATTACTAATGATCGATGTACGCAGATATTTTTTTGCTAATGTGCACACAAAACTAATATCCTTGGGAGGATGAATAAGCCCTCCGACATCTTTCAGAGAAATTAACAATGAGGTACACGTCTCTCCCTCTAAAACTGAAAGACATTCCTCACATTTTATTTTCTTCTTTAAATGCCTGACAACAAACCCTGCAATGTAACACACTACTTCTTCACCGTAGTTACTTAGGGAAAATTGAGATGGTGGCTGGAAGTAATCGTGGTCATCATTAACGTCAGGTATATCTTCTTCTTCCTCTGTCCAGTGAATCCTAGGAATGGTTGAGTTAATTGATGTTACATGGTTACTTCTTGTATTATTCAAAATAGAGATCCTTTTAAGGGGAATGCAGTTTCCACTAAACTGAATTAACTCCTTGTTAACCAATATTTGCTTATAAGCTGCAACAAACTGTCGAGCAGTGGGGTTATTGTTCCAACCTCCTTTTTCCACGAATCGTTGAGAAAAATGTTTCAAGGTGGTCTTGGCTTATTTTGTATGCTCCAATACAAAGAAGTGGACCCCCTGAAACATATTCATCATACAAGCCCTTGAGGCTTTCCATCATTCCATCCCAGTCAAAAACCCAAGGAAGCCGCTTTTCCTTGCACCATATATTACGGGCCTTCCAGTAATGTCTCGCAATAATGTACATCAACGTCTGCTCAAATAAAACTGTAAACTTTGCAACATTGGCATCAGAAATGGCTTGTTTAAAGCCATACGTTCTTAAACTACGGGAGTTAAGGGCATCAAATAGGTCATTAAAAGTACGTAAGAATATTGAGGTCTCCTCACTATTTTCAAATGGTGATATTTGTTTTAACCTACAATAGTCTAACGCCAATCCAAGCATCATTCAGCGAAACAACAAGCTCTCTAAGAGTAGGATATTCTTTCTTCGCGTAGTAACTGTAGACTGTAGATATGTTGTCTGATGGCATGCTCTTGAAAGGAGTCCAATTTTATTACAGTTGTTGCTCTTGGCCTTTACTTGAAAGGGGTTGACAAAGAAGTTCCCTTGGCCTCACACCTGACTTTTCCTTTTTTTGAGGAATTATTTGTTATTCACATAGTACTGAGGATCAGATCATATTAAGATTTAGAACACTATGAGATTATGAATTTCTAGAAGACTGGATTTAAAGTAGAAAGTAAGGATGGATTTGTAGGTAGATTTTAAATAGCTTGAAGGAGGTAACTAAATTTGTATAAATAAAGTATGAGGCATAACTTACTTTTTGTTGCAGTAACTTATAATTTTTTTTTTGTATGAATGCAAAACAACAAAAGCTTTCATGCATCCCATGTATGTTCCATGGGCCTGACTCTAAGTGGCAGAGACATTACATGCCTGGCATGTATGTTATTAGATGAAAACTGAACAACTTAAGAAAAAAAAATATGCTAACCTCTGCCAGGTCGGGAACTTCTACTAGAATTTGACAATGTTGTGCGTCTGCGGGTCCTCACTTGCGACATTTCTGAGATTGGAACGCCACTTCTAGAGTTAAATAAGTAGTCGAACTCAATAAGACAAAGTATATTTTCAAAGACTAAATACAAAAGAATTACAATAAGGATCTTATTACTATATTACGTCGAAGTCTGGCTACTCAAGTGTGTCTCCTTGTTGCAGGGTAGGTCGTTTTATATGGTCTAGGGTCAAGATAGTGAAGATAGCTGGGTCACATATCTTTAGATGATTCACATGTCGTGTATTTTTGTGTGAGTTTCCCGTGTGACACATGTAGATATGACAGTGTGACTCATATAGATATAACTCTAGGAGGTGTCGACATAATGAAAAGCCTGTAAAATAACATGCATGATGATTAATATTTTGGAAATTTTAAATCTCACTTACTCGAATTCTTGATAACATTTATTCAGGGTTTAGTCTAGGAGACAGCGTGCATAAGTGACTGAATGATATCAACTTGTTTTACTTCTAATTTTCTTTAAAAAATCATTATCATTAAAATCTTATAGTCCACCAAAATGGATAGGACGTGGTCTATTTTTTTAAACAGCCTATGGCCAAGGTATGTCCAGCAGACAAACTTACCTTAATTATAAATAATTATAATATCCACCTCTTTCTCAAGTTCCTTGCTATACTCCGTAGAAACTCCTCTCTGTTCTTCCTTGACTTTTCAGCAACCACATAGATATCACATAACCTCTATAGCCTATCTTGAAGGTACTCGAAATTTTTTCTCTTTCTTCTGTTAACTACTCCATTCCGTGCCTGATCCATTTTAAAATAATCGGACGAAACCTCCAACATAATTTTTTCTTTAAGCAGCCATATCGACTATAGTCCTGAATCCAACCCTCAGTCTCATTGTTGGTGCGATTTCTTCCTGCTAGTGTGGCCTCCAATACATTCCACGTCTTCAAAAGAAATAGTGGCGCTGATCTTCTCACTCTTAATCCTAAATCTGCATTTCTACACTTGATCCTGCGGAAAGCCCCAGACACGTACGTCGAATAAAAATACTGGACTAATTCTGCCGCAGTGTCCGGGGAAATTTCCCTTATAATGTGCATCCCTTGCTTGACTTCTCCCTTGGGCAGGAAAGCCAAACTGTCCAAAATACAAGCTGCCTCGTTGAAATACTCATTCTCAATGTAGAGGTTGGTCAGGCCTAGCTCCTGTCACAAATTAAAAGAGAAACATTAAATTGAGAAATATAAATAATCTATAATTAAAAATATACCAAATACCAAATACCAAAATAAATATTAATGACTCACATTTATACTATCCATAATTACGTTTGATTATTGCACTCTATGCAATATTAGAAATAACACATTTCTACTCTATTTGATTCAGAAAATGAACTTTGAACTTGTTCTATCTTAAGAAAATAACAATACCGTTCTGTGGTTAATCCAAGACTGAGAATATATTTACAATATTTATATAAATTACATCTGACAAGTTGTCAGTTGACACAAAGTATGTGTCAATCCTCCACCCTTAATTGACAAGGAACGCAGCTGGTCAATATGCCTCCGATGTTCTACTTGCGTTCCATCTTCCTTCACCGTGTAGTGGAGTTGTCCGTGTCTGGCCGCCACTATTCCGAATATCCACTTTTCCCTCCTTTTCCTTGTATTCGTGTCTTCTTTTCTTTTACGTATCCAATTACGGCCAAAAGTTGGTGTTCGTTTTACAAAAAATTGTCTGGTTTTGTCACATGTTATCTTATTTATTTCATGTTCATAATTTTCCTCGTTTTCCGAAAATTCTTTGTTAGCTGTCCATACATCCTTTTCTTCTGTTAATTGTTGAAGTTCTGTTGTCTTTGTCAAACATACCCTTTCCAAGTGTCCATTTTTTTTACAGAGCGTACAAATTGTCTTTATGTGCCTACAGTTCTGTCCCCTATGTTCTTTTGAGTCACACCTAAAACAGCGGTCCTTCAATATATCAAAGTTGTTCGATTTTTGTTTTTGAAGTTTTGAATAATTTGATTCTGTCGGCTGTCTTGTCATCGAATTGTTTTTATTTATTTGAAATATAGTTTGGTTTTGTTCAGGTTTGGCTATAAGTAAATTGTCATTTTTTGCCAGTTCAATCGTTGTTGCCATGTCTACTGTCTGTGTACAAGCTAATTCCTCATTTTTATTTTTGCCTATTTTATTAGTTATGGTATTGTCTGTATTATAAAGTACTGTATTTGTAGTCCTTAATAACTGTATACATTTTTTTATTTCCATGTAGTGTTCCGTAATTTCTGTGCGATAGTCTATTTCTTGTTCTAAAAAGTCATAGTCAGTCATTATGTCAATTTTATCTTGTATCTCATCGTACTTATTAAACATGTGTTCGAGTGTGTCCAGTCCAGTTGTAACTTCACGTTCTTCGAGATTAGATCCTGATTTTCCGTTGTTATAAAATCTTGTCAATCTTGTCATCTGTCCTGTAATGACTGTCCCTGTTCTATCTTAAGAAAATAACAATACCGTTCTGTGGTTAATCCAAGACTGAGAATATATTTACAATATTTATATAAATTACATCTGACAAGTTGTCAGTTGACACAAAGTATGTGTCAGAACTTGAAAAGAATAAGTTAATTAAAATGGAAATAATTGAATGGCAATAAGTAAATAAGTAATGAGTAATGACAACCTTTCCTGAAAATTACCTGAACTTTCCGGAAGGTGCGTTGAGTCAAGTGATAAAAGCAACCTTTGACAATCGAATCGAGGGTTAGGCTAATACCCTCTTTTATGACATAGATTTAGTACAGACTGGAAAAACTCCTCATATGCATTTCTGCTTTTTCTTTGCAGGAGGGCATAAACTCCTGTGTATGTATCTGAGTTCAAGCTGTAAAAAAAATAAAAAAAATAAAAAAAAAAAATAATAATAAATAATAATAATTAAATAAATGCAAAAAAGTTGTTAAATCGACGTATAAGAAAAAAGGAATTAATTATGAATACAATTAAAAAGAAAAAAAAAAACAAAAACAAAAAAAACTTACTGCTGTGTTATCTTTTAAATTATATATAGTAAGATTGTATGCTGATAACTTTGACTTATAATAAAATACAGATACTTCGCCCTTAGGGGTGGGCAAAGCGGCTTGAAGGTCATACGTGCACACTATGACTGATGAGATGAGTCAGGATTTTCTTTGACCAGAAGCTTTTCTTCCCTAGATTTGACCTTTTCTTTTAGGTGTGAATAGAATTCTTCGAATATTTCTTTCTTGTTCGAATTCTCGAATGCGGTGCCCAACTCACACTGATCTTATTTTGGTGTGAAAAACAAAGTGTTAAATTAATTTAAAATGTCAAAAACCTGTGCGGCTAGCAAACTGTCTTCCCTCACTCTTGCATTTCTCCGAGTAGTCTCGGCGATAGTCTTCCCGCCTTCAATGAATTGTCTATCCGATTGATTATGCAGGTAGTGAGATGGCATTCGAGGAATGGAATTTATGTGGTCGTGAACATCTTTAATAACACTTTCGGGCAGTTTTTATGGCTACCGTGTTTTCCTCTTTTGTCATCTTCAACTACACCTTTTGGGAGTTTTTTTTTTTTGGCAGTATATAATATTCTTTGACCAATGTCAAGTGTCTTGCAAAACAAAGTTTGCATACTCTGATATTATTGTCATTTATTGGAAAATATTATGCCAAATTTGGTTTCCTGTGGCTACTTTCTTTCGGGTAGCGTTAACGTGACCCAATTTAGAGCACATGTCTGGTTATAAAGTTCCGCTGTTTGTTAATGTCTCAATGTCCCCAATATCGACGAAATGATAGAACCGTTGGTGCTCAGTGATGTTAGTTGTGCAGTTAAAAGTGCAATTTGTGCAACCAGGTCTAACTTTCTTTTTAGGTATTAATTAACCGGAAAACTACAAGAAAACTTTTGAGGTATAAGACTCTCCAAAATGTTTTTGCTTTTTCGCTATATTTTCTTTCCATCTTCTAGGATTCTATTTCTTTTTATGGTTTTCTTCTGGTGTTACTTCCTCTTCCTGTGAACATCTTTCATCGTCGCCACTGATGTAATAATTTGGATCCCCTTCGGAGTCATCGCTGTCTACAACGTCCGAAAGAGAGATGTCGCTATCGGTTGTAGATGATGTCGAAGTCAAAGTGCAGGTATTACAAGATTCATTGTTATCAGACCGTTGGCGTTGCTGCGAGTTTTCTCTCTGTTATATTGGCTTCAAATTTATTTTGCAGGGATTCATCAAGATCATTTTGACCTTGATTTTCATTTTGAGATAACTCAAACTGGCTTGCATTTCTAACCTATTGGTCATTTTGAAGATCTTCTTCTTGAGCTAACTGAACTAGCGCTTCTTCATTATTTTTACTTTCCAGAGAGAGAAAACTTTTGTTCTTATAACGATAAATTATTTCCCAATCAATCACCGATAGAATACTTCCATGTTCGAAAATGAAAGGTTCCCATACTTTGCCGTCGTCAATACCAAGCGGGCAATTTAACCTATTAATTTTAATTCGTTTTTTTACTGATATTCACCAGAGGCTGACCTTTCCATCTTCAGAGCGGCTTTGACCATTTTTCTACCTCGTGACAATATATTCTAAAACAAAATCAGAAAGACATGAATTTTTAACTTTGATAATTTTTGGAACGAAGTTCCTTATGGCACGTTCTGGAGCCCGGGAGTGAATCCGAAAAAACGACCTAAATCACCGTCACGAAAAATCCGTCACGAAATCTACATATGACGATAACTTGAGTTAAAGCTCACCGAGTTAGATGAAATTTTGTACACATGTTCATTTTACCAATGACCAGGCTGAGTTCGTCGGAAAAGGTTATCCGCCCAAGCGTTCACACGCAACGCTCGCGTAAACATAAGCTTTAAAAGACGGGAAAAAGTGTTATTAAGGAAGCCTGTTACTTGACTTGTTTTGATTATTTTTGTTATATATGTCAAAAATGTCACTTTGTTTTGTAAATAAATAAAATATAATCATGTAACATTTCACCCTGATACAAGCAGAAGCTGTAGAGTAGGGAAGAGGTATATTTTATAATATTTTAAATTAATTGGCCGGAAAAGGTAGAAAACAATCCTTTTTCAATCCAAACTCCTTTAAGAAACATACTCTTATTCTTTAACTATAAACTCATCATGATCAACTTTTTTCTTATATTTAATATATATTTATAGTAGGACGCTTGCTTTAATTATACAAATAATGATTTTCTTTTAATTTTGCCTTAACTCTGCAGGGTAAGTTCGTTACTTTTAATTTTGTATCTTTTCTAACTCCGCCATGTATAATGTATAAGTAGTTAGCAATGTATACGTATTTAGTGTGATTTTAAAATTTATATTTATTGAAAAATGTAAGGAACTTCGTTCCTACCGGGTGTCCCGCAACACTACACGTATTTTTTCATGTCTTCTCCAGAATGATAGGGTTGCCACTTGAGCATATTTTTCGCTCAATGTTTCCTTTTTTACTTGGTTCATATTCAGGCTCATCTCTCTTAATATTATTTGCAACTAAATTGATTACTAGTTGCTTAGAAGTGTCTTTGGTCTTTTCATTGGAAAAACCAACATTTTTAAATCTTGGGTCGTGAAAGGAAGAAACATTAATGTTTTACTCTTCTCTAAACTACCAAGTCTGTCATTAATTCCTTGTATGAGTTTTTCTATTAGGGGTTTCTTAATGGAAAGAATGTGTTCCGCTGCAGCCATTTCTTTATAAACGTCCAATAATCCTGTGACTATTACAATAACACCAGATCCTGTCACATACTTTTCTCCACTTAACATCTCAGTTAATTTTTTCATGGGTTTGAGAACTGTTATTAAATTAGCGATTAACTCCCACTATAGTCAAGAGTGAAGTTAGTACTTCTAACTCATAGTCACACAAAGCAATAGTTTTCCCTATTGATGTATCTAGAGATGAAAACCTCTCAGGCATATCGTACGTGGAGTTCCACCAAGTAACAATATCTTGTTACTACTAATAATTTTTTTAGGCTCATGGCCTGCCTGATTCTGAACATCATAACTTTTTTGTAGCTTGGCAGCTATGTTTAAAGTGGGAGACTATTGTTTTCACCTTTTTAATTAATTTTTTTATTTCCTCTATCTCAAGGGCGCCTTTTTACAGTGGGAGCCAAACAACCTAAATGTCTCCATTGCAATTCATCTTCCACTGCTTTCACTACATTGGCAGCGTTATCAGTTATACATAGCAATAAGTCATTTTGTTGTATCCTCCACTCCATAGCTACTCTGTTAAGTTCAGTTGCTTAATTTTTTCTGGTATGTTTCTCGGAGATAGCAAAACAGTCCAGTACATTGGACTTTAATTGGAAGTCTTCATCTATATAGTGGCAGGTGACAGCCATAAAACTTTCTGTATTACTTTAAGTCCAGCAGTACAGTGGTTAATGTAACTGGTTAAATGTTACCCTTACTGAATATATCTTGGAGACTTAGTTACTCTTTTCGTAAGCAGCTGGTATCAATATTTTTGAAATTGTTTTACGCGTAGGCAAAACATATTAAACGTAGGCATAAACAATCTTTTTCAATCCTTCATCTTCAACTATGCTAAACGGTTGAAAATCTTTGGTAAAAAGATCAACTAAAAATCTGTTTCCAGGTCGTCTAAAGGTAAAGCGCACAAAGGACGAGAATAGCAATAAACTTTAAAATTCAAACTTGCTTTGATTTATGGTATTTCACTTGGCAAGGAAATGGATTTAGGCCAAGCAATAGGTTCTTCATAAAGTCAGTCAGCAGCATTCCACCATAAATTGTAGTTAATTAATGTTTTAGGTAATATACCACGGGAGGCAACTTCTCCCGGGTTTGATTCAGATGGTACATGATGCCACTGTTACAAATTCGTGTGGGTAAGACTATATGAAACTCTATTAGAAGCAAAAGTTTGAAGTTGTCGTGAAGGCATTTTTAACCAGGCTAGGACAATTGTTGAGTCTCAAAAACAAAAATAATTTTTTTGTCTTAATGGCTTGATAAAATGATTTGATTGAGCGTAACAGTTTGACTAAATGATGTGATGATGACTTTAGCCTGGGTACAGAAAGAATTTTAATAGGAGCCAATCGTGTTTTAGCCTTATGGAGGGAAAGGTTGATGATCTCACCGTCGGTGAGGGACCGTTCGTAAGTAAACCACAGCGGCAAATCCTTTAGTTGAAGCACCACAAAACCCTTTTACCTGGTTGGTTACAGCAGGAAGGGTTAAAACTAATCGGGGAATGGCAAGACCAGACAAAGTTGATTATTCATCAAAAAATTGCTTCCATAAAACAATTGTTATGTCAGACAGAGTATCATCCCAGTCAAGATGGGACAACTATAATTGCTGTAACATATTCTTGGCATAAAAAATAACTGGAGCTTAAAATCCCACGGGATCAAAGAGATGGGCTATGGCTGAAAGGACGGTACGCTTAGTTATTTCGGAGGCTACTACACTAATTTCATAAAAGAAGACATCTCTGACAGGGTCCCAAGACATGCCTAATATTTTGTTGACACAAGACTCCTTAGGACTAAACGAATATTTTAAATAAATATTAGAACATGATCCCGAGCCTGCGTGATGTCAGGTACACGTTGTAGATCCCTAATTCTAAAAATTTCCAGCGTTTAGGCAAAAATCAGGACCCTCTATATAGAGTTAGTAGTAGTAGTAATAATATAGAGTTAGTAAAATTGAGCATGTTTTTAAAACACAATACAAAAAAAAAACAGGTAAGTATTAATTGTGCTATAATGTATTTTATTTTAATTTGAAATAACTTATTTACTAAGAAAAACTATTATGAAAAATTAAAAAAAATAAACAGGAAATAGCATTTTTCACAGACTTTAATTGTCGTAGAGTTGCACTGTGCACAGCGTATTCTGCTTTTCTGTGATACTATGTAGTGGCCTATGCCATCATACCTAGAACCAACAGACACTCTACTTTCCACCAATTTTCTTGTGAACCCTGGAGTTCGTAGCCTGGGTGTTCCGCATTTTGGTTGTTCCGTTTTGATCCATCCTATCGGTACCACCCACATTCATACTATATAATTTTATCATATTTGGTTGGTTTATGTTTACTTTTTTTTATCTGTGGCTGAGTATTATAGGATAATTGGGGCGATTCTAAAAATAAGGATCTGGCCTGCCAATAGAGCAGGCAAAACAAGTAGGCGGGAAAATATGGTGAACTTAGTAAAAATAAATGAAAGTTTGTATGTAAGTTGTATGTGGTAAAAAATAAAATGTATAATTGAGATAAAAGATAGTTTTAAGGCTAATGAAACTGTATCACCTGTTTGTTCTAAGGCTTCAGATGGTGGAGGTTTGGAGTCTAGAAGAGATGCGTCGGTGAAGATGCCATGGAGATTTTGTTAACTTACCGGTGTTCATTAAATTTTGTGAAAAGCGCAAAAATAGCGCGATCGCGAGAAAAGGAGTTTAAATTAACTGCGGGAAAACATAACACAAAACGGGATCGGCCGGCCGGCCTATGTGCTTCTTCAGCGGGACGATGAAGTTGACCCTTCCAAGGTTGCTACGAGAAGAAGGACGAAAAAGATGCGCAGCTGGAACGGCGGGAGATCATGGTGGGGGTAACTGGATCCTGATAGCGTGATATCTAGTAGACCAATCAGAAGGCAGGGGAGTCACATTGTCTTGATAAGGTTATAATATATAATAGATACGTATATATTATGTATATATAATAATAATAATAATAATGTTTATTTCCACATCTAAAAGTATCTACATATTACAATTTATTAATTATACTCTAAGACGTGAGAGCCCTCGGTAGTAAGAGAATACTAGAGTGAGGGCTCTGCTTCTGGCTTTTACATTATAGCATTTTGGCTTTTTGTATCAGAGAATAAATAGATAGAATGTAAATAAAATGTTATGTCAAAGTATAGTAGACTATTGATGTGTTGGCTTGAATACATTTAATACAATGATACTCTTATTATCTACTTTTTAAACTCAAAATACACACAAAAATAAATAATCAACACAATCATATAAAAAACAATCATATTCGTAGTGTATTACCCTTTAATCTAATTTATTCTTCAGTCTTTCTTAGGTCTATAGGGTATTAATAATAAATTTTATTGCTACTCCATGTTTGGCTATATTTCACCTCCTTTGAGGCATCTTCAGGCCTTTATTCAATCCTTCTGTTATATTAAAATATAAATTTTCCTTTGAAAAAACTAACTACCAGTTATTCAACCGTGCGTCGTGCGTCTACATTTTTCCTCATTTCATGATCCCACTGTTCTCTATTTAATGTGATTTTCAGTTAAAACTTATCTTATTTTAACTCTTATCATCATACACTCTTCGACTTATGAGAGTCTTATCATAAATACACTCAAGACGTATTTTCTCTATGAGAAAATTAATTTTTTAACTGAAAATCACATTAAATAGAGAACAGTGGATCATGAAATGAGGAAAAATGTAGACGCACGACGCACGGTTGAATAACTGGTAGTTAGTTTTTTCAAAGGAAAATGTATATTTTAATATAACAGAAGGATTGAATAAAGGCCTGAAGATGCCTCAAAGGAGGTGAAATATAGCCAAACATGGAGTAGCAATAAAATTTATTATTAATACCCTATAGACCTAAGAAAGACTGAAGAATAAAAAACAATTTTTAACGCAGTAGTATAATAAATACTACATTTAAAGGAGTAATAGATTATAAAAGCTAAAATATCACAATGTTTTAGGTATCGCAAATATTAATCTAATATAATCAAAAATTATTTATTAAAGCTAGTTTAACAATGACTATAGAAATTTCTTATCATGTTATTATAGTTGTCATAGTATAACTATAATATTACCTATTATATTACAGATTAAAATCTAATGAGAAAAATAAATAAATAAAAAATAAATAAACAAATCTTTAAATTACTATTTATATGATGTTGGTAGGGAATTTATAATATTTATTATAATTTGATTAATATTAATATAAGTTAGAATTTTTCTTTAATATATTAATGTAATTTATTTTTATTTTATGAAGTTATGATATTTGTAATATAGTTTTAAAGTGTACATCTAATTTTTTAAAAAAAATGTTCTTTGTAGGAGCTAGTTTAATATATAAGGGAAGATGATTAAACATTTATATATATATATATATATATATATATATATATATATATATATATATATATATATATATATATATATATATATATATATATATATATGTTTGTACCAGGGGGCATTGAGCCTGACCTGGCCACAAATCTAGAAATAAATTAATGATGAAAGAATAAAGGTAAATGAAAAAATATATAAGAAAGTAGCGGACTGTAGGTTATAGGTAAGTGTAATTGAGTAGAGTGCAGAACATGAATATGTATAAAGAATAATTTAGCTGTTTAGAAATGTGGTGTAGATGTGTAAGATGTGGGGGTGGATACAGATGGTTGGTGGCTGTCCTGAAGTGAAGATCTGAGCTGGGTACCAGCTGCAAGGAACTAATTGTACTTCCCTGGGTACCAGGGCAAGCCTTAATAAATTACTCCTCTCAGGAACTCACGATGCTTTTGAATTTAATGGATTGGTAAAACCATGGTAAAAGTAAAAGAAAATGGCCACCAACAGAACCACACACTAGGGCTACTTTAGCACACACAGATCTGCTCTCTCCTTATCTGCCTCTTCATAAATTGGAGGGAAAAACCAGGCTTGCCAACAGAGCTGAGGGGGCTAAGGGCCTGAATGAAGAACTTGGAGGTCCCCCTTAGATGTTAGCATGGCTTTCCCTTTAGCAGTGCTTTTGGAAGAGGCAGATAGGTATCTACCTGAACAAGAGTTTAAGATGTGTCTTAAACATACCGCCTACCTAAACGTATGTTTATGGACGCAGTAGATTAGTAGATGGTAGACCAGTAGACCCTCATGCATAAGACTATGCTTCGAAAGAGAGAACAGAAAAATAAAATGAAATAATATAATTAAATTGTACTATTGGAAGTTGGGTGAGGAACCCGCAACACAGCCCGCAACACAGGGAGCGTTCAGTCGCTGATTAATCTGGGTAGAGTTATCCAGATTCCAAAATCCAAAAGTTAATTCCAGCTCGAGCTCACACTGTAGTTGTTGTTTGTTATTGTTGATTGCCGGCGAGTCGCTGTTGTTTTCTCGTCCCTCGTGCCTGTGTATTAATTTTAGTTTGTTCTGAATATTATTTTGTGTTATTAAGTGTTTTTAGTGTAGTTTAAGTCATATTGGTTATTATAGAATAAGTTTTGTTATGTGTTAAATTAAGTTAAGTTAGTTGTTTAAGTTTTGGTTTTTAGTTAAGTGAGATTATTCTTGAGGTTTAACATAATAAAGCATGAATAATATAAAAGTCTAACAACAAACATTTAGAGGTAAATAAACCAAAATAATAATTAACGCAAATCATAAAATCATTAAAGTAAATCAACTAAATTATAAAGTAAATAAATAAATAGAAAGACTATAATGTCTTTATTAAACCTATTATAAATTTTCAACTTAAAACTAAGTAACAAGTTATCTATCACCTGGGATTACAATTCCCATCCTAACAGGATAATCAATATATATTTAATTTAAAATAAATATTCTAATCCTAAAACAATGTTAACCCACAACCGAAAGTTATTAAATTAAGAAGGAAAATTATTTAGACACAAGTAGTCTTTGTTACCAAGATCTGAATGAACAAAACTTTAAATCATAAAGAATAAGTAAATCATAAATCCTAACTTAATGGTAACAGATATTTAAACTAAAGAGTTATATGTTGAGGTAAACATGTTTTGTAATTATAAATACATAACTGTAGTAACAAAGTAAATAACAAGTAACAATGAAACAGATAAACTTTCTTTGTAGCTTAACCTAACATTTAACTAGAAAAGGAAAATAAAGTAAATAAATAATAAACTAAAGGGTTAATAAAATAAATCATAACGCATAAATAATAAGTAAATAAATACTAAGTGTTAGTTTAAAGATAATAGTATGCTTCATGGCCATTGAGTGGTGGTCTCTGATTTAGAATCAATTATCAGATTCCTTGTAGGGTAGCAATAATACCAAATTATTAACATGTCGCTTTGAGGTCCTTTAGCAGTGCGTACGGTAGCAACACGTACTATAATGTTTGGAGCAAGATAGAGTAATAAGTGATGATAATAATCCACTATTAATTTGCTAAAATGTGACTTAGCGGGGATTAAGTTGGGATGTCTAGCATTGTAGGACAGATAAGAGTTTGACAATCTGCCGCCTACCCTGAGAACACCCTCCGAGTCGACAAAAGGACTTAAGGCGAGGTGTGTCTTGGGTATCATGTGACCTGAAATAGGTTTACCTTGACCTTGCTTAATTTTCATAATAGGATCTTCTCTGATTTCAGCCTGGGTAAGGGAACCACTAGACCGTTCGATGTGAGGCTTGTGGCAATTTTTAATCAGTTTTTTCCCCCAAGCACATGTGTGGATTACATGAGTATAGGCAGATCTGTTCAGGATTAATTCCATTAAAGGAGAATCCTCTACTGTGGCTGAAAGAATAGAAACTGTCGATGTCCTCTCAGGTAAGTCGTTGAGGTTTGTATTACTCTCTTTTATTCTGTGGTTAGGCCATTGATTGGGTTTTAATTTTGTCCAATATGGGCCTTGGAACCATAAGTCGACATGAGACCACTGGGCCAAGTCAGTGCTTTGTAGAATATGGACTACAAAGTTACACACAAACGTTTTTAGTTCATGGGGTGGTGTACGGAGCCACCCTAGGACTACTGTGGAATGAAAGTACAAGTGAATTCTAGGAGGACGTGGAAGTCTTAAGAAAAACTCTGATAGTATATCAAAAAGTTTAGGTGCTAAGAGTGTAGCATAGAGTTCGAGCCGGGGAATAGAAACGGGTTTCACCGGAGCTAGCTTAGCTTTAGAAACTATAGGTTTAACCTTCCCCCGGTCTCCTTGGAGTCCAAGAATTCTTCTACGAGGCTGAGTTACAGTATTTTGACTAGGGTCTAAGATTTTCTTTGATAAAGGAGGGTGATTGCTTGACCATTTGCCTAGAGTAAATTCACCCTTTCTCATAAGTTTAATGACACCATGATGTGGTATTAGATACCTGCCAGGTAACTTGGCTTTCCTCATGTGTCCTAATTCCATAACAGCCCTCCACCTAGAGGTAGGAAATTTAAAAGTTGACCCTATGAAGGGTAGACGCGCACCGTATCTTCCTGTAGGAAGTCGGTAGTGATTTTGCGTATAATGCTCCTCACAAGCTTGGTCATCTGGACTACTAGGGTCGGCGTAGGTCGGCTCCTCTAAATTCCAAAGACACTGAAGATCTTCCTTAAGATAAGCTTGTTCTATAGGAGCTGCTCTGGTGGTAGCACACAGAACTTGAATTTCCCGAACTTGAGAAATTTCTGATATTTTACCTAAAATAACATAACCGAAAATGGTGCTAATTAACTTAGGCTGGCCTGGTATAATAGTAATTATATCACCAGTGAGCACGTCGGCAAATCACCGTGTTCGCGCCACTTCACGCGAACTTTAAATGGGGAAGCTAACTTTTAGGGCTTACCTTCATCCAGTAAGGTTGACGCGTTGTCTGAACTCGGCGGATGATGCGTCGATGGTGTAGGGGGCCCCCGACGTCTTCGTTATCCGCGTATCCAGGGCTTACCGTCACGTCGTATATCCGAACCGGGCGTATACACGAAGTCGCGCGTAGTACGATAGCACGATCGCGTGGTGACGGGTCTATGTTCGCACAAAATAAAATAAGCGCACTTCAACGGAAACAGAAACTAAACTAAAGGAAAGTTAACTTCAACGATGAAACGAAAAAAAAAGGAACTTCCGATTACGAGTTGGAAACGGCGGGCAACACTTCGCTACCACGGGTGACAGTCTGACCTCTACCATGTGACGAGACCAACTAACACGTGAAGGCGCTACCTTAGCACCCCACGGACCTTATCAGGAACAATAATAAGGTAAAAAGACCAAAGAGCGAAGGCATCAGACTGGCCCAAACATACCGCCCACCTAAATTTACAAAAGAAAATTTATACTTCAAACAAAGAAAAAACCAAAAGAAAAACTATCTTCAAAAAGCATCGCTGAATCAAGATTACTGGGGTGAAGGAAGAACGATGAGCTTGTTGACTGGCCGCACGTACGAACCTCCCGTAGTACGGACTGTAACCACCCTAACCGTTCCATCTGCTCCAGGATGCACATCAGTTACTCGACCAACAGGCCAAGAAAGAGGCGAAGTCCTAACACCTTGGATGAAGACTACATCATCAAGCTGGATATTAGGAGTCGCTCGGGTCCATTTGTTACGCTGCATGATCGTATGCAGGTATTCACCAGACCAACGGCGCCAATAAGATTGATAAATCTGCCGTAAACGAGTCCATCGAGTAGTTGGCGAAACTTCTTCGGCTATTGGAGTCTCGGGGGAGGCGATAAGAGCCGTTCCGATGAGAAAATGTCCAGGTGAAAGATAGTCAGGACCGTCATGAGGATCATTGGAAACTGCACACAGAGGTCGACTGTTCAGGACCGCTTCAATTTTGGCAAACAAAGTAGACTGTTCCTCGAACGTAAGAGGAGCGTCTCCGACCAGACGATACAACAGACCTTTACAAGATTTTACAACTGACTCCCATAATCCACCAAAATTTGGAGCGAAAGCTGGATTGTAGTGCCACCGAACCTCCTTAGACACAAAATGATTGTTAATGCTCTTATTCTCCCTTTGAAGAAGAAGATGAACTTCCTTGAGAGCTCTATTAGCTCCAATATAATTTCTTCCATTGTCTGAGTAAACATCACTGGGAAGGCCTCTACGAGACACAAAACGGTCGAACGCATCAAGGAAGGCTTTGGTTGATAGACCTGAGACTGCTTCCAGGTGAACCGCTTTGGTGGCCATACAAACAAATACGCATAAATATGATTTACTGATGGAAGACGATCGGCGCGTACTCTCCTTAATAGAGAACGGGCCAGCGAAGTCTGTTCCCACTTGATTAAAGGCCCTTCCAACTCTCACACGACTAGCTGGTAAATCGGCCATTAACGGTTGGGAAGGACGATTGGTAAACTTAAAACATCGAAGGCACGATTTAATTCGCTTTCGAAGTAGACCTCGAAGAGAAATTACCCAAAACTTCCTCTGAATTAAGGCTTGAACAACCCGAGGGCCTGAGTGTAAAGACATCTCATGATAATGGTCGCAGACAAGATTAGAAAGATGACACTTTTTGGGTAGAAGTAAAGGATGCTTACTCGAAGCACTCAACTCGGAGTTCTTAAGTCTGCCGCCCACCCTGAGGAGACCTTCCTCGTCCAAAAAGGGTCACAACAAACTCAAGCTAGATTTCAACGCTTTACCAGAACGTAGCTCTTTCAACACATCAGGGAAGCAGATCTGTTGAGTAACTCTAACACAAAGGCTAACGGCATCCGACAGGTCTTTAGATGTTAATTTTCCTATCGTGTGAACAGATTCTCTACCGCGACAGTGGTTTACAAATCTAATTATATATGCAAAGACCTTTTGCATTTTACTAAGAGTCGAAAAACGTCTAATAACCTCGTACAAATCATTTGTACAGGTATTAATTGTCACCAGAGTCGTGACCGTTTGATCCTTTATCTCAGGAAGCTCGGCTATGCAAATTTCCGTAAATGGTTGAAGAGTCCATGTTGAAATGGGTTTGTGGATAAAACTTGGTCCACGCCACCACAAACGACAATCCAATAATTGGTTAGGATCACATCCTCTCGACGCGATATCTGCGGGGTTTTCTTCTGAAGTAACATGATACCAGGAAAACTCTGAAGTGTTCTGAGAAATATCAGCGACCCTGTTCGCAACATAAGTTTTCAACTTATGAGGGGGGGTACGAATCCACGAGAGAACAATCTGTGAATCTGTGAAAAGGAAAATATTCCGAAACTCTTTCGGAAACGAATTGAGAATAGATTTAATTAAATTAGCCAAGAGCAGGGCGCCACAGAGCACAAGACGGGGAATACTGACAGTTTTTAAAGGAGCTACCCTACACTTTGCTTGTAATAAGTTACAATGGACTTCATTACCATCCTCAGCATAAAGGTACACTGCAGCAGCGTAACCTTTCTCCGAAGCATCACAAAAACCGATGAGGTATGTGCTATCAGAGCAAGAAGAAATCTGTCGAGGTATCTTAAGATTCTCCAGTTCAGGAAACCGTTGTACTGACTGATACCACAGGTCTTGTAAACCAGTTGGCAACTCACTATCCCAATCAAGGTTGCGTGTCCAAAGCATCTGAAGAAAATACTTTGCCCAAAATACAACAGGAGCCAGTAACCCTAACGGATCAAATATACGAGCTATGTATGATAAGACCGCTCTTTTAGTTACCTGGCCTTCAAAAGGCTTAACTCTATAACGAAAACAATCATAGGATGGGTCCCACATTAAACCCAGAATTTTGATGATATTATCATCCGATGAAAACGCAAGAAAACTTTCCCGATGATCTTCAGGAACGTCAGCAAGTAACCTTGGGTCGTTACTTGCCCATTTCCGCAACTCTAAACCAGCCAACTTTAATAAGTTGACCAACTCTAGTTTAAGCTGCTTCGCTTCCTCAAGCGAATCCCCGCCAGAAACTATGTCGTCAACGTACATCTGATGAGTCAACGTTTTGGAGGCTAAAGGAAAGAGGGATCCTTCATCTAACACCAACTGTCTAAGACAACGCTGGGATTGGTAAGCAGACGGCTTAAGTCCGTAGGTCACGGTATTTAACTCATACTCAAGTACAGGGGAATCGGGGGTGAGTCTCCAAAAGATGTGAATAAATTCACGGTGCTCTTGACAGATCCAGAACTGCCGGAACATCATCCTAACATCAGCACATAAAGCTACTTTATGAAAACGAAAAGAAATTAAAATGGTAGGAAGATCACTCTGCAACTTGGGTCCCGACATTAAACGATCATTCAGAGATCTTTGAAGACTATCAGGGAACGACGCATGAAAAACAACTCTCATCTTTGATGTAATAACCGCATGGTGAGGTATAATATACGAAGACGAAGTCTTAGCTAAAGACATGTGACCCATAGCGAGATATTCTTTAAGGAAATCATGATAATCCGATTCAATATCAGGATTTTTCGCTAATCTTTTCTCCAGATTGAGATAACGTCTCATAACTGTCTCTCGATTATTGCCAATTGGAAGTGAACCAGGTTTAAAGGGCAAGGACACAACATATCTGCCTTGAGCATCTCTCCTATGAGTTTGAACAAAATGCGACTCACACAAAATATCTTCAGGGTCAGAGGGAGGTGGCCTAAATACCTCCTCTGTCTCCCAAAATCTTTGAACCATGTCTTCTAGGGAAACAACAGAAGTAAATAATGATACCGCGGGCTGATCACTAACCACATCAGTCTGGACGGGTCCCAGAATAATCCAACCAAAAATGGTTTCTACTGCGGTGGGACAACCCTTGATCATGGTTCGAGTTCCATCTTTGAGTATCTGAGGATAAACATCGGCACCGATAAGAAACTCAACCTTTCCTCGTTTATGAAAATCCTCATCGGCCAATGGAAGAGAACGAAATCGCTGATACACCACGTCCGAAATATTAGTAGAGGGCAGGTCGTCGGCTATCTGACTTAGCACGATTGCCTGAGAACATAAACTTTTATCTTTCTGATAACGGGACCTAAGAGTACAGTTCACTGTACCATGCACCTTAGTCCGATAATTAGAAATACCTGAGACTTGAATAGGGCACCTCGCCTTCTTCAAGCCTAAACGCTGAACTAAAGTAGCAGAAATAGCGGACACTTGAGATCCAGGGTCAACTACCGCACGTACAAGAGCCTGAGTACCCGAAGAATCACTCACCAGTAGCTGGACCGTCGCTAAAAGAACAGTTTGTACACTTGGTGCACGTGGAACATGACAAGCTATACAACATGCTTGAGGAGAACCATCAGGTGAACTGTCTGAGAGTACCTGAGAACCCTGAGTACACCCTTCAGTACCTGCCCTAGCAGGTGGAGACTCCGGAGCAGCCGAAGTATCCCTATGAAGCAGGGTGTGGTGCTTTTTACTTTTACATATCCTACAAGCACCTGTAGAAGAACAATCAGAACGGTTGTGCAAACCAAAACAGTTAAAACAACGTCTATATTGACGAAGGACTTGATAACGACGATTCAAGTCGTATTTAGAAAATTCAGCACAGTTAGAAAAACTGTGCATCTTATTTTTACAAAGAGGACATTCTTTGGGTAAATTTTTAGAAACCTGAAAACTATGACTATTTGATGAAGTGTTAAACAAAGCACTTCGCTTTGAATAAGTAGGCTTCTCTGACCTGATTGCGGTAGACTTGGGTTCATGAGCAGATAGCTCAAAAGTTCGACTCTGATTTGTAACAAAATCAATGAGCTCCTTGTAGGTAGGAATTCTATTATCTGTTTGTTTACTCTCGAACTGCCGTCTAGAAATCAAATCAAGATTGTAAAGAGACAGCTGAAAAAATATAAAATCTAACAAGTCAGGTAAGTCTAGTGCCTTCAGGGCACTGACAGCATTAGCATGTACGCTCAAATAACGTTGGAGATTTTCATAAGTCGGATTAGCAAAGGTAGAAAAGTTTTTAATTTCCTGCACATAGTAGGCCGCTAGACGTCTCTTATCCTGGTACCGTCTTTTCAAAGCTTCATAAGCAAGCTGATAATTACACGGAGTAAGAGCAAAATTAGAAATCACCGACAGAGCAGGCTCCTCTAAATGGGATTTTAAATATTGAAATTTCTCTACCTCACTTAAAGAACGGTTATCATGAACCATAGACTGAAAAAGTCCAAAAAAAGAATTCCATTCCGATATTCTTCCAGAAAATTTAGGAATACTTATCCTAGGCAAGTGATTAGACACCTTGATCGGCTCTACAGAATTATTAATAGGAATCGGCGTACACTGGATAAGATCAAGGTACCTACCACGACACTCATAAGCCATTTCATCAAAGCCTGCTTGGACCTGATTAACTTCCAGAGCATTCGATGTATCCGTTAAACTATTATTTAAATCAATAATTTCATCCTGAAGAATCTCAAACTGGTTCTCAATTTCTTCCAGCTTGTCATATCGAGGTCGAAATAAATTAACATTACTTTCGTTTAATGTTTTAGTGTAATCGTAGCTATTTTGGAGCTTCGCAAACAACTTTTTGCGCCTATCTGACCTAATAGAAAGCTCCTTTACTACAGGATCCGACATTGCCATAATTAAAAAAAAATAAGAACCGTAACTTTACCAAAGAAAAATAAATTAAAGAAAAATCCCCTAACGAGCTCGAGAAAAATGTATATCTTTTGAAAATATAAGAAAACCAATGAAAAAAGAAAATCTAATTTTTTATATGGCAAGTGGGGTCTCGAAAGAAAGAGAATGAAAAGATGAACATAAATAGTTCTCACATACAATACACTAAAATATCATGGAGAGCCACAATTGGAGAATTAAGAAATCGATTTATTTCGATTAGAAATTATTTAATTGATTAAACGAAATCATAAAAAAAATAAAGGAAAAAAGTCTTTCAGATAAGAGATTAACAAAGTAAACAAAACAATCTCGGCAAATAACTATCAAGAATGCTTGTTATTATTAAATCAAATAATAAATTCAAGATAAAGTATTTTAATTGAATAAAAATTGTAAACATTGGATTTGACACTGACACTGACAGCTCAACACGCTAATATAAACAAAGATATACGTAGGGAAATCAGTGCTGCCAAACAAAAAAAAAATTTCCCTCTCTCGAACCAGGGTTGCCAACAACGCGAAATATCCCACAGAAATTTACCTCCTTCAGACAAATACCCGCAGAAATTTCCCTCTTGACATTATCATAAGCCGAAAATGATACAACCCCTTTACTAAACAATAAAAAGAAACCAGAAATAACGTCTTTTCAATTAGAACTTTAGGACTGTAATCCAAAACTAGATCATCCGGCCCAAAGGACCACAAGGTTTGTTCGCGCCACTTCACGCGAACTTTAAATGGGGAAGCTAACTTTTAGGGCTTACCTTCATCCAGTAAGGTTGACGCGTTGTCTGAACTCGGCGGATGATGCGTCGATGGTGTAGGGGGCCCCCGACGTCTTCGTTATCCGCGTATCCAGGGCTTACCGTCACGTCGTATATCCGAACCGGGCGTATACACGAAGTCGCGCGTAGTACGATAGCACGATCGCGTGGTGACGGGTCTATGTTCGCACAAAATAAAATAAGCGCACTTCAACGGAAACAGAAACTAAACTAAAGGAAAGTTAACTTCAACGATGAAACGAAAAAAAAAGGAACTTCCGATTACGAGTTGGAAACGGCGGGCAACACTTCGCTACCACGGGTGACAGTCTGACCTCTACCATGTGACGAGACCAACTAACACGTGAAGGCGCTACCTTAGCACCCCACGGACCTTATCAGGAACAATAATAAGGTAAACAGACCAAAGAGCGAAGGCATCAGACTGGCCCAAACAAGGTCAGCACCTAACAGAAAGTCGATCGGACCTGGGTGCCAAAAGTCCGGATCGGCAAGGTTATAGCTCTCATATGGAGCGCGACATGGTTCTGAAATCACGAAATTAGGAAGTTCAGAAGTTATGGTATCGACCACTAAAGCCTGAGTGCTAATTTTTGTGGTTTTAAATCTGGACATGAGGTGACATGTGACTTTGCCTCTGAAACCAGGCATGAGTGTTTGGCCAATACCCTGGATATTAATATTACAGGGTTGTATGTGGAGTCCTAACTTAGTGGCTATTCTTTTAGATAAAAAGGAAAACTGGCTCCCAGAATCCATTGCTAGACGTACTTCGTGAGGTGTGCCGTTTGAGTCTAACAATAAACAAACAGCAGTTCCCAAAACAATGTTTGAATCAAACGCTGTTGCATTTAACGTGTTAATAGTAGGGCCAGGTACTGACCGACTTTGTGGTTGACTCGTTTCGGCAGCCCTTTCTTGATCTTGATGACTTGCTACACAGTTGTCTTCTATGTGTAAGAGGGAACTGTGCTTGCCTTGATAAAACCGACATCTTCCCTTGGAGACACATTTGTTTGTTACATGGGAAGGGAACAAGCAGTTCCGACAGCCTTTCCATGTATTCAGACACTGTAAACGTTCGTTTAAGGACATTCTATTGAAACGTAAACAATTTATTAATGCATGACACTCCTTACATGCAGGACAAGGATGATGATGAGGTGACTGACCATAATAACGTGAAGGGCTAGACTGATATGATTGAAAGCGAGTCTTTTGACCTTTGAACGCCTTGCCACTTGAAACTGGAGCTACCACTAATGAGTTTACTCTAGGTGTTGAAAATGATGCTTTAGGTTTGACAACTGTATTTTTTGCTTCTGCAGCTGTCGTAGGGGTAAAGATACCCACTGCTAACTCACTTGCCATACATCGATGTTTTAAGAATGTGAGTAAATTATCAAAAGTAGGGAAAGTATTGTCCCTTCTAAGGAGCTCAAAAGTTTCCCGGGTGTGGTTGTCAAGCACACGGCGAGCCAAATAAAATAACAGAAATTTCGATCTGTCCTCAATATTAATTTGTTTAAATGCAGCTACCCATTCTGAAAGTTGACTTGTTATCTGCTTTAATTGGTCAACGTTCGGTTTTGACACCGATGGCTTCATGCCTAATAACTGGTCTAAGTACGCCGTGGCTATTAAACGTGGATTATCGTATAAATCTAAAAGGGTTTGCCATGCAATACCAAAGTTAGCTTCAGAGATAGGAATCTGCGCTATCGCGGAGGTAGCATTACCTTGGAGAGAAGCGATTAAATAATGAAACCTGTCAATTTGAGAAAGGTCAGGATCATTTATAACTAAAGACACAAACGTATCTTTAAACCTTTGCCACTTAGTACGTTGACCGTCAAAGGGAGGTAGAGTTATTGTAGGCAATTTTGCTCGAAAACGTGGGGACATAGAGTTATTAAACATTGAGTTATTCAGCCCAGTTACATTATTACTTTTATTTAAAGATTCAGCCAGAGTGTTAATACTGTCAAAGAGGTGTATTGTGTTAGACCTTAAGAGGCAATCCTGAGGTGAAGGCTCAGCAGGACACGTAGAATCTATTAAATCTTCGTATAAAGATATAAATCGGTCATAGAGACCCTGAGCTCTACGGTACATTCCCCGAAAAACTGGGACCTGGGACTCATCAGTACTTGCAGCTATACCTGCTCCCTGTATTCCCATTAAGTCAGAATTAATATTGCCTAACTTTCTCCTCAGACTGGTTAGGTTGAAATCCTCAGCCTCCTCTAAACCCTCCTCAGGTTGAGTCTCTGATTGCTTAATCACTTTAGGTTTTCTTAAAGTAACACCACTCAATGGACCACTAAGATTCTCCTCATCAGAAGCCATGATAAGATAAACTTATAAAATAAATCAACTAATAAGTATATAAATATCCTAGAGAGCCACAAAGAAATATTTCCTATAAACAATATTTTAACATATATGCCTAGCTTTGCATATCAATAAATGAAAAAATAAGTTTATCAAATCAATAAATAATCTATAATTTAAATTAAAGTAATGACTAGAAATTGTGAAAATAGTGATTGTAATCCTTTCTCATTAGTATAACCGAAGGATAATATAAATTTATGTAATAAATTTTAACAATCTATCACATACAGCCTAATAAATAATTTAAATAACAAAAATGTAACGGTTTTATAAATTAACACAATAAACACAATAAAATTCAACAAATAAATTAACATATAGGTAACTATATTATTATTCACAACTGAAAATAAAATAATTTATTCTGATTAATAAATTATTTGGCTAGGTACTAGCCTTTAACAAGTTAAAATGAATTAAAGATTGTAGCTAAAGTGTTTTGTGTAAATTTATTAAACCTAAGTACAGTAGTATTAGTGGTGTGCATTAATAGAAATATGTAAGCCCTAATTATTAATGTAAAATGATATTCTTAATAAATATTTGTAATTCTTAACCATGCTGTACTTCTGAACTCTGTACTTTATAGTGACCATGTGAAATCAAATATAAGTATTATAAAAAATGTCACTATAATTTATTGTAAATAAATTAAACAAATATTTAGAGCATTATATATTTAACCCTATTAATTAAATACTCTAAATTATCCGGCCCAAAGCCGGCCAAATGTTTGTACCAGGGGGCATTGAGCCTGACCTGGCCACAAATCTAGAAATAAATTAATGATGAAAGAATAAAGGTAAATGAAAAAATATATAAGAAAGTAGCGGACTGTAGGTTATAGGTAAGTGTAATTGAGTAGAGTGCAGAACATGAATATGTATAAAGAATAATTTAGCTGTTTAGAAATGTGGTGTAGATGTGTAAGATGTGGGGGTGGATACAGATGGTTGGTGGCTGTCCTGAAGTGAAGATCTGAGCTGGGTACCAGCTGCAAGGAACTAATTGTACTTCCCTGGGTACCAGGGCAAGCCTTAATAAATTACTCCTCTCAGGAACTCACGATGCTTTTGAATTTAATAGATTGGTAAAACCATGGTAAAAGTAAAAGAAAATGGCCACCAACAGAACCACACACTAGGGCTACTTTAGCACACACAGATCTGCTCTCTCCTTATCTGCCTCTTCATAAATTGGAGGGAAAAACCAGGCTTGCCAACAGAGCTGAGGGGGCTAAGGGCCTGAATGAAGAACTTGGAGGTCCCCCTTAGATGTTAGCATGGCTTTCCCTTTAGCAGTACTTTTGGAAGAGGCAGATAGGTATCTACCTGAACAAGAGTTTAAGATGTGTCTTAAACAATATATATATATATATATATATATGTGTGTGTGTGTGTGTATATGGTCTACTATAAATTATAAAATATACCTCCATACTATAAAGCCGCATGGCTAACTGACTCACTGACAATAATGTTACGTCTCCAACCTCACTCTCCAATATGATCTCAACGTTCCCTTCGTTCGCGATCTATCCACACATTCCATTAATCCTTATTAGATCATCCTATTCCTCTAATTCAACTCCTTTCTGCCCAATATATACCTGATAACCCTCCTCGACGCCTGAAGAGACAGTGGCCTAGAGACTTAAAATATACATTATACACGTATAAAATCTGTAATTATCCTCTATCTGCTATATCTTATTTGTATAATTATTTAAGTATATTTAATAATTTCGTTTATTCATTTACTTTATAATCTTTTACGTAATTCTCACGCCAAAAAGGGATAGTCACTGGACTACTTCCTTTTACATGGCGAACAAGTCATACAAACTATATTAACTGTAACACTTATCATGTTCATATTTGTAGTTGTATTAAAAGAAGAAGAAGAAAACAAAATTGGTACCAATGTGTGATGTGAATTGCAAGCTTCCAAAACCGCGTATAATTAGGAAGATCATTACCGGCAATCTCATTTTCCCATGCTCGTTTCGTGTATCTATCTAATTTTATTGAAACTATAAGGATAATCATAGTGTCCCAGGAATGTGTAGGCAACCCAAAAACTTTGCATACTACGTTCGATCGTATCACTAGCTGAGTGTAAGGAGAATTGATGATTCCTTGTCCATCCTAGGAATGTCCAAGATTTTCTGTAAGTGATTACTGATAATAATCTGTTTGTTTCTAAAACGATTGTCTAATTGTTGTAAAGCAATGACGTAGTTTTCTTCGGATAACTCAAGTGTTGATATTAACTCTAAGGCTTCTCCCTTCAGAGTAGATTTCATATTATGATACTTCTGAATCGATTGAATGTGTTTATTCTTATCGATAAGAGATTTAAATAGTTCCATATCAGCTGGGAACTCTATCCTCCCTTAAAATGAGGAAGTGAAATTTAAGGTCCTAACACCACTGTTTCCAATAATTGCTGGAGTATTTAAAGTTTCCTTGAGCGGAGATCATTTACTACATTTCTTCTTAGATGTCGAAGGGGTTACCGAACCTTGGATAGAACTTCAGCTATCTAGTACTTATATTAAAACTTATTTATCATCACATTTTCTAACCAAAATTAATAAAAACCAGACAAATGAAACTTTAATGAAGATCTAGTTCTTCCGGTGGGGTGGTACGTCCCGACATTTTAATCTGTCAGCTGCTTGTCGGAGCCAAACTTTGATACTCATTTCAATATCTTTCAAAGATATGTCTGCATATTTTTCACGGATTGCTCCTAAGGAGAGAAAACATCACATTTGACATATGCACAGTTTTTTGTTTACTAAATTGCTAAATGTAAATAAAATAGTATAAATATTATAAAAGAGGTAATAAGATGTATGGGCAAGCGTATTATGTGAATATATATATATATATATATATATATATATATATATATATATATATATATATATATATATATATATATATATATATTATATATATATATATATATATATATATATATATATATATATATATATATATATATATATATATATATATGAAATTCTTTATTGTGAAAGTCAAAAGACAATTACGAGTTTTAACCAAACAAAATGAACTTTACATTTACTATATTCAAGATTTGTCTTACCACTAATCTTTTACATCTTCCATAGCTTTTCTTGTCAGAAAAAATTGAAAAATGTCCAACTTGATCTAACCTCACTTCATTAAAAGGCCTTTTTTCTACATTTACTGCGGGTAGTTATAATGGTGTCCTCGGAGAACCAATCGGTGAGGAGCTCGCACTTTGGGGACGGCCTTTGCCTTTCTTTTCAAATTGGCCAACATTTAAAAGGCCATCAGCAATCCTCATACGAAAGTTCAACAAGCTCATTATTTTATTAGCCTCTACATTTAAGACTTTGCAGTCTCTTCTGTACTCAAAATGAGCACTAACCACTGCTGTTTCAAAAGCATACAAAAATCATATGAAGGGTCCACTTTTTTTATTTAATAAACGTACGATAGTTACTTATTTGTTGGTCCAACAAATCTACTCCTCCCATAAAGGCATTGTACCTTCTGTAAATTGCATGCCTACTGATCTACCCAAAACATTTGAGGCCAACATTACTGATCGGCTATCAACCCACTTTACAATGATTACACCATTCTTGCTTATAACTTCCACTGAATAACCTCTTTCTTTAGATTTGAGATTTCGGTTCGTTGTGATGGGAGGATCAGCTAACCTATTTCAAGAAATGAACACTTTGCTTTTTCTTGAGAAATTATATTTCGTTATACATTAACACTGATTGATAGTTTGTAATGACTTGAAATTTAAATTTGATATATATGTCCGAAATTGATTAATTAACACATAGAATTTACCTTTTAGTCTGACTTGTTCTCAAGGGTTAAATTTAGAAACGGTTTGAATGCTAATACAACACACTTTGAATGTTCCTTGAACACTGATTTTAATGACATTCTTTTCCCCTTTTTATACCCCAATTTTGACATTAACTTTATTAACGATGTCGACAAGTATTCAAAGGAGAAAAAAAACTAAATAATATTCAAATAATAAATATAAAAAATTAACTGAATTAAATAAAATAAACTAAAATCGCCGTTTTGCGACAACCTATTTACTCTTATAAAAAATCCGCCGTCGTTTTTGCTCTTGCGGCAAAAATGTCTTTTTTCTTTAGGACTTCCAAAATACCATATGAAGAGAAGTAATTGTCATAATATAGCATATGTCCTTTCTTTTTTATCCTTGCACATAACTTTATTGCCACAGCTGCGGTGAACCCAAGAGCTGCTTTATATTGAGCATCTAATTCTGTTCCCAAGCCTTGGAATTTTATAAAATCGTAGGCAATGCCTGACTCCTGACTGGCCACAGAGGAAAAAAATTGTAATCCCCCTAATGGCAAGGTTTTCCTTTGACATACTGCTTTATATCCAGTTTTCTTCTAAATGGAACAATTTTCTCGTCAATACAGACCTTTTGCTCCATGTTTAATTGAAGACATCGATTTCTCAAAGCCTCAAAAACTGTCCTGACTTTCCATAACCTGTCAGTATTACCTTTATTTTGATCCAGATTATCAACAAAGTGTGAGTTTGTCCTCAAAGCAAAAAATCTATCCCTGGTCATGGTGCTTCGGAAAACATCATGCCGTCCAAACCTAACATCCCAGTGTATCCTCACTTTAGGCCTTTTGAAGACAGCGACATATAAATGTAAAGCTACAAGTGCTTTTATTTTATTTTCATTAGTCTTCAGGTCGTATCCAGTTTGCTGAAGACAATACATATTAGTGTATTCAGAAGCTTCCAGAAAAAAATTGGTTTGGAATATATCTTTAAAAATACTCAACTGGTGGCAGTATTTCATAAAGATATTCAATTTCACTTCTGGCTGCGTCATGAATTTCCGGAAGAAATGTATCAGATCGCCATTTTATTTTGTTCTTATGTGTTATTTTTAGTCGATTGTGCATTCCTTCTTCATACAAGGTCAAGTTTTCTTCTAAAGATACTCCTACAACACAAAAATATTATACAAATACATGCATAGACAAATATTTGTTTGAGCAATATCTTATAAATAATATGAATCAAAAACAATAATTACCTTCTTTATCTAGGCTTAGACCCGCTGCATCTACAACCTACAATAATCTCCTCTTTGATAGTAGAAGCACTGACCACTTCAAGTTAATGGATATTTATAGTAGCATTCTTAATTTAAATTTTTTTTAAATATAAATAATTCATTCAAGTTCTCAAAAAAAATACGTGTGGTGTGGCGTGACACCCGGTAGGAACGAAGTTCCTTACATTTTTCATTAAATATAAATTATAAAATCACACTGCTAAGTACGTATACATTGCTAACTACTTATATATGGCGGAGTTAGAAAAGAGACAAAATTTAAAGTAACGAACTGTTTGTACCTAGCAGAGTTAAGGCAAAATTAAAAGAAAATCATTATTTGTATAATGAAAGCAAGCGTCTTACTATAAATATATATTGAATATAAGAAAAAAGTTGATCATGAGAGTTTATTGTGAAAGAGTATGTTTGTTAAAGGAGTTTGGATTGAAATAAGACTGTTTTCTACCTATCCGGCCAATTAATTTAAAATATATCTCTTCCCTACTCTACAGCTTCTGCATCAGGGTGAAATTTTACATGATTATATTTTACTTATTTACAAAACAAAGTGACATTTTTGACATAATATATTATAACAAAAATAATCAAAACAAGTCAAGTAACAGGCTTCCTTAATAATATTTTTTCCCGTCTGTTAAAGCTTACGTTAACACGAGCGTTGCGCGTGAACGCTTGGGCGGATAACCTTTTCCGACGAACTCAGCCTGGGCATTGGTAAAATGAACATGTGTACCAAATTTCATCTAACTCGGTGATCTTTTACTCAAGTTATCGTCATCTGTAGAATTCGCGACGGATTTTGAGTGACGGTGATTTTAGACGTTTTTTTCGGATTCACTCCCGGGCTCCAGAACGTGCCATAAGGAACTTCGTTCCAAAAATTAAAATATATAACACAAAATGTACCTATTCGTCGTTTTGGGATGTGTGGAAGTTCTGTCACATCGTCGAGTCCAATGTCATCCAAAATGTCATCAATCAAACTCTCCAAATCGGAGTCCTCCCCAAACAAAATGTTCTGCATCATTTGCACGTCTTCTTCTTTATATAAATAAAATGTATTATAAGTAAGGTGAAGTGGGCTGGAAAGAGGAAAAATTAAGCACTAATTCACTGCTCTGTTGACTATATTCCGCCTCCTGCTACGAAGCATATTCATGTCTACAAAATAATTACAACGAAAAATAAATTTGTGTGCGGAATACTACAATCCTAATAAATAATATGATTGAATTAAGATGCTAAATCAATTACCTGTTACTAAAAACAATAATCAAGTAAATGCATGCTTTCGTCTTTAAACAAGTTACTTCTCTAAAATAGCATCATGCAACTAGCAAAACTACAACAATAGGCAACTAATATTATAAAACCACTGAAAAAGAAAACATGCTGTTAGAAACAATATACTTCTCAGAACAAAATATAATAATAAAGTGAGTGGAGGAGAAAAAAAAAAAAAAAAATCGAAATTAAAAATGTATGTAAGATAAACTTAGTCTGAAACTGAAACCTTCAAGGAGGTTTTGTATCCTGTTTGTTTGAAAGAAATACAGAATTGGCGGCAAAAATATTTAATTAAAATTACTGAGTATGCCTATGTATAGTGTCTGAAACTTTCAAGGAGGTTTTGTATCCTGTTTGTTTGAAAGAAATACAGAATTGGCGGCAAAATATTTAATTAAAATTACTGAGTATGCCTATGTAGTGTTAGTTCTCTGTACTACCTTTTTAAAAATAAATGCACTCTGATTCTTTAGAGACATGGAGTGCTTCTAGAAGAAGTATTTTCCTGTTATTATTTTCTCGTTCTAAAATAGTAGTTTCGTTAAAGTTAAAGGAATAATTTATTGTTGTGGAATGGATAGAGAGTGCGGTACCTTCCGATTTATTTTTTACATTAGATATGTGTTTACTTTTACGGTTGGCCCATGTTTGTTTTGATTCTCTTATGTATTTACCCGGGCAACTATTACATGTTACTTGGTAAACGAAGCCCATAGTGTCATTTATTGAAATCTTATCTTTTAAGGGGGTTAGAAACTAATTGCCTATTTTATTAATTGATTTAGCCAAATTTAATATCATTAACATAGAATTCTTTGAAAGTTTTACTTAAATTTTGGGATAATCCTTTAATGTACGTGCCCACATACTCAAAATCCGGCCCTGACTGGACACTGGACTAAACTGCATATTCCTCTAAACCCTTCTAATTTTTCGTCAATGGTGACACTTTCTCCTGGGGAATAGTTTTGTATGCAGTTGGTCACAAATAATTGAAACAAATCTCTAATCAAAGCAAGTCGGTCTTGTTTGACCCTCTTCTGTGTTGTTGTTCTATCGTCAAAACGGATATACTTTAATAAAAATAAAAACCTCTTCCTACTCATAACTGTTCCAAAAACTCCAATACCGTGACCCTTAGTGTCCTACAGAGCATTTCCTATAGGAGAACCATCATAAGGAACGATCTTGTTTTGCGCTCCTCTGCTTACTTTGTATGGAGCTCTCACTACTAGAATTTTTAAACGGAGAATATTTTCAAAAATTCGCATCACAAAAATTTTGAAACCATTGCAATAGCATAATTTTCTTCGAAAATTCGCTAAAATGAATCAAAAGGTCCATTTTTTTCATTTTGGCACAGCCTAGTCCTCTTATTTTTAAGGCAAAGCAATTCCGGTATTTATTTAATAATTCATGCAATTCAACATTTTGTTCAAGGGTAACATCCTCACCAAAATGTATTTTCTCCATAGTGTTAGGGTAGTCTGTTTTTTCTTGTTTATTTAAAAGTTTGATCTCTTTAACTATTGTCAATATATTCACCTGATCTAATAGTTCTACTTATAGGAAAAACTACTGGTACTTCAGGTACAGAATCTGTAACTATGAAAACATGGGACAAACCTTGGTTCGAAGAGACAATGTTACCAGCATATTCATGTTCAATAAGAGTAGAAATCCAACCGGTCTCATTACATCCTCGAGTTCAATCTTATTGAAAGGCTCATTATTTCTGTCGGCAATAACAAGGCTATTATATTTAAGTAAACAATTTTAAGTAAACAAACATGATTCTGTTCTGTCCAAGTACGCCCAACTAGAACAGAACATGACTGAGCAAATCTGGAACAACCCATTGCTCAACTTCACAAGAAACATGATCAATTTCTATGTTACACAATGTTTTTCCTACAGCACTCAATGCAGGAGCGGCTGAATTTCCAATTACAAACAATTCTTTTGACTGAGTAGTATCGACTAAGAATTGATGTACAAAAGCAGCTGAAACGTTCACTACACACACTGCGCTGCTTTGATCAATAAAACAAGTTACAGGCTTACCACTTAACTTTCAAAATAGCATCTAGATTGTTAATGAATGCTTACATTTGCTCATCAGTTTTATCAGCAGAAGATCTGTAAACAGCTGTTATGTACCGATATTCGGTTTGTTTTTATAACTTGCAATAAAAATAAATTACAAATAAAGATGTTTACTTCCTTCACTCTAATTAAATTATGATCTTGATATTTCGCATAAAATACTACTCCACTGTATTGGTGAAATTTGAAATTGGTAAAATACGTGTTATATCCGTTTATATTATACAAATTATTTGGTAAGTCTTCACCTAACCTGCCTTCTCATAAAAATTAAAATCAGGCTTAACTGAAGCTCCTCTAAAATTAAAATGAACTGATCGCAATTAGCTGCTATACTTCTTACGTTTAAATAATAAATAGCTAATCGTGTTTTTGTTTTCAGATTTATAATATAATATATAATAAATCCTATTCCTTAACCCGATTCAGTCCGATACCTTGGCCTTATCCTTTACAGACGTCTTACTTGGCAACACCACCTCGGTGTTCCGAGGAACACAGCCTCCGTCCGACCTTTTCAGGACACTACCTTCTGGACTCCCAACTACATAACAACTCCCTACACCTGACCTTTGAACAGTAGCATATAGAGTGTATTGTGTATAGCATTATAATCTTAATATAAACATTACATAAAAGTAACCCTCGTGTTGCATTTTATTTAACTCTAGGACCTTAATACTACTTTGTGGCTAGAGTTAAACATGGGCACGCCGAATATTTCGATATTATTTGATCTCAGTCTTTGCTCCAAAATTAAGATTTCAGAATGTTTATTTTGCCTAGCCAGCTGTAAAGTATCGGCTGTTACCTCTTAATTGCTGATTTGTGCTTTCATGGTTTTAGTATCCTCCGTAACAGTTTTAAGGGTTTCAATGATATTATTATAGAACTTTGAACTCATATACTCCACAGATCTTTTGTACTTTTCACTTAATTTCGTCTGTTAGTAGTATTTCCGGTTCTGTTGGTCGAAATTCCACTTAAACTGTATTTGAAGACATTTACGAAAGCGTTGAGCGCGAACGCTTGGGCATATAACGCTGTCGCCATCTGCTACTGAGCACGAGTTCGACCAGTTTTGTCACAGTATTGCAGGTCAGTTAAAGGCTATGCCTTTGCTGTTGGCGCTGCAAGCACAATAGTTATTTATGTAACTAGGCAGCAAAATGGAATTTTGCTGACAAGTTTTTAAGTTTTAGTTCCGAGCCAAAGGCGAGGATAGGCTAAACAAATTTACTTCAGAGGCGAAGCCGAGGCAGGGAATTTACTATTTTACAGACGAGGCGAAGCCGAGGCAGGCAAATGTTAATTACCTGCTGAGGTGTAACCGAAGCAGGTGATCTTTAAACGAGTCAGGAATGTTTCCTTTGCTGCATAGTTACATACAATATTTTATCTATTAACGGCAGAAAAATTACACTAATTATTATATTCCCTTTTTAATATATAAAAGATTTAAAGAAATTAAATTTGTATAAAAACGAAAGTTTGAGTCATCAAGAAATCAAAACAAAGGCAAAACAATTCAGGGTTGCCACTTTTTTATTAACAACTGTTTTTTATCTCAATTTTTAGTGATTTTTTAAAAATAATCATTGTAAAATAGTAAAATTTGTTTGTCACTATAATTATTTAAGTTATTTTCAAAAAAGATATAACTATTTAGCAGAATATTACGCTTAAATATATAAAAATAAACATTGTGGTAGTGTTTATAACCTGCGATTAAGTAACCTTTTTTTAGTAAAATTTTCTTAAAATGTGACAGCCTGTTTGTTATTTTGCTGACACTTTGATATTTTGCTGACACTTTGTTCAAAAGAATCAAAAATGACATTTTGCAGACTGAAAACAGTACAACAATGCTTAATTTTGCTGCCGTGAGTAGATAAAAATATATCCATAATCATTTGTCTGCATTGCGTATACAGCAATTAATGAGCAGTAGTAAGTCGCCAATGTATTCTGGCCGCGATTTTACTCCATCGCCTTTGTCAAATACATATTATGTTCATGTCTCCGTCTCCTGAACATTGAACATTCACGGTTCAATTTGTGGTATTGACCGTAGGTCATTAGAGTGAGTGAGTACTAGATTGTTTATAAAATAAATCAAAATACCCTGTCTATAATCAAAATATTGTTGCTGCAACTCTAACCACAATGCCTGTAGTAAATCTTCAATTAGAAGCAGATAATACTATAACATTGTATTTTCCATCTGGACATGTATCACAATGTATTGTTGAAGCTAAAAATATGTCATAAGCTATAGCTGCTATTGTGGAGGACTCGGAGCTGTAATTGTTTTAGTTTTTTTAACAAGATGATATCTGTAAACATGGAGAAGTAAATATTTTGTTTGTATGTTTAATTAATAAATTATTGATAAATAATGATAGTAAATATTTTTATCTACGATTGATACCAAATATAAACATTATATCTTTGTTTAGATGCGTAGAAAGTGATTCTTTACGTACTTGTATTCATTGCGCATGCGCGTCTCATAGTTCTGAATAATTCCTCTTCTTTACAAAACTAGTGCGGTAAAGAAGAGGAATTCTTCAGCTTTACGCACGATTACCAAGTTTGTTTACATTTAACAAAACTAATTTGCTGTTCTTTTATTAAAGTAACTGTTTATATCGAGTTTTTAGTGAAAAACAATGAGTGAATCAAGTGACTTTGACGAAAATGTGGAGAATAATACTCCTCCAGAAATAATTAATTCGGTAAAAAATACAACTAATGAATTAATGCCATCTTTATCAAGAGAGAGATACGAACTTACATACAGCAAGTTTATTTTTGTTCTGTATTTATTATTTAAATCTAACAATCGTAGATGTACGGTACGCAACTCGTGCGAAAACGGCATTTTGCATTGCTCGTGTGGTTTTACCACCCTCGCTATCGCTCGGGTGCAAACTCCACACTCGCATGCAAAATGCTACTTTCCGCACTCGACGCGTAATGTACTATTTCTTACCTCTATAGATTCTTTCAGGGCATGGTATATAGCTTCACACACACAAGGTAGCATTAAACATTTACTTGATTTAGAAACTAAAAAAATGAGATAGACTGCGAAAACTATTTCCAGTAGCAAGAAAATATAATACAATATGTTATTTTAATTTTGAAACTGTGCCACATTACGCAGATTTGGTTTTTTCGAACACTTCCGCTTGAGCAGAGAGCAAGTTCCTACTTTAAGCTCCAGATTTGAACGAAGTAATTACTTCAGAGCTCAACGAGGGCAGCATGAAGCCATATCTGCTGAACATCAGGTTACAAATGCATTTAAAATGAACATTTTGACAGAAATGTTTTACGTTTATGAATTGAAAGCTAATAATTACAAGATAAAAAGAACTTTTTATATACTACGTTTTAAATTTTTTTGTTGAATCATATGTTGATAATATAATTGTCATTGTTATATATAATGTTAGTGAAAAAAAAAAAAAAAATACATAGTTCCGAATTTATTTACTTTACATAATAATGACAACCATCTAGAATCTAGAGAGCTGATCTTAAACCTATAAAAGGACAAATCTTTGTACAAGGGATCTCACCAACACCGAATCTAAACCGTGCCATTGATATGTCCCTGTGTAGGGACAGTAAGAGAAGAAAAATGTGTACAAGTAAAGAAAGAAAGATCCAGAAAAATTAAAACTATACCTAGGACACAAGTGTAAAAAAACCTGGGTGTCACACGTTAATTAATTTATTTCTTTGTTTACTTTTCGCTGTCATTCAATGTTTACCTCTGAAGGTGGGTTCATAGCAGGCGTTTTATGCGCGCGTGGGATTATCTATGGCTGATGACGTCATGACGCCAGAAAAGTTGGGATGGAACCAACTTTATCGCGTTTTTTGTGTAACCTATTGAAACCTTTCAGTCCTTCATCTCGTAATCTCGTATCGTTGTTCTTGTTCTGTTTTCCCATTTTATTTTTTACTAATCCTGCTATCTTTTATTTAAATTTTAATATATATATATTTATTTTGTTACCTCTTGAATTCGTATTTACTGTTTTCAATATAATATTTTTTATACTTATACCGTTTATTGGAAAATTTTGTTTGGCAGAGAAGTAAGTACTTATTGTATTGTAATAATTTATTTTTATTAGTATATATAATAATAACATAGAAAATAAAAAAATAACTTAATTGTGTTACATTTTTTTAATATATAAAAAAATACTTGTACTGTCATAACTGTTCGGGTCATTTCCTACTTCTAATCGTGATAATTTTGGTACAGAATAAATTATTTTTTATCCCAGTTTTGTCTATTTTTTAACTGATTTGAGTGGTACATCATCGTATAATATAATGAAGATACACGTGGCTTCAGTCGTATGAGGTTGCCAAGCTCGCAATACACTGTTTTGATGTTAACTCTTCGAATTGATATTTCGAAGAGATTATGCCCCTTCGTCTTTAATGTTTTGTAACAGAAGGAATATTACAACTTTTATACACATGAGGTATATACTCCTTTGTCTAAGCATATGTGTTGCAGAACATTAAGTTTACAAGCTCATTTGGCCAATAATTTCTTAATGAATCAGCTTTTAAAATTTATGTTGCATCAGCATTTATTTTATTTTTTTTTTTTCATTGCTATTTTTTTGTTATAGAATGAACGATTTTATCGACAAGTTGATAAGTGCTGTGGAAGCCATGGGACTCTCGGCTTCCTCTGGGGGCAAGAGATAAATTAACCCGGGCCACTTTGTGGGAAGAAGTTGCTGTGGAGCTTGGAAGTATGAAGCTATTTCTTATATTTTGGCTTAACATTGTGCTTTTTATTGCTTGTTTTATTTAATTCTATTAAGTAAGATTAACTTTATTGATATAACTTTTTAATTTCTCAGAATCTTTGAAAAAGTAAGTGTTTATATCTGAGAGGGTTGGCTCTTTAGCTGCTTTAAGTCTTAATGTTGCTAACCAAAGTTATATTCTTTTGCAGATGTGTTAAGTGTGGAGGATACAAAATAAAAATTTAAAAGCTTAAGGGACCGCTATATGAGGGAGTTGCACCATTTCAAACTGCCAAGTGGCAGTGGGGTTGTGAAGAGGAAGACGTGGGTCCATCTTCACAAGCTCCACTTACTCAATGATACGGTGGCACATGGGCCGTAAGTAAATAGTCTCTCAAAATTAAAAGTATTGCTTCTATGTTAAAAAAAAACAACTTTCCATTATCTGCTGCATTTTGCAATTACTATTTGTTTATTTGTACTTTAGTAACTTAGCTTACTAACTTTAGTTTATAGTATTCCATTATTCTGAACATTGCATATGCCCAATGACATATGTTTAGGGTAACGTCCAACATCCCTCCATACCCTCCTTAGAGGAATCAGAAGAGATGGTGGATGATCCTGATTCTGACTTTGGCAGTGATGCACCTGGTAATTATTCTTTTCTCTTAATCTATTTTGAAGGAAAATCATAAATTTTAGATTCTGCTTTTATATTTATAGGACCTCTTAAAATAATCATGTGCATTTGGTGAATGCTGTTATGTTATGAAAGATATAATTGTTAAAAATCTATTACACATTTTGAGCTTGAGAAGCCACTTCTTCACCAAGCTGAGCTAAATTAAATTTATTTGAATGGTGAGTGGACCCAGTGTATATGATGTATGGTGACAGGTGTATGTAACATGTTAATAATACAAACTGACTTGTGAGACATTAAATGTTAATCCTCGCATGAATCAATAGTTATCTAATTATACTTCTTATTTTGGTCTCATTAAAGAGAGAAACGGAAGACATTTAAAATAAAAGTAATTTTCTTTTATGTAGATGTATGTACTACTACTACTATTATTTTTTGATTCTTGCTGAAATTAACTAATAGTTTCCATTCAAATGTTTCAGTTGCAAAGAGAAAAAGGAAGACCAATACCTATGATAACACGGACCAGGTCCTCACCCAACAAATAATAAAAATTGGGGATAGAATATTGGCCCAGACGTCCCTAGAGAACATCTTTGGGTCTTACGTTGCCGAGTGCCTCAAAAAAATGAGTCCAACTAACAGGATGGCAGCCCAAGAGGAGTTTATGGGGGTCCTGCAGAGACACTTGGCGGCTCCGTTACCAGAGGTGGTTGGTCAGGGTGAAGATGTTTTTTTTTCTAAATATTAAACGTAACATTAATTTTTCTTTCAGTCCAGGAGATAGCATGCAAAAAAACTAACTAACATCAAGCTATAATTTTGTGTTTATAAGTTGAAATCTTTTGGTGCCTTGAAATATATGTATATGACATATACATATGCCTTGAAATATATGTGTATATGACATATACATGCCTTGTCGGCTAAGTTAGGGTGCGGGGCATAACTTCGCAATAGGCATTTGAAAAAAAAATAAACAGGTCAAGTGTATACTAGCCAATACACAACGAGGGTCCGTAGGCAACACTGTATTGTTTAAGTAGTACCCTATTGATGGTGTTTTTTAAAATACTAAAAATCTTACTTTGAACTATCCTATGGGTCTGATATTCTCAAAACACATAAACAAACTTCTGGTGAAGTATTTTTTTGCCATTGAACCGATAAAAAGCCATATAAATACATTGAAAAGACCTTAATTATAAAAAAATGTATTTTGCCAATAAAAAATAAAATAATTTTTTTTTCGAAATTTCCAAAAAGTGGTATCTTTACTTTGGGTCGAAGAATGTTATGGAATTTTTTCAGACTTTTTTGCACTTCACATAAGCAAGATAGAGGGGGGGAGGGGGACACGTTGCACACCCACTTCAAACGTGCCTAAGCTCGCCCTATCAAAGTTATAACCAAAGAATTATATATTTTTGTAATCAGCTCGACGTACCCTTTAATATGATACCTCTCACGATGTCGAAAAAAAATATAAAAAAATTAACCCTTAAAGTTAAGGGTTAAGTGTTCATCAACTGAATATCGATACTCTCTATTATTGTTAAACGTTTCGTCGGTTTCTGAATACTCTTCTATAGTTTCTTGAATTTCATTAAATTTGTCGTAATACTTTTCTAAACTGGTAAGTCTAATATCGACGTCTGTTCTGTTCTTGTCCAAGACGTTATCGCTTTTACTGTAGAGGCCAACCTTCTGATCTGACCCTTACTACCTCGTAATCTAATGTACTTACTCGTTTGTTGAGTAAATGCTGTTTCCTCCATGTTCTCCGTGTTCGTTAGGTTCTCTTCTATCCTCGTCGCCATTATTGTATCGTTTTACAACGTAATAATTAATAAACTATATGAGTGTAAAACATTTGTATATTCGTTAACAACTATATAAATACGAATGACAGAAGATGTCAACAAAACAAAACATTTGACTTGTGCGGAGGGGGCAGTGACGTCACAACTAAGTATTCAAATATAACAAGAGCAATAATAATAAAATATCCATCATTAGTGAAAAAAAAAAAAAAATATATACATAGTTCCGAATTGATTTACTTCACATAATAATGATAACCATCTAGAGTCTAGAGAGCTGGTCTTAAACCTATAAAAGGACAAATCTTTGTACAAGGGATCTCACCAACACCGAATCTAAACCGTGCCATTGATATGTCCCTGTGTATAGGGACAGTAAGAGAAGAAAAATGTGTACAAGTAAAGAAAGAAAGATCCAGAAAAATTAAAACTATACCTAGTTCTTCTCGTCTCTTTTCTCTGTTCTGTTTTCGCATTCATTTTTTCCTGCACCTGCTCTTTTTTCTTTCTTTTTTAAATTTTATTTATATTTATTTTGTTTTTTGAACCACTGGCGACTCTTGTTTATTGTGTTTTTATATTATTTTCAACTTACTATAGAACTGAAGTAAGTATTGTATTGTAATAATTTAGTTTCATTAGTATATCTAATAGTAACATTATGTTAAATAAATAAATAACTGATTTAATTATTTTTTATCCCAGTTTTGTTTATTTTTTAACTGATTTGAGTGATTTATCAGCCCATAATATAATTAAGAAAAACGTGGCTAAAGTCGTATGAGGTTGCCAAACTCGCAATACTCTGTGTTGATCAGTTAACTCTTAGAATTGATATTTCGAAGAGATTATGCCCCTTCGACTTTTAATGTTTTGTAAAAGAAGGAATATTACAACTTAATGCGCATATGAGGAATTATATCCCTGTGTCTAAACAGATGTGTAGTAGACCATAAGCTTACAAGTTTTTTAATGAATCAGCTTTTAAAATTTGTGTTTCAACAGCCTCTTTTTTTTCTTTTTTTTGTAGAATGAATGATTTCATCGATAGACTAATTAGTGCTGTGGAAGCAAGACCCGGATTATGGGACTCACGGCTTCCTCTGGGGGCACGTGACAAAAATAAAAGAGCCACTTTATGGCAGGAAGTTGCTGCCGAGTTGGGAAGTATGAAGCAATTTCTTATATTTTGGCTTCATATTGTTCGTTTTATTTATTGCTATTATGTAAGATTAACTTAATTGATATAACTTATTTTTTTCTCTGAATCTTTGAAAAAGTAAGTGTTTATATCTGAGAGGGTTGGCTTTCAATCTGCTTAGTTAAGCTCATGGGCATGGTCAGTTCTTAGATTGGTGTCCACCTGACTATTCAATTCTGAGTTCTATTCCTGGGCTGATCCCTGTTTAATGTTCAGCCATTGTTTAAAACAAATTGGTAGCTGCTCGAAAGAGTAGCTCCAACTGGTTTGGCCATGATCGACACTCTTGGTTGGATATGAAATTTAGATTTGAGACATAGTTAATAACCAAACACATTAAACGAATGTAAAGAGATTGGTTGCTAACTTGGGTTTGTTATGGGTCTACCTAAGTGGTACACGTGAAAAAGCCCCCCCCCCCCCCCCCCCCCCCAAATAGTTAAGAATTTATGTACCTAACCAAAGTTATATTGTTTTGCAGATGTGTTGAGTGACGAAGAATTAAAAAAAAAATCAGAAACTTAAGATACAGATATGTGCGGGAGTTGAATAATTATAAACTACCTAGTGGGAGTGGGGTCGTGAAGAGGAAAACGTGGGTCCATCTCCATAAGCTCCATTTTATTAACGATACTGTGGCGTATGGGCCGTAAGTAAATAGTCTCTCAAAATTGGAAGTATTGGTAGCTATGTTAAAAAAAAATTACTTTCCATTATCTGCTGCATTTTACTATTACTATTTGTTTATACAATAACTTTAGTTTATATTATTCCATTATTTTGAACCCGATGACATATGTTTAGGGTAACGTCAAACATCCCCTCCTTGGACGCAGCAGAAGAAGAGCTGGTGGATGAGCCAGACAATCAGCTGGTAGATGAGCTAGACATTGAGCTGGTAGATGAGCCAGACATTGAGCTGGTAGATGAGCCAGACATTGAGCTGGTAGATGAGCTAGACCTTGAGCTGGTAGATAAGCCAGACATTGAGCTGGTAGATGAGCCAGACATTGAGCTGGTAGATGAGCTAGACCTTGGGGATGATGCACCTGGTAATTATTCTTTTCTCTTCTTCTATTTTAAAGTAAAATCATAAATTTTACATTCTGCTTTTATATTTATAGGACCTCTTAAAATAATTATGTGCATTCCTTTGGTTAATTGTTTTAATTCTGTGAATACTGTTATGTTATGAATGATTTAATTTTTAGAAATCTATTACACATTTTTACATATTAAGAGCTTAAGGAGCCACTTCTGCACCTAGCTGAGCTAAATTAAATTTATTTAAAAGGTGATTGGACCTTAAAGAAACTGACTTGCGAGACATTAAATATTAATCCTTGCATGAATCAAGTTACCTAATTCTACTTCTTATTTTGGTCTCATTAAAGGGAGAAACAGAAGACATTTAAAAAAAAAGTAATTTTCTTTTATGTATATGTACTGCTACTACTATATTATTCTTGCTGAAATTAACTAATAGTTTCCATTCAAATGTTTCAGTCCCAAAGAAAGAAAGAAAATCCAATGATGACGTGGACCAGGGCCTCATACATGAAATCAAGAGGATTGGGAACAAAATGCTGTCTCATACGTCCGCAGAGGACATCTTTGGCTCATTAGTTGCTGAGACCCTCAAAAAAATGACGCCCACTAACAGTATGGCCTGTCAAGTGGAGATGATGGTGTCCATGCAAAGACACATGGCTGCTCAGAGTGAAGATACATCTCACTAGTTATCAAAATTCTTTTCAAATTAAAGTAAGACTGATCAGAGTCATTTCAAATTAACTTTTAGCCCTTTCGAGACTATGCCCACATATATGTGGGTGACTAGGAATGCTCTCCAGGCCTATGTAACCCCCATGTGTGGGTTGCATTTATTTTCATTTCTAGGTCCCTCTACGAGTTTCTACTGTCAAAATTATACTTAAAGCGGTATCTTTTGTTAGAATAATGTACTCAGAAGGTTTTTAAAAAAATCCGGTAGGTTTCAGGCAAGTCTTCTCTGATATATTGAGTGACATATATAAAAAGTCGAAAAAATTCTTCATTTTTTTGAACAGCTATATCTTATTTTTTATTTTTTTGTAAATATTGCATACCAGCGCTAACTTACGGTTCTACAGTTTACTAAAAGTAATTCCCTTTTTATCTAATAGATGTCAGACGAGTCTCTATTTCTGTATTGATAGACATAGCTATGTTTATTAGCTATGTATGTGTAGCCATAGGTTCTCTTGACTATCTCCTCCCTTCCCTCCTCTTGGTTCCTAGAACTTTAACATAACATAACCAACCCTTTGAAGACATTATTTTATAAAAATGATTTTATGTTATTTTAGTTGTCTCCTAGCTTTTATTCTGATCACATCTCCTTTAAAATTCGTATACTGCTTTTTTTATAACGACTCGGACTGTTTTTATCGGAATAATTTGCTTACGGACTATTTTATTTTATAGTTTTTTCTCTTATTTTTGGGACTTGAATTGTTTTTCTTGGATACATTAGCCTATGGACAGTTTTATTTGGTTGTTTTTCTCTCTTATTATTCTGACTTGGATTGTTTTTCTTGGATACATTAGCCTATGGACAGTTTTATTTGGTTGTTTTTCTCTCTTATTATTCTGACTTGAATTGTTTTTCTTGGATACATTAGCCTATGGACAGTTTTATTTGGTTGTTTTTCTCTCTTATTATTCGGACTTGGATTGTTTTTCTTGGATACATTAGCCTATGGACAGTTTTATTTGGTTGTTTTTCTCTCTTATTATTGAGACTCGGATCGTTTGTCTTGGATACATTAGCCTACGGACAGTTTTATTTTATTTTTGGTGAGCTTTTATTATTTTACTCGAATATTTTGCATTATTGTGGCCGGCAGGAATGTAAGACAAGTTTATACTCAAGAAGAGCTGTTATGTTCAATAACTAAGATTCGATATGTATAATCGATATACCAAAAATATACTTGTATCGATTCTAATGATTAAACACTTGTGTTGTTTTGGTCTCTAATACGCGTATGTTTCTTACTGTCTTTACCCTTAATTATATTTGAATTATACTTTACATACACACATTTATATATATACATAAAAAGAGCTCGATGAAATCACCACTCAGAGTGACAGCGAGAATGAATTCTCAGATTTTTCTGATTCTGATGATGATTGGCCGGAAAATGAGACTGATATATTAGAAACCATTACTGAAGGGACAGGAAGTAGAGAATTCGCAATCGAGCAGCCAATCCATATTGATGAGTCAATAAGTTCTAGCGACGAAGTTGAAAAATTTACGTGGAGAGTTGCTAGACCACAGAAAGTGGCCTCTGCTTTTGATGGCTCTACGTCAGGGAACCTCACAACTATGAATGTAGAGAGTTCAATTTTAGACTTTTTTATGGTGTTTATGGACGAATACATAATTAATTGGATTTCCATAGAAACAAATGCTTTCTTAGGATATTAGGTTGAAAATTGTGAAAATCCAGCAGAGAAAGACCGTCTGTCTAAGGTAAAACCAATCACAACAAATGAGATATATTGTTTTCTGGGTTTGACTATGCTCATGGCTCGATTGCGAAAGCCAAATATAAAAGAATATTGGAGTAAAGATCCGATGATTGCTACACCTTTCTTTACGACAATTTTATCAAGAGATAGGTATTTAGAAATTTTAAGATTTTTAAATTTTTCAGACAGTAATATGCCGAAAACGACTGATAGACTCGCCAAAATAAAGCTAGTAGTCGATTATCTACGATGTACTTGTAAGAAAGTTTTGTCACCGTACAGAAATGTATGCATCGATGAAAGTTTACTTCTCTTCAAAGGGAACTTTGCATTCAAGCAGTACATTCCTTCTAAAAGCAACCGTTTCGGCATAAAAACATTTGTTTTGTGCGATTGTCACACCGGACTTGTTTTAGATTGTATCGTGTACACCGAAGCTACGACTGATGTCAATACAACCGTGCCGGGAATAGGCAAATCCGGAGACATTGTTTCTACACTGATGACGTCCTATCTACAAAAAGGGTATACCCTCTTTGGATAATTGGTATAGCAGCCCACATTTATTTAGATGGTTAAATAAAAATTTTACGCATGGATGCGGCACTGTTCGAGCTAATAGAAAGGACATGCCAAAGATGCCAGAAAAATTAAAAAAAGACGAAATGACATTTAAACATAAAAAAAAGCTGGCAATAAAATGGTCCGATAAAAGAAACGTATATATGCTGTCAACAGTACACCAGCAAAAAATGGAGGCAATATCAAATATAAAAGCTCCTTATCTAAAAAAGATAAAACCGAGCGTCATTGTGGAATACAATGCCAATATGGGTGCTGTTGACCGAACGTATGATGTTGACATCTATTGAATCAACAAGAAAAACCATTAAATGGTATAAGAAAGTATTTTTTCATATGTTGGACTTGTCCGTGCTAAATGCGCATTGTTTGTATTGTGAAGTGACAGGAAAAAAAATGTCTATTACAGAATTTCACAAATTTTTATTACACAATTTAGTTTTCAACAGCAAAGATAGGTATGAAAGGCGGTAGAAGGTCTGGGGACCACCCAACAAGACTTACTGGTAGAAATTTTCCTGAAAAAATTCAAAAAAAAAAACTCCAGCCGATCTAAAACATTCAGGAAGACGTCAAGTCAATGTGTAGTATGCTCCAAAAAAAATTGAGGAAAGAATCGCAATATAGATGCATGGTGTGTGATGTAGGTGTATGTTTAGATTTTTGTTTTGAGGCTTACCACACAAAACTTAAATATTAAACTATGAAAAAAGAGTTGTGGTAGAAGGCGCGGATCAAAAAGGATGGATTTTTTTTTTTTAGTTTATAAAGCCTCTGTCTCCATAAAACCCTCTTGTTCTGGAAATAATATTACCACCAAAACTTTGGCTACCTGTCCCGCCAAGTCTACCCGCCACAATGTTGTTTTGTTAGGTACTGCCAGGGCTTTAATTAAAACCCAATCAAATTCTTACCTTACGTTAGACTTTTAATAGATTGCGCTTCCACTGCCAGTTTTATTACCAGTAGCTTAGTCGCAAAACTAAGGTTACCTCTTAACGCTTGTTCTCAACAATTTTCTGGGTTATCTAACAACCCTGTCTGCTCAAGCACAGGCACGGTTGAGTGTATTCTACGACCATTGCATTTGAATCATCCGCAAGTTAAGGCACACGCTCTTGTTATTGATAATATTTTACCTAAAGTTCCACATTACCTATATCCGTTAAGCGCTTCGTTGTTCGTTGTTACAGTGGGATTAAAATGAACTTTTTTTCCACTACTATGTTCTTCCCCCGCTGGATCTCTGATGTTCCAACTTCCCAGCTGATTATAGTGTCGTTTTAGTTCGTATCCATTATCCAGACGGACAACATAGTGAAATTTGCCAAACCTTTTCAGAACGACCAAATCGCCACTTCGAAGGTCCTATATAATTTTGTGATTGGACTCTCTCCCCCACTTGTTAAAACATGATACATCTGGTCATTATTACGAGGTTGGAATGTAGGGGGCTGAATTAAGTCGATTTTGGAACGCAAATTGTATCCATAAAGGTGCTCTGCGGGTGTCTGATTGTCTTCTAAAGGGGTTATTCTGTATTTAAATAAAAATTTCTGTAATTTCTCATTTAGTGTGCCCGATTCTGCTGTCATTGTTTTTAGCTTCTGTTTTAAAGTTTGAACGTACCGCTCAGCCTGACCGTTTGTTGAAGGGTGTCCTGGTGCTATTGTCTTGTGCTGTATTCCGTGTTCGTAACAAAAGTTGCTAAATTCAACTGATTTGAAAATTGAAGCGTTGTCACACACAAGTATTTCAGGTAACCCAGGCCTACAAGATGTTTCCTGCAGGTAATGAATGTATAGTTGTAGTTGATGTTGGTGAACGCTTCATACTAAACATTTCTGGCCATTTTGATTTTGCGGCTATAATTAGGAGAAATTGATGATCTAAGAAAGGTCAATGTGTATGTGTGGGTATGTGTGTGTGGGAAAGGTGGGATGTGTGTGGGCATAGTCAATGTGTATTCTTTGCCAATTTTTGCTTGGAGGCTCCCAATGATGCATAGGTGCCTTGGTGGGATTTCTTTGAGCTTTGCAGCACGCGGAGCAACTTTTGACTTGATCTTCTATGTCATTATCGATACCCTTCCAATAGCAGTGTCTCCTTTCGATAGCTTCCATTTTTACTATTCCTGTGTGTGTCGAATGTAATTCATTTAATATTGCTGGTTGTAATTTTCGTGGAATCATTACTCTGTGGCTTCGAAAAATAATGCCGTCTTGTAAAGTCAGTTCAGGGTCACGTATCGTTCCGTCAAGTAACTTTTATCTTAATTCTGATAGGTAAGTGTCTCTACTTGTTTCTAATTTTATTTGTCTGTATGTAATGGTGTCTGTTGTGATATGACTTATATTTCTTGAAAAATAATCTGCATTCTGATGCTCTTGTGATTTTCGGTGGTATATTGTAGTCGAATCCAGACATAAAATGAGCGTAGCGTTCTTCCTGCTGATAGAACTGGAAGTTGTTTACTAGGATTAAAAATCATGGATAAAGGTTTGTTGTCAACAATTAGCGTGAATTTCCTGCCATATATGAACTGATAAAACTTTTTGAAAGACCAGTAAATTGCAAGAGCTTCTCTGTCCAGTTGGCTGTAATTTTGTTCTGCTTTAGATAAGGATCTAGAGGCAAAAGCAATCGGTCGTTCATCTCCATTAGCTATCTTGTGTGAAAGTACTCCTGATATAAGGACTAGCATCTGTTGCAAGTATTACTGGCAGTTCCAGTGTAAATGGCAGGAGGATTCTATTGCTTGCAAGTTCTGATTTAGCTCTCTGGAATGCATATATCTTGCACCCTTTTTTAAAAGATTGTTTAAGGGGTGTAACCAAGTGGATGCATCAGGTAGGAATTTTGAGTCGTAGAGTACAAGTCCGAGAAACTGTTTTACCTGGTCTGCGTTTTGAGGTGGAGGTGCGTTGACTACAGTTTTTTGTTGGAAAAATTTACACTTATCTTTGTTAAGGTGTAGGTCATATTCTCTTAATCGTTGTAGTACTTGTATTAAGCGTTTCATACATTCCTTTTTTGTAGAGCCTTGAAAAATGATGTCGTTAAAGTAAGCAGCTACTCCCTCTAATCCATTTAATACTTGGTTTTACCCTACAGTCCAGTCTTCGACTAGAGCTCGTAGTAAGAGGACGTACTTTAGCGAAGCTCCGTGTTTTTCGAACTTTTAAGTGGTGCAAGTTTCGTTTTTGGTGTTGAAAGTGTGTTAGAACTTTTTCAAGTCGCTCTCGTCATTTTGACGGAGCTTTTTCGGTTTCTACCGAGTAGTTTGTGCGTGAGAGGAGAAATTAACTTTCCCTTTGGAACGCGTGGTTTCTTGGTGTTAGCGCCCCTCTAGAGCTTCTGCCGCCATTGTGTGACGTCTCCTTCGAGCTGACTTGCGCACTTGGAGCTACGTCACACACCGTGGGTGAGTGTTTCATTAAAAACTCATCCTCCCTTTTGGAGGACCAAGAATTTTTTTTTTTAATTTTTCTGGCTGGGTCTTTTAGAGGAGGATAGCCCAAGCATTTTGTGTCCTGGGACCCTAAGTGCTAGGAGACCCCCCTGCCCGGTAAAAGTGGAATTATTGTTGCAATAAGGGCCAGGAATACGGGATTCCACAGGAAGTAGTCGGCTGAAATCCGCCGAAAAATTGTCGAAATTCAACGATTTTTTTATTCACGGTCCGAAGACCATTATAAGACTTTTTGGAGAGGGGTCCCAATTGGCTCCGGCCCCCCCCCCCCCCCCCCTTCCTCCCCAAAAGTAAAGTTTTCCGTCCGGAAGAGGATTTTTTGGACCCTATTGGAGTACTGTGACCAGGAAAGGGGTCTTTTTTGGCTATAGGGGTCAGGGTCCATACCCTCCCCTAGATCAGTGCTCCCCCCCCCCTCTGTGCAATGGATGATGATAAGGAACGTCCCCCCCCCCTTGCCGATGAATCGTTTGACGAGGACTGGCCTAGGTTGGGGCAGGGTAGCTGTGATGTTGGGTTCTGGGACGTCACCAATATGATGAGCCCCATAGGCGTACGCTTTGAGTCAGTGAAGAGCAAGCAGCTATTAAGGATAAGAGGTGGCTCCTATGTCGAAGAAGTGGTGGAGAGGAATGGCAGTGAAGGCGAGGATGAAGCTAGGGGTCAGGCATCGCCTATGAATATCACCGCCGTGTTTGTCGGCAGTACGCCTGACGATGGTGATAAAGCAGGGAACAAGAGACTGAGGAAGCACTCCCCGTGTTCGGAAGACGACCTGGTAGAAGTCGAACACCTCCGCATGAGCGGCCTGCCAGCTTCATTTGGTGGAAAGGTGACTGGTGCAGGTGTTTTGGTGGACGCCGCGTTCAAGGATCTGGAGGACGCCATTGGTGAGGCTATCAGGAAGAGTAAACTCAACCGCGATGACATCTTTGGTATCCTCACCAAGGTCTCAGCGGTGAGGACTGCTACGTCTGGACTGGCCCTCCGGCTAGCGAGGGTGGAAGCCATCGAGGAGATGTCCAGGACACGGGAGGTGGTGAGTACTGCGGGTACGATGGTGAGTAACCGTGGAGAGCCCGAGCCTGCAGTTGGTAGGCCTGCCGCCACTCCCATCTCCTCTGGCCAGCCCCGTTCACGCGGGGCTGCTGTTGTTGCTCCACGCCTTCAGCGTGTAGCTAGTTCTAGGTTCCAAGCCCATGCCACTGAGGACAGTGGTAGTGATGTTGGTGGTGGTGTCGTTGGATGGGCCAACGTCGTGAAGAGGAGCAAGAGGAAGATAGTTTTTTTTTTTTTTTTTATAGGAAGATAGTTAAAAGGAGTGCTGCTCCGAGTAGGGAAGTTGCTCCTCCAGGGCCTGCTCCTGTGCAGGCCCCAGCCAGTAGGTCTAAAATTAATGTAGATAAGTCTGTGGTTATTTTCCCACTTGGCGAGCAGACCCTTGACTGGCTGAGGATCCAGACTATGGCGAAGTTGAAGCCTCTACTCAAGGAAGTAGACGTGATCAACATGCGCCATAGGGTAAGTGGGGTAGCCTATGCTCTCGAGTGTGGTACACGAGAGGATAGAGACAAGATTTTAAATTTTACAGGCTTTGACGCATTAATGCTCAAGGCGACCCTTCCGGTCACCCCCTGTTTCACGGTTGCTATCCTTGGCATTGACAAGGAGATGTCCGCCGATGAGTTAGTTAGGGAGTTGTTGGAGAGCAATCTAACCCCTCTTGGTTTCATGAGGGATGCGGGCGGCGACCGGGATAAACCCGGTTTAGCACCCCCTGCAATTGGATCAGGGGCGGCAAGTTAATCCGTTGGATAGTTGAAATGCCAGAGGAGATGGCTAAGAGGCTAGTTAGTTTAGGACAGGTTGGGGTCGACTGGTCTTCTTTGGAGATCAGAGAGTACACCTGGGTGACTAGATGTTTTAGGTCCACATTAGTAAGACATTTGTAAGAACTGTCCTTCAGACAAAGAATTAGGATCGGCGTGCGCCCATTGCTCCAGCTTTGGGCATATCGCTGCTGCTTGTTCCGATAAGAACGAGCAATGCTGCAGGCCATGCAAAGATAGGAATAGGCCATATAACCACAGCATTCGGGACACCAGGTGCGTTGTGTACCAGCGTGCGTATGCAAAGGCTCGGAAATGACTTCCGTCTATCCAGTTCCCTTTAGCGAGGGGGCCTGTCAGCTGTGTCCGGGAAGATACTTCCTATCAGCTGGGGGTAGCGGAGGTATTATGAAACACTATAACATTGTGCATCCTGAGAATAATATCAAGTGGCAATGTAGTAAATGTAATAAAGTTTATTTAACGTACCGGAGTGGTACGATTCACGCATGTAAATGCCCAGGTGTTGTTGATGAAGTCACTCTGGAATTCCCATGTGAGGTTCATGTATGTAGTAGAAGCTTTAGTTCGAAAATAGGTCGATCACAGCATCTTAGGACATGTCATCCTCAAGCGAGAGAAGAGGAAAAGGCGAATGAGCCGGGGCCTAGTGGTTCCCGGGATAGGGTCTGGACCAGGGGGGTGGCGCTCTATATAAAAGTATACTATACTTTCGTGAGGTCTCGTGATAGAAGTAAAACTTAAAATCCCGGCACAGAGAATGTGCCACTAGTTATACAAATTCAAAGAAATTCTGGAAGATCAGGAGAAAGGGAAGAACAAAACTCGTTGATTGTTATTTTTATCATGTTCTTATCTATGGTGCTAGGTGTTTTTAACGAACTTTCTTGAATTTATATGTTTTGTTAATATTTTACGTTCTCTTGTTGTTTCATTATGACCAAAAGTTGTTCCCGAAGTTTGATAGTATGTTCCTGATTTAAAGTTAAATGTATTTTTCTGATAGTTTATAAATGTGTGGCTATTGTATTGTCTGGACTATTGTGATTATTTCAACAGTTTTGTTTTAAAGTATTTTGAGTCAGGTACGAATTGGTAAAGGTTTAAAAATGCTTAGGAATTCCAACCAGTGTTTATCTATACAAAATGCTAAGGGATTAAGCCCAAGGAGGGTAAATAATCTTAATCCAGGTAGGGCTATGTCAGGGGTTTTCCAACCTTTTATTAAGACCTTAAGGGCAATGATCACTCACACTACTACATTCCCTTTCATTCAATCTCTAGCCACCGTTCTAACAACTATCCAGTTCCTGTTTTTAGTCCTGTTCTTGTTAGATATTAAATTTACTTTTTTCATCATGGTGAGAAAATGCTGTGTCCCCGGCTGCCTGTTAACCAATTCTGTCCACAGAATGTAAGTTTTTTTAATCATTAGTTTTATATCTTATTTTATCTAAGTATCTGATTATTACCTAATTTACTGTTTTACTTTTTAATTTCTTATACAGGCTACAAGTAGTATTATTTAAAATAATGAAGTTGAATAAGTTCTTAACTATAGCAATAACTATTTGAATTAATTTTACTTAATACAATTGTAATCGATAGGTACAATGTTAAGCTCAATTCTGCGGGTGATATATGTGTTAAAATTTCATTAAATGAGGCTAATTACATATACATATTTTCAGTTGCTTCATTATTTTACGGACCCATTCTATTAGGTATAGTATTATGACAAGGGTGTACACATATAATTGCTCTAAACTTATCTAAACTAACTTGTAATAGGGTGGGATGAAAACTAGTTTCTAATTTTTTTTTCTAAGGTTTTCTCATCCTATAAAGGATAGGTTTAATCGATTTGTTAAGTGGGTTGATGCAGTTGGAAGTGCAGAGCTCAGTGGTATGGATCCAATCTTAGTGCATCAGTCTAAAGGTGTTTGTCTGGACCATTTTACTGATGACTGCTTTTCTGGTGATAGAAGATATGGAAAGCTAGAGAATACTGCAGTTCCAAATAGAAACCTTCCATTACCACCTACACCAGGTAATATTAACCTATTGGTAATGCATGCTTAATGTTATTTTGAGTATGGCATCTGTCTGTTGTTTTCCTATCATAAACTCATTATTGTTTTGATGTCCATGACAACTGAGACAGTTTTATACACAAGAAATAACTTTTTAGAACTAACCTCTATAAATTCATGTATACAGTACTTAATAAAACTCACATATAAGTAATCTTTTTATTTAATAGTTATAAATTTCTTTGGAGATGCAGTTTCTGACGGATCAGATAGTGTGGCCCATTCAACCTCTTCAGAAGAATCTGTGGTTAGAATTGACTTGTCTTCATCAAGCTCCGAAAGAAGGATACCATCAAGTAATGTACCTATATGTACATCTGGCTTAATATTTTATTTATCTAGTATCATATTGCATCAACATTTATGGCATGCTTGAGATGGGACTTGTAGCGTCAATGTCATTTAAGAAATTATTGCTCTTATATGGTTAGGCGGCTTTCACACTGTGTGCGAAACCGAGCATGGCCGATTCCGCTTGAGAAACAAACACATGTATTAGCATGGGGCTATTCACATTGAACGCTGAGTGAGATCGAGCAATTTGTTTCGAGCGTTTTTGTTAACTAAGCGTTTTCGGCCGCCGAAAACGCATTGTAAACAGTTATATGCGGACTGCTGATAATCTGCCGATCAGCTCGGTCTCACGTGCAGTGTGCACACAAAAACGCTCGGCCCGGCCTCGCTCGGTCTCACGTGTAGTGTGAAAGCCGCCTAATGTAGGATTTTGAGGTGGCCATATAAAATCATAGGGTTCATATTGTCATTTGATGAGTTTCATTTTGGTTTTTTATGACTTATTATACTATCGTAAGTGTATGTGTACTACAATGTTTGTGTACCTTCATGTACTGATAATCATTATAATACATGATTTTACAGAGGGAATTGGCAGCAGCCGTACAGTTCTCAAGTTCATCTTCTGTATCTTCTCAAGATGAAATGAAAGAAGACAATGCTCAGCAGAAAGAAGGTAATTTTGATTTACAATTTATTTAATTAATAACCCTTTTTAGCAATATACTGTTTCTGGATAGTGTAAAACCTAGCATTATACACATGTAGAAGGTGTGTCACTGATTTAATGTATTTGTCTCGTTATCATTATTCTGAATAAATGAGGCTACTTCTTTAAATGTCATTTATGATTTATTGTATTTTTAATTTTCCATCAAATTTTTTGAAACTCTTATCCTAGCGTTTTAAATAATTCAGTGTAGCCACCGAAATATCCACTTTGAAGTAATTAAGTTTTGTTTTTTGTTTCACTTTTACAAGATGTCGATTTCACATCGAGCCAATCATCATTGCACTGTACTCAGAGCCGTGATGAATTTTCTGCTGGTGAGTTATTTTGGTTTACATCTTAACTTATCATATAATATGTCAATAATTACATTCTTTATTATAGCTTAGCTAAATGTGCATTATAATCTAACACACAACTTCCTACATCCGTTTTGTTTACTAACATAGATAGTGCTTACTGTTCAAGACACTGTCAACCAAATATTTCTGTTGTATTTATTTCAGGTGATCCAGCAGGAGATACGAACATTCTTTCTGTACCAGTTGTTGCACAAGAAATTATTGAGCCTGAGGGCGAGGATGCTATTTGTCATCCTTCACAATCAGCTAGTAATGGTATGTTCTTTGCTCCCATTTATTGATTAGAAACAATAAAAAAGTACAAAATGTAATGTACAAAATCACCTCGACAAAAAAAGTATGATACAATTTTGGAACAAATAGCTGTTCGATATATATATAGTTGGAAACTCTTAATTTATTTTTTTAATTATGTTTCAGGTGCTATGTACTCAGACTTAGCTTGGCCTTTAGATGGTACCCAACGAGCCAGTGGTTATTCTTGGTCAGTATCTTTTTCCTCCTTACAGCAATATTTTATATCTTTATATCCTGCAATGTTTAGTGGACGAGTGTGTAAAACGAGAAACAACAGATATTTTGTTAATTATGTGTTGTGTCACATACGAGAATAGTGTGACAGCTTATACTTAACTGAGGCAGGAGGTTGTAGAGGTGTTCCTGTGAGTGACACAGTTTCCTCTGCTTATTACATTAGTTTGCCTTCCCTAGCACATAATGTTTCACTCAACCCCTGATGTGAAAGTAACCTTCATAACTTTATACAATCTTGAGGCACTAATTTTAATGGTCCAAAGTTCAATTATAAATATCTAAAATCACATTTTTACTTGTTCTTAATCAAACTAATATATAAATAAATAAATTTGCTATTAAGTTACCATATTTGATTTGATTTACAGATTCCACCAGAGTTACTCTTCCTCGACCTAAGAGAGTGGCCAGGATATCAGGTTCTCTTGGTAAGTTTTGATTTTCCAATTGTCCATTAGTTCTGGTTATTAAAATTTAAAAAAAGGTAACCTAAAATGATTGTCTTAAAATGTTACTCTTTATCCCAAGTCTAAAGGATACTTTCATAATTGCATGTATTCCCCATTTTTAATTAAATTTAATCTCAAAAATCATTTTTCAATTGTAAAATATTTTAATAATAATGCTGTTTTGTGTTGTAACATTTATCTATGATTTGTTTGTTACAGGCAGATATAATATGCTGAGGAGTGTGGGTGTAAGATATGCCAAAGAATTGACACCCAAGGTTAAGTTTCTTTTTAAAGAAACCCAGCATTTAAGGAGGCGAATGCCAAAGACAAATAATCGAGCTCTTTCTTTTAGGCAGCGACTTCAGGCAGCTGAAAGGAGTCTAAAGGTAGGGCTAGATAAGCGAATCGAGTCCCTGCCATCTGCTGTTGCTTCCTTCCTGAAATGCCAGCTCCGGGAAAGCAAGAAGGAAGTTCGTGGTAGGCGCTTCACACTCTCCGACAAAGTCCTTGCTTTGTCTTTAATGAAGAGTAGTGGCAGAAGCTACAGGTTTCTGTTCAAATATTTTATTCTTCCATCAAGAACAACACTGCTAAGGCTGTTGGAGTCCTTGTCCTTCAAAACAGGAATAAATGAGGACATGTTTCGCCATTTGTTTGTGGTGGTGTCACAGCAAGTATCTCCATTGGACAGACTCTCTTTGCTTATGTTAATGAGATGAGTCTCACTCCTCACCTATACTATGATACATCATCAGACACGATTAAGGGTTTTGAGGATCTTGGTGAAGGAAGAAGGAGTAATAATTTCTCAGACAAAGCCCTTGTTTTCATGGTTCGTGGATTAAGACGTAATTTTAAGCAGCCAGTGGCTTTTTACTTCCTCTCTACTTCAGTAAAAACCCACCAACTTAAAAATGTTATCAAAGAAGTTGGTGGTAAAATTATTGAGACTGGCCTTCAGTTATGTGCGACTGTGTGTGATCAAGGCTCTTCAAATGTAGCGGCTGTGAACCAACTTTGTGCGGATGCTCGAGAGGTGATGATGCGGTCTCAACAGGAGAATAGAGGAGAGTACTTCTTTATTAATAACCACGAAGTTATTCCCCTCTTTGGTCCTCCACATCTGCTGAAGGGACTGAGAAATGGACTTCTCTCCAAAGACCTGAAGGCAACTTTAAAAGGCTACCAACTGCGAGCATCGTGGAAACATGTGTTGCAATTCTACAACATTGACAAGCATTACAGCTTTCGCAGGGCAAGGAAGCTGACAGATGCACATGTCATCCCTAACAAAATTAAGAAGATAAAGGTTGCCTGCTGTGCCCAAGTCTTAAGCCACACAGTTGGAACGCCTGATGTACACTTCAGCTGACCGATGTAAGTTTATTTTTAGTTATTATTAACTCCATTTGAAAATAGGTTATTTTAGAAAGGAATTATCAATGAGCAATCTACTTATTTCAACTCTGAAATTACAAAACTGTTCCTTGAGATTTATAAATTTATTTATCTTTTCTGGTAAATACTATATGTGTGGATTATCTGTGCTTAAAGCTTAAATTTAATACAAAATGTAATAAATTGATAATAGGTACTTACTGCTTAGTGTCATGTTCCACTGGTTTTCATTCATTATTAATTTATGTAAAACAAAATTTGTTAGTAATTTCCCTCTTTCTATTTTGTTACAGCTGCTGGAGTAGACCTAGATGCCGGGGCAAAAGAAACAGCACAGCTTTTTCTTGACGAACTTTTTGGCAGTGTCAATGGTTCAGCAGTTCGTCCGATGCAGCTCAAAAGGCTTCGTTGTGCAGTGCAACGAGGGAGTGGCCATGTCGCTTTTTGGAACTACCAAACTAAATAAATTTAATGATTTAACTACCAAACCACCAAAATAAATTTGGTGCCATTCGGAGCTTTGGATTTAGGAATAATTCGCCCTCCTGCTCCAATTTTATCGGTGCATACAAGAGTTTGTTGTTAAATGATATGGTTTCCTCACATTCAGTTGGTGGAAATCGTGAAGAAGATGACTGCTCTGTGTTGGACAATTTGCAGGAGTATATAGAGAAGAGTGAGGGAGCATTGGGATAAGAAAATTCACCTCTAAATCAAGATATATTGCCTCTTCCAGAAGAGGCAATAAATGTTGTAGAAGAATATGAAGTAGACAACCCCGACTCACCCCCTTCTCCAGCTGCCACTTCTTCTACAAATGTCCATAGTTTTGTGACCACCTATACTGCTGGCTACATGGTCAAACGTTTGTTCAATAATTGTGATGCATGTGCCAGCTGTCAATTGACTGATAAACTTAGCGAAGACCACGCCTTCATTGATGCCAGGGAGAGAAGTAAGGAAGATAACAGGTTGACCTACCCCAGTGACAATTACCAGTCAATATATGACCGATTCAGAGATTTGATAGTGCGGTTAATCCCCAAATACTGCCATAAGATTGGGATAGGCAAATTAATACATTCAATATTAGATTCTGAAGTTGACTTGACAGCCATCGCTTGTGTGGACCACAGACTTCAGTATAAAGATTCATTTCTGAAGCTTTTAATTAGAATGCTGATAAATAATTGGTGTGAAAGCGTTAATCGGTTCCTTTCTGGAAGAGACGAGAGAGCTTGATGGGTTGGATGAAATCCATCACAAGGCTGCAAGCTACTTCCAAAAACATCGGAGGCATCGATAGATTTTTATTTTAATTGATTTTATGTAGTATTAATTGTAAATAATTTCTTTATATATATATATATTTTTTTTTTAAACATTGTCTTAATTAGGCATATAGGCATTTTTTTTTTTTTTTTATATATATATAATTAATTCTTAGATTTATATTTTAATAGATTTTATACATTTATACTTTTCTAGATTTATGCTTAATAGATTTTATTTAGTAATATAAAATATATATATATATATATATATTTAACATTGTCTTAAATTATACAGGCTTTTGTTTTTTTAATTATAATTTTATCAAATTTATTTTGTTTTACACTTAAATTATATAGGAATAATTTAGTTATTTCATTTATATCCTTTTTTTTTATTATTAATTAAGGTCCATTAATCTAATCTACTTTAATCTAATCATGTTATCTTATAATTATGTTTATTACCAAACTTTCTAAACCCTTTTTTAGAAAAATAATCTAAATAAATCATTAAAAAAAAATCTACATTTTTTTATGTTTGACTTTTTTTTCTTACAGTTGTAGCTATATCTGTTTTAATGTGTATGTTTCATCATTTTATGCTTAATTATTTATTGTTTAATATATAAGTAATAAACTTAAATTCATAATACTGAAGAGATTAATTAAAGTATTATACATATTAACGGGTCTGGCTACAAAATCTAACCCTTTTAAAGCTACAGCAGTACCACTTTTCTTATTTAATATTATTTATTTTATTTTAAAAAACAAGACAAATTATTTGAGAGAACGAACTAAAACTATAGTAAAGCAACAGAGATGGCGCCCTCATCAACAATTTCACGAATGTACCCAAAATGGCGCGAAGCGGCGTCTCTATTTTAAGTCTATTCTCTATGGTCTGGACCTTCGACGAGCTGCGTATCTTCGACCGGGAAATGGCTATCCATTATCCTGCTAGGGGATACGCGGCCAAAGTCGCGCTGCATCTCCCTCGCAAGACGGAGACTCATTCGGGAAAAGGCCAGATCTCGGAAGCCACTGGTAGCCGATTATTCTTCTGTTGTCTCGACGGATGATGTGCCCTTCGATGGTGACCTTGCCGAGATTTTAGACCTCGGGCTGCCCAGATGCCAGATGGGCAGGGGTGGGGCTCTTAGAGTCTCATTCGATCCACAAATTTCTCCTCCCGGCCCGTAGCCAGGGGATGTCCCTAGGAGAGAGCGTGAGGACTGAAAGACGACATTGCTACGGGCCGTTCTTGACATGACTGTCAGAGTCGAGGGCCCAGTGGATGCCGAGATCGATGGAGACATCGTCTCGATAGCTTCGTAGGAGTATTCCTATTGACGTCAGTCAGACCGACTTACCGAGCTTCTTAAGGAAGCTCCACAGAGACGAGAACAGACTGGACGTAGACCGACAGGTAAACCCAGGATGTGGAATACTAGGAAGACCAGGTTTTTTGCTCGTGTGCAGAACCTTCTGAATGAGAATCCGCGTGAGCTTGCCAGAGTGGTTGAGGATGACGACTTGGACAGCCTTAGTCAGGATGAGACGAGGAGGCCGGCATTCTAAACACCACTGTTGAAGAACCTACCCCTTTTTGGATAAATAAATTTTCTAAATTATCTACTCTTCAACGTGTTACCGCTTACATCTAAAGATTTGCTCATAATTGTCGCCATTCAAACCAACCTCTAATAGGTCCGCTTTCTATTAATGAATTAAATCAATCTTTAAACTTTTGCATTAGAAATGACCAGAAATATAACTTCCCAGCAGAACTTTCCTGTCTCTTATCTCATAAACCTTGATCGTCTCCCATCCAAAACCTATCACCATTTTTCGACCATGTAGGTCTTATAAGAGTAGGAGGTCGTTTAAAAAATAGTAATCTACCATTTGAGGCTAGGCATCCTATTTTATTATTCAATAAAAGTTTCTTAACAAATTTAATCATTACCTACTACCACGTTGTTTATTATCATGTTGGCCCAAAACCTCTTCAAAATTTACTTACCCAGAAGTATTGGATCGTCAATTGCCGCAGCATTATCCGCCAAATCCTCCGCAAGTGTATCACCTGTGCTAAGCTAAGAAGTACACCCGCATCACCTCCAATGGGAAATCTTCCACCTACGAGAGTTACCCCTTCTCGACCCTTTTTAAATTGTGGAGTTGACTTAGCCGGTCTGTATACACTGAAAGAAAGTAATCGCCGCAACGCCCGCACTTACAAGGCTTATTTTGCTTTATTTATGTGTTTTTCGGTTAAAGCTGCTCATATTGAAGTTCTAACAAGTTTAAGTTCGGAATGTTTCATTGCGGCTGTCCATCGACGCGCGTCGCGGTCTTCCTGCCACTGTCTATAGTGATCAGGCGACTAACTTTAAAGGTGCTGCTCGCCTTTTAAATGAAATTTATAATTTTTTACAAGCCTCAAATTCAAATCCCATTCTTGAAACCTATTTTAACTCCCGCGGTATCAAATTTTCTTTTAACGTCCCTAGAGCCCCTTTTATGACAGGTTTAATGGAATCCAACATAAAAAATGTAAAATACCATCTGATCCGTGTAATTGGTAACCAAACACTAACTTTTGAAGAATTTTCGACTATCACCGCCCGCACTGAAACCATTGTAAATTCTCGCCCGTTATCCGCTATGTCCAGCTCTCCTGACGAGTTGACTTGTTTAACATCGTAGAAGGGCAGCTTGTTTGGCTTAAAGAGGACGGCTCTCCTCCGTTATCATACTCTCTCGGCCGTGTAACCCAGGTCCACCCAGAAAACGATGACATAGTCCGAGCTGTTACCGTTAAAACCCAGTCGGGTGTTTATAGGCGTCCAACCCGCAAACTAGCTCCCCTGCCATTTCCATAAAGCGTCCCTTTTTTATTTTTTTCTCCAGACCTTTTTATTTTGTTTATTTAAAGTTTTAAATTTAATTTTTTTGCGCTGAAGTATCAGCATCCCGCCTTTTTAAGAATTTGTTTTTCTTTTTTGATGTTTCGATCCTTTCTGCTGCAGGGCTTAGGAATAGGTCAGGATTTTTCTTTTATTTCTTTTTGCTGTGTTGAAGTCCTGTGGAACTTCAAAGGGGCGTGCATGATGGATTCTATCTTTTATTTTTTATCTTTATTTATATTTTCTGTTTAAAAATTTTCTATTTCTACAGCCCACAGTAAGTAAATCTAAAAAAGCCAGTGTTGCCAGGTCCGGCTAGGTTAGGGCGCTTTCCCCCCTCCATCGCCAGTCGCAGCTCGCCAGGACGTTAGAACGGAAGGGAACCGCCACATAGATTCACCGCCACACCGCTTTTAGTATAATATCTACTTTATAAAATATTTTAAAAACGCCAATTAATAGCTACGTCAACACCCCGGCCGGGGTCTTCGTTGCTGTCAAGAAGTTTCTCCGTTTTCCGACGTCAAGCAGGCTGGACTCCTCTACCTGGGTATGAACTTTTCTTGCTAAACTTATGATTTATTTTAAGGGACCTTCTATCTAAATTATATACATTATATTATACATTAAACTACAGTCCATCTATGCCGCCTTCTTTTCTTTATTTTACCGGCTGCTTATGAATTAGCTGCAAGGTAATAAAAGCATCACCCCAGAATTCTACCAGCTATCTTTCGGTTTTGTTTTTTAAAAGAAACAAAAGTTGTTGTCTTGGGTAAATTGCATTTCATTTATTTTTGTCCATAGTAAAGCCTCACCGTCCTCATTTTTCCTGTGAACCAGAGGAGACGACAATAATGAACTAGAAATTTAAAAATCTTTTTGAACCATTTCTAAAACAAAGACCTTCTTGGTATGGATTCTATGAAATTGGACCAGTCATGTGAACCTTCAATACCTCTACTTTACAGTTTTTCTTTTTGGCCGTTTCTATTGAAGCAAGGGTGTTATCAGCCTCCGTATGGCTATCATAAATCTGTTTATAATGGTCTTTTATAGAGAATTTTGGCGTTTTAGCTCAAGCAATAAATTACGTCTTTCTTGCTTATTCGCTTGTCCTTAGCTTTTATTTTGTAGGCATATTGCCAACCTGGGGTAGTTTTATTTGGTTCTTGCATTTGGCTGTATAACACCAGTTTACGAGTAATGTCATTGCCACCGCAAGCATTTATGTATATTTGTAGAGTATCGCCACTTGGCGCAGGTGCCATTCTTTCAGGTTCATTTCTTGACGGAATGCAAACTTAAATTCCGTGTTAAAAATCTCCCTGTAAACATGTTCTTTTTGAGGCGGAATATTATTTGTCTTCAAGCACCATTGGACACTAGACCAGCAATGCAGGCTAGTTCATAGGTTTTAGTCTGCAAGCTTCTGAAGGGGCCCCCAAGTTCTTCGATTAGAAGCTTACTATTGGCAAACCTGCTGTCATGGGGCTTTCCCACCAATTTGTGGCAACTCAAAAAAGAGGCAAGTGTGTGTGTAGCTTTTCTAGAGTGTAGTGGCCATTTTTTTATGATTTTCTTAAAACCACAAATTTAAGCTCCAGATATCCGTGGCATCCTCAGGCTCCTTTAAATTTATTAGCAGCCAGGAAGACCACCAATTTCTCCACTGTGCACTGAATTCCAGGGAAGCGTTTACAACCCTTTAATTCCTGGATTCAGACTCTACTCTGTCACCACTCACCACTTCCAGCCACCACACTTCACTCCACCTCAACACCACTCCACACCAGATACTATTATTATTATTACCTTATATATAGTTTGGATGAAAGACAAGCCTGCCTCAGTAAATGGAATGGGTGTAGATTTTGTCTTTATTCTTCCCACCAAACTTGGAGGTGTCCATCATCCATCAAGTGTTTTTTCTGCCAGGAACCACATAACACTCTTCTTCACATGGACAACTCGTCCGAGAGACCCTTTCGAGATTACCCTAGGAATCAATACCGGAGAACTGGGAGTTATAAGAAAAGTTCACCGCAACCGTCTCCATCAAAACCCATACAGGACAACACAACTTCAGGCAAGACATTGAGTGCCACTAACCCCCAATCGTCTCAAATTATTTTGGGGACAGCTTTATGCTACATTTTAGACAGAGGGTAAGCCACACACCATGCGCTTAGCCATGGACTCCGGGAGCCAATTTTCCTTTTTATCCCGTAGTATGGCTAACAAACTAGGTTTGAATGTCAAGACCTGTAATATTAATATACTGGGTATTGGTCAAACACCGTTTCAAGGATCTACAGGTAAGACGGAGTGTCGACTTATATCTCACCACGAATCGGTGGAGGTATCTACTCATGCGCTAGTAGTTGACACCATCACATCAGACCTTCCTAACTCACCTCTGGCTCAGTCATCACATATCCCTTATGAGAAGTACACCTTAGCAGATCCAGAGTTCTAGGATCCTCGCCCTATTGACTTCCTATTAGGTAGTGATCTCTTCGCAGACATTTTAACGGGGGACACAATCACAATTAGACAAGGCCAGCCAAAATTAATTGGCACCATATTTGGCTACGTCATTATGGGACGCATGCTAGACCTGTCCCAAGTGAAGGAATTTAGAGCTTTATGTGCTATTGCTAAGACGGAACCAAAAAAAGATCTGCTTCAAGACCTTCAAAAACTGTGGGAGTTGGAAGAGCCTCCATCCGCTCAACCTGCTAACCCTGCCGATCTGGAATTCGAACAGCATTTTCAGAAAACCCATTACCGTTTGCCAACTGGAAGGTATGTCGTAAGGCTTCCTTTTAAAGGGCCAACCCCTGACTTCCCTTCTACAAGGTGGATGGCTATTAAACGCCTAAGTAACATAGTAGGAAGACTTCATCGGGATTCAGAGCTTAGAGGAATGTACCAAGATTTCATGACCTAATATGAGAAGCTTGGCAACCAGGAAAATATATTATCCCCCATCATGGGGTGATTAAGGCAGAGACGGAGACAGCCGAAACCTTAGAGTGGTGTTCGATGCTTCGGCGCGTACCGCCATTGGTTCCCTCAATGAATATCTCCACAGTGGTCCTAAGTTGCAGAACAGTATAGTGGTTATCCTGCTTAATTTTCGTATCCATACAGTTTGTTTTACTGCTGACTTAGTGAGGATGTTTCGACTAATCTCTGTAGATCCTCGAGACAGAGTGTATCAGCATGTCCTCTGGCGAGACGATCCGTCTAATGCTGTTGAAGAATTCGAGTTATGTACGGTCACCTATGGACAAGCTCCGGCACCATACCTCGCTCAACGCTGTGTCAGACAGCTAACTCAGGATGAAGGACATGCTTTTCCTAACGCTGCCTCTGCTATCGTGGAGGATATGTATGTGGATGACATCGCCACAGGTGCTGACACTCTCGAGGAAGCTCTAAATTTGCAAAGACAAATTATTGGACTGATGGGGAAGGGAGAGTTCACTCTAAGCAAATGGATAAGTAACCACAGTAGAATTCTAACTGAGATTAAGCAAGAGGACAAGGATGACAGTAATTTGCCCAAAAGAATCCAAGATTCAGAAGACATTACCCAAGTCAAAATATTAGGATTGCAATGGGATCCGAAGTTGGACATCTTCTCATTTGAGGTCTCCACACCCAACGCAATATATACCAAAAGAGCGATCTTAGCAGCGGTTGCTCGGATTTATGATCCACTAGGATTCTTAGGACCAATCGTGATCATCGCCAAATCCCTTATACAGTTAGCCTGGAAATCCGACTTAGACTGGGATACTCCTATTACTGAACCCTTGCAAGCAAGGTGGAAGGAGTTTGTTCGACAACTACAATTTATATCAAAAATCCGAATTCCCAGATGGGTTTTAACTAAGGGATCGCTCAACTTTGACGTTTTAATTTTTGGCGATGCTTCTGAAATAGCTTACTGTGCGGCGGCTTACCTCCGTATCAACAACTGCTCAGAAGTCAAGGTAAACCTACTACTATCCAAGACTAAACTGGCACCTGTAAAACCAGTAACTATTCCACGTTTGGAGTTATGTGCTGCTCTGCTAGCAATTAAACTCCTTGAAAGTTTGATTAAGTTTATCGGAAGACTTCCTAATCCAACCAATATTCATCTGTTTTCTGATTCAACGGTCGTTTTAGGCTGGCTTCAAACACCACCCCATCAGTTCAAAACTTTTTTCGCCAACAGGGTTGTTCGGATCCTTAAATCTTCCCAGCTAACTCAATGGTCTCATGTGAGGTCTGAAGACAATCCCAGTGACCTAGGATCTAAAAGAGTTTCAGCAGAAAATTTAATTAAAAATGAACTTTGATTTCATGGTCCCGATTGGGCTGCTCTCGAGCCCTCGGAATGGCCATCCCATACTGAATAACCTTTAAACAATGTCGATTTAGAGTCTCTACCAGAAAAGAAGGATACCTCATGTTTAGTTGTCAACAAAGGAGACAAGTTATATGATTAATTTATTTCTAAATTTATACATAAATTTTCTACTTACACGTCCCTTATCCGTACCTTCTCCTGGGTTCTTCGCTTCACAAACAACTGTCGGACTTCGTCTACAACTCGCTTACGGGACAGCCTTTCAGCCACTGAAACCCAGCAAGCCCTGGTTCGTTTGATAAAGTTCACACAGGAGTTAGAATTTAACAGTGGCAAACCAATAACATCCAAGGCCATTCCCAAACATTTACAGTCCCTGGGTCCATTTTTAGATTCGGATGGGGTTTTGAGGGTAGGCGGCAGGTTGTCCAAGGCAAGCGTGCCATTTGTAACCCGTCACCCTTATATTCTTCCAGCTAAAGCTCACCTAACCATACTTCTAATCGACTTCTACCACAGAAGGGGGGGGGGGGGGGCATCACTTTTACTTGCAACACTCCGAAGAAAATTTGGATAGTAAATGCCAGGAATCAAGTTAGATCCTACTCTATCAAATGCACTACATGTCGACGTTTATGTGCTGCACCATGTCAACCACGTATGACCGACTTACCCGTGGAGCGACTTCAAGAAGGCCCCGAGCCTTCAGCAGAGTAGGAGTAGACTTTGCTGGACCTTTTTGGATTAGAGATTCGCTCAGAAGAAAGGCTGGTACCTCAAAATGCTACTTAGCTGTATTTATTTGTCTCTGCTCTAGAGCCATCCACCTGGAAGCAGTGTCAAGTATTAGCACATCTGCCTTCTGTGCAGCATTAGACCGTTTCGTTAGTCGTCGTGGCATTCCAGACCTGATTATGTCGGACAATGGGACCAACTTTGTCGGTGCTGCCAACCAATTTAAGGAGTTAGCTGAATGGCATCGCCAAGCTAATACAAGAGGGGAGATAACTGATTATGCCACGAAACACCAAATCACCTGGAGGTTCATACCTCCGCATGCTCCGCACTGGGGAGGATGTTGGGAGGCTGGAGTTCGCTCTGCAAAGAAGGTATTGCGCTCGGCATATGGTGAAGGGGCCTTTACATTTGAAGAATTGTCAACTCTGTTTGCCAGAGTAGAAGCAATTCTAAACTCTCGCCCCATATGCCCTCTCTCAGATGATCCTGACGATTTGGATGCCTTAACACCTGGTCACCTTCTTATTGGAACCCCCTTAATAGCTCTTCCAGAGTATTCACTAGTGGATATAAAGGAAGGAAGGTTGGATAGATGGCAGCTTATCCAACAAAGGACCCAAATGTTCTGGAAGCGTTGGAAGGCAGAATGCATGCATCAGCTTCAGGACCGAACAAAGTGGTGCAAGTCTCAGCGGAATCTTGAAATAAATGATCTAGTCCTGATAAAAGGTGAAGACACTGATCGGCAAAGATGGCCCCTTGGACGCATAATTAATGTGTTCCCTGGAACAGATGGTGTGGTTCGCGTTGCAGAGGTTCGTACCGCCAAAGGTACTTTTAAAAGACCTGCAACAAAACTGATATTAATTCTTCCCCAAGAAGAAAATACACCTACCGATGACAGCATTACTTAAAACCTTTTTTTTGTTTTGATTATTTATTTATTCTTTTAACTTTAATTATTCATTCACACATTATTATGCATGTATTGTTATTTAAAATTTGTTAATTGTTTGCCCAATTGCTCCGTATATTTATATTTGTGAAGTTACTTTGTTCCCACTAACAATTATTTATTTTTCACAATTATCTTTACTAACCCCTATAACTAACCCAATAATTGTCTTGATTAAGACTTATTTATTACTAACACGTATTGATTACTAACCTATTTACCCATTATATTCTAGTTAGGCTTATTATATTATTAAATCTCTCAATTTGTTATTTAGTTTTTAAGTAGGTAAAACTTTGTGTATGGCATAATTATTTATTTATTTATTCAAATAATTATTAATTTGTTTGCACTTACCTTTGAGTTTGAATTTCGTTATTCTTTTTATATTCGTCTCGTAGTTCTTAAATTAACTTATAATATCTATAACTAACTTAATGTAAAACAAACTATTATTACTTACATATCTATTACTAACTTAAACTTAACTTATATATTATAATAAAATCAATTTAAAGTAACTGCATTAATTTTATTCACCTTCTTCTCAAAATATATTTCTCCTTATGGTGTTCTCCAAGGTCCTGCCAGGACACCCTGACATCAAGTCACCCTTCCAGAAGGGGCTTCCCTTTAAGGATGGAGGAGTTACCTTCCCTTATGTGGTGCACATTCATGCTGAATACGCAAAGGCCTCCTGAGGTTATATATACCAGAGGACTTGCCTCCATGAGCCAGTCTCCAGTCTACGTTCTCATATCTTTGTTCTGTTAGACTCCAACTTAATGTAAATCTTATTTTATATACAAATTGGTGAAAGCTGAGAGTCAATTTAAATGTGTTCTTACAAATTCTAAATTAATATTATTAATAAAATATTACCGGACCTAAACCGAAACATTTTAAATTCGTACTTAATAGCACTTTGCTCCCACAGCATAACTTTTTATTGCAACGCATCCATTTTATTTCAGAGAGTGAATATATTTTTTATATTCCCTATTCCTTTGTCTTACTAAATTAATGAACACTGCATGTACATAAAGAAATATTATTGTGCTATTACACTCATGACGATATTAATACAGCAAATAATATCCGCACTAGATGAAATCAAACGGGATACTGACTCTTTTTGCGTAAACTTATTCATTTTATTTTTTTATATAAAATTCGTAATAATTTAGTAAAGGTGGAATAAGAAGAAATTGTTGGTATTTGAACTATACAAACATTGAGAGAACACTTATACAAATAGATAAGAAATCCTAGGTAAATTTGTGGTTATATCTTTCTTCTTTAATTCCATTGTTTCAATGTATAATAATTCCATTATTTATAACCTCCTGTTATAAGAATTAATATATCTTGATAATTTGTAAAAAGAAAGAATATTGAACTCTTGTAAAATAAAGGTAGTTTTTCAGTTTAACAGTTTCATAATATTTTTTTTTTTCTTTTTATTTTGATATATTTGTTTAAGTTTATTAATTTATTATTCTTTTCCTTAACAGCCCAAACTTTTGTGGTTAAGAAACACTGCTCTAGACAACATCCCTACTGTATATAACAGCCTATTAGACCAACACTAAGGGGATTAATAAATTAATTAATTATTAATTAATTAATTATCACTTAAAACGACCTCTGCTCTGCAGATTTGCATTAGTTTTTTTTACTGTGATATTTTAAAGGATGAATTTGGAAAGCATATCCTAAACTCTAGATTAACATATTTTTTATGTTGTGTTCTTATTTTTCTTTTATTTTTTTGTTTCAGATCTTGGACATTTCATAGTTTTACCATATCAAGAGGAGAAGCAACGGAGGGTCCAACATGACAGTTTCAGGTGGACAAGCAATTCCACAAAAATGTTAATTGATTTGTACAAAAGTAAAAAAGGAAAAAAGTCGGCACCTTCAGGATTAAGACGATGAGGGCCATGTGGGAGGTTACATCAAAAGAAATTTCGAACATGTTAGGGGTTGAGGTCACACCTAAGGCCTGTGAGAGCCGATGGAAGGTTCTTGACCGTAATTATAAGAAATGGATGGAGAACAATAATTTAACAGGCAGGGGGAGGAAGTGCTTCGAGTTCAGTGAGGAGGTGGACTCTTTGTTTTACCAAAAGAGAAATGTCAACCCTGACTTATTGTTGACCTACACAACAATAAATGTGATGCCAACAAATCCATCCATGCCTCAGACATCAAAGGAGGCACAAAATTTTGATATAGATATGGATGTGGCTGAAATTAACCCAGTGCCTGACAAAAGCCAAGATGAAGCCACTTCTTCGACATCAGTCAAGAGAAGAAAAAGAAGGATGACAACTCTAGAAAAGATAAGTGATGTAATAAAACAATTTGTTTTAATCTTATTCGGACTTATGGATTTATCCTTCATTTTCACCAGGAAGTGATTCTCACTGCAGGTGTGGACCCATACAACATCGATCAGGTAGCGGATGTCACATCTGCCATGTTCACCATACACACCTGCAGGAGGCAAGAGGCAAACAATGCAGGGAGCGTCAATTCAAAAGTGACATGGATAGGGCTAGCGAACATCAAGGGGGCAGTGACTGTGCCTACAATGGAGGCCCTGAAAACTACTTTCAACAGGATTGCACCTCTCTACAACTTCAACTATCTCAACGACGACGCAAGCCGTCAACGGACAGGTACGTTGTCAGCTATATTGACTTTGTCCTGCCTCTACAGGAGTAGGTTTGCTGAAGTCAGGATAGGGAACACGCATATCGTGCATAAAAAGAGGGGGGACAAGAAGGACGAGATCCAAGTGGAACACTTCGGATTGACAAGTGCCCCTCACATCCCACACCTCACTGGCTGCACCTACAATCCTACCTTGGCCTCTGCAATGAAGCAAAGCCTGGGGCCAATGACGATTGCTATCAACCTTGCCCTGACATCTGATAGCAAGTACCAGCCTAGTTGGGAGAAAGCCTTTGTACGAACATTTAAGCTGGTCCCTGAAGCAAGCGTCATTGCAGAGGCTATAAAAGGTAAAAGAGCAATGGCCTCGCCCGTCATGTCCCGGCTTGGATCTCTGTGCCACTTTGGAGTAGCAAGAAACTTTAACAAGGCATCACTGCCACTGGCTGTCGTCATACACTCAGCAAAAAGGTGTGAGAAGTTCACCACGTGGTCTGCAGGGAAACGCCAGGCAGCGATTCCGATGGACGCAATCTATCTGTCCATCAAGAATATCGACAGTTCCGGACACGGGTTATGGGAAGTATGGAACTACGCATCAGGCTGCAACTCCTGGTCCATAAGGGGGAGCACAGAGAAGATAACAGGAAGAGTGGGTTCAGAGATGGTTGTACACGCTGCCCTGGGGACGCACAAGGAGGACCTTGGCCTCTTGAGATATATGACAGGCCACGAATTCTCAACAAGAAAGGAGATGGGTGCTGCACTCAAGCAGATTAGCGTAGTGGAAGCGTGCTGGGCCCATAACCTGATGTAATAAGACAATTTTTTTAATCTTATTCGGACTCGAGTATATTATTAATACAAAATTAAATGCAACTTTTACAAAATATAAATTATAAAATTATATGTCAAGTCACATGAGTGACATAAAGACAATGTCACACATTAAACTCCAACAATAAGGCTCGACAGAGCAGAGTATAAACAAAAAATGGAACAAAGGTAAAAGAAGTTGTCGCTATTGGTAGAAAAAAACAGGCTCCTACAAAAGAAATTGGAGCAAGAGGAGAGGAAACTTGCATTCATGACAGAGAACAACATGCGTGAAGAAAACAACAATGACTGGCACTGCCACAACCAGTGATATTTATGTATGTTAAATAACTAATTTAAGTTCCCTTTTAATGTTACCTATACAATTCGTTGGAACTGTCTTTTCTTGTATTTATAATAAATATTTTTTCTTGAGATATTACTAATCGTTTTTAGGTTTATAAATATATCTAAAAACATTTCCTTGTGATATTAATAATTATTTTTATTTTTTTATAGTTATTTATTATTTATAGTTTATATATATATATATATATATATATATATATATATATATATATATATATATATATATATATATATATATATATATAAATATATATATATATATATATATATATATATATATATATATATATATATTATATATATATATATATATATTGTGTCATATATCAAGATATGGCATAGTAAATTTAATTGTTGAAGCATAGTATTTTCTTAACTTGTTGATTTTGACTTGTTTTGTGATGAAATAAAATATGTTGTTGTTGTTTGAAAGCCAAAGTAATTAGTTTATTCTTATTATAGTTTAAATATTGTCAGAGTACGTAAATGGTAGCAGAGCGAAAAAACGATTAGTGAATGTTAGTTATATATATATATATATAATAATATATATATAATAATATATATACAATAATATATATATATATATATAATAATATATATATATATACATATATATATATATATATATATATATATATATATATATATATATATATATATATATATATATATATATAGTTAATTTATTATTTATAGTTTATTCGTAGGTAGGCTGAAAAGTAATGCACATGCTCGAAGAACGCGAACGAAATGACCTTTAAGGTCTTTGCCCACTAGAACGTATCATACTAGGAACGTAACCGTACCGACACATGCAAAAAAATATTCTTCGTATAGATTAGTTAGGGACTGCACCCATTTGACCGTTCCGACATCGGCTAACACCGTAGCGTACCATGCCCGTTGAACCCACTATTGGTCGGAGAGAACATTTTGTATGTGACGGAACGCTCCGTGCATGATACGCAACGTTGCCAAACCGGGGTATGCAGGCGGTAGAGTGACCATAGTTTAGAAAATGTTTAATACGTTTCAATGGAATTGCATATCTTAAGCGGCCCACACACTAACAGTTTAACTGAAGATAATGATCTGACAGTCCACGGAGCTTGGCCACACACTCGTCAGTTTATCTTAAGATGACGGACTGCAGTCGAAGGTGGACTGTAGGTGTGTGGAGGGTAGAGGCGAGGATCGGATGGAACGAGAGACGACAGTCCGTGGACTGTCAGTCCTGTGCCTCAAGGACAAAGTCGCCCTACACTATCAGTCGGCCTACAGGCGTGTATTGTGAATCATCTATAATTTGTTTATTTCATTCCGTCGGACTGCAGGCCAAGATCTTTTCGCGTTGTTAGAAAATTTTAGACTGACGACACCATGGACAATAAACCAAATTTTATTTCAGCATTCATAGACATGTATCGTTTATATCCATGTCTATGGAAAATAAAAGATGAAAATTATTCGAACAAAAGGCTGAAAGACGAAGCGTACGGTGTGTTACTAGAGTTTTATAGAAGAACAGTACCGACTGCGACAATAGGTAATTACATTTTAAATATGGTAATTTAATAATAATTCTACAGATATATAATTTACAATGGTTTAATTAATTTATTAATAATTTCTGATAAATTTTAAAAGATACATTTTACATTTGTAATTATATGTTTTAGATACTGTTAAAAAGAAAATAAATAATCTGCGTTGCGCGTTCAGGAAGGAGTTAAAAAAAGTAAATTCAACTAAATCAGGCTCATCAGCAGAGGATCAATATAAGCCATCCCTATGGTACTACGATCTGTTGATGTTTTCAGCAGATCAAGAAGAATGTAGAAAGACTGTAGGGAGTGACGAACATACAATTACGGTAATTATTAATGTACTTTATTATTTGTAAATAATTTTATAATACAATAACTGACATTCAAATGTTTTTTAATGTTAGCTTTTCTGGTTATATTCAGCTTATCATTGCAAATGAAAGATTAATAGAAATTCCAATACAATATTATCCTCAAGTTTCACATTTGAAGTGAGAAATATTTTTATTCCTATTTCAATATACCTAATATAATGCATCGAGCGTATTAAACTAAAATATTAAATATTGAAACAGTAGTTTATGATGATGTGGCATAGTTGAAGATGACAAGTGTGGAACGTAAATACATATATGTAAAAAGAGGTCGTAGGGAAGTAGGGAAGGCACTCCCACCCCTCTATCTATATAGGGTGGCAAAAATAGAAGAGTGGGAAGGTGGTCAACCTACTACAACTACACACCTCAATCCCCATCCGCGCCTTTTTAACTTCTAAAAACTATCAAATATTTTTTCTTTTATTTAACCGTTTACATCTGATTACAGTAAAACTGTTTTTTTATTAAAAAAGTCTGTCTCTTTAAATAGGACTACATTGAGATTAATTTCCCGTCCTAAAATTCCATTTTAATTATATTAGGGTAGGGCGGGGTAAGACGTCATACTTAATACATTTTTTTTTAAATTTCGGCCACATTTATAGGAATATGAAATTATATTATACGTAATAATAAAACTATACCCTTCCTTTTCTTACTATTATTTACTTATTGTTGTAGTCACTGAACAAATATGTTTGTTTCACATACATATTATATAACTCCCGAAAGTGGCATCTTTCCCGCATAGGGTGGGTAAAACCACCTTTAAAAAATACACAAAAAACACTTGGTTAAAAAATAAAAAAATAATGCCTAAATATAATTAAAAAATCAATTTTTAGTATTTGCGCAGTTGGGACAATACGGAATCCCTATATAATCTTCGTGAACCCATTTTTTGTAACAAGTTGTGATGACCCAATCACACTTTGGGCCTAGTTTAAGGTAAAAATAAATGCCATGGCGTGATTTCGAGGACTTTTTGCGTTTTGTTTCTTTCTTGTTTTTATCGGAGTCAATATAGGTAGGTGTAGATTGAACATCCAAAAATAACTATTTAAAAGTTTAATTTTATTGTTTAGTAGTTTAAATAATATTTTAATATCTTCAAGATAACATTAAATTTGTTTTACAAAAACGTGGGGTAAGTTGCCACAAATGGCATCTTACCTCACTTATAGTGTAAATAATAAATATACTTAGTGTAAACATTTTTCATAACAAATAATTTTTGTTTATATTATTGGTTGACTTCTGGAAAATATAAATTTAAAAATTATCAACAAAATTATTATTTTTATGCTTTATTAACAAAATTATCTTGCCAAGAAACAGCACCATCGCTAACGAAATAAATTTTGTAATTGTTGCGATTATTTCTTGCACCTTCACAAATATTTCTGTTAAAACCCAGTTGTAAATTTAGCAGTTGGTCGTCTCCTCTATTTCCCTGAATAATTTGACCACGATCTATATCCTCAATATCTAGAGAATTAATCGGCATGTATGTCGATTTTCCTTCCTTTCTCAAAAAATTGTGGAGAACGCATGCTGCTAGAATAATGTAATCAATTTTTTCTGGTTTCATGTTGATTTCAGTATGAAATACTCGGAAACGGCTTGAAAGAATGCCAAATGTATTCTCAACTGTTCTGCGAGCTCTGCTTAAGCGGTAATTAAATATGCGCTCATCGTGAGTTAATTGTCTCTGGGGATATGGTTTCAGTATGTTTTCATGTAATGCAAAAGCGTCATCAGCTACAAATACAAAATTAAGGTTCGCCTTATTCATGTTGTTCGGTGGCAAGTTAAGGTTCTTGTTCATCAATTTCTTATAAAAACTGGTACATTCAATCACACCTCCATCAGACACTCTGCCATTACATCCCACGTTCACATATATAAACTCGTAGTCTGCGTTAACAACTGCCATAAGAACTACACTGCAATACCCCTTGTAATTATAAAAAAATGAACCACTATTTGGAGGTTTCTTAATTCTAATGTGCTTCCCGTCTATTGCTCCACCGCAATTGGGAAAGTTCCATCGGTTTTCAAAGTCCTTGCCTGTAGCTTGCCATTCTTCCTCAGAATTCGGTAACTGAAACAACGATTAATTTAACATTAAGTACTTTGTATTTTTCAGGAGGATCTGGAAGATATTTCACCACAACAATCACCAATGCCTACTAATTCCCCAGTCCATATTTGGTCAGACAGTGCTTCATCACTTCCGTCAACGGCATCCGGGAAATCAAAAATCGGCCACCGAGAAAAGAAGGGACGAGGCTATTGAAAAAGCTATAAATTCTTTAAAAGAAGAGAGTAGTGTATATTAGGCGGTTCTGGGACCGCCACCTCCTCCCCCCACCCCTCGACCCTGTGTGGCGTAGTCTTGTATGACTGTTTAAACCCCCTCCCCCACTCCTTAATCACCTCTAACCACCTCCCGTCCTCTTTTACGGACCCACGTGACCACCTCCCGAGTACTTGGACCCCCTGCATCACGTGACACCCCCCTCCCTACCCTCCGTCTACTTCGATACACATATACTACTGCGCATGCGTCGCGTCCAACCACCTCCCCCACCCTCTAAACACCTCTAACCATCTCTCGTCCTCTTCCACGGTCTCCATATTATGACGTCACCATCACGTGACACCCCCCTCCCTACCCTCCGTCTACTTCGATACACATATACTACTGCGCATGCGTCGCGTCCAACCACCTCTTCCGTTCACGTCACCACCACGTGATTGTTCCCCCCACTCCTTAACCTCCTCCCATCTACCTAGACGGAGCCTCTCTGATGGCCCCACCGCTTACCCCCCTTCTGGCGATCACCGCCATCTTGGATTTTTTCAAGTTTTGATGACGCCATATTATCACAAATGATGAGATCAGATGGGGTTTCCTAAAGGGGGGTCGAAAATTCTCCATTTTGCTCTAAAATCAACCGTTTAGGAGATATTTACGATTTTTCGAATATTTCTACATATTTATATAAACATTATTATTTATTCAGTAATTGCGTCGTATTTTGGAATTATTGCATAATATTGGGTAAAAATGTTACACAACATTGACTATTACGTCTTATTTATACAATAATTGAGTCGTATTATGAAAGTATTACGTCTTATAAATATAAACACACATTTATTGCGTCGTATTTTAGGATTATTGCACAACATTCAGCAACTATTACGTCATAAATATAAACATATATTGCGTCGTATTTTGAAAGTATTGCACAACATTAAGCAACTATTACGTCTTATTTTTAGAATATTATTGCGTCGTATTATGAAAGTATTGCGTAATATGAGGTAAACTACTGCGCATGCGTATCATTAGGGAGCTTTTTTCACAGCTGTTTTTTAACGGACCAATGAGAGAGCTCGAAATAAATACTCGCTTCCCATTGGTGCGGGCTTTTGTACGGGGGAGTAGGGGGGGGCGAGGTTATAAATAGAGGCAACCTCCGGCCGGGAGCTCATTCTCGCGTCAGTAGTCAAAGTGTTAACACCGCTCCTGAACGTGCAGACTCTCAACTCTCAAACAGTGAGTACTTTTTCAGTTTATTTTTGCTTTACAAAAATCAAAGTAAATTTTCAGTTTGTGTTTGTTTCTCAAAAAATTAAAGTTCTTTTTCAGTTTGTTTGTTTTCATAAAAAATATATTTTTAGTTTGTGTTTCACATAAATTTAAAGTACATTTTTAGTTATAAAGTTTTAGTTTGTGTTCGTATCACAAAAAAAATTATTATGGACACCTTCAAGTGTGCCAAGTGTGGACTGGTGTTTGCCCGGCCTGATATTCGGTGTCGCCATGAAGCTGGTTGTCAGGCGGACCGGCGCTTCCCCTGCTCTATCTGCGGGAAGGAATATTCAAGGAAGGACGCCCTGACCAGACATCTCAAGTCCTGCAAACCTGACGATGATTTTAACGCCGTCGCTCTACTTCTCTGCGGAAAATGTGGAACCGGCTTTTCCCGAGTAGACAACCGAAAAAGGCATGAAGAGACTTGCAACAACGAGCCGACAAACCCCGATATTGACGAGGCGTGTGCGCTACTCTGCGGTATGTGCGGCCAAGGATTCACCCGAGTAGACAACCGTAGGAGACATGAAGATACCTGTAATGCCACCTTCAGCAGGGAATGCTCCACCTGTGGCCACGTATTTACCAACCGCCATAACCTGCTGCGTCACGAGGAAACCTGCGGACAACCTCCTGCTAAGTTGACGAAAGCGGAGCCAAAAACAAGCACGTTACTCGGCCTACGACCCGATGCAGACGGGTTATCCTACTACGAGACGGCGTTCGACGGTAGACTTCGCTCGTACTTCATCAGATCTGACGACTGCCACGACTTGGCGTCTTTCCTGCGTGCCATTACCGACAAGTTAACTGGACAAATCCTTCTCGCCCTGGAAGAGCACCACGCCGTCAAGATTAACATAGTAGCCGAGTGCTTCTTCACAAATACCGCTGGTGACCATTGCCAGCGAGCCTTCAAGACGAAGAACAGGGCCGTATTCAAGGAGACCGACCTGGACGACTTTCTCACCACCGAATACAACAAGCTGAACAACGAGATGGAGGAGGCTCAGCTCAAAAACAGTGGATGGACACTCGAGGGCGTCGACGGACTGCGTCTTCGAATAAACAGGTATTCTCCTTTAAGGGGAAGTACTTATATTCCACTTCCTGATATTATTCAAAATAAAAAAGCATGTATTAATGTTGAAAATAAGGACTTGTTTTGTTTTAAATATTCTGTACTGGCTAAATTAGTAAATGAACGTCCAGAACGCCAATCTTCCTACACCAATGTAGTTCACAATTATGATTTTGATTGTTTGCATTATCCAGTGCAATTAAAGAAAATTAAGTCATTCGAGTCAAAAAATAATATTTCAATTAATGTGTTTGGTTTAAAAAATAAATCTAATATTATTTATCCACTGAAAGTAGTAAAGCAAGAGAAGGATGATCATAGAGATTTACTTTTGCTGAATAATCCTAACGGCAGTGCCCATTATGTTTTCATTAAAGATTTTAATAGATTAGTTAGAAGTCAGATAACTAAACATGAGCACGCTATAAAAATTTGTAAGCGTTGTTTCTCGCATTTTGATGATCAACGTGGTTTGAAAAAAGAGGAAAAACTTGCTAACCATCTTAAACTCTGTGTAGAGCATAAACCTGTGTTAATTGAAATGCCTGAATCCAGTTCATTTGTAGAATTTAAAAATGTTGAACGTTGTCTAAGAGTTCCATATGTAATCTACTGTGATTTTGAAGCTCAGCTCACACCTATTTCCACCTGTCCACCTAATCCACTAAATAGTTTCACCTTACCGTATCAAAAACACGAGCCATTTAGCTTTTGTTGCTACCTCCAACACTCGGAGGGTGTTCAAAGTATCAATTCAAACCTTCCGACTGAGCCTTTAATTTATCGTGGTCCCGATGCAGCAAAAACATTAATGTGTCATCTAACAACTATTGCTGAAGAAGTTTCTAAAATTTATCAATTGAAAACTCCAATGACCCCTTTAACGCCGCAAGAGAAGGAAGAATTTAATAAGTGTACAATTTGTTACATGTGTAAAAAGCCTATAAATAAATCTGATGTTAAAGTAAGAGATCACTGTCACATAACAGGAGCATACAGAGGAGCAGCACATAGTTCTTGTAATTTACGATATACCGCTCCTAACTTTCTTCCAATAATATTCCATAATTTAAGTGGTTACGACAGCCATTTTATAATTAAAGAATTAGGTTGTGATAATAACAAAATAGACATAATTCCATGCACAGAAGAAAAATACATAACATTTTCGAAAGTAGTAAATAGATTTATTAAACTCCGATTTATAGATAGTTTTAGATTCATGGCTGAAAGCCTAGATAAGTTGACTAAAGGAGTAAAAGATTTCAAAATAATGAAAAGACATTTTCCAGCAGAACATATTCAACTATTAACCCGCAAAGGGGTATTTCCGTACGACTACATAGATAATATAGATAAACTCCGAGACACTGAACTACCACCTAAAGAAGCATTTTATAACAAACTCAATAGAATCAATATAACCGATGAAGAGTACAACCATGCCTGCAACGTTTGGAATACCTTAAAAGTAGAAAACCTGGGTCAATATTGTGACATTTATGTAAAAACTGATGTATTGCTGTTGGCTGACATATTTGAGACTTTTCGAAATGTAACGATAAAAACCCACTACCTAGATCCAGCTCATTATTTCACGCTTCCAGGACTTACGTGGGATGCAATGCTTCGATTTTGTAATATAAAATTAGAGTTGTTGAATGACTATGAACAGCTATTAATGATAGAGAAAGGACTACGTGGAGGTATATGCCAGGTATCACATCGATATATAAAAGCCAATAACAAGTACATGGAAGATTATGACTCCAATGAAGAGAGTGTCTACATATACTATGTAGATTGCAATAACTTGTACGGTTACGCCATGTCGATATCCCTCCCTTATGGGGATTTTGTATGGGTAGACCCCACAACCGTCAACTTGGAGGAGGTGTCCGAGTCATCTAACTACGGCTATATACTTGATGTTGATATTGAATACTCTCAAGAACTTCACAGGCTTCATAATTCGTTACCATTCTTGTGTGAAAATTTAACCGTCAATAAGCAAACCAAATTAATTCCTCATTTAAACAACAGAAACAATTATGTCGTTCACTACTTGGCCTTGCAGCAGGCACTTAGGCATGGTCTTAAAATTATAAAAATAAATAGAGCATTGCGTTTCAAGCAATCACCTTGGCTTAAACCTTACATTGATTACAATACAACTCTAAGAGCCCAGGCGACCTCCGATTTCGAAAAGGACCTGTATAAGCTATACAACAACGCCGTATATGGAAAAACAATGGAAAATTTAAGAAGACGGTTAAATCTGAGGCTCGTCAACGACAAGAAAAGAATAGAGAAGTTGGTATCAAAACCGGAATTCATCGACAGGACCATATACAACGAGAATCTCGCAGCTGTTCACTTGGCAAAGAAGAAGATTCTGTTCAACAAGCCTATCTACGTCGGGATGGCCATATTAGACATTTCGAAATGTAAAATGTATGAATTCAATTATGAAACTATGATTCCACTATTTGGACCTGAAAGAATTACATTATCATATATGGATACGGACAGCTTTATATATAAGATACAATGTGAAGATCTATATTTGGAACTGCTACCTATTGTCAACCATCTCGACACGCATGATTTGGATATCACCAATCCTCTTTATTCACCGATTAACAAGAAGGTTGTAGGAAAATTCAAAGATGAAGCGAAAGGAGAAATTATTAAAAAATTTATAGGTCTCAGAGCAAAAATGTACTGCATGGAATTAAATAATAAAGAAATTAAAAAGATTAAAGGTGTACAGAGTATAGTTGTAAAAAATGTAATTAAAATAAAAGATTTTGAAGATAGTTTACGGTTAGGTGTAGAGTTAAGAACCCTAGTTAGACAAATTCGTTCGTTTCAACACGATTTATATTCGATTGAGATTAATAAAGTTGCATTATCTCCGTTTGATGATAAGAGAATTTTAATGGATGATGGCATTTCGACTAGGGCAATAGGATATTTAGAATAATTGTAATTTTCAAAATTTGTTGTAATATATTTTTAGGTTTTTGATTTATTTTTGTAATTTTCAAGATTTGTTTCTTTTTGTATTAATATAATTTGTGTATATTGTATGGTTGGATTTAATTTATTTTGTATAATAAATTTTGGTTTAAATTATTATTTTTGTAAATTACTTTCGTATACTATATTAGCTTAAATTGTTTTTGTATAATATTTTTTTTTTTTTTATTGGCTTTCTGGATGATATTATTATTTTTGTAAATAGAAAAATGTAATTTGTTATACCATTTATAATTATTTGTAAAAAGAAGATGTAATGACCAGTTGGATTTAATTTTATAAAGGTTAATTTTGAAACACCATCATTCAAAATGAGGTATATAATTATTCGCCCAGTCATTAAATGTGACACGGACTTACTCATTCCACGGGGAATATCATTAAAAAAGACCGAATGGACTACTCTATTTGGTAAATTGCAAGATATTGAAATGCTTTGCACATTAATCTCTACCTGATATATAGGGTCACTGTCGTGGCATAGCGTCCCATAAACCCTAGTTACGGTCCCTGGCGTGGCATAGCGTCCCGCAAACCGTAAGGTCCCTGGCGCAGTCGTAAGACTCGTAAACCTCTATGGTAAAGGTATATTTGTAAAGTGTTATTGGTATCAAATATTTAAAAATATATATATTTTGGTGATGGTGTGAAAAAAAAAAAATAAAATAAAAATAAAAATAAAAAAAAAAAAAAAACCTCCTCGATGTGCTTCCACCTTGACGTGGTGAGGGGGCTTTCTACCAAGAGAAGCACAAGTAGCATAATTTACACATAATTGTGCAATACTTTCATAATAAAACGCAATTATTGCATAATATTATTAATTTTAATATCCCCCTAGCAATATAACATTTTAGTTAGTCGGTATCATGAAGTTGTTGAAGCAACATCACTCTCTACAAGTAAGTAATTTCGATGAGCCACAAGATAAGGTTGAATCTAAACATGGCCCCCTCTTACCGGATAGTATTCGATGTTTAATATGTGGACCATCAAATTGTGGCAAGACTAACTTATTGCTCAATCTTATTTATGACCCAAATGGTCTAAAATTTCAAAATATCTATTTATTCAGTAAATCCTTACATCAGCCCAAATATAAACGTCTGGGCACTGTACTTGAGGATACAGATGTAGGTTTATTTACGTTTGGTTCCAATCAAGATATACCGAGTCCGTGTGATGCATTACCGGATTCAATATTTATTTTTGATGATATTGCTTGTGATAAGCAAGACATCATTAGGGCGTATTTCTGTATGGGGCGGCATAGTGGTGTGGATTCGTTCTACCTATGCCAGAGCTACGCCCGCGTTCCAAAACATTTGATTAGGGATAATGTTAACTTACTCGTACTGTTTAAACAAGACGAACTAAACCTAAGAAGGATTTATGACGATCATGTAAATTCAGACATGGACTTTAAGAAATTTAAGGAAATGTGTACGTTATGTTGGCGTAATGATAAATATGGTTTCGTGGTGATTGAAAAAGATAGCGATATTGATAGGGGGCGTTATCGAAAAGGATTTGATACCTATGTATTAATATGAATTAAACTTTAGTATGTCTCCAACCATGGAAGAGTCAACATCTATTACTGATGATATTGCGAATGCGAGGGCGGTTATTCAAAACAAAGTTTGTGCATTAAGAAGGCAAAAAGAGGACGCCGAAACTTACTATAAATTTAAATATAAACCATTAGTGCAAGCGTTAACAAAAGATGAAAAGGAAAAAGTTCATATAGTTGCGGTTAAAAGAAGGGCTACATCACCAGTCCCAGGGCCGAGTAAGAAACCGAAAATAGAGTCCCCCCAGTCAGTAACGTCGATACCTGATTTTGCACAACCATTGTTATATGAAAGTGACACTTCTGAAGGACTAGGGATGTCGTCCGAGGTTGGTACAGCCATGTCCGAGACCGAAAGTGAAAGGAGTGAATCCAAGATGTGTAGTTTTCAAGGTATGAATATGACAGCTACTAAGTACCTCGGTAAATTAATAAACAATAACACCCGTGACATTGATACTATTTACGGAGTCAAGTTTGACGGGGAAAATTTTATATTGGGTGACAGTATTGTTGAATTTAAAAATAATGTATTAGAGGTAGACGAGGAAAAGTTTAATTGTACACCTGGCTTAACCGAACTACTATTTGCCCGGTCTCCAAACATGAAGTCTGTAAATGATTCCGATAAGGAAAAATATAAACTTATTTTAGATCTAACAAATGCCCACAAGAAAAATCATAGTGCTACATCAGGTTTGCTTAGGATGGTCACTTGTCCAAAGTACAATTCAGTTATATCCAAGTTATATGGTACTAAGAAAAAGGGGGCTGGTATATTGAACCCTAACGAGTTGGTCCAGGAGTTAATGCGTATGATACCATTTAAAGAACAGTATCAAAGAGAAATAAAGCGAGTCGAAACTATTTTGAGAGAAGGAGGTATAATACTCTAAGGGGGTCTTTCAGTAATATTTGAGATGTCCGAGATAAAACAACAAGTAGTAAAAGAGCTCCACAGACCTGTACGGCGGGTGTTTCCTAGGCGATCAGTTTTATTGCATTCTATAGATGATTTGTGGCAGGCAGATTTAATCGAAATGATTCCATATTCTAGAGATAATAAAGGGTGCAGGTATATTCTGGCTGTGATAGATTGCTTTTCAAAGTACGCGTGGTGTGTCGGGGTACAACGCAAGACTGCGGAGAATGTGGCTAGAGGTTTCGAGGAAATATTAGCTTCTGCTAGAGGGAGAGTACCGCGCAACTTACAAACAGACCGTGGTAAAGAGTTCTATAATAGTCGGTTTAAATCTGTGGTGACCAAATACAATATAAATCATTACTCTACTTTTAGCAATATGAAAGCCTCGATTGTTGAACGTTTCAATCGAACTATAAAAAATATGATTTGGAAACAGTTCAGTTTACAGGGGTCATATGTATGGCATAACCTATTACCCGCCCTGCTTCATAAGTATAATAATAAAATACATAGAACTATTGGTATGAAGCCAACGTCTGTCAATAGTAATAATCAGAGTTTTTTACGTAATATTTATGCCAAAAAGTCGGTATTAAAAGACGTTCCCAAATTTAAGGTAGGTGATCATGTAAGAATATCGAAACTTAAGACCGAGTTTCGTAAAGGTTATCTCCCAAACTGGTCCACCGAGATATTCACAATCTATGAAGTTAAAAGAACCCAACCACCCACATATATATTAAAAGATATGAGAGGGGATATTATTCAAGGTGGTTGTTATGAGAAAGAGTTACAAAAAGTCAAGTACCCAGATGTATATCTGGTGGAAAAAATTTTGAAAAGGAAAGGAAACTACGCATTAATTAAATGGTTAGGTTTAGAATCTTCACACAACTCCTGGGAACATATAGATCAATTAAACATATAAAGGTAGCGCTTGGTAAGAATTGCTCATTCGCTCTCTGTCCTCCGTCGAGTAAACATGCCTAGGAAGAGGAGAGTGCTGAAAGTTCCTAAAAAAATTGGTGGTTGTAACATTAAATCATTCTTGTCGTATCTCCCTAAAAGATCACTGACGAATTTTGATTTGAAGAATTTAGCAAAAAAGTACAAGATTAAACACTTTAGAGACGTGTATATGCGCGATACATTACCTAAAAAGCCGTGGAAAAAGGAAAGAGGTATTTTTAATTTAGGTAAAAGTTCAACTGCGGGTACTCATTGGGTGTCATATATAAAAGAGGGTAATTTAGCCAGATATTTTGACAGCTACGGAGATAGGCCCCCGCCTTCCGAGTTTATCCGATATTTACCGGGGGTAAGGGTGACCTACAACCGCAAAAGGTATCAGAAGCCAGGGGAAGTAACTTGCGGACAGCTTTGTTTAGCGTTTCTTTCAAACCTTATTCGATAATGGGGCTCAATTTTAAAAATGTATATAGTAAAAGGAAGGTTTCAAAAAAGATCATTCCACTGCCAACCGTCAAAGAGGCAACACACCTCTCGCAGGAAAACGTCAGGTTTCTTCGGCTAGTTGGTTACACAGTATTATCAACAAAATGGACATTTTAAACTTGGATGATCATCCGGATTATGATGACACCGTAGAAGGTATCGAATTACATTCACATTATCCATTCGCTAATTCTAAACTTGAGGGCGGGGAAGAGATTCGGATACCAGTGCAATTACAGGATATATATACGCTTCCGAGTGAAAGTTTTGTATACTTGGAAGGTACATTCCGTAAAGAAAGTAGTAACTCAACCCCGAATCTACATAAATTGATAAATAACGCGTTCTCTTTTCTTTTTGATGAAATCAGATATGAGATCTGTGGTTCAGAAATAGATAAAGTTAGGAATCCAGGTATTGCCAGTACGCTCAAAGGTTTGGCATCGTTTAACGCGTGCTCCAAAGAGTTGCAATATATGGGATGGTCTACTCCTTACAGTTCGGTATATACGTTACCTTCAACAACTGGACATTTCAATATTTGTTTGCCCCTATCCACGTTGCTAGGATTTGCAGAGGACTATAGAAAAATTATCATTAACGTGAAACAAGAACTAATTCTAGTTAGATCGAGAAGTGTTAAAAACTGTTATATTAAAGAAAACGGTGAGGAAAATGTACAACTGGAATTAAGTACAATCTGTTGGAAAGTGCCTTACGTAAAAGTTAATGAGGTACAGAGGTTAACATTATTAAATTTGTTAGCCCGTGAGAAAACCATTTCGATTCATTTCCGTTCTTGGGAACTTCACGAATATCCATTACTGCCTACGACTGGAAGGCAGGTATGGTCGGTAAAAACGTCTACTCAGTTGGAAAAACCAAGGTATGTAATCCTTGCATTTCAAACATCTAGAAACGGAGACATAACACGCTCATCAAGTGACTTTGATCATTGCAATTTAACTAATATTAAACTGTATTTGAATTCTAAAGTCTATCCTTACGACGACTTGAATCTAAAGTTCTCGCAAGAGCGATATGCTCTTCTCTATCAGATGTACGCATCGTTTCAATCGTCTTATTACCCCGATTATCAAAGTTTTCCATTGCTAACGTATACGGAATTTAAAGAAAAAGCACCTTTAGTTGTCATAGACTGTTCAAGACAATCCGAGACAATTAAGGTAGGACCAGTTGACGTCAGATTGGAGTTTGAATCTGAGAGACAATTTCCGGATAATACTACTGCCTATTGTTTAATTATTCACGATAGAGTGATTCAATACAACCCGTTAACAAGTGTAGTCCACAAACATGTATAATTTATTTGAAAGAGAGTTTGTTTACAAAATAATAGTTGTTTATTTAAAATGGTATAATTAATTCGGGGAATTCCACTGCGTTGTTTTCATGTTATTATTTGAACTTTGGTCGTGGTTTGTTTATAAAATAAGAGTTGTTTAATTGAATTGATAAATTAATTCGGGGAATTCCACTGTGTTGTTTTCATTTTATTATTTGAACTTTGGTCGTGTTTTGTTTATAAAATAAGAGTTGTTTAATTGAATTGATAAATTAATTCTGGGAATTCCACTGCGTTGTTTTCATAATATTATTTGAACTTTGGTCGTGTTTTGTTTATAAAATAAGAGTTGTTTAATTGAATTGATAAATTAATTCGGGGAATTCCACTCCGTTGTTTTCATAATATTATTTGAACTTTGGTCGTGGTTTGTTTACAGTCACGGTCATTGTAGTGGGGGGATGGATGCGTCATCATTGGTGTAAGTAGGGGGGAGGGGGTACCCCCACTGTCGCTTTCCTTAACCGTCAGTTTAATTGGATCCGTCGACGAGTACACATCAGGTATCACCATGTCTATAATATTAGATGTCTTGAGCTTTGTTAACAGTGATGGTAGTCAGATAATAAAAGAACTCGCGGTTTTAAATATATCAACAGGCGCAATACAACATTGGATTTTTAAACCTCCGGAGAATAGTAATTGCTCTTCTAAAAGCATAAGAACAAATAACTGGTTAACATTGAACTATCACGGTATTGACTGGGAGGATGGAGACGTAGAATATGAAATGGTACATACTATTTTCACTTACCTTTCAAGAAAATATTCTCGCGTATTGCTGAAGGGTAAGAAAGATATTCTAAAAAAGTATTTTCCTCCCGAGTTTAGAATAATTGACTTGAGTTTATTTGATTGTCCTAGACTAAGAACTTTAGAGTACGGTGGGCAACACTGTTTGATACATGAAAATAATCGAAAACACATGTGTACACTGAGCCGTGTAAGATCGCTATATAAATGGCTCACTACAGGGCCGGTGTTCAGTAAAGTTTTAGACTCCGTAGTGTAAACATGTCTACCCTCTACGTTCTAAGCAACAACAAGAAGTTGAGTGTATGCCTATTTGCTGGGCTGCCCTACCTGTCTTTAGAACAGGGTAAAAATATATCAGTTAGAATTTATCCAGAAGATTTTAAAATTCTTAAGAGAGTTAGAGGTGAGATTGATAATTATTTCTCAAGTAAAAGAAGAAGTAATGTTGAGTTGAAAGAAAAATTTAATTTTTTAAATGTTCATTTCGGAAAGCCAACATTCAAAAAGAGGTATATAATTATTCGCCCAGTCATTAAATGTGACACGGACTTACTCCTTCCACGGGGAATATTATTAAAAAAGTCCGAATGGTCTATGCTTTCTAGCAATTTAGAAGATATTGCAAAAGTCTTAAACTGCTTTGCACATTTATCTTTACCAGAAATATAGGGTCACTGTCGTGGCATAGCGTCCCATAAACCCTAAATTCGGTCCCTGGCGTGGCATGGCGTCCCGCAAACCGTAAGGTCCCTGGCGCAGTCGAAAGACTCGTAAACCTCTAAGGTAAAGGTTTATGTGTAAAGTATTATTGGTATATAATATTTGAAAATATATATATTTTGATGTTGGTGTGAAAAAAAAAAAAAAATAAAAATAAAAAAAAAAAAAATAAATAAATTAAATTAAAAATTAAAAAATATAAAAAAAAAAAAAAATTAAAAAAAAAAAAAAAAAAAAAAAAAAAAAAAAAATTAAAAAAAAAATTAAAAAAATAAATAAAAAAAAAAAAAAAAATAATAATAATAACCTCCTCGATGTGCTTCCACCTTGACGTGGTGAGGGGGCTTTCTACCAAGAGAAGCACAAGTAGCATAATTTACATATAAATTTCCGGGGGTCGAGTTGGTCAAGTGGTTATCGTGTATGCATGGTATTCATAAGATCAGGGGTTCGATTCCTAGATAGGGCGACCATCTAAAAAGGAATTCGGCCCCATAACTCACCCTCTACCTCCCGACGTGCCTTCACCTATGGTGGGAGATTAAAATAAGAGAGGCACCAAACGGTCCTTATCAGGACCACCATTATTTTCTAAAAATAAGACGTAATAGTTGCTTAATGTTGTGCAATACTTTCAAAATACGACGCAATATATGTTTATATTTATGACGTAATAGTTGCTGAATGTTGTGCAATAATCCTAAAATACGACGCAATAAATGTGTGTTTATATTTATAAGACGTAATACTTTCATAATACGACTCAATTATTGTATAAATAAGACGTAATAGTCAATGTTGTGTAACATTTTTACCCAATATTATGCAATAATTCCAAAATACGACGCAATTACTGAATAAATAATAATGTTTATATAAATATGTAGAAATATTCGAAAAATCGTAAATATCTCCTAAACGGTTGATTTTAGAGCAAAATGGAGAATTTTCGACCCCCCTTTAGGAAACCCCATCTGATCTCATCATTTGTGATAATATGGCGTCATCAAAACTTGAAAAAATCCAAGATGGCGGTGATCGCCAGAAGGGGGGTAAGCGGTGGGGCCATCAGAGAGGCTCCGTCTAGGTAGATGGGAGGAGGTTAAGGAGTGGGGGGAACAATCACGTGGTGGTGACGTGAACGGAAGAGGTGGTTGGACGCGACGCATGCGCAGTAGTATATGTGTATCGAAGTAGACGGAGGGTAGGGAGGGGGGTGTCACGTGATGGTGACGTCATAATATGGAGACCGTGGAAGAGGACGAGAGATGGTTAGAGGTGTTTAGAGGGTGGGGGAGGTGGTTGGACGCGACGCATGCGCAGTAGTATATGTGTATCGAAGTAGACGGAGGGTAGGGAGGGGGGTGTCACGTGATGCAGGGGGTCCAAGTACTCGGGAGGTGGTCACGTGGGTCCGTAAAAGAGGACGGGAGGTGGTTAGAGGTGATTAAGGAGTGGGGGAGGGGGTTTAAACAGTCATACAAGACTACGCCACACAGGGTCGAGGGGTGGGGGGAGGAGGTGGCGGTCCCAGAACCGCCTAATATACACTACTGAAGAGGATGAGTTTGATGGAATTGGGATAAATGTTGCGTGTAAATTACGCCGCATGGATGAAGAGCAAAGACTGTATGCGGAAATGCTGATAAATAAAGTATTATTGCATGGAATGAAGGGGAGACTTCAGGAAGAAACCGATTTTACCGAGCTTAAATTTGTGCGGCCACGGTCAGCAGTTCGGCCGGCGAGAATAAATTTCTCTGATTCAGACGATGTCCGGATAGAGCAGCCAGCAAAGAAGATAAATAATAATAATAATTATTCGGAATCAGCGGAGGTTCATTCAGTTCTGCCTATGCAGTATATTATGATGCAAGGGCAAAGTGATGAGGATAATATAATGTCGGAATACCAGATATTAGATTAATGCATACCGTTCTAGTTCTGAATAATTTTACATTGATTCTCTTGTTTACTTTTTTTTAAATTTATAATTAAGTATTATTTTTTTGATTGGACATGGTTGTTTTATATTTCGTTCTTTGGTTATTTGTACCTTTTATTGGAATTAAGCTCTAAGTATAAAAGCTTCATGTCTATTGTTTTGTTTTGATTAAATATGGAAAAAAATAATAACAAATTAAGTAGTTATTATTTATAATTTATACTTCATATTTATTATATATTATTTACCTATTATTTATTTTTAAATTGAGAAACAAAATAACTAAAAAAATAAAATAAAAATAAAAAAAATAATAATAATAAATAAATTTAAAAAAAAATATATAAATAAAAAAAAAAAATAAAATAAAATAAAGAAATAAGATTAAAAATTAAAATTTGAAAATTAAACAAATAAGGACAAAATCATAATGTGTAGTATTGAATTATATTTTTAAATTAAACAGTATTAATAAATAAGATTAATAAAAATAATCCAATCTTGTTGTGTTAAAGTGTTATTTTTTAAAATTTGTTAAAGTTTTTCAAAAATGTATATATTGTTTAATGTTTTTTCAGATTATATATTTAGTAAATTATCGTGACATAATATTTATGTCATAAACTATAAAATATGTAGATATTTATATGTGGGTGTATGTATTGTATATATATGTGCGTAATGCATGTATGTGTATATATATGTATATGTATGTGTGTATGTGTATGTATGTATATGTATATGAATGTACAGTACATATGTATATATATATATATATATATATATATATATATATATATATATATATATATATATATATATATATTTATTTATTTATATATATATATTTATTTATATATATATATATATATATATATATATATATATATATATATATATATATATTTATAGCATGAGTAACCTCATAGCCGTTAAGGCGCCACGGCATTAGCCGATTTGTTTATTATGAATATTTGTAAAATAGTATTGAACAGCATGTAATGTTATTCTAAACAATAAATGGCATTTCATTTCATTATTTATTATTTATTATTAATTAGTTACCTTTATTTATTATTTATGTATTAGTTGTTTGTTTATTATTCTGCTTACTTTAATTTTATTTGTTACAAAAACGTTTTTGGTTATAGTCCAAGAGATAGCGGCAAAAAAGAGTGGGACTAACATCAAGCTAGAATTTTGTCTACTAGTTAATCTTTTGGTGCCTTTAAAGAATATGTGTTCGGATGTTAAGAAGAGTAATATTTGAATAACTAACCTATCAAGTGACAAAGTAACATGAACTTGATTAGTCTATACAAACTAATTTTTTACTCAGGATCATGAAAATCACATTGTCCACCATATTTGGCAAGACATGGCCGCTCCCAACCACTTCGAATTTGTTTTTTTTTAAATGCCTCTTGCCAAGCTATGCCCCGCAGACGAACTTAGCCGACCACAAAATCTTAAAAGGCACTAAACGATTTACTCGTATACAAAATTCTAGCTTGTTAGTCAAACACTTTTTTGTACAGTCTCAATATTACAACTTTTGCATTTATTTTTCTCTTTATTGTTATAAAAAAATATATATTTTGTACGTACATACTATGGTAAAATGAATTGTACCGGTTTGGTGATTGTGTACATGACAGTAGCAGTCCGATACCCGGAAAATATATACAAATTAAAAATAAAGTGTTGCAAATTATTTGACAAAAACATACCTTTAGATACAACTCCTTTAGCACGTAGTAAATGAACTTAGACGTTTCTGGTATGATTAGTCCAAGCGCTTGAGGGGAAATTCTTGTGGGAAATTTCAAATCTTCAAAGCTTTGACCCGTTGCTAAAAATCGTAGCGTTGCAGTCAGCCTTTCTTCAGCACTTATTGACTGGCGCATTTTGGTGTTCTTTTTACAAATGAAGGGTGAAACCAATCGCAAAATTTTGATGAAATTGTCTTCGTTCATTCTTAAATAATTCAATAAATCTTCTTTATGAGAATGCCTCAACTCACGCAACAGGGACATGTGTGAGCTAGTGTCTCTTTCTTGCAGCCACTTTTTCGTCCAAAATCTTTTTTTTTTCTTTGCTGGTTCACAATAATTAACCAATAATACGTACAAGGCACAACGTTTACTTCCACGCATTCTGAAAGTCTAGCAGGGACTGGAGCAGTTCACGGCCTGTAGTTAAAAACGAAAGATATCGGACTGCAGTTAAAAATCGACAGATATCGGACTGCAGTTAAAAATCGACAGATCTCGGCCTGCAGGCATTTATCGCACAGTGTATGGTGCATACAGGCACAGATCTGTAGTTCTTTACGATTGCCTGCAGGCGGTGGACGGATAATGTGTGGTGGTCTGAGATTTTGGCCTTACGATAATCGTATACGATAACGCCCTGCAGTTAAACTGTAAGTGTGTGGGCCCCTTAACAGATTTAAATTACCTTATTGATTTCGTGTATCCTCCTGAACTTCTTTTTATTAGTGAGCAAGCAGCCAATGAGCGTTATTTAAAATGTAAATTAAATAAATAAAATAATATTATAAAAGTTATAGTTTGATACGTTCTAGTAGTGGGCAAAGACCTCAAAACGGGACATTGGAATTTACGGGGGGTCGAAGCCACTTATTTATAGCAGAAGGACCAAACTAAAAACTCTGATAGGGGTGGCGGCCCACGATGTCTGCCCTTTTGACAATTGTTTCTGGAAATATAAATATAAAGCATCTGGAAAATATCCCATTTTTCCAAAAAACGTGACATTTTCGGAAACCGACGGGACGCCTTCAAAAGCTTAAAAAAACGGGACTGTCCCGGTCAAAACGGGACGTGGATGGTCACCCTAGCAGACGGCCAACCACGTTGTTGCCCCGTATGATTAGAAATCGCAGTCGAGTACTAACCGCGTTGCTATCCACTTCAAACAGACGTTAGTTCTTTGCTTGTTTTTTTTATGAACACGTGCGGGATGAACGACAAACTACTTATAGAATGTGTTAGTAAATACGAGTTTTTATACGATTTACAACATCCAAAATATATGGATACCACCAAGAAAGACGTCGCATGGAAGGATATATCAGATCAAATGAAACAACCTGGTAAGATTAAATTTTCGTTTATATTCATATTATAATAATTATTTACATTAATTTAATGTACAATAATAAGTCAAACAAGGCAGTAAGAAGGGGAAAAAATCAGGCAACACAGTAAGCAGCTGCCGTATTGATGGCAAAATTAATCGAAGATCAAAACAAACTTGTACCACAGAGAGAACACGACGAGCTAGATCGGTTTATTTAACTATATCAGAAACAGTTAAAAAGTTTTCACCATATCAGCAAGCACTGGCAAAGAATAAAATATTTTCTCTCGTTTCCGAAATGGAATTACAGCAGCTTGCACCCTATCTTCGCAATCGACATCGAGTATTCCCCCAAGTGCTACATCTGAGCCGTCTTCTGACAATGGGAATGATCGGCCACATTTGTTTTGAAACAAAATAATATTGTTAAAATGAAAGTAATATAATCTTAAATATTTAAAAAGAACAGTTACCTATTATACTTGACTTGAAATAAAAAAAAAAAATATAAATGAATTACTTGTGTTTCACTTACCGTAGACACACAGCTAGCTTTTCTTTAGCTGATATACTTTCTCTAAAATTTGTATAACGTACAATATTCTCCCTCAGTTTTTCGTTGTCTTAGAGATTCGTGAATCCAGTAGCGTCTTGCGTTTTTTTTTTTTTTTTGGTTTTTTTCGTTTTCCTCTTCCTCGTCCAAAATTATGGCAATCAATGCCAATTCGCATAAAGATAATTTCCTAACGGCCATATTTATTTAAAGAAACTTCACAAATCCGTTCACAATTCACAAGTAGTAGTTCTCTCGGCGGATTTGAAGGCCTTGAGTTCATACAGTGTATTTTGAGCAGCGCAAGTATGGAGACGTGTTCTAGTGCTATGTAAACGCGATGTTATCGAATTTTTAACTGTTGAAAAAGTGACTCCTACTGAAATTTATCATCGTTTAAAGGTTTTTTATGGTGACGATGCTGTTGATAGGTCAACTGTAAATCGATGGGTAGTTAAATTCGTGCTTGAGAGCCAGGAAAAACCATAAATGTTGAATAACCACGCAGTGGACGACCAATCATTGCAGCAGGCGATAAACATCGCAAACTCGTTGACGGTTTGATTAAAAATGATTTGACAAAAAGAATCCCTCACGTTCTTTAGATATTCCAATATGGTTTGCAATATGATATTGAGTGATTCGCCGGTCATTTTGAACCGAGTTTGTGATGTTTATCGTCTGTTGTAGTTATCTGACATCCGCTGCGTGGTTCATAAACAAGTATGGCTTTTCCAGGCTCGCAAGCACAAAATTTTATTTGCCATTGATTTACAGTGGGCCCATCAACAGCATCCTCACCATGAAAAACCTTTAAACGACGATAAATCTTAGTAGGAGTCACTTTTTCAGCTGTTAAAAAGTTCGATAACAGCACGCTGTTAAACTCGCGTTTACATATGTTATGTATTTAAGTTAAACCTGTATTACTCATATAAGATAATTGAACCCGCACTACATATGTTCAACTAACCCTGGATCTTGTATTTCTGTATTGTGTGATTGTTGTGATTAAAGTGGAAGGATTATGTTCAACACGTGGTATCAACTTCTTTTTCCTGTTATTTTCTATAATTATTCAAGTATATTAAACATAGCACTAGAACACTAGAATTTATACAAAACACACAGACAGCATACGGATTAAAACTTAGACAAAAAGACTTGGACAGAATACAAACCTCATCTTACTCCAGTTTATACAGAATATTAACAAGCTGCAATAGCCCCGACTATCATTACCTAAACACATCATTATTTCTACCTTACTCAGTACAACGTATTCTTGCACAGGTTAGAACAGCGGGTTTCGATAGTTTAAAATTAACAATTAGGGGGATGCTCCACAAAATAAAAACAAATGAAATCTGCCCGATATGTAATCTTGGGGAGCAAGAAAATGTAGGTCATATCTTTTTACGATGCCCAATATATGAGCTCCAAAGAAAATCCTTTCTTCCAATGCACGTAGTTAGTGAGGAATGGGCAGACACGACTAATGTTTCTTCCATATTAACTTACCAAAACAAAAACAATTGTAAAAACATATTTTATTATGTATTAAATATTCTCAAAACTAGATCTTTTTATCCTGGAGGAGTAATTGTTAATCCAATTTTTGTCGTTAATGCTCTTTATTATTTCTTGGTTATTTATAATTTGATGTAATTTGGCTATACCCCTTTGTATAAGGCTTATTTGCTTTAAATACAAATATTTTTCTATTCTATTCTATTCTCTAGCACTAGAACACGGCTCCATACTTTGCTGCTCAAAATACACTGGATGAACTCAACGCCTTCAAATTGCGCATGCGTATTGAGGGGGAGTACCTCTACCAAATGCCGCCTTACGCACTTCTGAAGGTTCGCGTTCTACAAGCATGTGTGCATTACTTTTAAGCCTACCCTCGTATATTATAAGTGACCTCGAGAAGGTTTTCAGTATGTTGAATTGAATAATGCTGATACTGTACGGACTACCGTACAATTCGGGGAAGAAGACGTGCGTTGACAGCGCGGGAAAGTTTGACAAATTGGGGGGAGAGCCAATGAGAGCTCGAGATTTTGGCGGGCAATAGGTTGAGCCAACTAGGTAAAAATAAAAATCTCTAGTAGAGCGGCGCTATCCTCGAGATAACCGTTTCAAAAGGGTTCGTAACCTCCACTGCTCCCATTTCCTTCTTCTTGTTGTTTAGTTATCATCGCTTCTCCCATTGTTTCCCTTTATTATTAACGTCCCTTGTTTATTTACCTTTGTTTATTTACCCTTGTTTATTTACCCTTGTTTATTTGAATATCTTTCATTAAAGATATTTAATTACAATTGTTGGAAGTATCAGTGCGTCAGGCAAGTAATATCACCATTTTCTATCGTCCTTCTTGATTAAGGTAAGTGTCTTTTGAAATATGATTGATTGGTTTTAAGTTTGTTTTTTTTAAAGAAATTATGTGATTAATTTGCGATATATAATAATGCTTTGGTTAAAATATCGCCTGTGTTATAATATATTGAAAGCTTGTATTGTTTTAATGTCGTTATTTTGTGCGTTATGCGTATTCAAAACTTAAACATAAGTACATAAGGTTCATTTATAATAGTTTAGAAACAATTTACACGTTTTACATTTTTTTCCCGGTATTTATACCAGAACATTTGTTATATTTATATGTAACAGGTAGTAATAAACATTATGAGGTAGTTCAAAATGTATTATCTACGTATAATATATGCAGATTTTTAATTTGCGACTTAAATTTTATCGCCCATTACCTTATATTTGTGTAGAATCTGTCGAGTGGTTTGTAGAATAACGCTGTTTTTACCCCCTACAATGTTTGAAAATGTACCAACCTGACAGTTAGCTTTACCTTTTCTTTTGTTCGGCATTTAATAAATAATAAGCACTCGTGAATACTACAAAGTATCGAGCAAATGTCTTGGTTAAGCCAGAATTTTCTTAAATATAGTATAAACGAATTTATTTTTGGCAGGGCAGACTAATGTTCTCTGTACAAGTTTACCTTCATTAAAGATAACTGTTCTCCTGTATTTGTGCCAGACTACAAAACAATTATGTTCTAGACTATTTCTTTCTTGTAGTTACAGTACTGTAAACAAGTATACTTTTACTTACTACAGAAGATCACTATTTTGTTATTGATATAAACTTCACCTTTCATTGTACATACATTTAAATAACTGTATATTGTTTATAATTATTAATTAGTTTTAAATTTATTATATAATTTCGAGTCAGATTACTACTAGTTCAGGAGATAGCCTTCATAAAAGTGACTAACTACTATGAAGCTGTAATTCTGTGTATAAGTTAATTATTTGCCATTGTTCACATAAATGTTCATGGTCATGGTCAGCTAAGATTGTCTGTGGGACAGCTTTGTCATAGGCTGATAAAAAGAACAGACTGGTTAAGCACGGCCATGTTCCATTCACTATGGTCGACAATGTGATTTTCTGATGTTGATGTTGTCAGTCACTTTGATGTATGCTTTCTCCTAGACTATACCCTCAACATGTTTACCAATAAAAAAAAGTAAAATTTCCAAAACAATTTTATAATGTTATAATGTATATTATTTCCCAGGTTTTTCATTATGTCGACACCTACTAGAAGCGGCATTCCTATCTGAGAGATGTCGCGTGGTAGAACCCGCAGACGCACAGGATCTTTGAGTTCCACCGGGAGTAGTCGACCTGCCAGAGGTTAGTACATTTTTTCTTTTTCATTAATTCATATAGAGAGAGACATTTAATTTAATAACACGCATGCCAGACATATAATGTCTGTGCCACATAGTCAGGCACATGCGTTTGTATTTAAGGTGTGACATGTAAACTTTACTTTTGCATTATTAAAAAAAAGCCATGTTCAAGCTTCATTGTAAATTGTATTGAATATCATTTATTTTTAAAAATGTATGTACTCCATCAAGCTCATTAATCTACTTTAAAACCACTATTCAAGAAATTCTTAATCTGAGCCACAGTACTATGTGAATAAAAAATAATTTCTCTCCAAGTATACCTGGTATTAAGAAGGTACAAGTATTAAATATGGCTTCCTGGAAGAGATCAAGAGCACAGGTAGTAAGGATTACCCCTTGGAGGTCATTGCCAGGGTGTATCAACCAGGTGTGGGAATAATGAGCTTAGGATTTACCCAGGCACAGATAAATACCTAAAAATTGTTAGGAGTTGTAGACTTTATTACCAAAAGGGCAATTCCTGAGTTTTACTTATGGATCTTTTGTTTAAATGGGTCCTTGACATATACTGTATTATATGATATTATTTTGTGTGATGATGTTGTTTGGTTTTTGAATTACACCTGATGATATACTGTACATCCTGTTGTACCATAATGTACCCTACTCATGACATATAAATATGTTGGTGACACCCATCTTGAATGGGATATATCATGATGAAGATAAACTGGTAAAGATAATTAAGAAACAAAAGAAGCACTAGTTGAAACCATTCTGTACCCTTAATTATTTTACTTATGATTGACCATATACTGATCATTTGAACTAGTCAGTGTTTGTTTTGTTTATTAACTACCTATACCACTTTCTTCATCATGAGTCTATAACATAAAAGCTCAAGCAATCCTATTAACTGTGTTGTATCACGATCATAATGTATTTTCACAACTCTCATCCGTAATATAAGTGAATATGATTAAAACTATTTAAATTTGTTTCCCAAGACAAATTTGCTAGAAGAACCAAATTATTATAAATATGAGTATTGAGTAATGATTAGTAGCCATTTAAGTTTGTCCCAGATTGATGCTTATCTAATTTTTATGTTTCATGTTTCAGGAGTTGTGAGGTCTGGCAGCAAAAGAAGAAGCGGCTCTACAATGCGAAGCCAAACTCGTGACATGGTCGTAACCTTGCGACAATTCTTTGAGAGAGAGAGGGACAATGATGGGCCGCTCCTGCCACTCTCCCAAGTTGTAGAAAGGACAGCGGCAGCCCTTGGCATCTCCACAGCTTCTGTCACCAGAACAACAAAGGAAAAAATAAGGTGTCAGGCCGAGGGAACTTCTCTGTCGACCTCGTCCAAAAAGAGGCTACGGTCAGCACATCAGACAAAACTGGACACCTTTAAACAGGATGCCATCAGGCGACATATTTACAACTACAATGCCAGAAAAGAATACCCATCACTGAAAAAGCTTGCCGTATCATTAAATGATGCTGATCTGTTTACTGGCAGCATGTCATCTATTGGTCGAGTAATGAGTGACCTTGGGTTTCTCTACAAAAGATTGAACAGTAGAAACGTAATGTTAGAGAGGAATGATAACTAACTTCATGGAGAGTGCAATTTCTCCGTGAAATTCTCCTTGTGGATATGACCCGTGTTGTCTGGTTGGATGAGACATGGGTCAATCCGGGCCACAAAAAAAACTTCGGGTGGACTGACGACACGGCTCCTGGTACCGCTAAGCAACCGACTGGTAAGGGGCAGAGATTGATTCTGCTGCATGCCGGGACTTCAGGAGGACGGGTCCGTAACTGTTGTCTACTTTTCAGGTCCAAGAGAACAGGAAACTATCATGAAGACATGTACCATGAAAGATTTCTTTCATGGTTCAAAGACAGTCTCCTGCCAACATTCTACCTAAAAGTACAATAGTTATGGACAACGCCCCTTACCACTCAGATCTTAGACAAGGCACCGACAACCAGCTCAGTCAAGAAGGTTGTGCAAGAATTGCTTCGTCGTCACCAGGTGGATTTGACGAATCACTAACCAAGCCGGAGCTGCTTGATTTGGTTGAGTTCCATAAGCCGGTGAAGCTCAAGTATACCATTGACACCATGCCTGAGGAAATGGGGCACAATATAATTAGGCTGCCTCCGTACCACTGTCACTACAACCCTATTAAGCTTGTGTGGGCTCAGGTGAAAGGTTTTGTTGCCGATAATAACAAATCTTTCACCATGAGTGAAAGCCGAGGCTTTAACAAGACAAGGTATTGATAGGGTGACTAGTGACTAAGGACAGATGGAGGGATTGTGTCAGACACACGTGGGAGATCATCAAAGAGGATCAGCAGAATGTAGCCCGGCTTGATGAGCAAGTGGATCAGCTCATCATAAGTTTGGGAGTTGACGGGTCGGATTCTGAGTCTGATATTCTGATGGAATCTCAAGATTCAGATATTGACGATCCATCACCGTCTCACGAGGACATGGGGGTGTTTCCACTAAGTGGTTGATAATTCACAGTTATTTTGTTTTTTTTACTTTAATTGTAAGTTGTAATATTTAGTTTTTTTATGTGTTAATAATAATTAGTTGTCGTTTGGTTCGATTATTTGTATATAAAATTATGTTTACTTAATTTGTATATACGTTATGGTTAGTAATTCTAATGTTTCATTGTGACTAAATACATTTTGTATCGTTATTATGTTTATTGTAAAAATATGTCACTCAAATTTAAATAAATATATAATTCAATAAGTAGGTATAAATAGAGAGAGCTGCCCCAAGGGCTAATGTGCAGGTCGGCCAAGGTCGATGACCTCCTCTTCCTTGACCACGACCCGGTCATATCGGACTCCCGCGGTCACCGGAAACTGCCCCCCGACCGCCCCCGACTCGTGTAAGGACATCTCAAGGTCACCCCCCCCCCTCACCCTTCAAGGTCACAGGTACCGCCGTCACCCCCGATTTCTCCGCCGCTCCCGCATGCAGTATAAATAGATGTCAAGGTCATTCCGACAGGAAAAAGAAAAATCATCCAACCGCGAAGTGCGGGAAATCAACCAACCGCGAAGTTATTCATATATCTTATTAAAAAAAGAAAAAAACACCTGTATACCTGTTATTATTGAATTAGTTTATTTTTTGTCGACATACAATGTCCTACAGTAATTGTTTACTGTTATAACGAATAAAACAGATAGATACAATAAATAATAGAGAAATATATATATATTATATTAAATCAATAAGCATGTAGTTAACTCTAACAATATCGATGTCGGGACCTCCTAATTCCACTAGCGCCCCCTCCTTACGTAATAATATCAAAAATATTAAATTTATAGTAGCATTCTTGTTGTCTAGAACCTTACCGATACCTCTTACCTAATAATCTAAAATTAGGAATAGCCCCATATAAAGAAAAATACATACATAAAGATATAGACTTATATGACTGACTCCTAGCTCTGCCAACATCGCGCATCCTGTAACCTTGCTTATGCAAGTGTAAACGGTGCTGTTTGTAGATGGATGCTCTCACATATTTCCTCCCATTTGATTTTAGTTAACTTATAAATAAATAATGAGAGGTATAAGTAAAGGTATTAAATAAAGACAAATGACGCATACAATATTTAAACTTATATAGAAGGATAAAAAATAGACGTATTCTTAGATATTAGTCAATTAACCATTAGTTAAACAACATTCCTAATGTCGAGAATCTTAGCTCATTTTTATTTCTTATAAATAAATAATAAGAGGTATAATTAAAGGTATTAACTAAAAGCAATATGACACATACAATATATGTATAAAGATATAGATGTCAAAACCGCTTATTGTGTTTTAACTTATAAATAAAGGAAAACAAAAAAAAAAAGTCATCCTCTCGATGTTTAAACTTGTAGAGAAGGAAATAAAGGACAAATATTCTTTTTATTAGTCAATAAACTTTTAGTTAAACAACATTCTTAATGACGAGAATCTTATCGCTGCCACTTATCTAATAACTTAAAATTAGGAATAGCACCTTATAAAGAATCATATAGTCTTATAGTCCATAGTAGTGGTTTCACGTTTATTGTATCCAACGCATGTGTATTAGTCTCTTATACAAAAAATATAATATAAAATATTATCTTATAATTATGGGCAAACAATAAAGTTTCCCCCCCGATGTTTGCACTTATACAGATAGTTAACTTATAAATAAGAAAATGATTCTTATTATTGTAAGTCAAGTTGTTAACTCAAACATTCTCGATGTCACCAACCTTATAGCACGAATGCCTCTTTAATAACTTAATTAGTAATAGTCCCCTTATAAAGACAACACACCAATATGGCCATATTCTTCTATGTCTATTACAGATCACAAAGATGATTTATTATTTAGTGTTATTTTAGTGGTATCCAACGCATGTGTATTAGTCCCTTATATAAAAAGACAAAAAATATCTTACAAATTGAAAAATTAGAGGCGTTATATGAATCGATTTATTGGTTCGAAAAAAGAGCTGTTAAACAATATAGATTTTGAATTTTTCTATGGAAAGCAAGATGTAATGTTTTGTAATTAAATATCAATAGATACAAGTTAATAAATAAAATTAAGAGGTTTGGCTATTGGCTGCTGACGGCTTATGTGGAAAACAACAACCGAATAACAGATATCGGTAACATAAATTGTACAGATGAAGAACAACAGATAACCAATGGTACATTATTTAATTATTTACTATTATTGTTAAAAAGGAGATATCTGCAACAGTTATACGCAATAAAAATTCATGAATCCGATAGCCATTCTGTATAATATACATTGCACCATTCTACTCTGAGTCCCTCCCTAAAATGAAATAAACAAATGCTACCTTTAGATAACAAGCTCTCTACTAAATAGCTGCTGTGTTATGTTTAACACTCTTTTACAATACGTTTATCGAAGTGTACGAAATCTATCTAATGGACTCAGACATAACCCGGTACATATATACCTTAGAACAATTCTACAAAATGGTAGTAAAGAATACATTTTAAGCATAAACCGATAACAAGATTTTTCCCCTAAAAACTACAAGAGGTGGTTTGGTCGTAGTTTAAAGAAGTTGACCAAAATAGAGAATAACATGGCTTATTTGAGTCAGATAGACAAAAGAGAAGGAGACTTTTTCCATTTTACATAGGTTGCCAGGACGAAAACTAGTGGCACTGCCTAAAAGCTACAAGAGCTGGTGTGGCGGGAGTCCAGAGAAGTTGATCAAAATAGAGAATAGCAAGGCTTGTTTGAGTGTGATAGACAAAGCCAACGTAATAACAAGGTTTCTATTAGAAGCTACAGGCAGGAGGTGGTGTGAATCCCGAGAAGTTTAACAACATAGAGAATAGCTTATACGAGTCAGATAGACAAAGGAGAAGGATATATTTCCATCCTACATAGGTTGCCAGGACGAGACTACCAGCAACGACTACACTCCCTCCTCCTAGACGTAACTGCAACCATCCTAAATAAGCCCGCTATGCCAGGACTCTGACCTACCACATATTACGCACATACACCAAGCATAGCATGGATAAATAAAATACCAAACTCCGCCAGAAATATTGTAAAAGCTGACCTATCTTATCTCTTGCAGAGCGAGACTAGGATGTCATACAAAGTGGAATTGACGGATTTTGAGCGTGACTTTATTGCAAGGAATTGTCTAACATATTAATGTATATACAAGTGCGCAAATTCTACCCTATAGACTTAGATCTAACCCAAAATTTGGTTGGAGAATAATTTTAGCAAGAGAGAAATGTGCGAGTAGTTAACCAGCAAGTGTGTTCAACAGGGAGAGTACGAGAGTTAACCCATATAGGTAATGTAAAAGAAACGTAGAAGTACTACAATGAGGGTGAGACCTTCTTCTCGAAATCTGCAACTTTGATTTCTACACTACCGAAACAAGTAAGTCTTGAGACTGGCGGAGAGTAAAGTGAATCTAAAAAAATACACATTGTAAAAAGAGAAATTTGTATTTTTCTATTAAATGTAGTTGACTTTCTTTTGAGTTGAAAAGAAATGTAACCGACGCGACAGTTGATAATCATATCTTTATTACACGATGGACAGTAGTTTGAAATATTAAATGGTCAATGAATGTTCTTTGAATGTATTATATAATGTAAATTCTATGTTTGGCAAACTATTCTTTATCTACTTTTGAGTTGTTTAAAGTCTCCACTTTCTACAATATTTCATTACCCGCAATATATTAAATGATAATTTATGGAGAAGAAATAACTCTTAGAAGAAATATTAAAATATATTCGTAATAAGATGTGAACATCTATAGACAACATTAGTTAAAAAGATCGCGATTTGGTAGGAGTAACAAAACCTTCTTTTGTTTACAAACATGTTAACTGCCCCACCCTCACCCACAGACCTAGTGGCTTTATTTTTACCCTCACATAGGTTGGCCAATCTGAGTGTCATCTGATTTCCCGCGCTGTCAACGCACGTCTTCTTTCCTGAATTGTACTGTAGCTGTGTCAGTGTTATCACTAACCATGTAAGAAGTTTAAGTGCTGCTCCGAGTTGTGCTGTTCGACAAGTTCAGGAGGTTCAGCGGTGTTTCAATAGGACACGTAGGTTTCTCAAAGAGCACCCAGAACTTATATTGGGTAAAAGTGGTAAAGGGGGAAACACTGTTGAAATGATAAAAAATTAATATGTCAAGAAGATGATAACATATTCTAGATTAGCTCGGGATCTCTTAAAAGATACAAATTACATGTATATTTTTCTAACAGTTAAAAAATTTACAGAATGAAATCATTGAAATCCTACACTCACAAGTCAGCAACAAAATCTTAGCACTATTGAAAGCTGCTAAATACTATAGCATACTTTTAGATTGTACTCCTGGCATCTCAGGGGTAGAACAAATTCCAATAATATAATTCAATCAAAAATACTTTTATTTTTAATAAAACAGAAATAATGTACATAAAAAAGAAAAAAGTATACAAGCATAGCTTAAAGCTGTCTGCCGGAAACTGTTTTAATTGAAATATACAATAAGAATATGTGTATAGGCTCAAGCCTAGTATTTACGAGTCCAAAAAACAAAATTAAAAAAAAAAAATTGAAAATAAAAACCTTTCTAATTAAACAATAAAATACTTTTTCGGATGATTGATAAATTCAGGCCACATAAATTTTCTAACAATATTCAATTTTTAAATAATAATGATGATTATAAAAATGACTATAAAAATAAAAGAAATAAAAAAATAATTAAACTATAAACTGAAAAGTTAACTTATAAGAATTGTTCCCTAAAAATAATATAGTCAACCACCAAAATATAACATACTATATAATACATAATTGAATTAATAAAACAACAACTTTTTTAACATGAATTTCTGTTCTTATAAGTAATTAAAAGATTAAAAAAAAAAAAAACCCAAAACCTCTAAATAATATATCCTTCAAATTTATATTAGGTACTATTAAGGGACGTAATTTATTGCACTTTGTTGCTTACTACTTCTTTGTTACAAAAGCTAGAATAACTTTAGATTATTTATATGTTATCGCCCATCCAACAAAACAATACTTGACAAAATTGTAAATATAACAAAAATTAAAAATTAATCATACAAATGATTGGATAAATCAATTGTTTTTTGGCGAATAGAAAGAGCTTGACGTAGAAATTTAAGGACTTGTTTACTTTTATTTATGTCCGTAATCTTCTCGACAATAGTGTAACCTGGGATAGTGGGCTGGCCAAAGATTTGTTCCCTGACCTGAGAATAAGCTTGACACTCTGTAAGCAGATGAAATATATTTTCATCGAGTCTGAGATTGCACATGAAACATTTCTCTTTATCTGGATCCCTTTCTAACCACGGAACTTTATTTAGGTGAATCATTTCACACCTCAGCCTAAACAGAAGCCGTAGATCAGAAAAATTACATTGGTTTTCGGCGTCTGGACCAAATAAAAAACCAAATTCACCCTTTTCTTCTACGAGAGTCCTGTACAACAGGAATCGATTTGATTCCTTAGCTCGTCTCATAGAATCCTCCCGCGAGCTAGACTTGATTTGTAACATTAACAATTTTAATTGAGGTTTCCATTTAGCCTTATTGTGCAACGACGAATCAAAGTCGATTCCTGTTTGGTCGAATAACTTTTTCCAAGACTTAAACCATGACCCATTGGTTTTTACGATTTCTTCCGCTGTAATTTTAGGAAGTCGGTGATCAGGCCAATAATATAATTATAACCCTCAGAAGAACGAATCTAGCAATTCAAACCCGGAAAAACAACAGTCTGCGGAAAGACATACCGAGCAATTTAAAGGAAATTATAGAAACGCTCCGAATTATGCCCCACCTAATTATAGGGCATGGAGACAGAGAACGCCACATGAATCAAATACCTCGTTAAATCAGTATGGAAAACAAACTTCGCAGGAGGACTGTATGGTGTGTTGCGTGCAAACAGGAGTAGAAGATAAAGATGATTTAAACTAAGGAAGGGTCGGGCAACCCGGGACCCCATTCCTATATTAAAAGATCAGCTGATGATCTATACCTGTTCGGATATTCTGGGTGAAGTGGTCAAATCGACGGATAAGGTGATATCTGGTAGTTTTGATATCCAAAAACAAGTAATAGCGAATTACTCGGAGAACGGGAAAGAAACCACCCAGAAGGACGAGGAGAGGAAAATACCAGAGAGTGGTCGACCTGGCGAAGAAATAACAGCTGATTCGAGTCAACAACCCCAAACCGAAACCTACCACTTATCAGGTTACGATAACTATCCGATACATAACGTGTCGTTCGCGAGTGATCTTTTAATAGAGGACAGTGAGGATCGGTGTTGTTTAATTCCAACTAGTATTAAAATAAATAACAAGGACATTAAAGTGTTGTGGGATTCTGGTTCGGCCATCAGCTGTAACTTAGAAACTTTAAAGATTCAAACTTAGACTTCAATCAGGTTAGTTTACCTATCCAAAAATGCTGTATTCATACTCCTACAGGGCGTCGAGTTCCCGTACTGAAGCAAGTTAGCTTATCCGTTAAAATAAATTCAAGCGAATCTAATACAGTATTCTTGGTTGTTGGTGGGCTCATCTGTCCCCAGTATTAAAATTCCTTCGAGAAACGTGCCAAAAAAATTGAGAGTGTTGACTTCCTGTCTGATAGCCCCAGCACGCAATACCGGAACAAAACACTTTTTTTATTAATTTGCGAAAGCCCTTAATGCGTCACTGCCTGACATAAGAAATGCCACCTGGAACTACTGTGCCTTAGGTCATGGAAGGCGCCCTCTGACGGCATCGGAGGGACCCGTTTTAAAAGAACTGCGGATGCGGGAGTTTCATACGACCAAGATATTGCGGATTTTGAAACCTTCGAGGTTACCCTTCAAGCCAAATCAAGAAATGTAAAACTTTACGTTGTTGATGAAGATAGGATTTCTGCTACATCTAAAATGTTATTCAGCCCTTCAAGGGAACCCTGAAACCTTAAGAGGTAGTGTGGTCAGTTATATATCCAAATGTTTTGTGAATGAATTATTTAAGCTGCCTCAAATGCTTGGATTGCGTGAAATTTCTTTTGGGGATTCATGTAGTGCTCATTGGGATCCTCCTAGTCATGAGGGATTTATGGATGGATTGGAAATCGAATTGTCGATGTGGCATCAGTTTCTGTTAATTAAAATTTTCAAGAAGCTTATAATGAGACTAATATCCCCTCAAATTTGACAGGATTAAGCATCTCAGGTTGTCGTTCTTACAACCTGGGACCTTGGTACCGGCAAAGTTTGACTTCACAACTTCGATTGAAAACTATAAACACGCATGTCTCATATTTGCAAAAGGAAGCTCTGCAGAAGAAGTAATTCAAGTAGTGGGCATGTGATGTGTTGAGGGTAACCGAAGGGAGTTCATCAAAAAGGAAACTGATGTTTGTATCATCCAAAAAACAGACATCGAACTGATTCTTACGGATCCTAAATTAAAAATTATACATAGAAAAGTGGTCCACGTATTCCCTTTTCCCATTGAAATTAGGGAAAAATAAAATTAACAGCACAGTTCTTAGGTACCTGACAAGTGATTTAATGTTCATTTTTAATTTATTAGTACGACGTGATTTTTTTCTTTAAAAATGATTTTTTTATTTTCATTATACATTTTTTTCAATTTTACGCGGACGGGTTGTCCTCTATTGATACACAGTGATCAGTGGTGTACGGTAATAGTCCACTGATTTTGTCAGCTTTAATGCGGTAGGTATATTTTATTTCTATAGGTTAGGTACCTATTATTTGTTTAATAAATACCTGATTATTTAATATTTACATATTTTGTGTTATAGTTTCTATTTTTTTTTTTTTTTTTTTAATATTTTTATTGAAATATTCAACTTCTTACAGATATAAATTAAGATATGGCCCTGAAGAAAAGAATTATTCTTAATTATACTGAGGATCAAATGGAAAATGCTATTTCTGACGTCTATGGAGGAATGGTGATTGCGACAGCTGCAAGAGTTCATGAAGTTCCTCGTGTTGCATTAAAATCCAAGGTAAATTCCAAGTCTTACGCCCTGTAAGACTTATTCAACGAAAAATGGGACCTGAATCTATTTTAAAAAAGGAAGAGGAAGAAATTTTGGTATCTTGGGTAATATCAATGTCATTTGGTAAACATTTTGGACAATGGACATTTTGGTAAACATAATGAAAAAAAGACCCTTCTGCAAATATAGCCAGTGCGAGGAAGAAGATTGATGGCTTACGATCAAGTTTCTTTCGAAAACTAAAGAAACAGCAGAACAATGAAATAACGGGATCATCGTCCGATGAAATATATGTGCCATCTTTGGGGTATTTCAATGAACTTACATTTTTAACAAGTGTTCAGAACCCTGTTAGAAAAAGGAACAGATTCTGGAACTAATGATCTAATTTCGGACCCAAATGATGCCGCCGAACTTTCTGAAAGAGAGGTAAGTTATAAAAATAATTATACATATTTTAAATTATTAAAATATAATTGTATTTATTCATTATATATATATATATATATATATATATATATATATATATATATATATATATATATATATATATATATATATATATATATATATATATATATATATATATATAATATATATAGTGGTGCCCACCTAATTATAGGGCATAGAGACAGAGAACGCCACATGAATCAAATACCTCGTTAAATCAGTATGGAAAACAAACTTCGCAGGACAACTGTATGGTGTGTTGCGTGCAAACGGGAGTAGATGATTAAGATGATTTAAACTAAGGAAGGGTCGGGCAACCCGGGACTATTCCTATATTAAAAGATCAGCTGATGATCTAGACCTATTCGGATATTCTGGGTGAAGTGGTCAAATCGACGTTTAAGGTGATATCTGGTAGTTCTGATATCAAAAAACAAGTGATAGCGAATTACTCGGAGAACGGGAAAGAAACCACCCAAAATGAAATTTTGACATGAAATTTGAGTACATATACTTTAGAAGCAAAAGCGTTTTTATGGGCAAAGTTATGCGATCTCAAAAAAATCATAAGATTTGACCCCCGTGGTTCAAATAGTTTTTTTTGTAGCCCCTGAAACGTAGAACAACCTACTTCATTTTTTCACATATATCGCCAGTCATCCTGTATATGTATATCATTTTACATTTAATTATTGAAAAAAGAAAACATCTAATATTAGACTAAATAATAAAAGAAAACCAGGTAAGTATTTTTTTTAACTAAATTATTAAATTTGGCATTATTTAGTAGTAGTAGAGGTTTACTAAAGAGATCAGCAATTTGATCTTCAGATTTGCAATATTCTATTTGTAACAGACCTTCTTGGACCTTTGTATGAATAAAGTGGTATCTCACATCTATATGTTTTGAACGTCTGTCCATTACACCATTTTTAATGAGCCTAATTGAGCATTGATTATCGACATAATTTAATTTTTACTTTTTTATTAAACATCTAATCTATTACAGTTTAATAATACAGCAATTCCTTAGAACAATCTGCAGTAGAAATATATTCTGTCCCTGTGGTTGATAGAGCAACTATTGGTTGCTTTCTAGTTTCCCAAGCTATAGGTCCACCATAGAAATATATCGTCCCCTCTCTGGCAAACTTGCGAAACTGCAAAATTTGCGAATCTGCACTAATGTCGTACATTTAACTCTTTATATAAGATCTAAACTCTGGCAAAGTCTCTTATTTGTAGGACGTTTTATATTCTTTCAATCAACCGAAACTTATTTACCAAACTACCTTGATAACGCTTATGACTGCAGAAATAGCGAATCATCGCGGATAAAATTAGTACGTGAAGTCACCAAAGTGTCAGATAAGCTAGTATGCTGAAGTCTAATTTCCTCGTGAAGTTATTTAAATCACTCCAGAAAAGTTACGAACCTGCAAAAAATAACTAATTAGGGAGATAGGGCAAGGCTAAAAAGTGGTAAGGTGTAGGAGGTACAAAAGTAGGGGTACTTTGAAAAGTGTCAGGAAAGAATTACACACAAAAAAATAACACGGAGAAGAGATTACACGTGTGAAAATTACGCGAAGAATAAATTACAAATAGAATGAAATTAAATTTTAAAGCAAGCGGATAAGTGTCAAACTATGAGGTTTAAAAATCCCCCTCCCCTCCTAACTTTGAACGGTTTGAGATAAATTAATGAAACTGGGGGTATCTGTATCAAGAAAAGTAAAATTTGCTCTCCCGCCTCAAGATCAACCACCCGATTTGCCCCCAGGCCGTCCAACTTAAAATTTCAAATTGAAGTGTATATTTTTGAAAGCAGATTTGGATTCTACGGTGAAAAAAAAATTACTTTGAAACGTTTCTTTACATTTCCAATATTTTGCCCCCTATAGGAGGGCAAAGATTGAAAAATTGCTCTCCCGAAAACAGTAGAAAAATAAAACTTGTATCGTTGTAAAATCTAAACGTTTAAGATAAATTAATTAAACTTGGGGGATCTGCACCATGTAAAGGCAAGTTAATTTTCATCCACTCCCATACTAGGGGAAACCACCATTTTTCCCCTAGGCCACACGAATCAAAAATTTCAAATTTGATTGCGTATTTTAGATAGCAGATTAGGAATCTATGGCTAAAAATAAGAAAATTTTACATCTAACATTTTTTTATAACTCCAATATTTTGCCCCCTATATTGTAAAACTATCATTTTTAAACTTTTGCCCTCATATGGGGGGCAAAATATGGAAGGTAAACAAGAAATGTTTGATGTAGAATATTCTTTTTTTTTATAGATTCCAAATCTTCCAGACTTAAACAACTTTACATTGATCTTCAAATCCTGGGGATATCACAGCATTTATCAAAATCTTCCATCGTCCAAACAATTAGAGATGATCTTGCCAAACCAAATATTTCAGAGGAATCTGATTTCGATTGTTTATTGTTACTTCGAGTTTCATTTATTTATTTAATTCAATTTTCATTTATTTATTTCTTTTAATCTATTTTCCTTCAAGTTTAAGTATGCTTTTTTACTTGTATACTTATTCCTAATATTTGATTCTGTTATGAATGGCTAAATTTGTAATGTAATTAATTTTTTATAAATTGTTTTTAGTGTGATTTTTTCACCTCCTTATTAAACATAATGACACTTCTTTAGATTGTTACTCACCTTATAAAAAAATATAGGGGGTAACAATCTAAAGAAGGTGTACGGAATGTTCTTCTTGAGACTGTTACTCCCCTTATAAAAACAGAAGTGTGATATTCCTTTGTCAAAAAGTACATTAGACTAGGGATGCTTAGTCTAATGTACTTCTTTGTTTTAATAGTTGTTTAGTCAATGGCATTTATATATAAAAAAAAACAGGGGAGTAACAATCTAAAGAAGTACCAAAATAATTAACATTGAGATTTATGTTGTCTTTTAAATCCTATACACAAATAAAGCTTCTTAAAGCATAATTAATGTTAATCTATGCTAGTAGTTGTGTAGATTCGTTACTTTACTAAACTAATCTGTATACATCATTACGAGTAGGTCTAATATAATCACTCTAGCAAAGTAACGAAACTGCCATTTCCCCCCCTTAAAATGAAGATAAGCACAAAAAATTAAACTAGCCGTAAGCATGGTGGTAAATGCGTTTATTAACAAATATCATCAATCATAAAACTGCAAAAACCTATTTTTGATGAGATGTTGAAGTTGTTTTTTGGCTCTCCTGAAAAATTGACAAAACGCAGTTTCGCAAGTTTGCCAGAGAGGGGACGATATTATATAGCCACTAGGTACTCCTACGACTTTCATTGTCACCAACATAATCGGCATCACAATAGCCTATCAAATTTGTTATACATAATGTTTTACGATATTTTATGCATTTTTCAGGGCTGTTCTTTAGATATTTTAAAATTCTTTTAAAAGTAGAAACATCCTGCTGAGTAGGATTTTCTACATGTCTACTACATAGAGTAACTCCAAAAGCTATGTCTGGTCTTGTCTTATTACATAGATATAACAGACTTCCTAATAACTCTCTACAGGAAAACTTTCTATCAGCTGGTTCATTTCTTTCAATTTTAACAACCTCAACAGGTGTTGTTATAGGTTCAGTCATCCTGTTGGGTTCTGTTCCTTCTCTACCTAATTGAGTTTATCTTTTCTATTTCATTATCTTCGAGGTTGTACTTATATTTTGCCTAATATTTTCTCCTAACAACTATCCCTATTTATTATATCTATATGTATTACTTCCTAATGAGTCTTACTCGCGGCGCTATATCGCGGGACATATCCGACACTATCATCTAGTTCATTAGTTTATCGGAGAGTGAGTGTGCCTGTCTTAGAGACTCATAGGTCTTATCTACTTCTTAGTTCTTAGTTCATCGTACGTCGTACACAGGACTACTGGACTCAATTCTTGACCAAGCCGACAAGCCAAGCCACCGGCACGGGCACGCTAACCTTTCTTCAGACTTCGGGCGTCCTCCTCTGTCTTCAAGTCTTCAGTCTTCGCCTTCGTTTTGCTCAACTGTCAACTGAAATTTGATTGTAATTTCCGTGGACGTCGACACATTATTGAATCTAAATCTAGTAAGTTGATTTTTCCTTTATCCGTGAACATGATTTACGAATTATTAACGTTTACTGTTTATTTGAAACATTTAAAATGAGTGAATTATGTAAACGACGCAGTACAATTACATACATGTCTTCGAACGCTGGCCGATTTTCTTGTTTTATGCTACTGTAGCATTACTTCGACAGTTTCCCATTTTTATTTTTTTAGTTAAATAAACAATTGAACATATTTATGTCGGACCTTCCCTTCCATTATAGTTTAGGATTATAGGACGCTGATGTAACCCGGTGGCCGGTTGCCCAAAAATCACCGGTGTGCCAGGAGAATTCATTAAGTTTTAAACGATGGGCTGTGTGCCGCAATTTTAAAAGTTGGGCTGTGTGCCATTTTCTAAGTGGAGGGCTTTGTGCCGGAACTAGGCGTAAATTTTTAAGCCATTCAAACGAGTAAGTGCCGAGGACTTAACGTGCGGGTGTGCGGAGGAGGTTCCACCTGAGGATTATCACTGAGGATACGCAAGGATTACTAGTACAAGTACGGATACCGACGCCGGTGAGTACCCCCCTTTTTCTTTATCTTGACGGCTGCTTCAACGTCTCGTCCAGCTCACAACGAAAATATTTTGGTTGTATGCCCCCCCCCCCCATATTACGTCCTTCACCCTTTTTACCTGGCACTGGTCCGTTTTCCGAACCCCAATTCATAGTTTTAATAAAACAAATGTTTTGACTTTCATTTCAGTTAGATTTGGTATGATAAGTAATAATTTTTAAGAAAAAAAGTGTTACTTCTATTTTTAAAGTTTGTTTATAACCTTACCCTGATAGTGCATAACCTACATTGGCTTGTAATTGTAACCTACTCTCACTCTCGCCTTGTGACTGTAATAGTGCATTTATATTTTATATTTATTTAAAAATGTTTACCATTATTCTTTAATGTTATACTGCTATACAATCCTGTGGTTCATTCACTCATGTTTAAATTTTAATTTAAAAATATATAATTATGTTTTTTTTTACACGTGACCAGTGCTTAGCAGTCAATTTTTAGTTTTTAATTGCCATTTTCGATTCTATTTTTACGATTTTAACTTTAATCTATGGCTGTTTTTGAAGATTCTTATTCGGCCATTAGTTATAAAAGACTAGACTGCACCATCCTTGGTAGATTTACAAACATTATTTTATATTACACAAAATTTAATATTCATAATAGAGGGGTTCATTGTTCATTTCAGATACGTCATATTGACCCATTATTAAATTATTAAATTAATTGATTATTTATTATATGTGGTATTTAAAATGTTTAAATTTAATATACTCAACAGTACTATTTGTTTGATTAGTTTAAATAATTTTACTAAGCATCTTGTTTTTGAATTGTTGCAGAGATGTCTTCCAAGGCAAAGACGAGTGAAATGTGGTACCATTTCAACCCTAAAGAGGCGAACAGAGCGGAATGTAAGTACTGCAAGGATCTTCTAGCACAGCTGCAGGATCTTTGGGAAATTTAAGGAGGCATTTAAAATTAAAACATCCTACAGTGCCCTTGGAGAGGAGCAGTGCCGCTACTTTGTCATCCCTCAGAAGCCCACCCTCACCAACTCCAGCAGGTGGTGACTCCCGTTCTCGTTCGCCTTCTTTTTCTTCATTAGCCTCAACATCGACTTCAACTTTCAAGTCCACTCCTGCTAGAGAGTCCACACCAACTTATTCGAGATCTAACGTGAGTACCTCTATTTCTCAGTCTTCGCTAACGGATTTTGTGACCATTATAAAGCCTCTTCCTATCAGCAAGAGCAAGGCAATTGATTACCAGTTGCTAAAGATGATTTGCAAAGAATACCATCCCTTTAGCCTGGTAGACGATCCGGAATTTAAAAAAACTCATATCTCTACTGTCTCCAGGATATTCTCTCCCTAGCAGGAAAACATTAACACATAGCTCGTTGCCACAAGCTGTTAATAAGTTGACTGAAGAGCTGAATATTAAATTAAGTGCATCAATTGGAATAGCTTTAACGACAGACGGGTGGACTTCGATGAACAATCAGAGCTTTATTGCCATCACTGCACATTATTGTAATGAAGCGTCTAAACTGTGCAGTAATTTGTTAGGCTGTTTTGAGTTTTCTGAAAGGCACACTTCAGCTAACTTGGCAGACATGCTTAAAAGCCAATGTGCAAAGTGGGGAATTAGCGATAAAGTAGTGGCTGTTGTCACTGACAATGCGTTTAATAGGTTGCAGCTGTTAAACTTTGTAATTGGAGTCATATTCCATAAATGCGCATATTATGCGCATTCCTTAAATTTAACAGTGACATCAAGTACTGAACCCATTGATGACATTATCGAAAAATGTAAGTCCATTGTCCAGTATTTCAAAAGAAGCTCGCATGCCCTGGCAAAACTCCACGAAGCACAAAGGCAAATGGAGTTGCCAGAGTTAGAACTAATTCAAGGAGTTCCAACTCGATGGAATTCAACTCATGAGATGTTGAAGAGGCTTCATCTGAATAAGGCTCCTATAATTTCTACGTTGGCAATTTTTGAGCATGAAACCTACAAGCTATCAAGCGATGAGTGGGTGATTGTTGAGCATGCGATTGTTATATTTGGAGTTTTTAATGATGTCACAAAAGAAATAAGTGCTGAAAAAAGTGTAACGTTGCCTAAAACGATGGTTCTATCAAGAAATGTATTCGAGTGTGTGCAAGAGTATGCAAAAAAGCCTAACTTGCCTGCTGCGGTTATGAAAATCTGTACCCTCCTTACAAATAATACCACAGAGAGGTTGATTTCCAAAGAAACCGATTTAAATCCAGAATCTTCATTTTTAGATCCGAGGTTTAAGAAAATCTCTTTTAAAAATACATTAAAATTTGATTCTGTTAATGAACGACTTTTGTCAAAAGTAACATATCAAATAAATAAAGAAAAGGCACTCTCTGTATCCTCCTCCTCTCCCAGCATGAAGTTACCCACAGAGAGTCAACATCATCGGAGATATGGCATAAGTTTGATAAGGATGCAGCTGTTTTAAAAGCAGAGAGCAACCCTAGAGCTGCCGCAATTGTTTAGGTGGACAAATTTCTGTCCGAACCTTTATTAGATAGGGAGTGTGACCCGTTGACATAGTGGGAACAAAGGAAAAATGTCTATCCTCATCTTTTCAAAATTGCTTTAAAAACTTTGTATACCTGCAAGCTCTGTGCCATGTGAATGGGTCTTCTCAAAAGCAGGCCAGATCATGACTGAGAAACGGAATCGTTTAACGACAACTAAACTGTCAAATATATTATTTATTAATAGCAATAGCTAAAAGTTTCATAATAATTATTATTATTTAAATAAGATAGTTTTTTAAGAATATATTTGTATTTTAAATTGTGTTTTTTTAATATAGTACATAGACATAGCAATATTGTTTTTATTTTGTTTTTGTTTTTTTAAATTTGATAGCAAAATTGTTTTTTCTGTTTTTGTTTTTGTTTATTTGATAAGATATTATATATCTATTATATTATGTTGTATCTATGTTATTAAAACATTTAATTATTAAAATACAAAATTATGGTTATAGTCATTTTTTAAACTACATTCATTCCTCCTATAGTTTTAGTCAGAGAAGAATACAATCTGATTACCAAAAACTGTCTAAAAAGGAAGGACTGATGCTAAGAAGCTAGGACCATTGAAAAGGTAAAGGAGCATCCCTCTATTTAACTGCAAGAAATTAGGTTGGTGTCTTCTCTGGCTAAGACTATAATTTTACTTCTTACAATTTTTAGTCAGTTTAAAATATATTTTTAGCAAAAACTGCCACAGTTATTCCATATATAAAACCTGTGATGGAGACGGAAGAGTCTAAACTCATATCATATTATTATTTCTATTGAATTTTGACACTCAGATCAGCCAACCTATGTGAGGGATAAAATAAATCCACTAGGTGGTTATCAACTGATAGCAGGAAGTGTCCTGTTTTTCTATTGTTAGTAAAATACTCCAGCCTTTTAGATTCCGCCCTTTGGGCTTTCGTTATTTTTCTGTTTTTTTTAGTGATGTTAGGATACCTTTAGAGGGGTCCTTGAAGATAATAGATAATTTAGGAAAAAATGAACTAAATAGTTCATTTTGAACTAGTTCAGTAAACTATAAAAAAAATGAACTATTGTTCAAAGACCAGTTCTCCTAAATGAACTACTTTGCCCACTCTAGCGCTCCGCAGCGGACGGAGGAGGTAACTCCAAACCTGACCGAATCCCTTCTCTCAGATACGAGTCTTTCTTGAGGCACACTCAGCACACCTAGATCCTCTCCCGCTTCACTTGGTAAGTCCTCATTATCTATTTCAATAATATCTTTTATAAATTTCATTTTTTGTACAATCTCTCTTTAATATATTTTATATTATATGATCATATAATATATTTCTATTTCTTTTCCTTAGTATTAGAGAGAACTTACCAAAACCCCCCTTTTTTTGGTTTTCTTTGTACGCAAATCTTAGACTGTCTCCTTGCCCATCCCCACTTTTGGAGCTAAGACACTACACATTCTATAATTACACAACATCTGATTTACAAAGTATTTTTGATTTAGAGTTATGCCTATCTCAGAACTGTCTAACTCCGATTCCAAATTTTTTTTTTAGGATTTACATATATCTTAATTTTAAATTATGACTTATTCTTTCAAAAAACATTCTGTTAGAAAAGTATTGACACCATCTATCCCATCATCTACGTACATACCAATAAAGAAATCGTTTTCTACATCTTTGAATATACAGGGTTCATTTTTAATTGTTCAAGACCTTTGGATTTAAAGAAATCAGTAATACGTTTGTTCCACTTAAGTGGAGCTTTCATTCATGCCATATTAGGCTGTTTTAATTTTACAAATACAGACAAACCTCGACTTACGAACGTTCGACTTATGAAAATTCGGACTTACGTAAGAAATTTCTTTCTAGGGGAAAAAAAAGAAAAAAAAAAGCGCGGTTTGGAGCATAGGCAAAAGAATTAATAACCTCCATACTTAGAAATTCGATCAAAAAGAAGTGCCGCCGTAGAATAAGAATATTCCTGGTAACACCGCCTCTTGATCCCCTGATACTCTGTGACACCTTACCGGATTTATGGATTTATACAATGTCCTTTTTTTTATACTAGCCCCCTCTTTTTATTCGTAATTCTACTAGCTGTAGATTGAATCATTTTAGTCTTCACCTGTTACTTGTCGTGATAACATTATTTTATTGATGCTCGAGTCGTATTTTATAAACCCGATAAATTAAATTATTCGTTTCTTTATGTTTGTTTTTGATTATTAGTACAAAATTGTAATTTTCTTTTATTTTTTAATTTTACATTTTTTTCTTTTCTTTTAAGTAAATTTTATTGTTACTTACTCTTTAATAAGTGTTAAGCATTGTTTTTTTTATCAAAATGCCTGGTGGAAAAAGTAAGCAAGATAAAAAAAAAGCGACAATTGATTTGGAAACAAAACTGAAAATAATAAAAAAGCATGAAGGTGGGCAACGTCTGTCTTCTTTAGCGAGCGAGTTAGGATTTGCGCCGTCGACTGTAAGTACGATTTTAAAGACGAGTTTAAAAACGACAGTAATTACCAAAAAACGCGAAGGGCCAAATACTGAAATGGAAAAAAACTAACGTTATGGATAGAAAATTTGATCCAAAAACGCGTACCATTATGCCTTATGATGATTCAAGAAAAGGCAAAAAGTTTATTTGAAGATCTTAAGGCAAAATATCCGCAAGACACGCAGAAATTTGCAGCCAGTAATGGTTGGTTTGCAAGGTTTAAAATTCGCGCGGGATTTCATAACGTACAAGTGTCTGGAGAAGCTGCTAGTGGAGAGTGATATAGAGGCTTCTAAAAAATATCCGGAATAGCTAAAAAAATGATATTGACGAAGGACAGCATGCGCCTAACCAAATTTTTAATGCAGACGAGACTGGCTTATTTTATCAAAAAAATCCATCTCGTACGTACATTTCTATTGAGGAGAAATTTATGTCTGGACATAAAATGTCTAAAAATAGAGTCACACTATTGCTAGGAGGAAATGCATCAGGAACCTGCAAATTAAAACCTTTCCTCATACTCAACTCAGCTAACCCTCGGGCGTTGAAAGGAGTCGATAAGTCTTTGCTTCCAGTTTATTACCGTAGCAACTCAAAATCATGGATGACTAAAGCACTTTTTGAGGATTGGTTTAAAAACTGTTTCATTCCAGAAGTAAAATTCTTCTGTGGTAAAAACAATATTCCTTTTAAGATTTTACTTGTATTAAACAATGCTCCAAGTCACCCGACTAATCTTGATGATATTAATTGCAATATTAAAGTGGTTTTTCTTCCTCCTAACACAACTGCATTGTTGCAGCCCATGGACCTTGGAGTAATTGCCAACTTTAAGGCTTATTATCTGAGATCGACTTTATCAAAAGCTATTGCAGCAATAGATCAAAATCCGGATCTAACTCTCCGTGCTTTCTGGAAGTGTTATAGCATTTATGATGCTATAAAGAACATCGGAAAAGCCTGGGAAAATGTTACTTCAACTTGTATAAAACATACATGGAAAAAAGTCTGTCCACATTTTAATTATGTTTCGGAGAGCGCCATCGAATACCAAACATTTGAAGACGTAAGCGCAAGTATTGTGACTCGCAAATCAATTAGAATTGGAAGTGAATGAAAACGATGTAGAGGAACTGGTTGATTCACATGCTGAACCTTTATCTAATTCGGATCTCATAGAAACTTTAATTCCTTCAGGAGGATACATGAATGTTGTTACATGTGTTGTTTCTTCATCTAGATAGCCATACAAGAAAAGCTGTTTTAATCAAAGTCGTGAATTTATAATTTTTTACTATCAGCTATAGAAAATAATAATTTCAAAGAACCGTTATTAATAACTGGACTGAGTGTCTCGAAGTAGTCGATGCCTTCTTTATGTTGACATCTTCTCAACAAGTCTAGCTTTGAAGACACCATCTTCTTTTAGTTTAAACGCCCATCTGCTGGTCAGTATTTTTTTGTTCTCAGGTACATCTTCTCTTTTCACACTTCATTTTCATACCGAGATTATTTTTCATCTTCAATGTCTTTAAGCCACTCGTTACTTTCCGATGAAGAAATAGCTTCTTGATAAGTATGAAACATAGTCATAACCATATCTTTGTGGTTTTTTAAATTTTCTCTCTCATCTTCTTACTGTTAGGTCTTCTGTTTCAGAATTTATTTTTTCATCAAATCCGAGGAAGTCGCGGTCATCATCATCTTTATCAGGTTTTACATCATTGATAAGTCTTAGTTTAAATCTATTCCTATATTAATTGTGTCATCATGGGTATTCCATTTTTTTTTTTTTTTTTTTTTTTAATAATTTCTTGATCTGTATTTTTTTCTGTTTCAGGTAACGTTTCTTTTGGAAACATCACATCTCTTGAATAAATCAGTTTATTCTTTTGTTTATCAAACAATCTGTAACTATTATGTGTGTAGCCAATAAACAAATATTTTTCACTACGAGTTTCTAATTTTTAATTTTTCCTAACACTTTAGCATATGCTTGAGATACCAGTATTTGTAGGTATTTTAGGGTTTTCTTTATTTCACAGCTCATATAGGATTAAAAATTAAATATCCTCTACTTTACTAATCTTGGTTAAGTTGTAAAAATATATATAGGTTAATAAGTTGACTTACAACCAAGTATGTTAAAATTAATTAATTTATGGCCTGTATAAGCTATATTCATAGTATTTTAAACCTATTGCTTTGTTCTACAGGCCAATATATTATTTGTCTATATGGGACAGTTATAGTAAATAAATGAAATGTCCTCTATTTTACTAATCAAGGTAAAGTAAAATATTTCTAGGTTGATAAGTTGACTTTCAACGAAGTATGTTAAAATTAATTAATTTAGGGCCAGTAAAAGCAACATTCATAGTATTTTAAAACCATATCCGTGTTCTCTACAGGCCAATTATGATTTTGGATTAGTTTAGAGGGACTAAAGTAAGTCTTTTCTTCCCTGACTCAAAAGTAGGGAGAAAAAGTAAAAGTAGGGCGAAAAAGTAAATGTAAGGAGAAAAAGATGTAAATTATTTTATAAATAGTAGAGAATGGCTAATGTAATGAAGTTGCTGCAATAAGGTTGGTTTCACTGCTTCTTCGACCTTGTCAATCTTTGTTTGTACCCTGCATCTAAATGACCTTCTACTTGAGTTTAATTCCAATTCTTATTTATTTTTAATATTGAATCTCTTATATTTGCTCTCTTATAGTGCTAACAATTATTGTTAGCAAATTTTAAAACTGTGCAATGGATGAAATAGATATTTATGCACCTAGGGAGTAAAGTAAGCCATTATTCCCTGAGCGAAAAAGTTGGTTCTTGAGGCGAAGCCGAAGGAACCATGGTCCCTAAATCCCGAGGCGAAGCCGAGGGAATAACTCTAATTAGCTCCCGAGGCGCAGCCGAGGGAGATAATTATTGCGAGGGAATAATGGCACTTTACTCACGAGGTACATACAATATTTTATCTCCAGTAGGAAGAAAATACACATTTTCGTCCATTGCACAGTTTTTATTTATTATTTTAATAAATAACAATAATTATTAGCACTTTTAATAGCAGATATAAGAGATTCAATATTAAAAACAAATAAGAATTGGAACTAAACTCAAATACAAGGTTATTTAGATGCAGGTTATAAACAAAGATAAACATGGTCAAAAAAGCGCAGTGCCGCCAACCTGATTTCAACAACTTCATTACATTATCCATTCATTTTCTACTATTTATAAAATAATTAAGTTGCAATCTTTACTTTTTTGCCCTACTTTACTTTTTCGCCCTACTTTTACTTTTTCTCCCTACTTTTTGAGTCCAGGGATAAAAAGACCTGTTTTAGTCCCTCTAAACTAATTCAAAATCATAACTTTTTTTCCCTACTGGAGATAAATATGTATTTTCTCCCTACTGTAGATAAAATATTGTATGTACCTCGGGAGTAGAGTGTCATTATTTTCCTTGCGGTAATTATCTCCCTCGGCTGCGCCTCGAGAGCTAATATGCGTTATTATTAAAAAGTCTATTTCCTTCGGCTTCGCCTCAAGAACCAACTTATTCGCTCAGGGAATAATAGCTTACTTTACTCCCTTGGTGCATAAATAACTATTGTTTTCCTCATCGGCACAGTTTTAGTAAATAAAATTGAAATATCCTCTACTTTACTAATCATGGTAAAGTAGTTAAAATATTTCTAGGTTAATAAGTTGACTTACAACGAAATATTTTAAAATTAATTAATTTAGGCCCTTTAGACTCCATAGAGAATTCTATTTATATTAATTTTTTTACTAATGATGAACTGGATTAAAAAACAAGAGTAGCTTTGACATATACGGGATGAATAATAAAATATTTTTAAAAAAATCTCACACTATTATATATCCTTTAACAGAATTAATAAATTGTATGTTTACTATTTCCAGATAAATTAAAAATTGGAAAACTTATACCGCTGTATAAAAATAAGGAGGAAAAGATTAACATGAGCAACTACAGACCAGTAGCGATGCTACCAATACTGTCTAAAACATTTGAAAGAGCTTTACATTGTATAGGATATATAATTTCTTAGAAAAATTAACATTATTAACTGAAAGCCAATATGGCTACAGAAAGAATAGATTTACTATAGCTAGGCACTTAGCCATATTACTAATAAAGTTCATGAGAGTTTGGATAATAGGAAAATTGTTTAGGCCAAGCTTATGTTTTCTTATAATTTTAATTTAGTATAATTAACTTAGTCTACAGGTTTTAGATTCTACGATTCAAGGGCCTAATTTTAGTTAACCTAATTAAGAAGCCATCTGTCTGATCCCAGGAAATGTCTCTTGCACCTTGTTCTACTGAGAAGAGTCATCTACTAAATTCAATTAGATTCATTTCGGATTAGAGATTCAACTTAACGCTTAATTCAATTAACGTTAGCTGCTACTTGGCTTAACTCTCTTCTTTCCTTGAGTGTGCCTTCAAACCTCAAGGTGTTAACATCGTCCACCTTGCAGGTCTACCTAGAAAGTCGCTACTGTACTTTCACGGTTGTTTCTCTACGTCCAGCATTCTGGTCATTTTCCTGACCACTTTTCATCTGGATTGCTGCTAGCAGTGCTGAGCGGAAGGACGCAGCTGATCCTCTCCCACCTCTTCCTGCCTGCCCATCTTCATTTCTACCTTCGGCCACATCTCGCCACCACAACCTGGTTTTCTTTAATTATTTATTTCTTAACTTATGTCACTCACTAACCCTACTAACCTTAATTTTTTATACATTCATATTTTGTATTTTAAAGTCAATTCCTTATTATTTCAATTATATTGCTTAATTTATTATTGTGTCTTTATTTTAATTTACCCAGTGAATAACTCCCCTTTTCATTTTCTTAGTTCACTTTTCCATTTAATTATTTTCCCCCGACCTGGGGGTGGTCCTTTGTATTTACGCACCTATGGAACAAGGAAGGAATTGAGTTGTAAAGATTTTACACTCCATCCGCCTTGACAAAATATATCGTAGTAGTAGAGGGCATGTCAAAAGCTTCGACTTAGTAGATCATAAAATCTTATTAAGGAAACTATACAAGTCAGGGATTAGGGGAAAAGTTTATGATACTATTAGTGATTATTTGAATAAAAGAAAACATTGTACATCTAATGATAATGGAGAGTTTAAGCCTAGTTTTCAAAATATTTTAAGGGGAGTGCCCAAAGGTAGTATTTTGGGCCCCCAACTATTTTCAATTTATGTCAATGACCTGACAAGTGCGTCTGAGGCCGATGATTGCATTTTATTTGCAGACGATTTAACCATAATTATTAAAGGTAGTGATGAGGTAGAACTGGTCCAAAGATGTAATAGAGTTCTGCAGCACCTGAAACAGCGGATAAAAGTAAATAAATTAGTTTTAAATGAAACAAAGACGGAAATAATGAAATCAGGGAAATTTTCAAAAACAAATAATAATAGAATTATTTATAATGATAAAGAGCTAATAGAATGTAGGGAAGCTAAGTTTTTGGGTTTACATATTAACAATAACATTGACTGGGAAACACATATAGAATCAGTTAATAAAAAACTAAATTCTAGTTATTATATTTTAAAAAAGTACTTAACCATCAAGAGTTGATCCAAGTGTATTATGGTCTTGTGGTTTCCAAACTATATGACATAGAAATATGGGGTAGTTCGCAAAATGCTGGCAAAATTCTAAGAGTACAAAAGAAAATAATTAGGTTAATCTTAAATTTGCCTTACCGAGCATCATGTAAGAAAATGTTTGCTAAACTGGAATTGTTGATTGCCACTGGATTATATATTTTTATAAATCTGAAAAAAAAATGCATTTGATTTATAGTAAGATTTAAAAACATACTGATGTTAATAATTATAATTCAAGAAACAAAAATAACCTATTAATAAAAAATCATAGAACAAGTAAATTTGAACAGAGTCAGTATCATACTAGCGTAAAACTTAAAAATAATAGCTTACCAGAGAGGCTAAAGAGTGTTCGAGACAAAAACGAGTTTTGCGATGAATGTTACGGAATTTTGGTCAATAAGCCGATTTATAAAATTAGTGAGTTTTATTCAGATTTTTTTAAATTTTTATCCTCTCTGTGAAAATGGTTTATTTGTTTTGTATAGTAACTGTATTTAGAAAAATTTAGTATGCTCTGTCTGTCTAAATTATTTATTTGTTTGTTGTTCTATTACAAAAGGTAATTGTTATTATTATACTAGTCTTGGGTCTTAAATATTGATGGGTTGATTAGCTCCAGTCTAATTGATGTTATTACTACTCAGAAATATTAGAAATATAATGAAAATTGGTTCTAAATAAAATGTATATTATTAAGAAAAATGTTAAAATGACGAATTGTGATCGTATAAGCAAATTGTAGTTATAGCAATAATAAAGTATTTATTTATTTATTATTATTATTTAAAAGCTTCATTCAAAGAATTCTAAAACCATAGCTGTGGATTCTACAGGCCAATATACTATATTTCTATATGGGACAGTTTTAGACAATATTACTAATTATTATTACAAGTAGAAATGACCATTAGGGTGGGTCAAAAAAACAAAATTTTTGAAACTTCAAAAAATGCCCCTCCAGAAACTTGCCATATTGGAAGAAAGCCCCAAGGAAAACAATTGAGCACAATCAATATTTGATTAAATATTAATCAAAGATAATTCCAATTTTAACTCAGGAATGTGAAAAGAAACGGGGGATACAGAAGGAAAATACCGCTGCTTTTTCCCCAATGACAAACATTTAAGAGTTTTTGATCAGTAGTCGGAATTAATTAGTCATTTGAGATATTTGTAAATTATCTTACCAAAAGGGAGGCGGTATGGAAATAAGGGGAGGGATAGAATCTAGATATTATCGATTAGGAAAATAATTTAAAAGTTTCTTGATGGTAGGTTTATAAACCTATCAAATTAAAAATAAAATAACCTCCGTAGCGAAGCAAGGGTATCCAGCTAGTATATAATATATGTTGTCCTGTTCCGCAACCATAAAAAATGTTATTCTACTTTTCCTTTTATTACCTTCATTTGAAGATCCCCGCGATGTCTAATATAACAAAGTTTAATTTATGAAAAAAAAAATAGTGAAGAAAATATAAGTGGAGAATGCAGGTTTTTGCAGAAATACGGGTAGCCTATAGAAGGCGATGTCTCTCTTAAACATTTCCTTATTTTATGTTTGAAATATTTATTATCTTTGTCTATTAACAAGTGGCATCTGGCAACACCGCAGTGGAGAACCTTCCATCGTCTTAAGAGTCTAGGTCTTGCAGTGCTATACCAACCCTACTTGGAGTAACATCTGTGCTACCCTACGATTTGCTACCCTCAGATTCATAGTGATTTTTTTTTTTTTTTACAAACATTTCTTTATTAATATTAGATTATTGTATCTCGTGTTACTAATTTTGTGTTAATCACATATTGGTATTTTCTATTTTTATTTACTTTCAATTCTAAATTGTCGAGAAAAGCAAAATCATCTTGAGAGTAGTGAACATCCATGTAAGTAATCATAATATTAATGTACTTTTTTTTACATTTATTTATGCATTTCAATGTTATATTGTAGGAAGGTTTCCTCCCCTTTTATTTGTGGAAAATTTGCACTTGTTCGCCCCCCCCCCCTCCCCCCTAAGTCAAAAACAAGCTACGCCCATGTAGGAAGCTCACTTCGCTTGCTTAAGTTATGTTAAACCAACGGGAGTTTACATGCTTTATCAGCATCCCACGATAAATTCAGTAAAAATGGTTAGTTTGTTTTGAAATTTGGTACCCAGCGCGCCTTTTTTTAGTAAACGTTAGATGTTACAACATATATTTTGAATGGGATTAAATTATATTGTAATCTACACTTCAAGGCTTTAACATTTTTCAAATCAAACATAACTAGTCCACTCCGCGCCCCCTTAAAGATTACATATTTGTATGTTTGCTATCTTTTTACAGGACGTACTCTCTATGTAGGAACATAGAGGATGGCTCTTTCTTTGTTTCACCCAGAGAGAATATATAAGCAACAAATATCCCTAATATTGGTCTTATAACAAACAAAGAAAAAAATTTGCTATAGTTCTACAGAGCCAAGGTAGTCCAGGAAAAATTAGGAATAATAGGGGAAATAATAAATAAAGTTTTGAAACATTGTGAAAACACTTTTAAGGGGTGTAGTAGTAAGAAACAGTAAAGTTCCACCTTCTTGGGAGGGCGCATCCCCCCTCCCCCTCCTTAAAGTCCTAAATTGACTCTTTTACCGCAAAACGGATAATTTTTTGAAGAGATGTGTTATTACCAAAAATATGTCTCACATAATTCTGCACAAAAAGGTCCTATTCGTGTTTGAAGTGAGACAATCCGTTTTCGAGATATTGTAGTTGGAAAAAGATAAAAATCCATTACCGCATTTATTCGAACCAACATATCTTAAAAACTTATCTTTCGATTTTAATGCAATTTGGATGGTAGGTCATAATTAGCCCAATGTTGATCCCATATAAGTTTCAACCTTCTGCGCCCATTATTTTATTTTCCAAATGCGCACAAACATACATTTATTTACACTTATATCTTCAAAAGTACTCAACTGATTATTATGAAATTTTAATGGTTTGTCGAAAGTAGCCCGCAGATAGCCCTAATTTAGCAAATGTAAAAAGCGTAGACGGTTGAAATTAATATGGGACTACCTGCGGGGCTACTTTTGATAACCCATCCAAATTTAATAATAATCAGTTGAGAACTCTTGAAGATATAGGTGTAAATAAATGTATGTTTGTGCGCATGTGGAAAATAAAATAATGGGCGCAGAAGGGAACTTATATGGGATCAACATTGTGCTAATTATGACCTACCATCCAAATTGCATTAAAATCGAAAGAGTAGTTATTAAGATATGTTGGTTCGAAAAATGGGGTAATGGATTTTTTATCTTTTTCCAACAACATTATCTCGAAAACGGTATGTCTCACTTGAAACATGCATAGAACTTTTTTTGTGCAGAATTATTTTTCTTCTTGGTTTATAATTTGTGTTATTTTATTTACATATTTCATTTTATCTGTAAATATAAGTTAATATAGTGATATTAGTTTGTTGTATAGACTATAGGCTTAACAATCTCATTTATGTACTAGTGCCATAAATGTCACTTGTCTAATTATTATTTAACTATTGTTCCTGTATACATTTGTAATTACTTATAAAATTAAGTGTCATTACTCAGTATTTTTTCGTGAACTAGCCAATTCTGTGGGCAATTATTTTTTTTATTTTACCATTTTAGATAATGCAGATGAGGTGGAAGAATTAAAAAATATAGATGATGATGATGATGAGTACCAACCGCCATCAAATACTGATACTTCAATGTCTTCAAACGAAGGTGTGTAGTAATCATTTGTTTATAAGCTTTAACACAAGAATTGAATTGCATATGTATCAAGTTGTTTTAACATAGAATCAATATTGTAGGTTACATTATTTCTAATTCAGATACTCGACAATCCCTAACAGAGGAAATTAGGACAACAGAAAATGTGGAAATAGGTCACTTGACTGGTTAGGTTAAAAATAAGATTTTTCCATTATACATGTATAAAAAAACTATTGTTCTATTTTTTTATTTTATATATATATATATATATATATATATATATATATATATATATATATATATATATATATATATATATATATATATATATATTTATATGTATTTATTTCTTTCAGATGATAACCAATGTATGCACTGGTGCAAATTTTGTTGTAAGAGAGTTTTGAGATTTGCAAGGCACTTACAAGTGTACAACAACATCCCAGAAGTAGCTGCTATTTTTGATTTACCCGCAAGATCAATAGAGAGAATAAGAAAAAAAGCGAACATGCGATATCAAAAAGATTTCGAACTGGCACCAACGAATAGTGATCTAAAGAGCAAGAAGGCACAACTAAAATTAATGCCATGTCCTTCATGTAGAAGAAATATAGTGGCTAGGAACTTAAGTTGCCATATTAAGATATGTAACCCAGGAATCGACACATCATCCGTTTTGTCGTCTTCAAGAAGAATTGCTCTTACAAAAAAAAAACCGAAAATACCTAACGAAATGGTCGATATCCTTAAGGACATGATGGCGGGTGAGACTCTGAATGTAATTCTGAAAAGATTAATTTCTTAGACTCTGAATGAAATTTCTGAAAAGATGAACTGATCATAGAGTATGGTGACTTTATGAGGAAACGTTTTATTTTAGACCCTCATTTATGCATCAATACAAAGAAGAAAATACGCCAGGCTGCAGACCTGTTGATAAATTGCAAGTCTGTGAATCCCGAAATTACAGACATGCGCTCGTTATTCAAACCATCAAAATTCGATACCTTCATTAACGGAATTTAAGCGCTTACTGGCTATGAAGAAGGTGAATTCATTTCCCCCAGCACTAACTTGGCGAGGTTGGTTAGCAAATGGTGAAGCCGATAGAGCTCATTACTAGGCTAATGGCGAGAAGAATTTGGAGGAGATAAAATCTATAGAGAGATGGAAGATGTGCTATAAAACCAACTTCCAAATGCTTATTGGTCGCCAAGCTAAAAATACTTTAAAATAAAACAAATGGCGCAAAGGTAATGTTTTACCTTTGGCCAGTGACCTTAAATTATTAAAAAAATATCTAGATGGCCAAATCGAACAGGCTCACAAAGTTTTTAATGAAAATTTCAGTAAGAAGTACTGGGGTTCATTAGGCTCAATTAGGCATAATGGGGTCAATTATGCTCAAGTTAATATTATTTAATAAAAAAAGAATGTTCGAAGTGGAAACCATACCTCTAGAAGCGTATAACGAAAGGCATGACATAGATATAACGTCAAATCTGTATGCATCTCTGGATACTTCTGAGAAAATTATTAGCAAAGACACTAATTTAGCGAAGCCAGGAGGTTAGCGGCGACGAGGTTAGACCACGCTTCGGCTGACGACCCTACGCGGGAATTGGCTGGCCTAGTACTTACGGTCTACACGACATAGCACAGCAAAGTCGGAATGAAATATTGTTAAGAGTATAGTCTAATTTTCATATGCACATTGTTATATATCTGGCCAGATTGGGATTAGGAGGGGAAATTTGGGTTACGGCTCAGGGCTCAGGGCTAGAGTATGGTATTAGCCATACCATACTCTATGTGTATATCATACCGTGTACTATGATGTATGTAATATACCCTACCATGAATATAATACCTCGGGACTTTGAGTCTCTCTCATTGTAATTGTTAATCAGTGTAATTAGTCATTTTGATGCTATTAAATTTGGTTTTGTTAACAGTATTTCTTTTTCTTCTTGTACTTAAATTTAGCAACCCCACCCCTTATGAGCCGGCTGAGTTGTTTAACTTTATGACATGCGTCACCCGGACTATTTTTTTTTCTTTCTTTCTTTTTCGATATTTTAGGTTGTAGGAGAGTATGCATCTTCTGAAATTGTTTTTCAGACATACGAAAATGTGAGAAAAACCAATCATAAAATGAATGAATATGAATGAATTGTTTTTATTTATACTATAGTAAATATATTACATTATTTACACACACACATACATACAATCATATATATATATATATATATATATATATATATATATATATATATATATATATATATATATATATATATATATATATATATGTTTAACTTTCGACATAGTACACTCAATAGAAATCAGATATATTTTCACAAAAACATAAAACTATCTCACTCAATAAACAAATACAAAATGACAGCTTGTCATATTCTACACATCTCCCTTTCTCTTCATGGGATTGGCTTCGAAGAAATCAGATGATGACGATTCCTCTGCAGCTCGGCTCCGTCCTGAGTTTTCACCCAATAGGATCGTGGCTGGGTGGGCTTACGCAGTACTGTAGCGTACTTCTTCATATCTTTCACCCATACCTTCTCTCCCACAACCAATTCCTGCAGTTGCCTAGCTCCATGTCGCGTATTATAATATATTTGTGTCCGCATCCAATTATTGCTTTCTTTCTCTCCTACCTTCTTCCAATCTGGTCATCGAGGAACAAGACTTTGTCGAAGCGTTGGCACTTTGGTTCGAATGCGCCGTCCCATCAAAAGTTCCGCAGGACTATAACCATTTTCCAATGGTGAACTTCGATATGCTAATAGCCCAAGGTACACGTCTTCCTTATTCTTTTTCAGGATATTCTTTAATGTTTTTACTCCACTCTCTGCAAACCCGTTGCTTTTGGGATACCTTGGGCTGCTTGTGATAATTCTAAACCCGTAATCATCCGCAAATTTTCTAAATTCTGCGCTTACAAAGGCCGTTCCCTGGTCACATCGAAATATTAACGGTATCCCAAATCTTGCGAAAACCCCCTTAACCTTATTTATTATATGCCCAGAAGTCATTCTCCCCAGTGATAATAACTCTGGATACCGGGAAAAGTAGTCCTGTATACATAAATAGTTCTTCCTATCTACCGTAAAAATGTCCGCCCCCACCTTTTCCCATGGCCCTCCGGGTAACTCACTTGGAATCAGTGGTTCTATCGGATTATTTTTTTCCTCTCTACACACCTGACAGTTGTAACAAAAATTTTCAACATCTTTCTTCATGTCAGGCCACCACACCGTAGTTCCTGCCCTCCTCAAACACTTGGCACTCCCTAGATGACCTTCGTGTAGGATTTCTACAATTTTTCCTCTAACTGACCTTGGAACAAACACGTTTTCTCCCTTTACGATCAGATTGTCTACCATCGCCATCTCATTTCTAAATTTATAGAAGGGAAGCATTTCCCTAGGAGTTCTGGACTCCGAAGGCCACCCTTTTAAAATTGCTTCTCTCAACCATCTAGATATCTCACAATCACTCTGAGCAGCCCTCAGCTCTGTGAGTTTCTGGTCCGATATAGGAAAATTAGCTCTGATGTACCGAATGAATGTTTGAACTTCCCCTTCTAATTCCTTATCTAGGTCTCCTAACTCATTAAGTGGGGCTCTTGAGAGAGCATCAGCAACAGTTAGTTCTTTCCCTGGAATATATGAAATTTTATAGTTATATGCCATTAGTAACAATCTCAACCTTTGTATTCTGGGTGTTAGCTCACTTAGGATGTTTTTGTCCCAACAAAGTCACCAATGGTTTATGATCCGTTTGAATTTCAATTGGTATTCCTTTTATCCATGAGTCAAATCGTCGACATGCCCACGTCAGTGCTAACGCCTCCTTTTCGATCTGGGCCCATTTCCTTTCTGCATCTGTAAGTGTTCGTGAGGCATATCCTATCGGTCTCCAATTTTCTGAGTGCGACTCTTTTTGTTCCAGCATTGCTCCTAATCCATACCCAGAGCTATCAGCACTTAGACGCGTTAGCGCATTCGGGTTGTAATGAGCCAATACCGGAGTTTTGGAAATTTTCTTTTTGATCTCCATGAACGCATTCTTTTGAGCTGCATCCCAGAACCAATCATTTTTCTTCACAATCAACTCCCTCAGAGGTTTAGTTAAATCCGTAAGATTTGGCAGAAACTTTAGGAGGTAGTTAACCATCCCTAAGAAGCGTCTCACTTCACTGACATTCTCTGGTTCTTTAAATTTTTGAATGGCTATTATTTTGCTTGGATCTGCTCTTATCCCTTCCGCACTGATAATGTGGCCTAAAAATTTAACCTGCGTCAGCCCAAATTCACATTTTTCTGGATTTAAAGTTACCCCTGCTTCTTGCAATCGAATCAGGACTCTCCTCAATCTTTCATCGTGTTCCTGTCTAGTTTTTCCTGAAACCAATAGATCATCCATGTGATTACACACTCCCTCTACCTTTTCTATAACCTGTGCTACCACTCTTTGGTAGAATTCAGGCGCAGAGGAAATTCCAAATGGTAACCGGTTAAAAAAAAACCTCCCGAACGGTGTTATGAAAGTGGTTAATTTTTTTGATTTTTCCTCTAACGGGACTTGCCAATATCCCCTGCTTGCGTCTAATTTTGAAAAATACTTTGCCTCTCCAATCTTATGGAACGACTCCTCCACAGTCGGCAACATGTAATGTGGCCTCTTAACAGCTTGATTTAATTTTGTAAAATCCACACAGAGGCGAAACTTTCCGTTTGCCTTGGGAACTATCGTGATCGGCGAGCACCATTCTGTAGGTTCTTCTATAGGTATTATCACCCCATCTTTAATCATCCCGGCGAGTTCCACTTTTACTTGATCCCTTAACGCAAACGTCACTCTCCTGGGTGTAGCCGTAGCAAATGGCGTCGCTCCTTCATTCAGTTCAATTCTAAATTCACATTTCATCTTTCCTAGTCCTCGAAACAACTCCGGAAATTCTGCTTTAACGAGTTCGCTTTCTTTCTTAGCTAGAACCGAATTCACCACGTTCACTAGTTTTAGAGCTGTAAGGGCAGGCCTCCCTAAGAGTGGCTCCTTGACTTCGGCAATGTACAATTCCTGTTCAGATCGAATACCTTTCCAGTGCAAATCTATCTTTACCAACCCTTTAACTTTGATCTCATCTTTTCCTGGTCCAAACAGTTTTATATTTGTCGGCTGAATACTCTCTTTCAATCTCTGTGCTAGCCGTTCTGGTACTACCGAGACATCGGCTCCTGCATCTATTTTAAAATTTACTTTAATCCCTTTTACCTTTAGGCACACTTTCCACGGGTTATTTTCGTCTCCTTGATTAATTTCACTCACAACAAAGCTTCCTACTTCCGACTCACTATCCCCCCTTTCCTCCTTCCATTTCTCAAGATGTTTCACATATCTGGAAGTACATTTTCTTGCCCAGTGATCCATACCCTTACATTTGCGGCACTGGGCCCCTTTTGCTGGGCATCGGATGTCTTCCTTGTGTCCAAAACCACATTTTGAACAGTCCTCTTTGTTTTTTCTTATTGTTTTCCTTTTGTCTTGCCCAAAGGTGTTTGATACTACCGACACGTCGTGGTCCCCCTCTCTTAACGCGTGTTCCTGGCGAACCACAGTTTGCTGCTTTTTAATCACTTCACTCTGTTTGGCCATCTGTATCGCTTTATCTTTTGTCAGTTCAGGATCTAACTGAAGTTTCTCACTTAGTTTCGAATCTTTTACCCCTACAACAATTCTATCTCTAATTAGTTCGTCTCTCAAATTTTTAAAGTTACAATATCTAGACATTTTATCTAAATCAGTTACGAATGCATCGACAGTTTCATCTACGGTCTGGATTCTCCGATTAAATTTCGCTCTTTCGTATATTATATTGATTCGTGGAGAAAAATAATTTTGAAATTTATCAACTACAATGTCGTAAAAATTGTCAATATCTTCCGAAATTTCGAACATTCTAAATATATCCTCCGCCTGCTCTCCTAAACAATAAAGTAGCATGTCTACTTGCTCGCCTTCACCTTTCTTTTGTAATCCGCTTATTCTTCTATATCGTTCCCACCTAGCTACCCAGGCATCCCAAGTTTCCGGTTTATCAATGTCTAGTGAGGGTGGAGGGTTTACCTTAATGATATGTCCTCTTTCTGGACTGACATCTTCAGTGTCGGCGTCGCGGTCGTCGTCTTGCTTCTTACGCCTACCAGTTTTACTTCTGACACCATGTTTAACTTTCGACATAGTACACTCAATAGAAATCAGATATATTTTCACAAAAACATAAAACTATCTCACTCAATAAACAAATACAAACTGACAGCTTGTCATATTCTACACAATATATATATATATATATATATATATATATATATATATATATATATATATATATATATACGTGTGTGTTACACACATAGAAATGATAATATGAAGATAAAAAAATACATCATGTGAATAAAAATAACATCAGTTGATATAGTTAAAGCGTTTTTATGACTATATAAATAAATACCTTTTTAGGGTCCGTAGGCAAAACCAAGGACCCTTATATTTTCCTGCGTGTGTCTGTCCGTCCGTCCTCTCGCGTGCTCTCACGGCTACACCTTTCGTCAGATCACTTTGAAATTTGGCATGTATGTGTCTTGTACCGACCCACATATTTTAAAAATATAGCGACTTAAAAAAGAAAAAATTTCAAAAAAATTAGGGTAAAAAAACTTAAGGGTTAAAAATGTTACATTTTTTTTCGACACCGTGAGGGGTATCATATGAAAGGGTACGGCGAGCTGATTACAAAAATATATATTTCTTTGGTTATAACTTTGATAGGGCGAGCGTAGGTGAGTTTGAAGCGGGTGTGAAACGTGTCCCCCCCCCCCCCCCCTCCCCCCCCCCCCCCCCCCCTGAACATTCCTGTCAACAAAATCTGAAACAATTCCTGAACATTCTTCGACCAAAAGTAAAGATACCACTTTTTGGAAATTTCGAAAAAAATATTATTTTATTTTTTATTGACAAAATACGCTTTTTTACAATTATGGTCTTTTCGATGTATTTATATGGTTGTAGTCCGGTTCAGTGGTAAAAAAATACTTTATCGGAACTTTATGTGTTTTGAGAATATCAGACCCATAGATAGTTCAAAGTAAGCTTTTTAGCATTTTAAAAAACACCATCAATAGTGTACTACTTAAACTGTACAGTATGGCCTACGGACCCTCGCTGTGTGCACACACTTGACCTGTTTATTTTATTATTAAATCAAAATAGATAGGTATAGTTTTAATTGTCCGCCGTGGACTCTATGGACCTTAATAGTGTATTATCCTGGTGAGACAGAAGGCGGCTATCCGCGGCGGACAGATTTGTAATTGTATTTCTCCACAGTGTTCGCGGCAGTCTGGAATCAAAATGACAGACGATAATACTGATCAGCTGATTGATCTTGGGAGAGTGTTTTCTTGTATGACACACGTCATCCAAGTTATAAAGATGTGGTTAAAAAAGGAGAAGCTTGGAATGATATAGCAGAGAGACTTAACCAAAACGGTAAGTTTTTACTTTACATTTTATGAGTTATTAGATGTCTTGTAAGGTGGGTCATCCTCAGTCGTCTTTAGTTCTAAAATTAAAACAAAAATAATAATTTTATTTAACAATTAATTTGAGGATTATATTCAATCATTTAAAATGTTAAATTATAAATGTTAGACTTGCTTCCAAGTTCATGGTTCTTGCTTTTTCTAGGAGTGTTCGATTTAGCCTCTCTGCTATACCATTTTGTTGTGGAGTGTAAGGTACTGTATACTGCAATTGAATTCCTTTTCCTCTACAAAAATCTTTAAATTCTTTAGCTATGTATTCACCTGCATTGTCTAAACGAAGTCTGACTATTTTGCATCCAAATTGCGCTGTTACCATAGCTTCATATTCTTTAAGTGATTCAAGAGCTTCTGTTTTTTTCTTAATAAGATATACAGCTGAGAATCTGGACCAATCGACTGTAAATGTTATAAAATAACGTTTTTCATTCCATGTTGAGGGAGTTATAGGACCACATATATCCGTATGAACTATCTCTAATGGTCTCGTATTTCTACGTTCCTGTCCATTAAATGGAAGTTTTGTCTGTTTACCAAAGACACAGTATTCACAGAAATCTAACTCTTCATTAGGATTCACATCTAATCCTGTCACCATATTATTTCGAGATAATTTTACTAAATGGTCACGACACATATGCCCTAATCTTCTGTGCCACAATAGCATAGATTCATTTTTCTTCTTCACAGTATTTGCTTGGGCACAAATAGCTGCATGAAATTTTATTTCATAGAGTTTGTCATGTCTGTAGGCTATTCCAAATATATTTCCATTTTTAATTATTTTAGCAGCTCCGTTTTCAAATATAATTTTCAAACCAGACATTTCAATTTATCTGACAGATAACAATTTACTTCTTAAGTTAGGAACATATAAAACATCGTTGATAGTGATTTTAACTTTACGTCCATTAACTTCACTAGTTACATTAATGTTTCCTATTTTCTTAGCAGTCATTGTCTCACCATTCTTCGCTACTGATATCACAATTGGCGTTTTTAATTCAGACACACTTGTAAACCATTTCACATTATTAACTAAGTGATGAGAAGCACCGGAATCTAAATACCAGATTATGTTGTTTTTATCTGATTGTCCCTCTGTATGTTGGGCGAGGAAACTTGTCGAGTTCTCTTCAACTTTACTTTCATTAGTTAACTGAGCACTACGTCCATTACTTCTATATTTATTATTATATGATTTATTATAAATTACACTCTGATTAAATTTACACTCAGCAATCTTATGTCCAGATCGACCACAACGAAAACACTTCACTGAAAATTTATATTTGATATTAAAGGCTGCTCCATTTACACCTTCTTGTCTTCCTACTGCATTTGGATCTGACATATTTTTCTTTTTCATTTCTTCAACCAGTAACCTTCCTTTTACAAATTCAAGATTTAACTCTTTTGGATTTAGAGTTTCTATTGCAGTCACAACGTTGTTGTATGATTTAGAAAGAGTCAAGAATAAGTGGCATATAACATCTAATTCTTCAACATGAGCTCCAGCTGACTTCAGTTGTCTAATTATCTCATCAAATTTTTTGAAGTGTGATGACAATTCAGAACTGTCATCATATTTTAAAGTTAATAATTTCTTCCTAATATATAGCTGACTAGCAACTCCTGTTCTTTCATAAATGGCTAGTAATGTATCCCAGATTTCTTTAGCAGTCCCTTTTTCTTTAATTAGTTCAAGTTGACTATCTGCTATAAATCTAATTATTAAAGATTTAAATTTATCGTTCTTTTTATTTCATTCTGTTATTCTTTCTATTGGAGGTTGTTCAGTTGTCATATTCTTAACTTCATTTTCTTCAAGCACAGACTCCACTCTGAGTTCCCAATTGCTAAATCCTGTTCCATTAAATTGCTTGATTCCATAGTTACCATCTTCTTTGCCTGTGTCTGGACCCATGACCTTTTGTAAATGGTTTAATAGTTTATATAAATATTTTAATGTTCACACATTAAGTTAAGAATGCAACTGAATCAAATCATAAATACAAGTGATACTACAAAATAAAATAACTTGTCTGTCGAATTGTCTGTCGTGTCATGTATGTCATGTCAACAGTTTATACTTAATCATTTAAATTTTTTTCTTTTTTCTAATTTTAATCTTCTATTGTTGTTGGTATTTAGCCATTGGGATAATACATTTTAGATTTTAAGTTTAATTTTAGGTCAACGGCTTAGAACTTAATTGTAATTTATATTTTAAATATATATATTTTTTTATCTTTCCTCAATTTTTTTAATTTGATTGTTTTTAATTGGTAATCAATTTGCCCATCATAAGTTCATTGTTAATACGAGTTTTGATTTTCTGTAATTAAATTTATCATTTGTTTTATTGTCAGGTATACTTTAGCCTTTTTATTTTGCAATTATATATATATATATTTTTTTCTTCTTCAGCAATGGATGTTGATCGTTTAGAAGGAGATGAGCTTGAGTATGAGTTGGAGATTCGTGGTTGTACGGGCTATATGACTCAACAGGCGAGACGTAAAGCATTTCGTACACTACTCAGAATGGAGAAAGAGTATGACTACTATTCCTGTATCTCCTATTAAGAAAAGAGACCCAGGAGATGAATTGTTAGTCATAACAGGAAAAATTCCCAAATTAGAATCGAAGATAGCAGAGTTTACTGGAACCACAGGTGATAATGCTTATAAAAAGATAGAAACTATGTTTATTCATATGACATCCAGACTAAACAGATGTCATATACCTGAAAATTCTCATTTGCTGCAAGAGTGGTCTTAGCTTACTGAAAGACTCATGGATCTTAGAGTACTGCTCGAGGGTAAGTTGTCTGATTCTGATGGATCGTCTTAGAGCGAGACAGCTGATGGTCAAACTCAGAGTTCTGCTAAGGCTACTACCTACTGAGACGGATCAGACTGAAGGTACCGAAACGTCAAGTCCTTCTGGAACTACTGAAAATAAGTGAGAGACTGGTACAGAAGTTCCTCTATTAGTTACTTATAGCCCTACTACTAGTAGGAAAACTGGCCTTATTCCACCGGGTGTTGTCCATGATGGAATATCTCAACCTACTCCACCTACAGCAAAAGAACTTCAATCTAGTTTCTTTCCGACAGGAGTAACCCAACCCGGATTAACTCAACCAGGGATGTCTCAAGTAGGAGTAACGCAACCAGGGGTGTCTCAAGTAGGAGTAACGCAACCAGGGGTGTCTCAAGTAGGAGTAACGCAACCAGGGGTGTCTCAAGTAGGAGTAACGCAACCAGGGGTGTCTCAAGTAGGAGTAACGCAACCAGGGGTGTCTCAAGTAGGAGTAACGCAACCAGGGGTGTCTCAAGTAGGAGTAACGCAACCAGGGGTGTCTCAAGTAGGAGTAACGCAACCAGGGGTGTCTCAAGTAGGAGTAACGCAACCAGGGGTGTCTCAAGTAGGAGTAACGCAACCAGGGGTGTCTCAAGTAGGAGTAACGCAACCAGGGGTGTCTCAAGTAGGAGCAACGCAACCAGGAGTTCCTCCCTTTGGACTGCCTTGTCCTAATGTGACCCAGCCTAGACAACTCTTTCCAGGGATACCTCGATATCAGCTGAGAGTACCTCTTACCACCACCTGCAGTACCGCTTTTAACTAGACAAGGAGGACTAGTTGAACCTCCACATGAAGGACCTCCACATACATCTACGTTCTTCGTACCTCACCCTGAAGTGCACCATACACCTCAACATGGAGTACCTCTACCATCTCAACCAGGTCCACATGTAGGTGATGTCACCTCAGCGGACTTTGTTAGAGAATTTCCTCTAGGAAAGAGTGAAAAGATTTGCCACTGCCGTCACCGGAAAAAGTAATACCCCATTTACACGTAGGTATGACCCAAGATGAGTAGAATATACAGGTGGTGACAAAAGGGTGTTTTTGCGTTTGGTTTTGTTCGGCTATCTTCGGGCTGTGACGTCACCTAACTTCCCGACTACCGTCTTCTTACCTACAACCTTACCATAATTATTCTCATAATAGCATTTATTTGCTATAAAACACTCACTGCGTGAACATCTCCCAATCTCTATTTCTTATTATTGTCAGAGATCAGGCTGGTTTTTTGAATTTTTAAAAATTGCAAATTTTGTGTGCGCACATGAGATGGGTATAAAAAGAAAACTACTGAAGAGTTGATTACAAATATATATTATGACGTTTTATGACTACTGTGCTTTAAACCGCCGATAATGCGTTTTTAGCGCCTAAATTTCACCAAGAAAGGCCCCCCCCCCCCCCCAACCACCCTATAACGGCTAGTGCTATAATTTTGCAATAATATATGCATATACCTTATGATAGGGTGATAAAAATTCCCAGAAAATAATTAATTCAACGTTTTGTTATTACCGGTAATTCTACCGAATACATTGTGACCCCCCGAGGAATCGAACCAGGGACATCTAATCTACTCTCCTTACTTTTTAATTTACTCTCCTTAATTTTTGAAGAACTGTTCCGACGATTTTGAATGAAAAATTCTAAAATGTAGTACATTTAAATGTGAAACTAACGATATGAGCCGTTTTCCCGGGGAAAATATAGTTCCTGAGAAAATAGATAAACGCGGACGGAGAGAGGCCGAGTTCGATTCCCTGCCTAGGAAAAGTTATTTTTATGATAGATATCTCAATAAACAGTTTATTTTTCTAAAAAAAAATATAAAATCATGCAAAAAATATAAACACGTTTACGTAATTCTTATGACATAAAGTTGTATAAATTACTTGATATAAATAAAATATTACAAATAATTTACTAGTACTAGAGTTTACTTTTTATAACACTGGTTTTAATCTTTTAAGTAGCTTTACTCTACGTGAAATTAGATTATTTATTAACATTAACCGATGAGCTGTAGTAATTATAATTATTATCTGCCTACATAACATTTTAAAATTAAAGGAAGTGATTCAGCAATAATCATTTATTTATGAATATTATAATAATATTAAAGTCAGAGGAAGAAGCTCTGATTTAAGTGATAAATAAGACAATCTTCATTTTCATTTATTGTTTATTGAATAACATAACAATAAAATTATACTACAAATAAACTAGTTAATGAAATAAATAGAACAGTTAAAATATTCCGCTTGGAGTAACTTTATTTGATTAAATAAATGAAATGTATGTTAAAAGTGCTATACTAGGTAGGGTAGAAGAGAGTTGTAGGGAAGTCGAGTGACGTCACACTAGTATAGTCTATAGGCTCCGTGCGTAGGTTGTAAAATGACTACTAGCGCTCGCCGCGGCAAATACTGGCAAAAGTGAAGGTATGAAGGCATCATAGCTAGCTTCATAACAACCTGTGTTTGCATTGTTCTACACTTGCTTTTGCGTCTTTTCCTTGTTTTTTCTAAATTTTGTGAAACATTATGGCTTCAAGTGTTATTTTAAGGTGTGGCTTTAAGTCTACTATTTGTAAATTTCGTCCCAACGTGGATAAAAACGGGAAAATGTTAGAAGAAAGTGGTCATGTTTTTGACGTGCAAGAATTACAGGATCACCAGGCTGGGACGTATCTTTTAACAGGATTTGTCATAAGACAAACTTCTGTTAACAATCCTCCATACAAAGTAAAGATTGAAGTAAGTACTTGAATTTTTTTTTTTTTGTATAATTGAGTAAGTTGAAGTGATGGTTCATTTAAAAACGTGAGCTAAGTAATATAACAAGTAGGGAATATTACTACATACTGTTTGTTACTTATTTACTTATTAGGTTTTTATTATTGAACTGTAATTCTTGAGTTATATGCACCCCCCTATATCCCTTTGTGTTAATAACTATTTGGACAAAGGGACATTGTACAGAGTAGCATATATTCCTTAGTCTAAATTACTATTGACAAAGGATACTTTATTCCTATGTACCTTGGGACAAAGGAATATCACACTTGTGTATATAATTGTGATCCTATTCCTTAATCTAATCAACTATTAAGATAAAGGGATATTAAATAATATAAAACTTCCCTAGAAGTCTCAATGTCTTGGGGAGACAAACATACAAATCTTTGAGACTTTTGTAGGGCGAACTATTGTTTAGAACCAAGGAGGGTGCTAAAGTAAAAAAGTGCCCAATAAATTGTTATCTTACGTCATTATAAGATATATTTACAGGTTTTTAAATTTAACTTTAGATAAGAAGGTTGGAAGTGTCTTCATCTTTCAAAAAAACCAGATATGGTTGATGAATTTAAGTTACTAATTACTAAGACAAGTTTTATCCTAATAACTCCTGATAATTATTATTGTCAGGTTACTGGGAAACTAAGTTAAAATCAGCTTACACTCTGATAACTATTGAGCTGTTAAGATTTATAAACTGGTGTCTCATAATATTATATATGGGCTCTTGACAAAAGTCTCACACAGCACAATTCATAGATTTAATGTTTTAAGAATTGCCCTAGTTAGGATAGTAGAGGTCTTAGTGAAGGGGTTGTCTTTGAGCCTCAAAATAGTAAAGTGTGAAAAACATAAGTCCTACAACTTGAAGTCTATGTACATATTTCTAATTTTTTTTTTAATTATTGTTATAGATTAATGAAGATAGGAGCTTAGTGAGCAGTAAGTGTGAGTGTCCTGCTGGAGAAAGTATCTGCAAACATGCTGCTGCTGTTTGTTGGTATGTTAACAAAGAAAGCGGTAAATCAAAAACTTCCAGGACCTGCGAATGGTCAGCTCCCTCTGCCCGGGAAGAAAGTATTCAGTACTCCAAAGGGAAGAAGATCATGGAGTTATTTAGAAAAAAGAAATTAAAAATTGATGTTGAGCCCTGTGATTTACCACATATGATGACCACCACTTCACCATTAAAAATTATGATTTCATTGGAAAGGAGAGGAGAGTCGCTAATTGCAGCAACAACGGTTTTGAACCAAATGATTGATTCGGTGTTTGATATTACTTCTTTTAAAACTAACAAAATTATTATAAACAGTGTGGTTTCTCTACAAGACCAGCACCCAGTGTTTTTTGACTTTAATATGTCTGAAATTAATGTTTTAAGTGAAATTTTTTATTTCAATAATGTGAGTTTAAATGATTCTATTTTAAAATCAATCTATCTATCTTCATACGAACAAAGTAAAAGTTCGACCTGGTTCCAGGAAAGGCTCATCCAGGCTCTCTGCCAGTCGATGTCATCGAGTGAAAACTAGAAAATCAAATTTTGAAGGCCTTGTTGACTCACTGATACAAGAAAAAGCTATAACCGGTAGAGGAAAGGAAAATGTTCTGTATGGTTTAAAAAAGGAGAAGGAGGCCATTGAATATTTTAGTAATACATTTAACATCAATGTATTAGATCAGTATGGCTTGGTCATTCACCACAACCAACCCTGGTCATGTGCTAGCCCTGATGGGCTAATTGTAGATGTTGGTAGCAATGTATTAAGCTTAGTAGAAATTAAATGCCCTTCAAGCTGCAAGGACCGCGGCCTATAGCTCATAATAATATAAGTAATGTTCCCTAAATTATTTTCAATGTAGAATCTGGAGAATATGAGCTAAAACGAAATCACCAGTATTTCACACAAGTACAAATTCAGCTTTACTGCTGCGGTCTTAACGAAGGAAATCTTTTTGTTTATGGCAGTTCATTTCCTGAGTCGAGCTTAAATATTTTAACAAAAAGAGATAACCTTTTTTTGTCTCAGTGTATTGAAAAATTGAGTCATTTTTATTTTAAATATTAGTTACCTAAGCTAATATCAAAATATGGACTTCAATTTTTTGTACATAATAAAATAGTTTAGTTTTATTTTACTTAATTTAGTTTGTTTTGTTTTTGAGTATAAATATAATATAAATTACTTAAATTTGTACATAGGTTTTAAATTTAGTTTTTGTATAAATATAATATATATTACTTAAATTTGTACATAGGTTTTAAATTTTGTTTTTAAGTTATGCAAATTCAAAGTAAAATATTCTTTTCTACAATCATTAAACCTCTTTCATTTGTTTTCCTGTATAACTCTTGTCTAAGTTAAACTACTTTGGTGGTTTGATGTATAAATAATAATACTTTTTAGCCACCTAGTAATAATGAGGATCTTTCAAGCCACATCTCATTGAAATAAGGCTTTTATGTTGTTATCAGTAAGGTAGATTCAGATCCCACCATTTAGCTCAGGTCATTGCGTTGGCAATTAAATATAAATGGTACTTAGCCAAAACCATAATCCGTAAGTTGAAAACATATTATAATGACCCAAAAAGGTAACAAGTTTATGTACAATTTCCCCCAGCAGGTAGTTATACTGTTGGATTTAGCATTGATGGAAAAGTAAACTTATTTGAATTGGCCAGGGTAGATAACTAAAAACTGCAAAATTTGTAGATTCAAGATTATGACAAACTACCATTGATGTAACTTATTTATTTACGAGTACATATAAGGGAATACATAATAAATACAGCACACCTTTTATCGAGCTATTATTTATATCAAAGCTTTTGCAAAGTGATTTATATATACATCATCAGTGATTCTGTATAACAATCACAAAAATAAAACCAGCACCATTAAAATTCACTTGGTGATAGCTTTGATGTAAATAAAATAGCTTAACTAAAGGACTGCTGCCTTAGTTATTTTTCCCTTACGATTTAATACATACAGTCCAAGAACCTTAATATTTTTTATTTATTTAGATTCTTAGATGGGAGTTCTTCACCTGTAAGACGGCTCAGGATGTGTCTTTAGTAAACGAAAAGAGGGATGGTCTGAATGAAATAACAATAAATACAACATAAAATTTATTAAAATATTTATTCAATAGGAGTATGCTTAAAATATAACAACACAACCAATAAATATCTGGACAATAGAAACAAGCTTAAAAAATAACACTTAAGATATTAATATTTGGTCAATAGGAACAAGTTAAACAACTGCACTTAAGAAATTAATATTTGGTCAATAGGAACAAGTTAAAAATAACGCTTAAGATATTAATATTTGGTCAATAGGAACAAGTTAAACAATTGCACTTAAGAAATTAATATTTGGTCAATAGGAACAAGTTAAAAATAACGCTTAAGATACTAGCAGACAAAGGTTTTCCTGGAATAAAAACAACTGTAGCAGATCTTAAGATATTAATATTTGGTCAATAGAAACAAGTTAAAAAATAACATTTAAGAAATTAATATTTGGTCAGTAGGAAGAACAAATTTAATTACAAGCTAGACTTGTTCTGACATTATTGGAGGTTGTAAATTTGCTAAAACGCAACAAATATGTGTAATATTGTCAATGTAAGGAAGCAGTTCAGTCGGCAACTTCTGTAATATATTATATATTTTTATTCTTTGAATGCTTCGCTCAACATGAATTCGTACACTAGCAATGTTGTAAGTTTCTTCTGTTTCTCTTCCAGTAAGATGACCATGATGAAGCCTCGGTGGAACCACAAGGACAGCATTATGATCTGCTACAGTTGTTTTGATTCCAGGAAAACCTTTGTCTGCTAGCATTAGGTCATTAGGTTCTAATAAATTTACAAAGCCACTGTCCGTTGTTATAAATGAATCACTTGCTCGGCCCCCATAACATTTTGAAATAAAACTAATGAAACCATTAGGGGTGATGGCAATCAAAAATTTAACTGTGTAAGCCGATTTGTAATATGAGTACATGAATATTCTTTGACTTACAGTCGGTGGTTGCTCGGTCTTAATTTCAGTACAATCAATGATTGCTCGACAGTTACTATAATCTTTCTTAAAGGACTGTGGCATACTTGACATAATAGTCTCTTTACTAGGCCAAAATATAAAATTGGCAGTTTTTCTTGCTAATACCAAAAGCACATTAAAAAATATTCTGGACACTGAAGTTCTGTGTAATCGAAAAAATACAGCAATAGCAGAAAAGTAGAGCCCTAGTTTCATTTTCATTAAAAAAATAAGAATTCTGTTTTCATTGGTGACTTTAAAACCGGATAATACAGGAATCATTTTAACTAACATATTAAAAACTTCTCGGTTCACTCCTGTAAGAGAATTTAATTCTGAATCAGTTTTAAGTGACTCATATCCACGAAAACAGGCAAAATCAAAACTTTCAGAATCAGGACCACTTAATTTATCTTCATGCTTTACCTTAAATAGAGGTAATTGAGCAGTAATATTGGCTTGAGTACTTACATCATTATTATTATTAAATAAACTTATAAACTTGAAAACATTATCTTCATCTTTTGGTGGAACATACACTTAAATTGTTACAGCTGAGGTCAAGGATGGTTCAACATAATCATCGATACCTCCCGGTAAGTCAAGTGGAGGCGGAGCTGAAGTAGGAACTGATGCTGAACTTGATGGTTTCGAAAGGGCCCTTTTCTTGTATCTGCTGTGCCTTCCTTCAGAACTTTCTGGAGGAGCTCTTCTTTTGTATACCTTAGGAAATATTGAAGGAATGTAGCTAGGGCTTAAGGGGTGGTGAGATCTTTTTCCACCAACAAAGTGACAACTACATATTCTCGAGTGATCAGCTGGCTGTCAAAGTGAACCTTCGGGACTGAAACAAAAATATGATAAAATCTCATTAATATAAAACCGCAAATTGTTCAACAACTTAAGTTACCTTCACTTTACTTGAAGGTTGTTGAAACCTTATAATAAATTGTTAAACGTGAATAATAATATGAAAGATAAAATTAAATAAAAAGAAAACAGATCTAATTTAATATATAAAACTGATTGCCTAAATTGTAATAAAATTTATATTGGTGAAACATCCCAAAAACTTAGTAAAACACTATATTATCACATTAATGATATCAAGAACAAACAACTAAAAACAGGATTAGCGATTCATTCATTTAACACAGGTCACAACTTAGATTTCAAAAATACTAAAATATTAGGATACGAAAGCAACACTAATAAAAGGAGAATAATGGAAGCATTTTTCATTTTTAATCATTCTGAAGTCACAGTGAACCACAAAACAGACGCAAGTAATATAATTAAAAATTATAATTAAATTTTTAAAAAGTTCAATAAAGTAAGTTAAATATAATACACATTATATTAATAACAATTTTATCTTCTTTTCTTTTTAAACTAGCAGACATACTCATATAAAGATAAATTAATTAAGTATATATTAATTTAACTTAAATCAAAAGCCGGGATTTGAGCCATTGGCGCGGGAGTGTATTTTTCACTGTCTGTTTCCCGTAGTGAATAATAATTATAATTTGATTTAAATTAAAATTTAAACTTTACGTAGTGTGAAAACTACCAAAAACTTAAAAATTGAATTAATTTAACGTAATTTAATATATTTTTTTTTAAAGTAAAAAAAGTAAATCTTAACTAATAAGAATAATAATACATGAAATTTAATAAGTGATAATGCATATAAGTATGCCTAGCATCTATTAAAAATTTAGTTAACACATCCACTCCTAGACAGCGCCAGTGACTACTCTTCAATTTTTCTATTTCTCCAACAAGATATATCATAACTAATAAATAATAATAGTTTTATTTAAATTATGTTATACATATTTGTGACAATATTATGTTTTATAAATTCAGCGTGTTTATTACAAATATTGATAATAAGGGTTATTATATAAGTTAAACAAACTAAATAAATGTTCTCACTAAAGGATTTGCCTATCAAATTGTATAGATACTTAAATTTTAAAAATCTGCTTTACTTATTATTATTATTATATTATCATTGTCATTTAATTTTAGATTGTTTCTTGTTTTTTAAATGTTGAATCGGATTAGTTACCATAATTACAATTTAATTAGTATTTGCATTTTGCATGTTAATCAAATTAATTTATTTTATATTGAATGTTTTATGATAGTTGTTGGTGTATTAGTTTAGAACAATTTTTTAAATTTAATTTTTGACGATCTCTTTTTGAGAGTTAATTTTCACTTTTTACTTTACTTATTATGATTACACACACAACAAAAAAAACAGCATAAATGTGTAAGTAAATTTATTATATCAAAACTGTAACTGATTGTTTTATTGTTAGCCAAAATGCTATTTAAATTTGATTATATTTAGAAGATACTATTGAGATTGGTTTATGTAAAATTGGAATTTTTATTGTTTGTTCTAGTTTATTAAACTGACTGAAGATGACCTTTTAGGGTTGAAACGTTTCAGAAATATGAATTAAACTGTTTAATTTATTTACTCCTAATAACGTCTATCACATCTCAACTCATTATTATTTTTTGGGGTACCCATAACTTAGCTCTTCGATAAACAAATCATACTGGCGGAAACTTTCAAGACCTATTGGATTTTAGAGTAGTAGATGCTGAGGATACTGTTTTAAGCAATCATTTGACTTTATCTCATGTCAAAGCCAATATACATTCCATCGCATTCAAAACCAGTTAATAAATAATTATGAGGATGTAATTCAACACATGGTGGTAGTTGAATCTAATAAAAGCAGTATTTCTCATTATTACCAGATGAAATAGCGGATATTTATGGAACGGAACAACTATCGATAGGATTTAGATTTCTAGATCAGAATAGTGATATCAGAAAAGAGTTTTTTTGGGGGGTTTTTCCCTCTTAATTTGATGACTATACAGCTTCGGGAATATCTTGTGCCATTTTTAGTTTTTTAAACTAATTTGGAATGAATATGTCAAAATTAGTAGGTATTTTATTTGATAGATGTGTCACTATACCAGGAAAAGGAGGAGTTCATTAATAAGAGACTCACTTCCAAAAGCTGCATTTGTTCATTGCGCCTCGCACAGATTAAATCTTGTTGTAAAATCTTGTCCTAATCTCTAACGCGTTTAACGGGTGTTAAACGCGTTAGAGATTAGGAACTACCTTGGCACCATCAAGGAAGTAACTTTTTCATAAAAAACCCAAAAAGAAGACAGTTGGTTCCAAACATTCCATTACTTTGTGAAACACGGGACTCATCAATACAAATCAAAAATTTGAAAATGTATTAAAAATTAAACAAATTATTGAGAATATTATAGAAAAAACTGAATTTAATCAAGGCAGGACAATTGCGTATCAACTATCAGCTGCTGTTTCAAGAGCGACTTCATCATTGGTTGTGATTGCCAAGTATTCAGCGGCTCTTGAACCAGTTGCCAAATCACTACAAGCAAAATCTATTAATTACAACGCACTACAGCGACATATTGACACATTGATGGTAATTTTTCAGAAGCACGGAGAAAATTCTGGTATTAATTTAAAATCAATTTTTGAAACACTCAATTATCTAGCAGATGGAATGGATATAACTTGGCTTACATCACGTCAGACTCAACCCTCAACCCCTAGCGAAGTCACCACTCCAGTAGACTATTTCCGACTTTGTATATTCCTTCCATATTTAGATTGTTAAACCCTAGAGTGGTACTACTTCGTAATTTTTACGAAGGGTTGTTTTTTCTGTGAATTACAGAAGTCTAGAAATGTGGAGGGGGTTGAGACCATATCTATGCCTTTACTGGAAGTTTTTCACTATACCTTTGGTGTAGACTCTCGCCTGTCAGTGAATCATCGTTTGTGCGCTACAACTGTTTTTGCAAAAGCCACATCGTCGGATTTACGTAGATGCACCGTTACACGTAAAATATTGTTAGTAATTTTTACGAACCAGTACTAATTAAGGGTAACTCGACCTTCGTATTTTCTACGTAGGTGTACCATTTGAAGATATAATATCGAGATAGCGGTTCAGACTTACCAGGCGATGTTGTGTCTTCTGATAACGAAATTGATGATCCTGATTTTAAACTATTCATTAAAACAGTGTTGCACAACCATAAATTTTTCAGAGGCCCAAATAAACCGTTTTAAAAAAACTAAACCCTCCCTGGATGCAAAAAAGCTTCTTGTTGTAGTAAAAATGGTGTTACTATAAATGGCACTCCTGAAATTTATGGAAAAAATGATTTATTTAGATCACTCCTTGTCTTACGAAGTTCCAGAGAGAATCCAAGAAAAACATCGTGCACATTGCTCCAGGAGCTAATACGTAAGGAGTGAATCTAGACCAGTAGACTACTTCAAACGTTTTATGTCTAAAAATATTAGAAAAGGTTTTAAATCATGATAACGAAGAAGGCGCCCGACAGAGATTGAAATATAAAATAAATTATTCAATCATTAATGATATAACATTCGATTAACTAGATGCTTTATTAGGCTTGATTATTTTGGCTTCAGACTTGAAGAGTAACCACCTGCGCACATCTTTAGGCCGATCGGCCACCAGAAACTGAGCGGAGCGGAGATGACTCCGCTTGTGAAATCGAATCCCATTGTTTTAAATGTAAGGGTGGCCACCGGTTGCGGAGCAGAGCTGAGCTGAGCCTAGCGACGCATCTCGACTCAGCTTTGACGGTCGGTTTTGAAAGCTGACTCCGCTTCCCCCTCAACCAACAACAATAATATTATTAAACAATTAAATGAATAAACTTTTTATTAATTGATTAATACACTCTTGTAGATAAATGAAGAAGAGATTAGATGGCTAATAAAGTGTAGAAAATCCCTATTTCATTTGAGAAACGTTTCAACCAATTATTAATGTCATCTTCAGTCTTGTTTTATTCTACAATTCAAACAAGCATAATATACAACATTAAATTAAATTAATTATAATTATTCATTATACATTTTGACATATACTTGTAATCCCACTGAAATCAAGTTTTAATTAAGATTAGCATTCAGTAAAAAATATACTTACATACGTCATTATTGTTTCATTATAATATATAATATACTATCTCCATAAGAGAGGGTCTAAAATTAAAAAGTTTAACATTGGCACGTTGGTATAACATACCGACATCGAAATAACCAGTAAATGTTAATATGTATAAATATATATTAAAACATTAAACAAAACTAGTAACAATTTATAACATTCTAAAAAATATATAATAACAATAACTACAAAGACAATTATCAAAAAGCTGTATATACGTGATCTTCATAACAACTATTCATCGAGGAGATTCATCTTATTATACAGTGGTTCTTAATTAAAACTTGATTTCAGTGGGATTAGAAGGATATGTCAGAATTTAAAATGAATAATTATAATTACCTTGAATTAATGTTATCTATGTTTGCTTGAATTTTTTAATTAAACAAGACTGAAGATGACATTAATAATTGGTCGAAATGTTATTTCGAAATGTATTTTTGTGTAAAAGTAGATAGCAATACATTTTTTTTTAATTATCATTTAATTTATTAGAACTAGAAATAATTATTTTAAATTAAGTGCAAATATTATAATTATTAATAAATAACTTGTTACTAAATAAAACCTCGTATTAGCTAATTATTTGATTTATTACAATTAAGGGAAGAATGTAGTTTCGAATAAATTTTATTTTATAAAACAAATGTAAATCATGGCGATTCTTTTGAAGAATTATAACCGAGCATTTTCACTATAAAATAATGTAAAACTATTTTTCTTAGCCACTTGGTGCCTTTACTTTGTTACACCCACACTAAACGAAATAATTACTGTCTTGTCAATATATATATATATATATATATATATATATATATATATATATATATATATATATATATATATATATTTTTTTTTTTATACAGATCAGCTGATTGTATAGAAGAATGGCTGGAGAAGTTATTGGCGAGAGAGATGTAGACAGCAGGTTTTCGGCAGAGAGATTAAAGGTGCTACACTTAAATTATTTACCAATAATTCCTTACCACAAAACTCCGAAAAAGCGCACCCATTTAGCACAGAAAACATTAAGAAAACACCATTTATGCTAAAGTAATTAACTAAACAGGTTAATTAATGGTTAAGTCATGTGCCAAGAAATAAAAGAAAAACCTGATAAGGTGAAATATGCGTGCGAAGAATGTGACCGTAAGCTTGCCGCTAAATATAATTTGGCATAATGAATGTTCTCATCTCAGTTTTATTAATCCGTCAACATCTTCCTAATCACTATCGAAGACCACGAAGTCCGTTAATAATTGCCCTCTGTGCGAAATGAAAGGTTCAAAAAGGGGATAAATTCAACGTTATAAAACAATTCACGGTACCCAAACTGTCCAAGAAACTTTCACCTTTAAAAATAGAGGTTGCTTTGAAGAATGGAAGGCAACTATGGAAAAAGAGACAACTTCAAAATTTATTACTTTTCGAGGTGATTGGAAGAGTGGAGATCGGACAAAAATGGCATTTGTTTGCAAAAGAGATGGAAAATTGGTATCTGAATCCAGAGGACAGCGATCATTCATGACCACGTTCCAAAATAAATGGATATTGTCCTGCTCGAGTAGATGTAACTCTTATGCCTAATAACTCTTCAAGTTGAGTTCACCAGGATACATGTTGTTCATGCAAAAGAAGTAACCAAGGTGGAAAGAGAATCTATTGCAACCAAGATTGCATTAAAAGTACCTTTGACTGAGATTTTAGATGAAATCAGAAATTCTTTGTATAACTCTGATGTTGAACAAATTCACCTTACAACAAGGCAAGACTTATTTAATACCATTCAAAAATTTAATTTAAACAAAGATGATGTTTCTCACCAGAATGATTAGGTCAGCGTAGATTCTTGGGTGAAGCACTCGAGCGATTCAAAAATTGTTCGTTTTTGTAAGCCCCAAGGAGAGGATTATCCTGGACATACGAATGAATATTTGATGCTCATTCTGTCCAATGATGCTCAATTCGAGATTTTTAAGAAATATGGCTCTAATATTGTGTGCATTGATGGAACTCATGGACTCAATCCCTATAATTTCCAAATGTATACGGTAGTGATAATTGATGTTATATGCAAGGACTTCCAGTTTCTTTTTTATTTTCAAACCGAGAAGACACATACGTCATGCAAATATATTTTCAAAAGTTGAAAGAAGCTCTTGGTGGACCAATAGAAACTAAATATTTTATGTCTGACATGGCCGACTCTTTCTTTTTAGGTTGGTCAGCAGTCATGCCTACTGCATCCGCCAGTGGTGCTGGGTTCACTGAACTGCCTGTAAAGGAAAATAACTAAAGTAGATCAGATCCAAATTCATATAAATCCCCTTTTAATAATAAGAAAAAAATCAACATAAAATATTAGCTGATAATAATAAAAAATACTAAAAGGGCCTCAGAATGGACATAATGGGAATTATGTATTTCAATGTATTGGCTGAACCATACAGTCAATTAATATGGCCTCAGACACAAGAGATAAAAAGTGTAACAATTTTTATGAATCAGTGATAACCCCGCAAAACATTTAATGCTCTAGTTTGAATGAACTTGGGATACCAAAAAATCACTAGAGAATCTAAGGACTAGTCTAATTCAGTCCCGAGTGTAATAAGAATCTGAAAAAAATCCCTAAATATTTTAGAGAGATTTGCAAGACATATTTTATCAAAACACAAAAAGGAGCAAGAGGTTATAAATATTCTTACCTGCCCAGTAAAATCGTTAGAACGCCAGCGTCTAAAGCCAGCGATGTAGTAACTCGGTGGAATTTCACATACGACATGCTGTCACGCCTTCTACAGCTGGGATCTCATATTAACGAAATAATTAATCGAAACAAACACTATTGCTCCATCTATGTTGCCTGCCATGGAAATAGAATTCCTGCAGGAAGTTTGCTAGATACTTGAGCCACTGGCAACGGCCACGAAGGATATAAGTTCTGACTGCTACTTAACGAGCATGGAAATTCCTGTGGCAGCTATATTAAAAGAAGAAATGGAAGCAAAAGAGCCAAAACACATTATTGGTAAGGCCCTGAAGTCATCAGTGCAAATCCAACATAAAAAAAGATTTGGGAACATTGAACAAGTACTACTTTTAGCGATCTCGTGTCGTTTAGACCGTCGCTTTAAAAGAACGTATTTTAAGGATCTGGCAAGTCTTGCGAAAGCGACTAATTATGTGTCATAGTTAATAATAAAAGACAATCATAACGTATCTCCAACCCGAACCTATAATACAGAGACAGAGAGTTTAGATTTAGATTCACCGCCATCAGCATCATCGCTTTTTAAAAAATCTACAGAAGGCATGGTCAAAACGGAAGAGCACTGAATCGTCGCCATCAGGGTCGATTGATGAGGAGCTTATCATTTATTTGAGACCTCCTCAAGAAAGAATCGAGCAGAATTCTATATTGTACTGGAAACAGGTGGCAGACACATTTCCAGTTGTTTCTAACGTTGCAATGAGGTATTATATTTTTAAATTAATTATAAAATATAATATAATATAAATAAATATATAAATTATATAAATATTATTATATTTTTAAATTTTCATTCTTGTGGGGACGTACCTGCCGTCCTCACAATCGCAACGTCGGTACCATTGGAGAGGCTATTTTCAGAAGCTGGACAGATCTTAAGGGGGCAAAGAAACCGTTTGACAGGAGATTTGGCCAATAAATTGCTTTTTCTAAAAGTTGTAGACGAAAAATATTGGAATAACTGATAATTTATTTTTTATTTTTTATGTTAATGTTTTTTATTTATTTATTTTTTTTTATTTTTTATTTTTTTTTTATTATTTATTTTTTCTAAAAGTTGTTGATTAATCACCATTGTCACGACGATCTCGATATCTTATCTAGTAGCTTTTTTCAAAAAGTTGTCGATTAATCTTTGTTGTGTCGATTCCTTAGTGAAAATATTAATCGATGTTTTGTAGTACCCACGCCCTACTTTTAAGCTTAGAAGTGGCTTTAATGAGGCAGGAACATTTAAAGTCCCTTCAGTCATAAACTTTGTAGGACCATCATTAAAAACATGCGCCAAAGTCGTAAAACGATTTTGGAAAGAGAGCAAAATGATTCCAACCTAAAAAAAATTGATTGAAGGTTGGCTTTCCATTTACAACAGGAATTTCAACAATGATATAGGTGCAGAAGCTTTGAAATATGTAGAAGACGAAAAATGGAATAACTCCAAGCAGTTGCCATCAATTTAAGATATAAGAAAACTAAACGCTCACATAAAAAATGAAATAAACCATTCTTTGGCTGTGCTAAATGTCCAGTATAAAAGGAAAGCGTGGAAAAATTTATCAAAAAATTTACTGGCCCAAATTATGATATTCAACAGAAAAAAAGAGAGACCGACAAGATTTTATTAAAAGATCACGAAAAAAGGGCTGTACTACAAAAAAGTGACGTATCAAAATTTAGATATCAGTGAAAAAATAATAGGTGATAGATTGCTTCGGTTTGTTGTAAGAGGAAAGAAGGGGAACCAAGCTCCTATCCTGATATCTCTGGACCAGCAAAAGGTGATTGATAAATTGATTTCTTTTAGGCAAGGAGCAGGTATAGGGAGAAAAAATATGTATTTATTCGCTATAAGGAACAATCTCTTTCAACAACAAAGGAACAATTCACTACGCCGCCGCCTCTTCAACTCGATCCAATAGAGAGAGGTTCCAAAGGTTGAAAAGGGAGGCGGAGGAAGTTAATCTTGTTCCAACCATGGGGTCCAAACGGGGTATCGAAGGCATTATTCGACTGTCGATCATCTTGCTCTCCACGAAAAGAAAATCCAAGACGCCTTACTGACGAGAGAGCATGTGATCGGCGTCTTCGACCTTCAGAAGGCCTTCGATATCGCCTGGCGCTACAATATAACACGACGCCTATACGCTTGGGGTATTCGCGGAAGTTTGCCTTCATAAATGGATTCCTGACGGACAGCTTCTTCAGGGTCAGGGAAGGAACTACCCTCTCCAGCCCTAAAATACAAGATAACAGAACGCCCCAGGGGTCCGTCTTGAGTGCCACACTCTTCTCGGTCTCCGCCAAAGTCATTGTATCGAGTATTCCACACGAGGTCAAAGCATCACAATACGTCGACGACCTCAAGCTCTTTTTGGCGGGTATCAACGGGGAAGAAGTCAGGAAGAAGATGCAGGCGGCAATAGACGCGGTGAAGGGAAATGCAGACTTTCGCTTCTGACCCACCAAGACGATATGTGTACACTTCTGCTGCTTGCGAAAGGAACACATAGCACCTGAGTTGTTCCGTTATGGGGCTCGGCTGGAGTATTAGGACTCAGCCCGCTTTCTCGGACTGATCTTCGACTCCTGGCTGAGATGGAAAGAGCATTCTCGAATCTGTTTCAGCGTTGCAAGAAGGATATCGACCTCATTAAGGTCCTTGCCCATCTAAGATGGGGCGCGGACCGGACCACGCTAGTAAGAATTTTGTGCACACTGGTACGGTCAAAAATGGACTACGGTAGTGGTCTCTACTTGATGATAATAATGATAACTTTTTAGGTAAAATAGATAATAGAAATATATTAAAAATAGGTATAAAAGAAATAAATTTGAACTCAGTATCTCGAAGTGAAATAAAGTTGAATTATTATTGAATTTCAGTAAGTACCAAAGTATCTAATACTTATGAATTACGTTAAGAATAATAAACTCAATTAACTACATAACATGTGACTATTTGACCAAATTTTTGGTTTTTTTTATATTTTAGGAAAGCTTGACGAGAATCAGACGATTCGTTAAGATTGATAAAATGTTTAATTTGACGTAAAATAATCTATGTAGGGTAATTTTCTAGTCAGTCAGGTTAGTAGGAAATTAATATTTTAATGTTGTATATGTTTCAGTTTAAATAATGTGGTTATAAATGGTTAATGTCTTAATATGTGTTAAATTCAATAATTTGTTGATGCCTATATGTAATTAATATATTTAATTTTTAAGTTTTTGGTAGTTTTCATACTACGGAAAGTTAAATTTTAATTTAAATCAAATGTCTGTTTCCCGTAGTTAATAATAATTATAATTTGATTTAAATTAATATATTTAATAAATTGGTTTCTAGCTTGAGAATGACCCAAGGAGGGGTCGAAATGTCGCAAATGGGGGCGTTTTAATTTTCCTTTATACCAAAAATCAACTAATTTAAAAAATATATGTATATTTTTATTTTATTTTAATTATCAATCACATTTGGATTAAGATAATTGAATTGATAATCACTGATCAAATCAAAATGGATCAAATCGTTCCTCCTTTCATTTCGTTCTGTTTTTCGTGTACGATCTCCAGCCTTTCAGAAATATGCGTTTCTATTTTGTCTTATTTATTTCTAAATTTGAAACATTTTCTTACGTTTTCTTGACCTTGGCAGTGTTAATTTTGGTGCACTCTCACCACTTTGATTTCCTTCGTTCCAGTGCTTCTTCTGAATTTAAATAATCTTTTTCATGCATTTCTACACGACTGCAACTTGTCTGCCACATCACTGTTTGTAGACTATATTAATTCTGGAAAAAACTTTTTTTTTTGCCAAAAATCTCCTCTATCTCATTTTGAAATTCGAAATATTTTCTACTTTGACCTTAACTGAACTTTAATGCACGACATTTATTTCTTTAGCTTCAGTAAACTATAATGACTCACTAAAATAAAATAAAAAAAATTGTTCGCACAATAAATTGTTATTGTATGATTGTAAATTAGATATGGACAGGAACAAAACTAGTGGTGGGCTGATACCCCCCCCCCCCCCCCCTAACACTTTAATAAACCACTATTCATTCTTTAAATTTTAATCAAGTTGAATTACGTTTTCTAAAAACGCTTTTGCGTAACGCATTTCTGGATATAATAGACATAATCTATCTTTATAATTATTATTTCCAATAACATAATATTATTCCTAATTTTTAATTGCAGTACTATGAGATTATATAATTTTTGATCTAGGTCCCAGTAAAGCTGACTATAAGTGGAGCACAAATGATACTAAGATGCTAATTAATACCTACAGGGTGTACAAAAACAAATTGGGCACCTTAGAAATAAAAATTATGTAACGGCGTTGCAGCTTATATTGGGGGAAATTGGAAGGTGAAGGTGAACCTAAATAATTGTTTGATGCGTTGCAGAGTCCTTGAGAAAAGTTATAAAAAGTTTGTAAACAACAACAACAAATTTGGAAAGTAATAATCTACTCTTTCGTTAAATATTTTATTTATATAATCTATATATTATATAATATGTTGAGGTTGCAAAGAGTGTGGATCGTGTGCTTAAGTTTCTGTAATGTAAAATAATATTAAGAAATCTATAAGTAGTAACTATGTGTGATTCTTGTATTTAAGTAGATAATTTAGAAGTGGTGGTGTTTACGCGCCGAATAAACAAGATCTTAATAGTAATTATAAGCCCGTTTCATTGGAGTGTCGGGAAACATCGCCATCCAGTGGAATCGGTTAAAAATTGTAGCTTTGATTAATTAAAACGTGTGTTACAAAACCGGACATTTTTTACTTTACTTTATTAATAGGCAGTGTTAAAATACGAAGTAGTGGCCAGAGTTTGATAAAGTAAACACGTATTTCAACAAGTGAGTAAGTGAGCATTAAGAGTGAGTTATCAGTGAATCAGTGGATAGGAAAAATCTAAGTCAAAATGGACAGAATGACTACTGATCAAAAAATAGATTTTATCTTTCAAAAAATGGTGGTTATAGACCAAATTCAGAAGGATTTTACTGATCTGAGAAATAGGTTGGAGAGTAATACCGTATAAACCGACACGGCGATTGCGAGAGTGAGGGAGGAAGTGAAAGAGTGCAGAAAGTCAATCACGGAAGTATCTGATAACAGGAGAATGAATGTGATAGTATATGGACTGACCAACTACAACAATTACGATTATGTTAATGAGATAATAGACATGTTAAAAACCGATGTGAAGATAAGACGATACGATATCGCGAAAGTAGTTTCGATTGGTAACGAACGGGAAAATGGTTTCAGTGACGTAAATATTGTAACTCTTATCTCACAGTTCCTTAGAAATGTGTTACGAGTGCACTTTTACGTGGTACTGATTCCAGCCCGTGAAAGCTATAAATTATTTTATACCCTTTCATTAAAGTTTACCTTGCTTGAGACTTCTTAAGTAATCTTTAGACATATGTCTGATCGCTTAATAGAAAACATTTACACAATTCTTCTCTCAATTAACTCAACCCTTGCAGCTTCACAGTCCTGTAACCAATATAAATCAGAATCTATTTTACATATTATATATATATCTCTTTCCCTTTTTATTTACACTATTTTAATTATCTATTTGGTATGGCGCGTCGTCAAACGAAGCGTCGAGCTCCCAAGCGCCCACGCGCAGCTTCTCGTCGAAGAAGCGGAGGAGTGAGGACCCTTCGAGCCTCAGCTCGGTCCGGTCGACTAGCCCCGTCCGTAATGGGGATGGTCCGATCTGCTGTGACGTTACTATCGTCACTTCCTATCCCAGGCTTGAAGCTTCCTGTTCTATTTAATATTGGTTTTAACCTTATAAACAGGATTTTAGATAAAAAAATCATACTATACTGGCGCTTACACCATCTTTGGCATCTCGCCCGGCTCTCTTGTCGCCTCTAGTCCATTGCTAGACTCAGGAGCTTCTAGAACCTTAGTTAGCCAGTCAACCTTAGTCAGTCGTTAGTTTTTTATTTTATTTTTAACCAGGACCCCTTGTACCTTATATTATATTATTATTTTCACCCACCCCTAGCACCCGACTGAGCAGGGAATCAAAAATCGTAACAAATGGTATATTAAGAAATAAACATAAGTTAGCAAGATCGGAAACATACAGTAATGTAAGAATAAAGGAGGACTTCCCAGTGGAAATACGTGCAAAAAGAAGATCGGTGAAGATTTAAAGAAGAATGGTCACATAGTATTTCTGAGGTACGACAAACTATATGTGGATGGGAAGCCATTTGGAAAATAGAGGTAGATATGGGTAAGCAGATTAACAAGAGGCAGAGGAGTAATGAAAACTTACCGAAGGGTAAAAATAAGAAGGAAGAAGACCTTTTAGAGGAGGTGGCAGAGGAGACGGGAGACGAGAAGGATTGCTGGTAAATAGAGACAATGATACTTTAATTAGCGAAGTAACAGACAAGATGAGTGCTCAGAGACAGGTGGAGCTGTCACTGAGGAAGGAGGAGAAGAAATTAGGGGAGAATAGCAACTAAAAGAAGCAGGGAGAAGGAGGGACAGGAGGAGGAAATTGAATATTGCCACGTTTAATTGTCGGACCCTACAGTCGGAGGCAAACTAGTAGAAATGGTATATGCACTGGAGGAGAAGAAAATAGACATTGTAGGACTAGCTGAGGTAAGAAGGAATTTCGAATCGATAGCGGAAAGAAAAAGCGGCCTTACGCTATTTCATGCGTTTATTTGATTTAAAATTCCATTCAATTATTCACATTAAAAATCTTTCCGAAAAAATCAAGAAAATTTTGCAAACGCCTACGACAATAATTGCATTTAAACCTGTAAATCCTGTCAAAAAACTATTTAGTAAACTTTAAGACCCTATCCCTACAAATATAAAAACTGATATTATTTATAAAATAGACTGTTCTGATTGCAATTCGTCATATGTCGGACAGACTTCCCAATACCTTCATAAAAGAATTTACCAACATAAATATAGTCTGAAACCTAATTGTCCTAATCCTACAGCTTTAACGAATCATTACTCCACTACTAAACACAATTTTGACTTTGAAGGTATACAAATTTGCGCTCAAGAGTCCAATAAGTTTAAAAGAAATATCCTGGAAATGTACTATATTTCCAAAACTCCCAATACCTCTTTTCAACAGTTTTCATTTAAGTTTTTATGTTTTTAAGAAAATCTTTTTGTTTCCACTAATCTGCCTACCTCACTTACCTTACACTTTTCTTATGTCTCTGTATTTTAACTACACCTTTATTCATTCTATTATAACATGTCTTAGAGTCAACATTAATATAATTTTTATGTTATACTTTGTCTATTTTCTCTGATGATGCTAATAAATTTAGCGAAACGTTAGCATAAACCTTAAACTGTGTTTTATTTGACAGCATCTCGCTAACCCTACCTTCTTATTAGGGTAGGTTGTTGTACCTTGGGCATAGTGTACCTTGGATCACTTTCCATCTCTGAATAGTGCTGCAACCTAGTGAGCTGTAATTCAATTATGTTGTAGAACTAGCCGCTAGGAAGCCCTAGAGTAAGTTTTAGGTGGATCGCGTGAAACACGTGGACGCTGTTGGGAAAAGTTTATTTTAAGGTGGAAAAGTAAAAATTTTTCCCTATCGTTTTCTATTTTTAGTGTTAAGTGAGTGTTCTTTTTGAGGCCCAGCTACCGCTTGTTGATTTCAGCATTGATTGGTGAGTATTTTCATAAGTTATTTAAATATATTAAGCCTAAGTTCTTAGCGTTAGTCGCTATGTTTGTAAAATGCGTCCCCTCTTGTTCCTTGGAACACAACCCCTTCTGTACCTTGGAACATGTTCCAAGGTACAGGATGCTAATGTGTGTTTGTGTATTGTTTCAGAAAACGATGCCACGAAGCAAATTAGGAGTTAAGAGGCCTTCAGTTAACCCTTATAACCAGAGAGATGGACCAATACCTCCTGATAGAATCTGGAATTGTGACGAGAGTGGCCGATCAACTGTGCAGACTCCTGCAAGAGTTGTTGCACATCGAGGCGCCAGGCAGGTCGGCAGTGTAACTTCGGCAGAGCGTGTGAATCTTGTTACGATGTTAACTAGCATTAACGCCACTGGGAATTCTATTCCACCACTGCTAATTTTCCCTAGAGGGAACTTTAAAGAAAGAATGTTATACAGTGCTCCGCCTGGTTCGATTGGAGCTGCAACTGCAACTGGCTGGTCCAACGAGGATACATATTCTACAATATTTGAATCATTTTATAAAATCTGTAAAGGAAGAAAAAGTCTTGCTTGTTATGGACAATCATGAAACACATCTGAGCGTTCAAGCGGCGAATTTAGCTTCAGATTCTGGTATAGTTGTGGTAACGTTTCCCCCCCCCCCCCCCCCCCCCCCACTGCTCACATAAGCTACAGCCCCTTGATGTTAGTGTTTTTGGACCTTTTAAAACATTTTACAACCAATACGTTGATGCCTGGTTGATCAATCACCCAGGGCAAACTTTTAACATTTATGGTGTCTCTGAAGTGGTTGGAAAAGCTTATCCTAGGGCTTTCACACCAAACAACATTACAAAAGGTTTTCAAGCCACTGGAATTTACCCTTTTGATAGAAATGTTTTTTCTGATGAAGATTTCCTGCCGTCGTACGTTACAGACCGGCCCAACCCTGCTCCTGCTGGGCAAAATGCAAGCGAAACAAACATCCAACAAATTAACAACATTTCCAACGATGCTTCACATATTCCAAGTTCCTCTTCAGTAGTAGATCCAACAGTTCTTTCACCCGAGGATGTCCAACCATTTCCGAAAGCCCAGCCAAGAATAAACACAAACAAAGGGAGACAGCCAGGGAAAACGATGATTGTAACTGATACTCCAGAGAAGTTACAAATTAAGCTAGCAAAAGAAAAAAAAAATGAATAAAAATGATAAAATAAATGAAAAGGAAAAAAAGTGCCACACGAAAACTTGACCTTGGCGACAGTTTATTAATGAAAAAATTGCCTAAAAGAGAGACCAAAGAAAACCCAAGAAAAGCCAAGAACATAAAAAAAACAAGAGGCCTGTCCAAGACCAATCGTCTGACGAAGAAGTTGATGGAGCCGTCCCTCTTGTAGAAACTGATGATTCTGATAGTAATGACGAGGAGTGTATATTTTGTTGCGAAGCCTACAGAAATGATTCGTTGGGAGAACAGTGGATTAGATGCCTAGCTTGCAAACGCTGGGCTCACGAATTGTGCGCTGGCTCTGAAAAAAGTGGCTGGAAGACATACATCTGTGACCATTGCAGAAATTAATGTGCTATATGTTATTTTGTTACTTTCACAATAATTACCCTAATATTGTTACCTTCACTTATCAGTTTTTAGTTAGTTGTGTTTTGTATCATATCATATTTTTTTTACTTAAGATGTTATAACTAAAAAAAAAGTCTTAATAACTTTTATACACCTGTGACCATTGCATAAATTAATATGCTATGTCATTTTGTTACCTTCACAATATTAGTTACCTTACTATTGTTACCTTCATAATTTTAGTTTTTAGTTAGATGTGAATTATATCCTATCTTATTGTCTATTTGTAGTACTTAATCTTGCTATTCTTTTAAACATAAGTTGTTATAACTAAAAACTTACTTTTTACTATATCACTTTATTATAATATGTTACTATATTACTTATAAAATGAACAATATATTTTATTTAACTTTTAAACTATTTTGAGTTGTACTGCCTCAGTATACATTTGTTTTTTCAAGGTAAAAGGACGCGTTCCAAGGTACAAGAGGGTGTGTTCCAAGGTACACGAACATTTGTACCTTGGAACACTTTATTTTATTTTTTAAAATAATGTTTAGCATTTTTGTTATGCTGTTTTATTCAAAAACAAAAATATGGACTGATGGAGGTTTACTCAAAGGTAAGTTACACTACTATAATACGTTAAAAACTATTATACACTAGCAGAAAAAAAAAAAAAAATGTAAAAAGTGTTCCAAGGTACAACAACCTACCCTACTCTTGATCTGTCATGAACCACCTTAATTATGTATGAAATAGTTTTGAAAGAGTCTCCAGTTGCCAGAAATCTATAAAAAAAAAAAAATAAAGTGGATATATAAAGTTTTTTTATATTATTAAATTATTATCTCTCTTGTAATTATTATTATTATTACCTAATTATATTAATTTAAAATTTAAATTAATTTTTTAAATTTCTTATTACGAATTTTCAAAATAATAATATAACGGAAAATAAATCCATTTAAAACTTTTTCTGGAAATATATCGAAGACTTCCCCTATATCAAAACAAAATATATTATGTTATCTTTATTACAGATGAGTGCTGTAGAAAAAGGTGGAGCAACATAAGAGATCAATATAGACGAAACATTAAAAAACCAAAAACTAAGAGTGGTCAAAGCCCTAAAAAAAATTAAAAAATATAAATAGGAAGACGTCTTAGAATTTTTACTACCAGCCGAGAGGGAAACAGTGTCGAACATTGAAAGGGAGGATCCTGGAGCAGATAATGATATTCAAGTCAAAGATATAATTTCACCAACTGCTTGTTCCTCTCCAACGGCTTCTATAGATAATGTTGATGTTAATTCTCAAAGTGAGTCATTAACAATTCCTGCTCCACATGAAGCAAAATCGAGAACTGGGAAATCCTCTCCTCAAACCAGTAAACAATTTTTAAGCAGAAATCGTCGTAGGGGGGTACAAAAACCACATCAAGAGAGTGGGTCTCAAACATTAATGAAATACATCATCGACAAAAATGAAAAACAACACACTGACATTCATCCCATTGAAGCATTTCTCAATGGTTTAGTCCCCTCAATAAAAATGCTTTCTCCCTATCGGCAGCACATTGCAAAAGGATAAATTTTCTCTTAGTCCAAAAACTAGAATGGGAAGAGTTTATGGCAAATTCTTCCTCAGGACCTTTGATTTCGGCAGTGTCGTCCATTTTTTCATTCGGAATCAATGACGATATTGCGCCGTCAACATCAAGAGCTTCAGCCAATACAAATGGGTCACAGACACATCTATTCCTCAGACCCCAATATCAGCAGCATCAACTTCTAGTTTTGGACCGGGCACATTTCTTTCCCAGTTTATTTCAGACAATAATAATTAAATGTATTTCAATTATTTTATACGTATTTTAATAATTTATTTTTTTATATGTATCTTTATTATTTATATGCATAATTCATAAGTGTTTTTAACTTTAATTTTTTAAATAATTTACTTATTTACGCAATCTATAAATCTTCTTTGAAAGACAAGGTTTTAATTTCTTCAGCAAAACATTAAAACATTCTAAAGTAGCCATAAAATTTACTTTCATCGTCCACTAATTCTTTATAAAGAGTAAAAAATTCTCCTTCCAATTTTCGCTTTTTCCGCCATCTGCTTTTCTGCAAACCTAACATTTTACCCGAATCATCCTCTCCAAGCGCGATAGCAAGAGCTGCTAACTCAAACTTAGAAAAACGAAACATTTAAAAATTTGCTATTACACACAGTTGAAATATAAAAAGGAGGCAGAAGCACTAGATATGAAATGAACAAGGGTCGCCTAGTAGAGGACAGCACGTCCCAGCCCGTCCCGTGCCCGCCTCGTTGTAGCGTCCTATGTGAAGGCTCAGACGGGCCACGGTGGGGGGGAACGTGCCCGGCACGGCACGGCCCCTGCTCGGTGTAGCGTGAATCATCCTTAAGGTGCTATAAGAAAATTGCCCTCCATTTGATGTAAATATTGCTAAATAATTCGTTCCTCTTGTCCAAACAAGTGGACAAGGAATAAAAACCAATTTGAAACTATTTAGAGATGAAATAGTTTCAACCTGGTGGACAAGGGACACCAGCTTAACAGTGCCGTAAATCCTCCTGTGTCTCTTCACAAGGTCCTGTTGCACGCCACTACCTTGACTACCTAGATTTCCAAGAAGGGACCAATAGGAGAAAACAAAAGGATTGTCGCCAATGCACAAAAAAAGGAATACGAAAATCGGTTAACACCTTTTCTCCCGACTGTCCAGATAATCCTGGTTTGTGTATTAGCCCTTGCAATAGAGATTTTCATAATCAATTATTTAAATAATATTACTTGTATTTTTTTAGTCATAAAATTTGTCATAGATGATTTATTTTAATAAAGCATTGTTATAAAAGTTAATAATGCCTTTTTCTTTTGATTTCAACTCCACTTAAAATTCTAATATTATTAATAAAGGAACAAAAAGCTCATTTTAAACATTTATACTTATAAAATTATAAACGTTTAAATGTGCTATGAGGGTTAATATAACCGGAGCGACCTAAAGGGCTGGCCACGTTCCGGGAACGTAGAGGGAGTTGAAGGGCAAATGTACCTAACAGCCACCGCCCTATGCCACACAATTAGTCGCACGCCATGAACATGTTAACCATTACAACCAACGCGCAATGGACTGAAGCAAGGATGTGCAAGAGACCTGGATCCAAAAACCAACCTGATGTGTGTGCTAGGGTGTTTCATTGTAAACTATTGGGACATCTTCGTGATCTTCGTTCTGGGGCTTTTTTCGGTGAACCGGCATATATAATTTATGTTATCGAATTTCAAAAGTGAGGTGTGCCACATGCACTCATTGTATTTCGAATAGCGAAACAAGAACTTATTCCAGTTCAAGCCGCTGATATCAATAAGTTCATCAGAGCAGACATTCTTCGATGTAGGTGTTGGTTCTGGTTATTGGTCTCTCACCAATGGGTACTAAAGAGCGTAGCTTATTTGAGAGGCAGCCTTAATTATATTTGACGAAGTCTCGATGGCAAACAGGTTTCTTCTTGAAATACCTACTAGACAGAGACCAAATGAAAAACAATCATTGTTTTGGTGGCAAGCTAATGATTTTTCCTGGGGATTTTCGATTATGTGCTCCAGTTGTTACAGAAGCGAGAACGCCTTCTGATGTAATAAATGCAACATTTAAATCATCAAGTCTCTGGGGGAAAATAAAAAAAAATTAATTAACCAAACCGCAAAAAACTTCAGGGCAAGAGCGTTATTCGAAATTCGTCCTTTCAGTAGGCAACAATAAAATTAAGCACGTCACCTTTGGCGAGGGAAGAGAAAACAGACGTTAATACCTTTGTCTGGAGTTCTGTTCACGAATTCTTTGAAGGAACAGTTGCAGGATGTATATTCCCAAGACAAAGAGAAAGGGTTTTCTAACCCCGGTAATGCTTCCAAACGCGCAATACTATGCACAATCAATGCCAATGTGAACTCGGTCATTCTTCAATCATTGGAAGGTGATTTTTTCCATTTATACAGTGTCGATTGGGTAGAAGACGAAGTTGGGGACTCTGCGCATGACCTTGTTAACCAAGATGTCCTCCATCAAGCTCAGGGGAAGGGAGTACCTCATCATGATTTAGTTCTAAAAGTAGGAGCCGTTTGTATTGTAACAATGAATTTAAATTTTTCTGATCAGCTTGTGAATGGTACAAAGGTTATTGTTGTATCAATTTCGCGAAGACTTGTAGTTGTTCGTAGACCAGGGGGAGATGAATGTCTGGGTATACCAAGGATAATATTTAGATTCTCTTTACATCGCTCCATTAATATGTGCAGGAGACAATTCCCGCTTCAAGTTTGCTATGCAATGTCCATCCATAAAAGCCAGGGACAAACTATTGAGTTTGTTGGAGTGGACCTGCGCACTGTCTTTAGCCATGGCCAACTTTACGTGGCTTTGAGTCGGGTTCGATCTCCGGCTCATATCAGAGTGCTTGTCCCTTCTGAACGAGTTTTGGATAGCGTGGCCTACGTGAAAATTGTAGTCTACAAAGATTTGCTTTAGATAGCAGCAAAAAAAAAAAAAAAAATGCACGACTTAAGAAGTATTATTATTATACTATAATTTAATTAATGGCCGTTTATTGTTTTATTTATAGTTTATTTAAGTTCCTTTTTAGATAAAATTTAAGCTCCTTGTCCCTATAAGTACTCCTAATAACTCTAATCTAGGTATTCACATCCTTTTAAAGGGTGCTAATTTAGATTTGGCAAACACTAATTTCGATTTATATTCATTGTTAAGTTTAAATCTAACATAAGTAACTGCTGCGTATGTATAACATGAAGCATCAAAAAAAGTATTATTTCAATAGAACTTTATTGATTAAACTCTACCCCCCTAGGAATATTTATCATTGCTATTCCTTTTATTTTATCTGCAATACATTTCCATTTATTACACAATTCGTCTTTTAATTTATCTTCCCACCCTAATTTTTGAATCCATAGCTCTCTTAAAAATACTTTTTCTAATAAAGCTACTGGTACAAATAGACCTAGTGGATCAAAACATGACCCTATAAAAATATTTACAGGTAGATAATAGGTCAGAGGTCTTAAAGAATAATTACGCACATACAGCGTCTAAAACATCTTTCTGTCTTACTAGACACAGTTTATCGCTCACAAACACAGGGACGACGACTGATTCCGACATTTCTGTAACTCTTGGAGTGTTAAAAGATTAATAATACATTTATGTTTAATTTATAGGATGTAGAACGTTAATTAGTTAAAGGCGGTATAGTATTAGTATAAAGGGTGGTATTTGTGTTTATCTTTTTATTAGATAAATTTTCCTATGTTTTGATTGTCCAGAGTGGGGATTCTCAAAGTCCCTTGCCTTCATATCTTTTAGATTCCCCTAGTCTGGCATTAGCCTCCGTACGGAAGTTTTTCTTTCGCTCGTATATTCGCCACATTTTTTTATTTTTCGCACTCTCGCTTATTTTATTAATATTATATCTTTTACTTTATGAGTTACACGCGCACACATTTGTACACACTTACATAGACTCACCTATCTTTTCATTCCATCTATATCTTACTTATATATTATTCTACCTATCTTCTATCTAGCTATTCTTCCACTTTCCAGCCGTCGCCAAAATTGGTAAGTGACATTCCTTTATCAGTTTACTCATTCTTTTTTTTACTTTAAGTTTAAATGCTAATTAGGTTTTGTTCAGTCTAAGTGGTAGTTTATGCTGGACAGGTTTTATGTCATAGGGGGTCAAAGTGTATTAACTTTATATGTTTTTCTTTGAGGATATTTGTATTTTATTGGTTTAATTATTATTTAATTTTATTTTCTTTCTTATATATTTTCTCCTTTCCTTTTCCTTTTAGTTTATCCCCTCTATTGAGAAGGATTCTCATTTTTACCAATACATTTGTATTAATCATTTAATATGGCTGATCGTTTTGCGTCCGAACTTAAGGTCGCTTCGGTAAAACGCGATCACCTTCGAAATAGAATAAAAGAATTGTACAACCTCACTAAGAGTTTAAAATCTGATAGCTCTAAACTTGCTGATTTTCGAGCGCGTTTTGAAATAATAGAAGCTCCACCTTTTTTATTTTTCGCACTCTCGCTTATTTTATTAATATTATATCTTTTACTTCATGTGTTACACAGACTCACCTATCTTTTCATTCCATCTATATTTTACTTATATATTATTCTACCTATCTTCTATCTAGCTATTCTTCCACTTTCCAGCCGTCACCAAAATTGGTAAGTAACATTTCTTTATCACGCATCCTACAGTCTACTTCTCTGAGAGTTCCGCACTCTAATTACGCAATTTACCGCACATACATATTTTGCTTGGTCCTTTGGTTAATCGGATGTTCAACATTCTTATTTTTTTACTTTAAGTTTTAAATGCTAATTAGGTTTTGTTCAGTTTACGTGGTAGTTTATGCTGGAGGGTTTTATGTCATAAGGGGTCAAAGGGTAATAACTTTATATGTTTCCTTTTTTAACGCCTGCATTTCCTTTAAGAAGCTTATCTCTCTTTTAACTTTATCTCATCATTATCTTGTCTTTATTTCAACTTTTTTTATATAATTTAATTTTTTAAATAAAATTGATTTTTTCCAACGCATATATCTTTGTCATTAATTATATTTTATAATTAATATTTATTTATTAGTGATCAGCGCATCAAGATCTTTCTTTAGAGACCCCACAACATATATTTTATTTTATTTATTTTTTCACTTAATTTTTCACAATATGCCTGGTGGAGACTCGACTCCTGTCTCTGTGGGAAGTGCAAAAAAGCGACTTAAACTTTTAGAAGCTAAGAAAGAAGTTTTATTTTTACGTTTACAGCAGGCTTATGACCTGTCCGCTTCTCTTGATAATTTAAAGAGTCAAAGCATTTTCCGAACTCGTTGCACTAATTTAGAACAAACTGAGAAAGAGTTCAATGACATTATAGAGACCATTAATGACACTAACCTTGATATCAATGAGGATTATAGTGTCAATTATCACCCGATTACCGCATTTCATGACATGTTTGTTGAAAATAAAAATAAATTAAAAGAAATCGAATGTTTAGAGTTTATAATTAATTTGTCACAAAATCCCCTTCATTCTGATGCAGCACTTAAAATAAATGTAACAAAGCTCCGGGCTTTGACAGAATTACAAGTGAATTTTACAAACATGCAACTTTGGAGTTAAAAATAAAATTAGTTTATTTTATTTTTATTATAATAAAACGAGTTATTTTCTAAGTTTTTTGATTTAGGCTATGTCCCAAGTTCTTTTAAAAATGCGATAGTATTACCGATACATAAAAAAGGTTATTTCAACAATGTAGAGAATTACAGGGGTATATCTCTTATGGATGTTATATCTAAAACTTTTACAGGCATTCTGCTTCAAAGATTATATAATTGGGAAAAGAGTAATCAAATTCTAAACGAATTTCAAGCCGGCTTTCGTAAAGGGTATTTCACCTTCGATAATATTTTCACACTGTCGTCCGTAGTTGAACTGTATGTCTCAAAAATAAAACAAAGGCTCTACACTTTTTTTTTTGTTGATCTAAAGGCGGCATTTGATACACTAGATCGGCAAGCTCTATTCTTCAAGCTATTTAACATCGGAATGTCTACGAAATTCATAAATATATTAAAAGGACTCTATCAGAATACTAAAGCAGGTGTCTGGTGTTTCACTTTTATTTGACACTAAAATGGGGGTAAAACAAGGTTGTCTGCTTAGCCCTTTGGTCTTTTCATGGTTTTTAAATTATTTGTATGGATAAGAGGTGGTATTAGAATAAATTAACGCTCATACGAATTCTCGCCTATGCTGATGACCTGATTATTATCGCAGACAACAGACTTATTATGCAAGAAATGATGGATAGACTGAAGCAATATTGCGAGATTTGGAATCTAAAGCTTAACCTAAGTAAATAGAACTTGCCAAGTTAAAATTTGCAATAATCTTTCTAATCCTTATCACGCATCCTCGGGAGTACACCAAGGCTCAATCCTTGGGCCTTTATTATTTCTTATTTTTATCAATGATCTTTCACAATCTATAAAATGTCCTTTCCTACCGTTTGCTGATGATCTAAAAATATTTTCTAAATGTGATTCTCTTTCCTCTAGTAATTTTCTTCAAACTCAAATCGATGCTATATCCTTATGGTGCAAAATTAACAAAATGCAAATAAACACTAGTAAAACCTGTCTGATCTCGTTCTCCCGTAGTCGCAGTCCCCTAATTTTCAATTACTACTTGGATGGTACTTTGCTCACCCGTACTGATTCAGTTTGTGACCTTGGTCTTATTATAGATCCTAAACTCAAATTCGATCTGTATATCGACTCTATCGTGGCTAAAGCTTTTAAGCGCCTAGGTCTTATCCGTAAAATCAGTTTTCATCTTTCTCTTAAGTGTTTCCATAGCCTATATATTTCTCTTGTCAGACCTCTCCTGGAATACGCTGTACCGGTCTGGAACAATCTTGCTTTGATCCGTTCGGATCAAATTGAGAAAGTCCAGCGGCTTTTCGTGCAAGTTTGCTACCTCAGGTACCATTACAATAGGATATACTACTCTTATGAGTATTTATCTGAGCGGCTGGAGCTCTCACCTTTACGTTTGAGGAGGACAGCCTATGAGATTCTCTACCTCTCCAAGTCGCTTTGTGGCGATCTTTGCTGTGATGAAGTAACTAATCAAGTTGTTGTTCTACCTGTGGGACGTCGGGCTAGTAGATTTGCTTATACTAGGGAGATTTCGGACATGTGTCCCCTCGTTCGCTGTGTTTGTAGCATTAATTCTATTTGCCCTCGACTCAATAATGTCTCTCTATCCGAATTAACCAATTTAAGATCCATTTTACCTCTAATTTCCTAATTTTTTTCCTAATGTCAGTGTTATGATCTGGTTTTAGCTTCTATTGAGCGCTTATCTAGTGGCTGCTTGCAGCTGAATAAGGCTCATTAAAAAAAAAAAAAAAAAAAAAAAATCTAAGATGATGGTTTTCAGAAATGGCAGACGACTAAAAAACAATCGAAAAAAAAATATTTTGGAGGGTGTAAAATCGACGTAGTTAACGAATATAAATATCTATGTAATAAATGAGCTACGTCTGTTGCCTTCTCTCATTGGGCATATAGTTACTGGCAGATATGAACCCAGTCATTCAAATAAAGTCACCTGTCTTTTTTCTAGCTTTATAAATCGAGAAAAGGAATTAAATTACCAACTTAATAAATTTTGGGAAACTGAAGAACCATGTCCCACTCAGATAATAGAGAGCCCTGAAGATGAGTGGTGTGAAACTCACTTTATGAATACTCATTCTCGGGTAATTTCCTACCCGTTCAGGGAAGATGTTAATGAAGTTCTTCTTGATAATCGGTAGGTGGCAACAAAACGATTTATGAACTTAGAAAACAAACTTGTTAAATCACCAATTATCTATGAACTGAACAGTATAACATGTTTATGGAAGAGTACCTGCAATTAAATCATATGAACGAAACCGAGTCTCCAGGGAAATTCATTATTCCTCACCATGCTGTTTATAAAGAAGTCCGTGAAGGAGGCACTATCAAACTTGTCATGGATGTTTTAAATCTCTCAACGATAGTCTTTACATAGGACCGAAATTACAAACAGATGTTGGTGCCATACTATTAAATTTTCGTACTCAAAAGGTAGCTTTAATTGCAGACATCGAGAAAATGTATCGGATGATACTTATTGAACCTCCACAAAGAAAATTCCAACACATCCTGTGGCGTGCTGGAATAGAGGAAGCTATAAAAGAATATGAGCTTAATACACTCACGTATGGAGTAAGTTCGGCTCCGTATTTAGCTCTCCGTACAATAAAACAGTTAATAACTGATGTTGGCCCCAAGTTTCCCTTAGCTGCACAAGTGTTGCTTCGTGATATGTACATAGACGATTTAGTCAGTGGACGTTCTACAATAAAGGAAGCCTTTGAACTGAAAACCCAAGCTATAGCTCTCATGGCAGAAGGAGGATTCAACTTACATAAATGGTTGAGTAATGTTTCTGAACTGTGTGATGAAACTAAAGAAACAAATACGGAGCTTCACTGCTTCAGCCTGAAAGAAGATTTTATAAAAATCCTTGGTCTTCGCTGGGAACCGAGTTCAGACTCATTCGCCTATCACATCGAGGAGTTTAAACCAGTCTACACCAAGAGAGCCATTCTCTCTTCAGTTGCCAAACTTTTCGACCCTCTGGGATATCTATCTCCTTTAGTTTTCGTGGCTAAGACATTCATTCAAGAACTTTGGAAGTTAGGGCTAGATTGGGACGAAGAGTGTATACACTGAGAGAAAAAAGGCTGTTTTTTTTTTAACTGGGGCCGGGTTGAGAGCTATCTCTTTGGCGATAAAGGGGTGTCTTCTGGAACCAATGCGGACCCTGTTGTTTAAACAAAACGATGATTGTTAGGTCAACTATTAAGAAATAGTTAAGGGAAAATATCACGGTTTAACTATCTTATGATTGAAGCAAAGCGGTGTATAGTTAATTGCAATGACTAATGTATAGTTGTTCTTACTCAACATTTAATTCCGCGATTCTCCCAGTTGCTTTCACTAACTAAATAGTAAAAAACAGTTGCACGACTCTGAATCGGGTTAAGTCAACAAATATTGATAGATGACTGTTTATCTTTCTTAGTAATCTCTATTAGCCGGACTCTCGTGCTTAGCTACGGAGTTTATTATTACCCTGTGCTTGGCTACAGAGTTTATTAATATCCCGTGCTTCGCTACGGAGTCTGTTATTATTCCGTGATTCGCTAGGGACTTTGTTATTTTTTATATATATATACATATATTTTTTTATTTTTCGTCAAGAACCATAGCACTCCCCCCTCCCTCCCTCTACTAGGTGCGGACTCCCGCGTGCTTCGCTACGGAGTTTATTATTATCCCGTACTTCTCTAGGGACTTTGTTATTTTTTATGTATATATATATTTTTTTTCGTCAAGAACCATAGCACCCCCCCCCCCCCCCCCCCTCCAACTTCTAGGTGCGGACTCCCATGTTTCACTTTATTTAATATGTTAGATATTAAACTTTGAATACAAAATTTCTTTACTATATGAACTATTATTGTTATGGTTATAGTTATTCATGAGCGAATGTCTTAGTTGAATATAGAAGGTATCATTTGCACCCTTCAAGGATTAAAGTTTATATACCCGTATGATCTTATAAAGAGCTGTTACAATGTCTGTACTGTAATGGGTTCAGCTAAAAAGATTAAGTAGGTACACCCAGGTAAAGAGGAATGACTAAATATACTAAGTATGCAGAAAAGATTATTTAGTACATTCTGGAAAAATCTACAATCTTAATCTAATCCCTAATTCCTTAGGGAACCTTATTTGTTAGGGACTACACAAAATCTAACGGGACCAGGTACCTACTTATAACAAACAAATATTCAAGATAAATATTTTTACAACACAAACATTTTCATGTATATATATAATGTTTTTAGATACATTCACAAAAAGAAACAACGTCTCGCCTTACTGCAGCTGCGTGTATAGTGTATATTACACAATAATGCGTGATTCTTACACGACATATATCTTTAAAACCATCCGATTTAAAATAAATTTTGATGTCTTCATTTAAAAAACTACGAGACAGAAATCCGTTTACGACATCAGGGAACATTTTTGGTACTGTTTCTGTCTCTCGGTCTGTGCTTAATGATTGCGAACCAACATATCTTGAAAACTACTCGTCCGCACATGGCATTTTTATAAAATCTTTACAGGGAAGCGTTGTAGACTGTTTCGTGTCCTCAATTTTTTCAAACCAACATATCTCTAAAAGTACTCGTCCGATTTTAATAAAATTTGGATGGTAAGTAAGAATGAGCCCATTGTTGATCCCATATAAGTTTCAACCTTCCTCGCTTATTTGTTTCTCTTCCACAAAGCGCACAAACATACATTTATTTATAGCTATAACTTCAAAAGTACCTATCTGATATTCAAGAAATTTGGATAGTATGTCAAACGTAACTCGGGATAACCCTGGATTAATTTCAACAGTCTGCGCGCTCTTTCAATTTTGCTAAATCCAAAACATTTTGACTTATTCAAAATAGGAAAAGGGAGAAAATTACACATATTAGTCAAAAATGGTTTGTAAAAACGTAACATCATTTAACTACGTTATAATATTACGCGAGGAAGGTATGTGGCACACTAATTGGTAGACTATTTCAAAATCTATCAAATAGTTGACAGATATTTGATATTTTGATATTTTACAATGATAAACGTATCTCAATTTCGCAGAGGGTTAAAATTAATTTGGAACCATCTGTGGCTACGTTCAATATACGATCTAAATTCCTTAAAAATCGGACGAGTACTTTTAAAGATATATAGGTTTAAATAAATGTATGTTTGTGTGCATGTGCAAGAGAAACTATTAGGCGCAGAACGTTGAAACTTATGTGGGCTAAACAATGGGCTAATTCTGACCTACCGTCTAAATTTCATTAAAATCGGACGAGTACTTTTAGAGATATTTTGGTTTGAAAAAATTGAGGACATGAGACAGTCTACAACGCGTCCCTGTAAAGATTTTATAAAAATGCCATGTGCTTGTCAGAATTAACTAATGTTTTTTTGTGCGGGGGTTAGATGTTTAGTTAAAGGTATTAACAATAGTTGATTCAACCAGAAATGGTTCAAATAACTAAAAAAAAGTTGAATCTACTTTCATCTAGTAGAATAGTTACTAACTAACTAATAACTGTCCGGATAGTTAAAAGTTTTTATGTCATTGCCTTTAACTAAGCATAGTTATAATAACTGGGTGAAAGGTTAACGCAACTAGGGAAGGAAACTGTCCTTGACTGGGCGGTTGGTTACTTCTATCTTTTTGCATCCCCTCCACATGGCCTATAAAAGGGCCTGGATGGTTGTTACCTATAACTTACCATCCACACCCCGTCTACCTTCAGTTCTGACTCGACGCTCGTTGGAGAGGCTAGTGTTTTTAGCTTGTGCTTTTTATTGTTGTTCTTTCATTTTTGGTGCTCAAAAAATATTTGTTTTTACACTACCGTGCACATTATATTATACTCCAATGGATCAGGAAACAAAAGACTTACTGAAGAAGTTTGGCTTTGAAAACCTCACTCAATCATTTGAAGGTTAGTTGCATTATACATTATTTACATCTTAGTATTTATTTGGGATATAATTATAATTAAATTATGTAGGATGTGGCAACATTTTACTTGTTTACTCACAGTTTGTTTGCATTGTTGTCTTAAACTTTTTTTTTCACACTTCTTTAATTAAAAGTGACAATTTCCGTTAGAAAGTAAGTAATTTTTTTTCCGTAGTAATTTAGTCCTATATGTATATTAGGACGATAGAATATTTTACTTTGGTTTAGTAATAATTAATTTCTCTACTTCTTTGGTCTCTAGGGTAATTAATAAATTGAATTTTCTCTACTTCAATGGCAATATTTCACCTCCTCTTGAGGCATCTTCAGGCCAAAAAGAAGATTATTTTATTTTAACAAATTTCCATTACTACATAACTTAATGATAACATATAACTTTAACACTTAATATGTTTTAACAATTTTAAAATATATACAGGGTGACTGGCGATAAAGTTTGGAAAAGTTATAGGGCGTTAGTACACCTCATGTGGAACAAAAAACACCCTATATACCATAGGTCAATTCTCAACCGTTCTGCCACTAGTCAAATTTAGTGAATTTTCCTTGTCTCATAAAATGAATTGTTGATCCTAAAATATGAATGCTAGAATAATGATTTTGGTATCGTTGGAAAGCTTAGAAAATTCCCTATAAGAAAAGTATTCTTAAGTTCTTTTATTCAAACGAGCATTTCCTGAGTATTTATTCTTATCGAAATTATTGAGAATTTTTTTTTTTTTGGTGGTGGCAGAACTTAATAACAAGTGTAGTTGCATCGAGTACACTGTCAGGAAAACTTCCTCATTAACTTACCTTTCAATATGTACTCACAGCTTTACCCATTTATTTGGCCATATTTTGAGTTATAACCGACGGAAGTTAGAAAAATGATTGAAAATTACAGTAAAATGCGTACCATACAGCAATTTATAGGTAAATACAATAATAATAAATTAAACATTATTTTTTGGTGAAAAAGCGTTTTTCTGCACAGATTTTACGCGGTTACAAGAATACCTGAAGACATTTTTTCAATTATCTTCAAAACATAATAGCTTAGTCATTTACAACATTTCAACAAGAAATAATGTTTAATTTATCATTATTGTATTTACTTATAAATTGCTGTATGGTACGCATATTACTGTAATTTTCAATCATTTTTCTAACTTCCGTCGGTTATAACTCAAAATATGGCCAAATAAATGGGTAAAGCTGTGAGTACTTATTGAAAGGTAAGTAAATGAGGAAGTTTTCCTGAAAGTGTACTCGATGCAACTACACTTGTTCTGCCACCACAAAAAAAAAAAAATAAAAAAATAAAGGACTTAAAAATACATTTCTTATAGGACATTTTGTAAGCTTAACAACGATGCCAAAATCATTATTCTAGCATTCATATTTTAGGATCAACAATTCATTTTATGAGACAAGAACGACACCCCTCGAAAATTCACTAAATTTGACCTAGTGGCAGAACGGTTGAGAATTGACCTATGGTATATAAGGTGTTTTTTGTTCCATATGAGGTGTACTAACACCCTATAACTTTTCCAAACTTTATCGCCAGTCACCCTGTATATATTTATAGTATTTTTATAGTATTATAGTTATAACTTATTAAGTGTTAAAGTTATATGTTATGTGAATCTGTTATATGTTATCTATGAGTTATGTAGTAATGGAAATTTGTTAAAATAAAATAATCTCTTCTTTTAGGCCAGAAGATGCCTCAAGAGGAGGTGAAATATTGCAATTGAAGTAGAGAACATTTAATTTATTAATTACCCTAGAGACCAAAGAAGTAGAGTAAGAAATTTGTAAGAAAGGTTGGAAACAGAATAAAGTAGTAATTAAATAATTTTGGCTGGGTTAACAACAGGGAGTGCCATTGATTTATTGTTTTGGCCACCAATTTCTAATAGTCTTTTTTGTGTGCATTTTTTTTTTTTAATCCTGAATTCATAGTTAATAAATTATTAGTTCATAAAATAAATATTTGTTTATTAAAGAAAGAAATACGTATAGTGTCACTGCCTTAAAAAAAGAAGGGAAGGTTATGGTTAGTTTAGATTCACAGATAAGTGTGAATATTTTAAGAGACATCGACGAAAGTGACATAAGGGACCTAATGCCTGTAATAGGTGTTAGATCTGCTTTTAAAACTAAGCTGAAAGAATGGCGCGCTTCATTAGCTGGGAAGAGCAAGGGCGTCGAAGAGAACAAATCCTACTTAGATGTGAGTTTAAAGGGGAATTATTACATACATTCATTTTATTATTAACTTCCAAATTGCAAGTGAAGGCAGTATAAGTTCAGTTAATATAACTTTAGACAAAAACAAAGTTTAAGTTCGACTAATTTTAAAGGAAGGAAGGAATCATTATGTTATTGCTTATTTGGGGGTACAAACATTATTAGTGTTTTCAATTAGTGTTTCATGTAGTATATGAAGTTATTTGTATGAAATGGATTTTGTAGTGACAAAGAGTCTTGTTTAACAGCTTAGTTGGGCATCAACATCAACGTCAACTACACCCGACTGTTGCGTGGACCAAACTTTAGAATACCCCCTCTGGCAGTTGCCTCATCAACAAAAGCCTTCGAAAGTGAGTATATGTATATTACTTTTAAGTACATATGTACCTACTATTCCTGTGACATAAGTTCTATTTAATATTTATAATTTAATATTTATAAAGACCACTTTACACTGTGTGATTTTGTTATGACTTGCCTCATGATTTTGTTAGTTAATTTTAAATTTTTAACATTCAACATAATATATATTGGTATAATTTTCTATATAATAAGTCATACAGAAAATCACATTAATAGTCACAAGAAATAGGAATCGTCAAATTTTTATTATTATTCTCCTGTGATATGACCAAAATATGATTTTCAAATTGTAACTTATACAATCCTATGAATCATGTCAAAAAGCTTTAACATCAACGTGTATGATTTAGTCATATGAAAAGTGGTATGCCAAAATCACATAGAGTAACGGGACCTCGACTAGGTTAATTCGTTCTTAAGGTCACATAATGTTAATTAATCCTTGGTTTATTATTTTCCCTTAGGAGTTGTTGCCACACGATTCCCAGTACTTCTCGGACACTTCAGTCTCTACTGGAATCTCAACTCCACCAAACAACCCTGTGACACCGTACCAATCAACACAGAACACAGACTTCAGCACTGCAGCTTGTGTTAATACGGCCAATTTTAATACTCAAGGAACGCCTGTAAGTCAGAAATTTAATTTTACTTTTTTTTTTTTTTTTTTTTTATTTATGATGTTTAAACTGTGTCTTTTTTATGACTTGCCTTATGATTTTGTTACAACATAATTTGAAACACTCTTCACACACTTACCTATGATTTTCTATGAGGAATAAGGACTGTCTTATTTCTGTTATGATTTTCTGTGTGATCTGTCAAAATATTGTAGGGTTTCTTTTAAGCTACTTTTTCAAATTGAAGGTTACAATACTTCACTTACTTGTTTTGTATTTCTAACAAAATAAGACAAGTCAAATGATAACATAGAAGGGAAAAAACATTTGATTTGGGATATGACTTTTTTGTATGATTTATTCACACGGAAAATCATACATGACATAATCACATAGTTTAAAGTGGCTTTACATTTATATTTATGGGCGCTTGTGATGACATATCATATGTAGTGCAAGAGCGGTTTGGGACAAATACTTCAATTTTCCGAAATTTCCTTTGTTTCAGGGAGAATTGAAGGCACTTCTGGATACTACATTAATTGGAAAATCAATTTTGCAATTCCTTGGAGGGACACTTGACGGGGCTTCCCGGAAAAAGTTGGCCCACTTAATTGCGTTGCATGTACTATAAAATGAAAGTAATTGTAAAATTAAAGTAGAGAGACTGTCATCTTGGGCAAGAGAAGTAAAGTTACTTTTCCCTGGGGAAGTGGAAAAGTTGTACTACCGACCGTATGAAAAATTATCCACTAGGGCCAAGAAGAGCGCTTCTGAAAAAATTTACGACGCCATAACAAGTAGGAGGAAATCCTTGCGCTCCTCTGGAGTACTGAGTCATCAGCCAAGAAGCAGGAGTAAGAGCAACCGACCCAACGACGGAGACTACACCCTCAGTGGGCTGGATTAAAAACTTCAGTTCCGCCAGGTATTATAATAAGTTTCAGTTAGCTTAAAAGTTTCATTTCTTTTCATATACTTTCTTAGTACACAGTAATAGCAATATTATTATATATTTAATATATAAATATTTCTAAATTTTTTAATCATATTATTATTTACTTTTTTTTTAATTTTTCAGAAGTTGAACAACTCGAGAGCGACAAGCTCCAGTGGCTCAAAGGGAACTGCAGCCCCTGGGCCACTCTCGAGCTGTATTGGGCCGAAACAGCTCGTCTACGTCTACGGGCAATTTACAATCCTGAGCCCACTACCCGGAGGGAGTCTGTAGATGATTATATTTCGTCTTTTCCCTGCCTGCAACAGCCTAATGGCTATCTCCTTGTGAGTGCTCTTATAAAATTAAACATACTTTGTTAAAATGTGTGTGTATATGAATATTACATTGTATATGTAATGGTATATTCCTTCAGATAAATAATAAATTAAATTTTCTTTGTTGTTTCAGTTGGTGTCTGATTTTAATTTGCTCTTCCCATCAGGGGAATTAAGCGCACTTGACTCAGCTCTTAATATTTTATCAAATAAATTGTTGAACGCCGCCCGGACTAAACTGGCCCACATTAAGAACACCGGTGACAGGGAATATTTCAGAAAAATATTGGACAAATCCAGAGGTGAATATAAACACTAACTATAATTACTTTTATTAATATACTAAGGTTATGTTGTAGCATTTACCCAAATGTGACCAGTTTGAATCTCCCTTGAATATTTTTGTCCTTTAATTATTTGAGTTTGGTTAGAAGACAAAAAAAAAAAAAAAAAATATCTTAATACAGTGAGGCTCGCTAATCCAGTCCCTGTTTGAGTTTGGTTAGAAGACAAAAAAAAAAAAAAATATATATATATATCTTAATACAGTGTGGAGTCTCGCTAATCCAGTCCCTGCTAGTCTGTACATCTGGTTAGTCCGTACGGGCCTAAAAAAAATTAAGTGTATAGTAGGCCTAAATTATCTTTTGACATACTTTTCCTATCTATTTGTTGGTTAAAAACGTGGACCTATGTTGTACTTACATATTATCGAGACGATAAAAAGTAACTTTTATGAGAAAAATGTGGATTTTAATAGTTTAATAATACCCATCTTAAACTTGTTTTACATACATTGTAACGATGCGTTACTAACTCATTTAGTTATATAGATTTAATTTTAGTCAAAGGTCGAAGTGTTATATATTTCTTTTAAATTTTATTGTACCTAGTTTGTTTACATGATAGGGAGTGAGAGATGATCGGGGAACAATGCGTAGCTAGGCAAGTTAGTGTCTTCCCGGCCCTGACGGGAGTCAGCTCATACCTTGCCTTACCTTAATGGCCTTCTCTCTTACCTAACTTTTACGTAAATTTTCGTAATTTTTTTTTTAAAATTTTGAATTTTAGTTGGTCGATTATATTCTGTGATTGTGTGATGAATTGTATCTGGATTATCTCTCATTCCTTATGTGTGAATAGAATTGGAATTTTTATTTAATTTTGGATATTTTTATAGAGGTAAACTTTTGACTTATTTTGTAAATTTATGGTTTATTCTGAGTGAAATTTTGTGGTTAAAATTTTGAGGAATTAGTTAGTTTTGTAATTTTTTTCCTGCGATCTATTTTAATTTTGATTTTACTTGAGATAAGTTGTAGAGTAGATATATTTAATTTGTTAAAAATTCTGAAGTTAGGTTGGTTGGGGAATTTTGAATTTTATTTTACAGGAATTTCGAATTTGGTTATAATGAATTTTGACTAAATGTTATTTTGAGACGAGATAGAAGTTTATCTCAATGAATTTCGAGAGGTTAGATGATGAGTTGTATTGCGTAATTTCGATGAAGTTGATTAATTTTAGTTATTTCATATGATTTTTTTTTTTGAGTTAATTTTTGAGTTTGTTATGAAAGATTTTGAGTTTAAATTGACAAATGAACTTGAGTTAAAAATCTTAAATAATTTAAAGTTAAATTTTTCAAATAATTTTGAGCTAAAGGTTACAAAGAAGTTTGAGTTAACTTTTAATTTTGAGTTGAACTTTCTAAATAATTTGAGTTTTATTTCTGATTTATTTTATAGCGATTTACCGAATAATTGTGGCCTATATTGTCTATACTATAGTTCTGAGTTATATTTGCTGAATTTGAATAAAGTTAAAATTTCTGGAATTTCTTGAGATTAATACCAAAAATAATACCAATTTAATTAAATACCAAAATTTCAACTCTTATCCAAATTGGATTCTTTTCAAAATTTGGTCAATCATTTTATTGTTTGAATTTATTTTTTTACTGAGTTACTAATTTGTTTAAGTTGCATTTTTTTTTTTGGATCGATGTTAAACTTTTATTTTGGGGAAAATAAATATTATTATTTTGGGAATTAAGGTTGTTGTCCCTACCTAGGTTTAAGTTAGATTTAGAACCTATCCCTCCTCTGACTGTGTTTAGCCTGGATGCTAATAATATTTTTTAGATTATTTATAATCGTGGCTTCAGGTCCTAAGATAGTAGCTTAAGAATTGGAGTCCGGTTATAACATTTTAAAATTAATTCCGTATAATCCTGACTTTCAGTCATCTGGACAGGGTCCAGTCCCATCAAATCTGGATTAGTGAGACTCTACTGTACATATTTTTTTCCTATTTGTCACACCATACCTCAGCTGTAATTTAATATACCGCATTGATTGTCAATGCCTAAATAAATTTGGCTAAATTTTTTGTTTCTTTGTTTTTAGGGAGTGAACAGGACCAGGCCAACGCAGCCCTATTGTGCCTACCCCTACTCATCAACGCACCCGTGACAAAGGTTAAGGGGAAACCAGTTTGGAGGCCTTCCAGAGCGGAGGTGTGCGCTGGTTTCATCTCTACAATCGAAGCAGCTTCAGAGCTGGAGGAGTATTGGGTTTTCCGGGTAAACTTGCCTCGCAAAATGAATAATTTGCCCGCGATCTCGGGGGTTTTTAAAACATACAATATAGTGAGCATTCAGCGAAATATCTCGTTTTCCCTTTCCCTGATTAAAAAGATTTTGAGATATAAATATCACACTAAGATTTCAAAGATGGGAGCCACGTATGAAAAAATAACCAGTTTTCCTGTTTTTGAAATAGGAAACTCCTCTAAGTCCAATAACCCTTTATTAAATACTATCGGAATAGTTGCAGATTTTCTTATTTAATCATAGAGGGGCTGATATTCTCCCCGTAACACCATACAATTTCACTAATACTCCCATCGACTATATCACGGAGATATTTTACGAATTTCGAAACAAAATAAGATTTTCCGCTTCCCGTAGGACCAGCTATTATTGACGTAAACGGATGTTTCCATCTAATCGACATTTTAGCGACTGATATAAAATAAAGAAGTCATAGCTCGACTATATATTTAGGTAAAAATGTCTGTGATAGAGGGGGGTTGTCGTCGAAGGGGGAGGAGTTTAAAAATAAAAGTACAAAATTCTATTCACGTCCTTAAACTCTCATTTATATTTCAGACATGAGCGGACTCAGATACTTGTGTGAGGGATCCTTCTGCGAATGTTGCATGGAAGTCTTCCAGGAGGTCGAGGGCGTGGACCTCTATGACGGTCTCGATTACCTATTCGAGAACGTCTTGGAGGGTAGGGGTCATGTGGTAAGTCCGCAGCTGATCCCCCCCTCACGAGGTTTCTCAAGAGGGAACTCCCCTGATGTTTCCATCTTATAATGACTCGAGAGAGCACCTGACATCATTCCACAGACCCCTAGTCAGAACAACTCCTGTTTTGGGATCAACCCCATATTGCCGGCATCTCAGGAGTCCCTCGACCTCATTCAGCGGACCCCCGAGCCAGGAAGAGAATTATTTCGATGGCAAACCAGTAGTGAGGACTCCGATACCAAGTCCGGATGAGGTTTGTAACGGTTAGTCTCCGAGTATTTTTATTTTTTATTTTATTTTATTTGTGTGTGTGTGTGTGTGCCATAATATGATGTAATTTATTAATTAATTTATTTATTAATTAATCAATTTATTTTTTATTTTTTTGTTTTTATTTTCATTTTTTTATTTTTATTTTTTTTAGGGTTATGCGTTTCTGGTAGATGTCTCAGATGTTCTGAGAGGGAGTGTTTCGATCTAGTCGAAAACCCGACGATTAATTATGGTTGGTTTTGCTATCGTTTATTTATTTAATTTTATTTTTAAAATGATCAAAATGTTGTTTAGTAAAAGTATAAACATTATTCCTCAGTTTATTTATTTATTTATTTATTTCTTTAATGATTTATATCATTGTTTTTTTGTTTTTTTTGGTTTTTTTTTACAGGATTATGTCAATGTTGCGGGGTGTGGATGGAACACTCTCTCATAGAGCATGAAGAGACGTGCAGGAGTACCCCGATCGTACCTTATCATCAAGTAGGGGAGGGTCTGACCTCTGAGCCATCTTCACATCGGGGGAACTCGAGTAGGCTATGCAATCGCTCGGAGCAGCTTTCGAGTCTCTTAAGGACCTTATGAAGCATGAGAAATCATGTAGAGGTGTTTCTTCTAACAGACCTCTCCTGTTCTACATGTCCGAAGGTTTATAAAACACTGAAATATTTACGAGCTCATGAGTTACGATGCACCCCACACATTTGTCCCAAGTGCAATAGACAATTCTCCCTTGATGAGAACAGGAAAAGACACGAAAAACTGTGTCGTGGAATTAAACAATTCGAGTGTGTGAATTGTGGAGAAAGGTTTATTGATTTGGAACAAAAATTAGATCATGAAATTAGATGTAACATCCCATATAGTAAAAAGTGTAGTAAATGCAACCATGATTTTTCAAATAGACATCTACACTTAAAACATGAGGAAGTATGTGGCGATGTTCCATCTACTTCAAGACTGGGGGAACCGTCCACTCGTGAGCTTATTTCGGTTAGACCTAATTCCGATCTAGTACAGGAGTATGAAAGTGCGTATCAGGGGCGAATAAAATCATATTTTATTCGCTCTAACGATAATCAAAGCCTGAGCGCATTTTTTGACTCCGTTTTAGATCGAGTTGTGGAACTTTTGAAGAGAGCTCTGGTTTTTCTACGAGCTCTAAAAGTAAACTTTGTATTGTAGCTTTTCTAATATCCATGGTGAAAGGATGGATTTTAATTTTAAAACCTCCAATACTCCGGTGGATATGGGTACAAACCTAGAAGAGTTTACAAGGTTGCAATTTAGACACATGACAACGGAAATGGAGGAGGGACAGCTAGAAAAAAGTAGTTGGATGCTTAATGGGGTGGATGGCCTGCGAGTAAAAATTAACAAATTCGATCCTTTACTCGGGTCATCCTACTTGCCTCTTCCCAAATCCATTTCTGACAAAAAAGCTGTTGTAAATTTAAAAAATGACGACGACATGTGCTTTAAATATGCAATCCTTACCGAGCTCCTTGGAGATGAATATCCCCGGAGTATAAACCAATTCAATCAAATCGAAAATAACTACGATTTTAGTGAAATTTAATGCCCTCCCTCCACCATGATTACAAGGTTTGAAAATACTAATAACATCTCCATAAATATTTTTGGGCTTGAAAATGATAAAATATGTCATCTAAGGCTCACTGAGAGGGAGAGGGAGGATCATCGAGATCTGCTTTTATTAACTGAGAAACTATGTGAAAACCCACTATCGGCTACATGTACTTTCGAGGTTAAAAAGCATTTCGTATATTAATGATCTTTCCCGTCTCGTAAGCTCTCAAATTTCCGCCCATAACGAGAAATTACAATTTTGTAAAATATGTTTGACACATTATGGTGGTTTGAACTCGAAAACGTCAAGAGATCAGGCTTAGGGACCATGCTAATCTGTGCAACCTAAACAAACCAGTAAGAGTGGACTTAACTCGCAAAAAACCGTTCGTTGAATTTTCCAGCTATGGTAAACAGATTCGCATGCCCTATGTTGTGTACGCTGACTTTGAGAGCATTCTTACTCCCATTAATGGGTGTACACCTTCGCCTTCATCATCATTTTCAACCCCATACCAGGTGCATTCTCCAATGTCATTTTGTATTTATGTGAAACCATCGATTGAGGTACAGCACCTACCGGTACCTTTTTCTATGGATCCATATGTATATAGAGGCGAGGATGCTCCTGCGAAATTTATGGCGTATTTGACCGAGGTGGCAAAGGGGTTGGACCCAATTTACGATAGTATAGTACCCATTAACATGACTGATAGTGATAATTTAGCGTTCTAAACCGCAACTAAGTGTTGGCTTTGTTTGAAACCTTTTTCTACCGAATCCCCTGCCGTAAGAGATCATCGCCATTTAACAGGCTGCTTCAGGGGGGCAGCCCATAGTGAATGTAACCTCCTAGCTAAATCCCCCAAATTTCTCCCGATTTTCATACATAATTTAAGTGGTTACGATTCACATTTCTTGATCCGAAAACTCGGTGGTGACGAAGGCCGAGTCAATATTATCCCTCAAACTTCAGAAAAATATATTTCCTTTTCAAAACAAATTAAAAATATCACTCTTCGCTTCGTTGACTCCTTTAGATTCATGAGCAATTTTAATTTGCCGCAGCAAGCCTTCAAAAACATGGCGAGGTATTATTCGGGCGAGAGACTAGAGCTTATGATGAAAAAGGGGAACTATCCATATGATTTCGTGGATTCATGGGAGAAACTAGACGAAACATGTCTCCCAACAAGGGAAAAATGTTTTAATTAATTATTTCAACTAGAATGTAGTGAAGGAGATTATAGTCACGCACAAAAAGTGTGGAAAGCATTCGAGTGTAAAACACTTGGCGACTATGCGGATCAGTATGTGAAGTCAGATGTACTTCTTTTAAGTGACGTTTTTGAAGCATTTAGAGAGGTAACTCTGGCCACTCATAAACTTGATCCTGCATGGTATTACACCGCCCCTGGTATGACGTGGGATGCAATGCTGAAATTCACTGGTGTTCGACTTGATCTCCTCACTGACTATGACACGATAATGTTAATTGAGAGGGGTATTAGAGGAGGTATGTGTAGCGTTATGCATAGACGTGCTAGTGCAAACAATAAATATCTAGAATCGTACGATTCAAAGCCTAGTACATACATATCATACCTAGATGCCAACAATCTTTATGGCGATGCGATGTCTCGACCGCTTCCAACTGGAGGGTTTGAATGGGTCGATTATCCGGAACAGATCGACATCCATTCGCTCCAGGAAGAAGATACATACGGCAACATCTTAGATGTGGACATCGAATACCCCTCAAAATTACATCATCTACATTCAGATTTTCCGTTTCTCCCTGAATCTATTGTCCCTCCCTCTGAAAAACTAAATTCAACCCCCAAATTAATTCCCCACTTAGGCCCCAGAAAAAATTATGTCGTACATTATATGGCTCTAAAACAAGCTTTATGCCATGGTTTAGTTTTAATATAAAAATCCATCGAGCTGTAAAATTCTTGCAGTCTCGCTGGTTAGAGCCATATATTAAATTTAACAACTTCCCTTAGACAGAATGTCCGTAACTCCATTGAAAAAGATCAATTTAAATTATACAACAACAGCATTTTCGGGAAAACAATGGAATCCGTACGTAAGCGCCAGAATGTCAGGCTAGTGACAACCGAAAAGCAAGCAGCTAAGCTTATAAATAAATTTAATTATAAGGATAAAACCATCATCTCGGAGAACGTGATTCTATTCCTAATGGAGAAAACGAACATCCTTTTCGATAAGCCCAGCTACGTCGGTATGTCCATTTTAGATTTGTCAAAGACGGTAATGTACGGATTCCATTATGACATCATACAACCCCGCTACGGTATGGAACGTCTCCAGCTGCTGTATACTGATACGGACTCGCTGATTTACCGTATAAAGACGGACGATCTGTTCTGGGATATGTTCAATATGAGTAAACATTTTGACTTTTCAGACTATCCGCCCGATCACCCCCATTTCTCCTTGACAAATAAAAAGGTCTTGGGGAAATTTAAGGATGAAGCCAACGGGAAACTGATCTCTGAATTTGTCGGTCTAAAACCAAAATTATATTCTTTGGTGGTTGACGGTCAAACTAAAAAACGAGCCAAAGGCGTGGTGAAATCTACCCTTACGGAGATAACTTTTGACGACTATATCAATTGCTTAAATAAGCAAAAGGCAATGTTCTCTATAATGCGGAATATTCGATCGAAAGATCATATAGTTCGCAATATAGAGAGGAATAAGGTCTCCTTATCTCCCTTCGACAACAAGAGGGTAATTTTACCCGATGGCATAACAACCTGACCTTATGGCTTCATCGATGATCTAACTTGAAGTGTTTACTCATATTGATCATATCAGTCATCCGCATTAATATGAGTATTAAAGCTATAATAATAATAAGTATATAATAATAATATGAGAATTTTTGTAGCGTACATTTTTTTTAAAAGAAAGAAATAATAAATATTATAAAACTGTGATACTATTTTTGTAGCGTAAATGTTTTTAAAAAACTGTGATACTAATTGTAAATAAATATTAAATAATAATAATCTGTAAAATAATGGTAGGTAATAATAAAGTATATAAATAATTTTCTTTTATTGGTATAGAGCAACCTTTAAATAATATGATAAATGTATCTGTAAATTAATAATAAATAAAGTCATGTTTGGGTAAAAGCATAAATATATTATAACTAATTAAAACCAAAAATGTGTGTTTTCATTATATTAATTTTAAAACCATCTTATTGTACCATGAGTATGAAAGTATGAGGATCCTGATCACGCATGTAACATAATAATAACTGGATGGAAGGATTCATGCTGGGAAAATATACAGGAATGGATGTCTTAAGTAGGGTAAATAAAGTAAAAGATATAAATTGAGCCTGACTCGTTGAATCTGGATGGTAGCCGTTTAGCATCTAATAATAAAACACAAGGATGGTCGGTAGAAATTAAAGGTAGGTCTTGCCTTAGGGCTTATGGGATACATTTAGCAGTGGGAAATATACAGGAATGAATGTCTTAAGTTTGGAGGGGGAAATAAAATTATATACATAAGGTAAAATACTGAACCTTGATAAAATTGGAAAATGGGAGGCCGGTGATAATACAATCCCCCTATCTCACGGCATGACGTCTTTAAACAGCTTCCGAAAAAAAAAAAAATAAATAAATAATAAAAAAATAATAAAAAATAACTAGATTTTAATTCCATGTTTAAAATATACATCAGAGGCCAAACTCAAAAAGAACGGGGGTGGGGGGATCCCCCCACACAGAGAACACCTTTAGAAAGAGTTAGAGAACAACAGGGGGGGTCTTTCCCAGGAGAACACTTCTGAGAGGTGGGATCTTCCCAGAACTCTCTTTTCTGTACTACTGGCCTCCCATTTCCCAATTTTATCAAGGTTCAGTATTTTATCTTGCGTGTATCATTTAATTTCCCCTCCGAAACTTAAGGCATTCATTCCTATATATTTCCCACGGCAAAATGTAGATACAATCTTTAAAGATTCTTACTATATTAACATGAGTTATATAGCATCTAGTTAAGATATTTCGATTTGAAATAGAGAAGAAAATAAAAAGGGTTTTTTGAACCACCTGTGAGCTAGGGCGGGGCCATTATAATCTACTACCTGAGAGCGGGGTATAAAAAGAGTCTGGTACGACGCCGCCCTTCAAAATCATGCTGTGGGATGAAGAAAAAAAAAAAATTTTAAAAAATCTCTTTACCCCTTTGCTGTCCTCTCCAAACTAATAGGTACCTTTAAAAATATCTTACACTTAAAATTAAGAAAGGTTTCTTCAACCTTTTAACTTGTGAGAGGGTTAACATTAGAGTTATCTTTCACCTTTTGTACCTTTGCTTTATTTTTTTATTTTTAAATTATTCTCATGGAGACAAAAAAAAAAAAAAAAAAAAAAAAAAAAAAATAATGAAAAATAAACTACAGGTTAATGGTAGAGGGACTTTTACCTTACAAAAACGAAGACTTGAGTGGTCGTCAGGGGATCCTTCCAGCATTTATATCATAATTTTTTTTTTTAAGAAATAGTAATTTCAACCCAGTAAAAGTTGAAACTTGTAATTTTATAGAAGTGTAAGTATTAATTTATATTTAGTTTGTATGAGCATCCCTCAATGTAGTGTTATATCTGCAAAATATATATATATATATATATATATATATATATATATATATATATATATATATAAATATATATATATATATATCATATTGTAAATGAAACACAATAATTTTTAAAAATCAGTTTATTGTCTACCACAAGAATTTAAAATATATACAAATATATAGACCGGTTTCGACTGGTTTAGATAATATAAAAATTAAAACAAAAAGTTATACATTCTAAAACACTGTCATCTTCAGTTGACTGATTTATAAAGACTGCGTTGATTTTCTAATTTAAACTAGGAACTTAGGGTAATGTGTGGGTGGGGATATAACGGTATAGGGTTTAAACGGTATAAGGAAGAGTGTAAGGGTCTTCGGGTTGGATTCAGGTATAGGAGGGTTAGCTTAAACTATGGTTTAACATAAAATAATAAAATTCAAGTACAGATAAAAATATGAAACTAAAATATAGCTATCTACAACTTTTGTACATTAATATTTTTAATAGGTTTAACTAAAAAAACTTAATAGGTTTTAACTTAAAAAAAACTTTTAATAGGTTTTATTAAAAATATTAATGTACAAAAGTTGTAGATAGCTATATTTTAGTTTCATATTTTTATCTGTACTTGAATTTTATTATTTTATGTTAAACCATAGTTTAAGCTAACCCTCCTATACCTGAATCCAACCCGAAGACCCTTACACTCTTCCTTATACCGTTTAAACCCTATACCGTTGTATCCCCACCCACACATTACCCTAAGTTCCTAGTTTAAATTAGAAAATCAAGGCAGTCTTTATAAATCAGTCAACTGAAGATGACAGTGTTTTAGAATGTATAACTTTTTGTTTTAATTTTTATATTATCTAAACCAGTCGAAACCGGTCTATATATTTGTATATTTTTTAAATTCTTGTGGTAGACAATAAACTGATTTTTAAAAATTATTGTGTTTCATTTACAATATGATTTTTTCTAAGTACCACAAAATCTCCGTCAAAACAACCAATGAATATATATATATATATATATATATTTATATATATATATATATATATATATATATATATATATATATATATAATAAAACTAGACTTATAATTAATCGTGATAGGTTCTAATATATAACTAAAGACTAGTAATAAAGAAAACAGAAGGTGTTATTTTTTTAAAACATTTATTTATAACTAAAATATACTCATTTCTTACACAATTTAATCCGTAAAATCGATGCGAAACGCACCATTAAGAGATCTGCCATTATATACAATGTGTTTAGGAAACTGTTTAATGTCGGCTGACAGATGAGGATATATACGGTCGCTAATTCGGTGAGGCGGGTATAATCGTCGGACCTGCAAGTCATCAATTTCAATTTCAACGGCGACGCTCGGACCAATCGATGTACTAACGCGTTGTAAAGACTTTATTTCGTATGTTCCTGGAGGAAGGTCTGCGAAAGACATGGTCTCCCGCTGTCTACAAGCTTCTCTACACAATTCTAAAAAGGACATCTGCAAATAAATAAAAAATAAAATAAATTAAAAATAATGATTACTTAAAATTGTATATTTGTGTTAATATACTATAGATGATATTTTCAGGATAGTTCAGTTCAAGTCTGAAGACAATGTATGGGCGAAGTATAGCATATTTAATCAATTAAAAGAAAATGATCTCTTCTTCATTTCTAATGCCCTACTATGAATATAACGAAATATGAAAAACGAACAAAAGAGTAAGCCATAGAATAATCATCATATTTTACAATTATAATTAAAACAGTCGAAACCGGTCTATATATTTGTATATTTTTTAAATTCTTGTGGTAGACAATAAACTGATTTTTAAAAATTATTGTGTTTCGTTTAAAACACAACAATTATACAAAACAATACAATTATAATTAAATATAAAAACTCCATTCCAAATAAAAAAATAAGTAAATAAATATTACTCACTGTGATATTGCTGGAATGAAAGATATCCACAAACCGTTGGCTTGATTTGTATAAGAAGGAGCTAAAAAAACTGAGTTTAACTTAACAAAATATTTTTATATACTGAATAAAATAAGTTGGGGTTCTTGCTTTAATAACTTTTCTTCCCCTCCTTTTTTTTTTTTTTTTTTTTTTTCCGGGGGACTTCTTTTTTTTATTTTATAAAAAAAAAGTCCGAAGCAATAAGACCTCATGTGTGGATCCAAGGAGCAAACCCGGTTTAATAGTCCATCCTATAGTACCCTATCCTCTTAGCAAGCTCACAGACCCACAGAAAGTGAGCACCTTGTTTAGGGGAAGTAACTTAAGTTCTTCAATTGGCAGGATGGTTAAGCCAAAGATTCTCCACCTCAGGTGTGTTAATGCAGGACAGCTGCTAATAAGATGAGAAGGGGTTTCATCCTCTTCCTCGCACAGCCTGCACACTGGGATTTCTGCTAGGCCAAGCAGATGGAGATGTCGATTTAGCCTACAGTGTCCAGTAAGAAATCCTGTCAAAAGATGACAGGATTGTTTTTTGAGCGAGTGCAGCGATCTGGTAAGATGCTGAGATGGTTCCCCGATCATTATTTTATATTGTCGCATACCTGAAGCAGTGTTCCATATTCTTTTCATATCTAGCCTCATAAATGTCCATATGGAATTTTTCACTCCACAACGTGGCACGCCAGCAACTGGTTCTGGTGTAATTGGGGTCGAATTGGAACCCGTTTTAGCTAACTGGTCAGCAATCTCATTCCCCTCAATGCCACAATGTCCAGGAACCCATATCAGTTGTACCTTGTTAAGTTGTCCAAGAGTGTTAAGATAGCTTTTGCACTCAGCCACCAGCTTAGATGTATACCTTGGTGTAACCAGTGCTTTAATCGCTGCCTGGCTGTCAGAGTAGATTCTGATTTGTCTGTTAAAGATTTTATTATTCAGGATAATTTGAGAACAGGCCAAAATTGCATATATCTCTGCCTGAAATACAGTGGCATATTTGCCTAAGCTCACACTAAGCTCATATTGGGGTTCTGCACAGAAAACCCCAGCCCCTGATAATTCATTGATTCGGGACCCGTCGGTAAACCACATGTCTGTTCCTGGTGGCATTTGAGGATCATCTCCAGGTTCCCAGTCTTGTCTTGAAGGAAGTAGATACTCCCAGCTAATGTCAAAATCCCACTGTGGTATCATAGAGTCCTGTAACATAACTACTTCTGGGCAGATTTCTGTGATAGAATTCCATATTATACTGTGCCCTATACTGTCATATCCCATCCATAAACCAGCACAGTGCAGGCGATATGAAGCTAGCATAGCTTCGTACTTCAGGTATATTTCTAAAGGTGGTAAGCATATCATAGCCTCAAGTGCCAGGGTTGGTGTAGTTTTCATTGCTCCTAGTATACCAACACAAGCCGTTCTTTGAAGGTGTTGAAGTGATTTCTTTGCAGTTCTTATCGATATCCTTGGCCACCAGACAACACATGCATAGGAAAGAATTGGTCTTACCATGGCAGTAAAGATCCAGTGCAGTACTTTGGGTTGTAATCCCCAGGTGGGACCAATGGCCTTCCGGCATACCCAAAAGGCCGCCATTGCCTTATTTAGCTTCGCTTCAAGATGAAGTTTCCAGGACAGTTTTTTATCCAAAATTACACCTAGATATTTTACTGAGTCTGCGAGGTTAAGCTTCTTACCACTTAGCATAAGTTCTGTACTTCCCTCCACTTTTCGTTTCCTTGTAAATAGTGTCACCACTGTTTTTTCGGGATTAACTCCGAGGCCGTGATTATAACACCATCTTTCAACAGTGTGAAGAGCTCTTTGTGCCAGCTCAAATACTGTGATAGTGAACTTGCCCTGAACCAAAACTGCTACGTCATCTGCATAAGCTTGAATGTAAATCCCATCTTTCAGAATAAGCTTTATGAGACTATCCACCACAAGGCACCAAAGTAAGGGTGAAAGAACTCCTCCTTGTGGACAGCCTGTCCTTATAGCAACTTTTCCTTATCCATTTCTCTCAACTTTAGCTATTCTAAGAGATAGCATTGATCTGATCCATGCCACTAAAACTGGGTGAACACCATGTTCAGAAGCAGCTTGGCTGATAGATTCAACAGAAACACAATTAAAAGCCCCTTCGATGTCCATGAAGAGCCCCAGCATCAGCTGTTGCTTGTTGAGGGCTCTTTCGATTTTGCAGACCAAATGGTGAAGAGCTGCCTCACAAGATTTTCCTGCTTGATATGCATACTGCTGCTTGCTTAATGGTATGGTCATGTTGTCCCTAATCCACCTATCCACCAGCCTTTCCAAGGTCTTAAAAAAGAACGAAGTAAGACTGATGGGTCTGTAAGATTTAGGAAGAGTAAAATCAGGTTTGCCCTGTTTTGGTATAAAAACAATGCGCACCTCCCTTCAGGAGCTCGGGATAGTTCCTTGAGAAAGGAAGGTTCGATAGATCTTAACTATTTAGCAAACAAATAATACAAAAGTATGTTGACCTGTAGGTTTAAGTCTATGTCTTGTCCATAATTAAATCAAATATCTTCAAAAATATAGGTGTAAATAATAAATAACTAACTCGGTAGGCACGGTAACTAACTAACTAGGCCATGTGTGTGGCCTTTATTACTGCTTCGTTTCACGTTGACAACAACTAAAGATATATGTTTCTCACAAATCCCACTAGATGTCAGGTAGAAGTAGAATAGCTAGGGATATGTATCATATTATACTCAGAACCTCGTTTCCAAAATTATTATTTTTTTTTTATATTAATATATAAATAGTCAGGGTGCCAATCAAAAAAGTGGGAAATGAGGTATACATAAAATGTTTTTGTTGATTTTGGTTGTATTTAAGGTGTATTTCAAAAATCCGATTGATGCCACTCTGTCACCCTTGAGCAATTTGAGAAATTCAAGATGGCGGCCAATATGTACAAAATTATATGCTTTTGCGATTTTATTAGAATTTTTACAGTCATCATTATCTTTTTTAGGTTCATTGGAGACTATCAGCTCAATCATAGTACCATATTTGGTTAATGGACCTTACAGGCGTCGTCGCCAGAAAGGGGGGGGGGGCGTGTCCCCCTCAATGTTTAAGATTTAAAAAATAATTTTGCCGAAAAACAAAAATAAAATATCCTACCCGATTTTACTTTTCTACCTGTATTTTATTATATTAATTGAATACAATGTGATCGTTCTGAAGAACGAAAATTTGAAGCTATGTGATCGTTCTGAAGAACGACAATTTTTATGTCTCTGATTTCAAAAATTCCCAGACAGAAATTCGGTTTAGACATCAGGGAACATTTTTGGTTCCTTGTCTGTCTATCGGTCTGTTGCTCAATTATTGCGAACCAACATATTCTTAAAAACTACTCATCTGATATTATTGAAATTAGGATGGTAGGTCATAATTAGCCCATTTTTGGTCCCATATATGTTTAAACTTCTGCACCCATTTATTTCTCTTCCACATGCGCACAAACATACATAGTTCGATATTAGTCGTTATTACTATTTTTAAAATGCAGCAACATAAGTCCAACCGCAACTCTGAACTTCTAATATTTTCTTAGATATAACACTTCAAAAATTGGCAGTTTTTTCCAAAAAATTGAAAATTTAGGTATTGCTCTCGTTTCGGGCCGAATATCGGCATAAAACCGCTCACCTACGAGAAAGGTAAGAAGAAATGAAGTTGCATCAAATTTGATTGGCTTCCTTTTAAGCGTTTTCTGCTGATTTAACGAATAGGCGGAACCGGAGGCCGTTTAGGGTGTCAATGGATGCGTCCCCTCCATTCAGGGAGAAACAGACCCTTCTCTCCAGATTCGTCTTTCATATAGAACGCCCACACAAATCTAATATTAATTTTTTTTTTATTGCACCAGAACTATTGGGCCTACAGCCTTCGTTTGTACTGTCAAGGAAGCTAATTAAATTTACTACAACTTGATTTCTTATGAATTTTCTTGTAAGAGAGCGGTTTAATGCCGATATTCGGCCTGAAACGAGACCAATAACTAAAATTTTCATTTTTTTGGGGAAAAAATTACTACTTTTTGAAGTGTCATATCTTGGAAATTATTGAACGTTCAGAGTTGCCGTTGGGCTTATGCTGCTGCAAATTTAAAAATATACTAAAAAATACGACTAAAATCGAACAACATAGTAAACGAGTTATATAGCAACAACTGAAAGAAGCCCGACAATTTTTCAGTTTACTTTTGCTACGCAGCGGGCACATGTTTTTCGAAGCTGCATACTTAGGATCACATTACCCTAACTAGTCCTAACAACTTATCAAATAATACTAGCCCATAAAACAAGTAAAACAGGTAAAAAAAAGTTATTATAAATCCTTTATATCCATCCATTTATTTTGTAAGGGCAAATTAAATAGATAATTAATAACTATTTTTTTATTGGTGCAGAGTCTATGTGCAAAGTTTCAGCTCGACTGGACGTGAGGTAATTAGCCCTCCAAAGATTGTATGCCAATCAATTAATTTTATTTTTATTACTTTTTAAATCAAATTAATTAATTCATCTTTAAAAAGATAATTAATTAAATTTAAAAATTAATTAATAATTTATTTAATTAAAAAAGACATACGAAATATTTCTTGTTCCGTGTCTGTCTGTTGGTCTGTCCACAATTTTTGCGAACCAACAAGTCATAAAAACTATACTTATCCAATTTTAATGAATTTTGGATGTTAGGTCATAATAAGCTTTTTTTGGTTCTATATATAAGTTTCATCCTCATTTGCTTGTCTTCCACATACGCACAAACATACAATTAATTTCACCTATATCTTCAAAAGTACTCATATGATTTTTATGATATTTGGGTGGTTTGTCGAAAGTAGACCGCAGATAGTCCCAGATTAATTTAAACTGTCTGCGCACTTTAAATTTTGCTAAAATGAGACTTTAATTCATCTAAAAAATAAAAAAAAATTTGTCAGATATAAATAACGGGGAAAATGAAATAATTTTGACAATTATGGGTTGTAAATGCATAAAATCATTTAAGTATATACGAAATAGGACGCGAGAATGCTATGTGCCACAGCAATTGGAAGATTTTTTTTTTTTTTTTTTTTTTAGTGAATATGTGTGAATTTTGTATTGAAGCCTTGTTTGCTTTTTTAAACACTTTTTTTGTATGGTTTTAGATATAACATTCTTTTTTTTAAAAGAGGTTACTACCTATCCTATAACGGTCATGGACACTCCCCTTTTGGGGCCTGCTCTTACACGTCCGGCTAGTTTACGCTCTTCCAGTAGTCCAATCGAGCTGAAACTTGGCACATAGACTCTATACCACAAAAACATTTTAACAAATTAATTAATTAATTAATTTTTCAATTTAATTAACTAACTTTTTAAAAATAAATGGATTAATTAAATATTGAAAAAATTAAGTAATAGAAATAAAATAAAAATTTAATTAATTTAATTAAATTAATTAAATTGAAAAATTAATTAATTAATTAATTTGTTAAAATGTTTTTGTGGTAGAGAGTCTATGTGCCAAGTTTCAGCTCGATTGGACGACTGGAAGAGGGTAAACTAGCCGGACGTGTAAGAGCCTCCTATACTGAATAAAGGATGGGAATCCTGCTTTTTTAAAATAAATAAAACATTATAAAATAACATACAATTTTTATTCAAACCCATTCTAGGCACTCAGATTCGTGTTCCTTGACATCAAAAACCTAAGAAATGATGTATCGCACGCCCATATTGAATCTAATCAGAAAACCTTAATTTTTCAGTATTTATTTGCCGCCATTTTGATTTTTCTGAAAATGCTCAAGGGTGACAGGGTGGCATCACTCGGATTCTTAAAGTATACATATTATTGAACAAAAAAACGAAAAAAAATTTTATGTATACGTTAATTCCAGGTTACCATAAAAATAGCCATTTGGCACCCTGACTAAAAGCATACATTTGTAAATATAGTATTGAAAAATGTACCATATTTGTTACAAGGCCCTATAAAGGGTTAATGTGCAGTCCAAAGTATTTTTTAAATGTTGGAAATCCTAATATATAATATACAGGGTGGTCCAAAAGTCTCCCCCCCCCCCCTCTTAACTTTTGAACGGTTTGAGATAAATTAATGAAACTTGGGGGATCTCTACCATGCAAAGGGAAGTTTGTTTTCATGCAATCACCCACTAGGGGCAACCGCCCACTTTGCCCCCAGGCCACCCAACTTCAAAATTTCAAATTGGAGTGAATATTTTTGATAGCATATTTGGATTTAACAGTGAAAAATAATAAACTTTTACTTCAAACTTTTTTTTCTATTCCCAATATTTTGCCCCCTACAGGTGGGCAAAGATAGCGAAATTACCCTACCGATAATACGTTGTAAAATCTAAACGGTTAGAGATAAATTAATGAAACTTCGGGGATCCGTACCATGTAAAGGGAAGTTTGTTTTCATGCAACCGCGCTGTAGGGGCAACCTCCCATTTTGCCCCCAGACCACCTAACTTCAAAATTTTGACCTAGAATGTATATTTTTGATAGCAGTTTTTGATTCTACGGCAAAAAATAAAAATATTTTACTTCAAACTTTTTTTTCTACCTCTAATATTTTGCCCCCTATAGGGGGGCAAAGGTATAAAAATCGTAGATTTCAGCGCCTGGGGGCAAAATGGAGGTTGCCCCTAGAATGCGAGTGGATGATTAAACACTTCCCTTTACATGGTACAGATCCCCCAAGTTCCATGACTTTATTTCAAACCGTTTAGATTTTATAACGATCTAAGAGTTATTTTTTTACTATTTCGGAAGGGTTGATTTGCTATCTTTGCCCCCCTGTACGGGGCAAAATATTGGAGATAGAAAAAATAGTTTCAAGTAAAAGTTTATTATTTTTTACCGTAGAATCCAAATATGCTATCAAAAATATACGCTCCAATTTGAAATTTTGAAGTTGGGTGGCCTGGGGGCAAAGTGGGCGGTTGCCCCTAGTGGGTGATTGCATGAAAACAAACTTCCCTTTGCATGGTAGAGATCCCCCAAGTTTCATTAATTTATCTCAAACCGTTCAAAAGTTAAGAGGGGGGGGGGGACTTTTGGACCACCCTGTATGTATATATAAAATGTCAATAAATATATATATATAAATAAATATATATATATAAAAAAAAGAAAAAGTAAATATATGTTCATATTTCTTTAAATCCTAATATATGCATAAAATGTTAATAATTTTTTTTTAAAATCCTAATATATGCATAAAAAATGTTAATAAATTTTATTTTATCCTAATATATGTTTATAAAATGTTAATCAAAACTAAAATGTAAATATATATTCAATTTTTTCTAAAATCTTGTATATCTTATTCTTTAATTTATCTTTTGTTGGGGGGCTTTTAAATTAATTGATTAACCTTGAGTTTCTAATTTTAAATTGGTGCATATGAAAATATACTCAGTTCACTGGTTATACACAAATGCATTACGCATTTTCTAATTAGTGATTGTTGTTCTGCTGAGTAGTCCAGTACTCGAAGAGCAATATCTTATGATCCGGTTAACTTGGGTTTTTTCTTACTCCACTTTAAAATTTTTATGAACTTAGTTAAATGATTACTTTTTAAAATTGAAGCTTATGTCTCTATTAAAGAGTTTTTTCTTCATTACTTTACTATCGTTGACTTTAATTTGTCATATTTCTAACAAGCACCAGCAAAATCATGTAGTGATTACTGGTTTTAATGATTGTCCCTTTCACAAACTCTAGCCAATTTAATGTTTAAATATTTACTATCATGTGCAGAACATTTTTCCTTGTTTCGTTTCATTACATACAATTTTAAGTAATTAGAGGAGACTTGGATAATGGTAGTCTCGGGATTAATAATGGTCACTATGATTTCTTGTAAAATTTTTAATGCAGTTGCATCAGGTGCTGGCACCCCATGCCTCTCTTTATCTACTACACCACAGTTCTCTATATCAGCAGTCATTTGATTTTTAAGCAAGATAGTGTTTTTACATGTTATTTGATGCATGAAAAGCAATAGTACAGATCAAAATTTTGCTGGTCGTTCTCTGGAAACGTTTATTATTATTGTTACCAGTAGAAATGACCATTAGGTCATATACCTTAGTCAAATCAATTAAAAAAAGTAAAAACGGAAAAATTATTAAAGTGATCAGAAAATTCCTTTAAGGTACATGGTGCGAGTGATAATAGAATTTGCTTTAAATTACGTTTAAGAGATTTAATATCAAGTACTTTTAATGAGGCAGGAACATTTAATTAATGTATTTAGTTAAATTAATAAATATATCACTACTCCTTCTGCCTGAGTTCATTGATGTTCCAAATACCAAGAGGAAGATAGGGTCAATAAATTGAAAACATTCAAGAGTGAGCTTAGGATTATTTTTCTTACACCCTTATCATCTGCAAGTGAGCTGCAGCCTCACTACACACAGAACAGATTAGCACCCCCCCCCCCCCCCCCTACAGCCTTTTTATCGTTTAAAAATAGGTACTGATTAAATTATCAACAATGCATTGATTCTCTGAATGCTTTATCGCATATTACTAAACCCCACCTCCTAAAATTGGATTGGTCTTATCCTAAAAATGAGGAAATTTTCCGGAATGTATTAAAGACGAGAATATTATAAGAGACATCATTAAGCATGGGCCTTGTCAACATTGTGATCTATTTTTTAAAGATGAAAATAGTATAAGTTTTTCGGTAGAATACTACAATATTAAATCTAACACTGATGTCATATTATGTTCTCGTTCTATGTGGCTGTACTACTCTAAACTTTTAAATCAAGCTTACTGCCAGTCATTCTTTGCTAACCGGTAGGTACAACCCATATTTTAGAATCACTTGGATAAAGGGAGAGATGAATGCCAATGTCTGCCAAGAATAATTATTCTTTGCTAACCGGTAGGTACAACCCATATTTTAGAATCACTTGGGTAAAGGGAGAGATGAATGCCAATGTCTGCCAAGAATAATTAAAGAACATGAAGGGGTAAAATATCAAGTGGTTGCCTGTGTTTTTTACATGACATGGCAAAAAAAATTGACCTTAGATACCAAATAATAGAACTGCTTAGACAGTACGATCATTATCAACCTTCTCTTGTTTACTAGAAAAAATAAGCAAGGAGAGACCATAAAGTACTTCAGCCTGCTAATACAAAATGAAATAATTGAATGTTTGTAAAAAAGGGATAATAAAACATTTAAGGGGGGTAAAAATATCGAACTAAAACATTTAAGGGGGGTAAAAATATCGAAAGGTCTAATTCTGCAGTGGTTGGGTCTATTAAGGAAATAAAAAGCTCACTTTTGCAATATTTCGACCCCTCCTTGGGTCATTCTCAAGCTGGAATCAAAATTTATTTAGATGTTAGATTTTACAATTAAAAATATTCTCTGGACAAGGTCTAATGATGAAAGAAACCCCAACCACCTCTCATTGATCTAGCTGAAGGCGGAAACAAAACAAAATATTTACAGAAAGCACCCTTGAGTAAGCTAGCCATGGTGAATGAGCGTCTAGCCACTGGTGATTGAATTTCCTTTAGAGGTATTTGGCATTTCCCACAAAATCATAGTTCTTCGAAGGGACCCAGACGTTTTCCAAGACATGTTTTTGACATTTTCATGTCTCGGCTATGGCACATAACCTCGAAAAGCGTTACCAAACTAGCGTTACACGAGTAGGGAAGATAAAATTCTATTCTTATAACAATGTTAGCAATATGGTTTTTAAAAAGTGCTCCTGGAATGTCCTGACTGGAAGTCCTCTTGGAATCTCTGGAACTTATCTTTCCTGTAGTAACACACATATTTTTGCCTGCTGACCGGGTGCTTGCTAAAATACAGAAAGAAATTAAAAAAAAAAAAAAAAAAATAATAATGTTGTTGTTGATTCAACCTCTTATATCAATATTATTAACAATCACGGTACTGTTTCCTATTTAGGAACACCAGAATGTCCAGTAAAAGATCGGAATTTGGGTCCAAAATTAATATTAATCCTCCAGGAAGTTGGAATTTTAAGTTTCTTCCTACCAAGGGGTTTTATGTTAAAAGGAAAGGAAAAAATGTGCTTTTAAGAGGCGAGGTCAACGATAATAGCAATGTGGGAGCTTACAAAACTATCAACAAAAAGAACATAAATAATATAAACATTAGCCCACGTGCAATTAATAAAAATATAAGCATCAATAAAGTTAAATTAAAAGATATAAATAATTTAATCCGCAAGCATTACGGCGACGCGACGACTGGACTGCCAGAGACGAATTTTTTTTTTTTTAAATATTATATTAGAGCCAGATGATGATCAAGGCGTCGAATGTTCGGACACTGAAAACTCCCATAACGAAGAAGGAGCTTTAGATAATATAGTATAACAATTTTAATATTTGTAATTATTATTTTTTTTTACAATAATTAAACCTGGTAACAACAACCTAGGACGCATGATATGTAAATCTAAAGATAAAACAAGTACCGAAGACAAAAGCGGAGTATACAAACTAACGTGTGATACATGCAAAGGTACATAAATAAGACAAACAGGTAGAAAACTAAGTACTAGGAGAGAGTACTTAGTTGAAATAAGCTAAGTTCCTTAGCTTAGAGTCAGCATTCAACAACAAAAAAGAGACTTTCATCTTTCAACCCCATATTAGAAACAGGTCACCATGATTTCAACAACTTTGACGTACTACATATTTGCAATAAAGGACCTAGACTGAACCTACTGGAACAACTAGAAATCAATAGAGCTATAAAAGAGGACACACCATGTTTCAATGAACAAACACAATTCATTAAACAATCACCGCTAATCAAACCTCTACATAAATATAAGCATTTGTACTAATTTTTAAATAAATACATCTAATTTATTACAATACTAGTATTAAGGTTAGAGGATGTAGTGATTAGGTATAATTAGGTATAAAATTCACCATAAATAGTAATTGTGTATAACCTTAGTACCATAACTAGTGCAATTAGATAACTTTTTTGATTGTTCACCATGTGGCATATGAATATTAATAAAAAATCAAGATTATAACTAATGGAGATCGCTTATTTAATATACGATCTGTCGTGGACAGTGTAAGGAAATCCTTTAAAAAATCGTTTTTCCCTAACCGGAATTTGTATCGACAAAAGCCTTCTCCTCTTTAAGGGAAATTTGTTTTTCAAACAATATATACCGTCAAAGAGGAGCAGATTTGGAATAAAAACTTTCGTCATGTGTGACTGCTCAACACGATACGTCCTCGACCTTATTGTCTACACAGGAGGTGGCAGCGACGTAATCTCGACAGTGAAGGACATCGGGAAGTCTGGAGACATAGTTTCGACGCTGATTTCTCCTTACCTAAAGAAAGGTCACACGTTGTTTGTTGACAATTGGTATACTAGCCCGACACTTTTTACGTGGCTAGATCAAATGTCAACAAACGCGTGTGGAACCGTGAGGAGAAATAGAAATTTATGCCTCAGCTGAATGAAAAACTGATGAGAGGAGAGGTTAGTTTTAGAACGAGCGGGCCATTACTAGCACTGAAGTGGCAGGACAAAAGAGAAGTGTGGATGCTGTCGACATGCCACGCAATGGAGATGGCCGAGGTTACAAAAAAGAAGACGAAAGAAAAAGTTATTAAACCTTCGTGCATCATTGGCTACAATAAAAATATGGACGCTGTCGACCGTACCGACATGATGCTGAGCTCAGTTAAGTCGGTACGGAAGACAGTAAAGTGGTACAAGAAATTGTATTTCCACCTTATGGATCTCGCCATACTAAACGCACATTCGCTGCATAGAGAAGTGACAAAAAAAAGTAGGCCGTTAGCAGCGTTTCATAAGAGCCTCATACTCCAACTAATTGAGGATCACCACGTCCCAAGGACTAAGAAAGGAGGAGGTGGAGGACGTTCCGATGAAGCAAACCCCACCCGCCTACGGGATCGACATTTTCCCACGTCGATCCCATCGGCTGGGAAAAAAAAGCACCACAAAGAGTGTGCGCTTGTAAAGGAGTCGCGTTATGAATGTGTACCTTGTAATGTAGGTTAGGCACCTTGTTTTGAGGCTTACCATACAAAAATTAATGTCTAAGCGTTAAAAAAAAAAAAAATTAACTCTGCCCGTGCCGGTCCAAAGTCCGGATCTAAAAAGAGGATGGGACTTTGCTAAAAAAAAAAAATGCGTAAATTTACATAAAAGTGAATTAAAAAAAGCGAGGAAATTTTTTTTTGAAATTGTGTCTTTCGACTAATATATAAATATATATATATATATATATATATATATATATATATATATATATATATATATATATATATATATATATATATTACTATTACTTTTTTTCATTTCACTTTAATAATTCATGTCCATTTTGGTAAGAGCTGGAAACTGTTGTTTTACAATAAGAGTAAATAAACCTGCATATTATAAAGGAAACCATTATTTTATAAAACAACCAAAGTAACTATAATACTATACCGTGGAAAGTAAAAAAAGCAAACGAATATTAATCAGTTAAAAACAACACATCACCCATGTCTTAAAAGATTCTTTTTCGTTGTTTATGACTTGGTCAAAATCAACCAGGGTAAAAAATGTTTCCTAAGAAAGAAAAAAAATTAAAGCCCGCGTTAACAGGCTCTATAGCTTTGTAGGAAAAAAGGTCTTCTCAAATGTGAGGTTGAAAGGGATCTTAGGTATAAAACGAAATATAAGCTTACATGTAACATTGAATGTGGGTTTCGTTCTAGAGGAAAGGAGAAAATATATAAAGCTAGGAGATTCTTTTTCCTCTTTAGTCACAGTTAGAAAGTTAAAGCATTAACGTTCACATATGAAAAGATGTGTGATGAAGTTACTAATGACAACGTAATGTATACAAATGTTTACCCACTTCCGCTATAGCTAGAGAGTTGGGGTTTTCGCCATTCGATGCGCAATGCCAAAAGTTTACTTTTCCCCTTCCTTCCCCCCCTAAGAAAAGAAAAACTGTCGTAGCTGTGTTGAAATTTTTTAAAAATTAATCGTTTCTTGTACCGAAAAACTGATTTAACAAACATGTACTGATTTTGCAAGATCTACATTTTTGTTCATAGGTCATTTTGTCGTTCCTTTATTGGTTGTAGTCTAAATGGGGCTATTTTGGTTTTTTATTTTTCCATTTTTGTCTTTGAGGTCTCATATCTTTGGTAATAATTGACCGATTTAAATTCTGACTTCTAGGTTCAAATCTAACACTAATGCTCTTTAAAACAAGACCTTGATATGTTTTGAATTCTTCCTATTTGCTGAGAAATTGAGAGTAAACTTTTTCCCGGAGTGCCGTTGCCAAGTAAACACTTTTTTTCGATTTAAATATTCGTTCGCATATCATTTGAAAGCTCTTGACTTGTACATTAAAGCTCTTTTATTTGTTTATTTTTAAAAAAAATTGGTACATCTACTTTTGTACCGATTTGTATGTTTGTTGTTAAATAATTATTTTAAAATTTTAAAAATGGTTTTTTATTATTAATTAGGTTATTTAAAGCCTTTTTAGATTGTTTGTTTATTGAAAACTAATTTTGGTATCTATTGGTACAGGGGTACAAATGTCAAAGTTAATATTTTAAATAATGATGTATATCGTTGAAAAGCTCTTGAAAAATGCAGTAAATATTGTTATGGAGTATATAGTGTTATTTTCATTTTTTATTGAGATAAATTGAAAAAAATTATTTCTTTAGTGTTTTTTCAGATTTCTTTGATTAGGTTATGGTTTAAAAGTCTGTCTTAGACAGAGAGGAATGGAAGAGAATGGGAAGAGTGTATGCTGAAGAGTGGTTGAATAGAGACTAAAATGTATTTTATTAATTTTAGTTAAATTATACCGATAAATTATTTGTTAATGCCATACTGTTATTCTAGTCATTGTTAGTCTATTATTCTAGTTATTCTCGTTATCTATTGTTACTCTTTTATGTTATCTATTGTTATTCTTTTATGTTATCCACTGTTATTCTTATATGTTATCTATTGTCATTCTTTTATGTTATCTATAGTAATTCTAGTCAAGCCCAGATGTATAGTTGTTATTTATTACTTCTAAACTATACAATTTATTTATTTAATTATAAAATTTAAACGTTGTAAATTATAAAATTGCCGATGATTGAGATAAAGGAACTTTTAAGCCTTGCAAGGCTACCACAGCGAGAGCTGATTTGAATCTTTTCAATAAATGGTATTATTATTATATTATTATGGTTTAAATAGATGAACATATATCTTTGTCGTACTCTGACAAACTTTTAACTATATAATAAGAATAAACTAATTCTTTTGGCCTTCAAACAACTACTGAACTTATTTTATTTTGTCATAAACAAGTCAAAACGAACAAGTTAAGAAAAATACTATTTTTAAACTATTAAATTTTCAATGTCATATCTTGACATATGACACACTCCGCCACCAAATGATCCTTTTTCTTACTGGGAAGGGATGCTGCCTCTTGTTCATATCACCTCTAAAGGAAAGAGACGGCAAATCGGTCTTGTGATGGTCGAGGCCTCAGTCTTTACTTCTGCTGAGCGTACTGCCCCATCCTGGCTTAAATTTAGCTTTTCAATTTTTCCCAGTTTCCCTTTTTGTCTTGGAACTAGTTCTTCCTTTATATGAACTATCTGGCCGATATAAGGTAAATTTTATGAATTCGGTTCCTGCTTAGCTAAAGTTCTTCTTTCTCTTAGGCTAAGCAGGTACTCTCCCCTCCAATTTTTCCAAAATCCTTCAAGTAATTTATTTCCTTTTTTCCAAAGTTGTAGAATAGTTTCCGGTGCATTACGCAATTTCAGCTCCTCCTCCGCTGAAGGTGCGAATTTCACCGAAGTGGCCCTCAAACTTAAAAATTGTGCTGGCGTAATCGTTTTCCCTCGTTTTCCGCCACATAAAACAAGGGACGTAAATTTAATATGGCTTCTATTTTTTTTTTTTTTTTTTTTTTTTACATATAAACTGAATATCCCTTGTACTTTCTTGATTTCTCCCTGAAAAGACCCATCCTAATTTTGAATTAATTAAAAATAACCCTTCTTTAATTTCTAATTTTTCTAAATTGATAAAATCAAAGTAATAAACATTTCCTATTAACAATCCAATTTTAGGATCATAGTTCCCTAAATCTGGATTCTCAGCAAATGTCAGATATGTATATTTAAGTTTTATTGTATCTAATTTTGTAAAGGTTGAATTTTCTACTATACTAGGTACTACGTTTGCATATACCAGAGAGTAAGAGCCATCAACTAATTTAATCCGAAATTTGACAACATATGATTTTATATTTTTTGGTTTTGACGAATCAAACAAACAGACAGAGAGATATTCTTCTCGTAAGTATGACAGTCCAATAGTTTTAGCTACTTGTTCTGACATATAACTTCTTTGGCTACCACTATCTAATAATACATGTTTGTTTGCCGTGCAATTATTTTCAGAAGGTAAATTTACTGTGGCAGTATGCATAGACACTTTACACTCAATCTCTTTCTCAATAGAATCTTTAGAGTTTATTTTTCTATTTTCAGGTGAAACTACCGCAACCACGCTCTACTATCATTTGTCGTACTCTGACAAACTTTTAACTATATAATAAGAATAAACTAATTCTTTTGGCCTTCAAACAACTACTGAACTTATTTTATTTTGTCATAAACAAGTCAAAACGAACAAGTTAAGAAAAATACTATTTTTAAACTATTAAATTTTCAATGTCATATCTTGACATATGACACAATATCATATCATATTATATATTATAATATATATATATATATTATTATATTATGCTATATTATATTATATATCATATATCATATTATATATTATATATATTATATTATATTATATCTAATTTCGTATCATATTATACATTTTATATATATATATATATATATATATATATATATATATATATATATATATATATATATATATATATATATATATAATATTATATTATGTTATATTATATTTGTAATTATATTATATCATATATCATATCATATTATATATTTTATATATATTATATTATATTATATAATGTTACGTTATATTTATAATTATTATAAAAATAAATATTTAAAAAAAAAAAAAAAAAAAATTATAATATCTTAGAATGTCGTAAAACCTTTTACTTGAGATCATTACATTTTCTTCCTAGCAATAATACAGATTTTATACATATTTTACTTGCTTAATCCTACTTAGCCTTAGATCATATTAGCTTTCCTGTACACCACACCTCGGAGTATATTCCTAGAAGCTATGTTACCCCCACATTCAATTTTTATTGAATATTTGATCAAAATGTAACATAAAATTAATTTTTCATCAGCGGGGAATTGAACCCGGTCTCTCTCCATCCGCAATCAAAGCTATTTTCTCTTCATTAAAAGCAATTAAAATTTCATTGGAACCGTCAACTCCTATATCTTCTATATTTTTACTGTACACTCTTCTTATAAGTAGTAACATATTGTTACCTCTATCCCCCCCACCCTCTCTCATATTATATCATCACTTGAAAACCGCTTTGTACTCCCGATTTCTATTGAGCCCCGTTGTTGAAATTTTTAAAAAGACTTATTTTTCTTGAACCCCCTGGGTACATATCCATAAGGAAATTGTACCTTGTCTTTTCCATAAATAAATTGTTATTCCTAAGAACCTTGTCTCACCTTATAATCCTTATTTCACTTGAGGCCCCTGGATAAATATGTACAATGAAATTATAGCTTGAATCTTTACTCGTTAAAGTATCAACTAAGAATTTCATTATTTGTTACATATTTTGTTATGGTTAAAGATGGCTAAAACTATTATTAGTTTTTACATAATAAACAATATAACAATAATGTTAATCCATTTTTTGATGCGATCCCCTTTAATTTTCAATTTAAGAGATTTCTAATTTAGGTCTTCAGGGGTAAAAAAACCAACTACGTTTTTTTGGCAATATTTCGTCCTTATTTTAGGACATTTTCAAGCCTGAAAGAGTTTTTTAATTTTAGATTAGAAAAAAACTTTCACATTAATATTACAACAATTATCTAACATAACAATACAAATATTATAAACAATTTATCTGGTGTAAAGAAGTTAATAAATATAGTATAAACCATTCAATGTTGTACTAACATTATACTTATTTCCAATTGTGTGAGAATTAAATTTATGTGTCAGGTAGTCAATTTAAGAGTGATACATATTTCCGTATCCCACTCTTAATTCCGTCATTCTTAAAAATAAAATAAAATTTGTAAAAATTAATAATTTTTATAAGCACAGAAATTAATTAATTTTTCAGTAAACTAAAGGACAACATACCTAAAGAAGAAGAAATGTGTTTTGTGTATTCAGTACCATGTAATAATTGTGAAAGTAAATATATCGGAGAATCCAGACAAACCTATAAAAATAGAATGATGTAACATGAAGGAGATGTAAGATGTAAAACAAATAAAACTGCTCTGAGTACACATGCATTAGAAAATCACCATACTTGTAATTTTGAAAGTGCGGAAATAGTAGAAAGGGAAAATAATAATTTTAAAAGAAAGCTTTTAGAGGCGGCTTTCATTAGTGGCTGTAATAACAGTATCAATTTTAAAACAGATACGAAAGAGTTGAATAAGGCATATTCAGCAATTTTTCAAACATTACATCTAAATAGTAAATTATAAAATATATTTTTGGCTGTGAATTAATTTATTTTAAATTTTATATAATTTCATTTTATTTTAACTTAATTATTAAAATTAACTTAATGGTTTAAATAACTAATTTTAAATAGAAATAATTGTTTTTGGTCTTGTGTTGTTTTGTTTTTAAATTGTAATCTTTTTTTTAGGATATATTGACAAAATCAGTCCAAGACAGTCTTAGAAAAACTTTCTCACATACAAGTTTATGAATACTCAGCCCAGTGTTTTTAATTTATCAGTTTGCGTATGCCCATTTAATTATCATTATATTATTAATTATTATTATAATATAGGATAAATTTAAAAACTCTGTCCGAGACAGTATCAGACAAACTTTCGCATATTCAAGTTTATAACTACTTTGCCCATTGTGTCCATTTATTAGTGTTTGTATGTAAATTTAATTTTTGTTAAACATTTCATCAAAATGTATCATAAAAATAACTTCTCCTTAACGGGGAATCGAACCTGGGATATCTCTGTCTTTTAAGCAATTTTCTCAGGAACTTATATAGGAACTTGTATCTCACTAGCCCGGTTCCTAAAAATACGTCAAATTGATATAAAAAACACATATTTTAGAGATTTTATGGGGCCGTAACTATGGAGCCCTAATTTTTTTGGTAATTTGAAAATTCGAAGTTGGTTATCATGTTAAAGGTATTGGAATTTGGTTTTAAAAAAAATATTATGTTATCAAAATGGCGTGCATTTTACACCCCGAAAGAAATTACTAGAAAACGCACAAAAAAAATTCTCCCCCATCTAAACTAATGAGACAGTTCATAAGAATAAGACAAAAATGTGCCCACATAAATATGTATCTATGTGGATCCATGATATTTTTAGGAGTTAATATATAAAAGTTAAATTCTAGAAATTTTTAGGGGCCGTAACTATGGACCCTCAAAATATCTCAAATTAATATTATATAATTTATTAATTATATTAAAATGACTCCTAATGGTTTAAGGTCTGGTAAAATATGTTAAAAAAATACGATAATATTGTTTTAGGTATAAAGAGTGAAAGGAATTAGGGAATATTCTTAGAGATGCGTAGCCCTAATTTAAATTTTTTTAAGGTATTTTTTTTGTTTTTGTTTTTTTTTGGTTTATTTTTTTTAGAACTGACATATTATTTACGTTATATAATTAAATCATAAAATTGTCAAACCGTATATTTTTCAAAGCTTTTAAATATCCGTTTTTCATTGCATTGGTAACTTTTTCTATTTGGTATTTTATTTTTTCCGTTCTTTTCTGTTTGTTCAATCGTTTTGTGTTCTGTTTGGTTTTGGTATTGTTCTTCATTTGGGTGTAATCGTTCTGTAAGTTTTGTTCACTTATTGTATTTTTATTTCATTTTTGTTCTCAATTCTCTTTGTGTGTTCTGTCGTTGCGATCTTTCTGTTCATTGATATCGCTCAATTCTTTTTGTTATATCGGTCTGTCTATTATTGTTCTATCGTTCTGTTATTTTCGTATTTAATCTTGTTCTATATTTTTGTTATTTCGTTATCATCTGTTTGGTTCTCTCGTTGGTAATTATTGTTTTGGGTGTTTTTTTATACTCGTTGTAGTCAGTTGTTTCTGTTATTTTGTATTTTATTTTTTAAAAAAAACAGTTCATCTCACTTACCTAATTTATATTTTATCGATTTAAATATTTTATAAATTAATTGAGTAATAATGGATTCAACTTTCGGAGATTATTCATGTGTAGGCCGGGGCTCATTTCATCAGGGCGACCAAAGATTCTTATCCAACAGCAGAAATGCTCAATGCGTGGCCAATTCCGCATGTGCTCTGGCGTGGAAGAGCATTGGAAGAGATTTTACGACGGCTGCCATCGACGGAATCCTTATGAGCGGAGACCGCCTATATAATACGCTGCGAAATGTCCACTCCACCGGTGAAAACCGATTCTTGTTCCCGGATGAATTGCCTAGAGGTGTATGTATTAATAGAGAGTCCGTCCAGATATTTGATATCATTCACGTACACGATGCTCTCTATCCGTTAACGCCACATGATGTAGAGCAAAGTGTCAGCTGCCTTTCCGAGACCTTAGAAACTCTCCTCGCAGAAAACAGCTTAGACGTCGGCTTCTTGTTTACTGGCCAATTAGTTACAGTGTCTTTTTGGGGTAGCCACCATCATCTTTATCTATTTGATTTACACGCAGTAAATACAAATCGCCGTTTTGACCATATTAATGAAAGTAACAATTTGGCCCGCCTTTTTCTTTGTAACAGTTACCAGTCACTGGCCAGACTGCTGTTGACAAACGCGGCTGTAGACGGGATCGCAAGGCAGTTTACAATAACAAAACTAGTTCTACGTCAAGTTGCCGAACAAGCCCCCCCCCCCCCCCCCCCCCCGTTTAAATTGAAGTGCGCTCACTTAATGTTCTTCCACCTAGCCGTGACTCACAATGTAATGCTGACAAAGAAACACCTCTGCAAACAACTGCCCTGTCCGTTTCATCGAATCTTAAAAAAGGTCCTGGAAGACCTAAAAAATTGAAGCGTGGACGAGCAAAGGTCTTATCAACAACTCGAAAGGAACAAGTAAAAGAAGCTAAAAAAAATATAACATGAGACATCCTGAGGTGAATAGAGAAGCTGTTAAACGGTACAGTCAAGAGCATCCCGAGGTGAATAGAGAAGCTGTTAAACGGTACAGTCAAGAGCATCCCGAGGTGAATAGAGAAGATGTTAAACGGTACAGTCAAGAGCATCCCGAGGTGAATAGAGAAGCTGTTAAACGGTACAGTCAAGAGCATCCCGAGGTCAACAGAGAAGCCGTTCAGAGGTACAATCAAGAGCATCCCGAGGTCAATAGAGAAGCCGTTCAGCGGTACAGTCAGCTGCATCCCGAGGTAAATAAATAATTAAATATATGTTTATTTCCACCACATATCAAAAGATATAAGTAGCAATTAAAGTTAAGCCTTAATTTATACTTTTGGGAGGAGTCATGTGTTTATTTTGTAAAAAAAAAAAATTAGTACACACAACTTTGTACCGATTTGTATTATTGATGCAGGTTAAAGTGGTTAAATATATTTTTGATATTATTTTTACAGGTTCATTTGTCCGTATTAGAAAATTAAATACGATGTAGGATTGTTGATTATTTAAAATTAATCGAATTTTTACCTAAAATTACTAACATCAAAATCCCTAAAATTACGTGAAAGAAATATTTCTCGAAAACGGTTTTGACCATTTCAATTAGAAAAAATCTAAAATGTAGTTCATTTAATTACGAATCTAATTATGTATGTTTTTTTTCCAAGCAATAACCTAGGTCCTGAGAAAATAACTTTAAACGTGGAAACGGAGACAGGCCGGGTTCGAATACACGCCTAGGAGAAGTTGTTTTTTTGATGAAATGTGAACAAATATTAAACAATAATTAGATATACCTAAGAAAACATAAATATTGGAAACAATTGGTTACGTCATTATGAACCCATATTTGGGAAATATTGTCAGTTGTTTCTGATTTTTTAGTAGAGGATCTACTGAATAATATACCGAGTATGATGAGTTAGTTGATTTTACAAGTTATTTAGGCGGAGTAGCTGAAAATCAAGTTCCTGCTCCTGAAATTACGAACAAGGTTCCTGCTCCGGAAATTGAGAAATTGATATTTGTAAGTACTCAAACTGATAATAATAATTATTCTTCTAGAAACCGTTTATCATCTTCCACCGGCTTGTTACTTGCTGTTCCTTCGAATTGAGTACCTACACTTTCTACCGCTGCGAGTGCTGAGAATAAGGTTCCTGCTGCTGAAACTGAGGCCACACCTGTAAACACTCAAACTGATAATAATTATTCTTCTAGTAACTTTTTATCATCTTCCACCGGCTTGGTACCTGCTGAGATTCCTTTGTATAGTGATTTAAATTTGATTTCACCTATATATTCTCCTGCTGAGAATGCTGATCTTGTAAATGATAATGTAGGGAATTTGTTTTGCTTTGATTTATTTTATAGAACATTTGCACCTTGTGAATCTAAAACAATGTCAATAATTGATGAAATTTTTTTAGATTTACCTGACAGTTTTGTCAAACTTGTTCAGAGCGGTTGAACAACCTCCAGTGGAAGTTAGTAAGTAAGTAGAGGAGGCGGCAGGCGACGTTCAACCAGAGGTAATAGTGCCTGCTCGCCAAGCTCCCAGGGCGAGGCGTCCAATTCCTGACAAGGCCCAAGTCAGGCAGCATGACTGTGGCCCGTTTACTTGGGAGTGCGACAACGGTTGTGCTCTTTATTATAGGGGAGAACTGCCTTTAGACATACGGCATAATATAGGGCGGGGCTTCCAACAGTGTTGCAGCGGGGGACGTTTTGTTTTGGATCCTTTGCACCCCTTGCCTCCCCTTTTGCGTAGATTGTACGATGTTCGTGACCACGAACGTTCGGCCCACTTCATGACTTTTATCAGGGCGTACAATAGCTCCCTTGCCTTTGTTTCCATCGGAGCCGACATCGAAACTGTAGAGTTTAGGCATCACGGAACGACGTTTCGCGTTCACGGTCAAGTTCACCACCGCATCTCTGATCTGCACCCCCCACAAAATTTAAATCCGTCCTATGGCCAGCTCTACATTGTCGAATCCGACATGGCCAACAATATTAGGTTACAAAACTACGAAGCGTTAGACGCTAATTTAGTAAGGAGTTTAGACGAGTTCATGCGTCAAACGAATCCTTACTGTTTGGCGTATCGAATGATGCACGAAGTCGAGTCGTTGGAACAAGCACGAGCTCTAGCGGAGGGTAGAGAGCCTCTCCAAGTGTTTATGGTGCTTAGGGAAGACGAAGGGGACGATCGTCGTAGGTATAATAGGCCGACTGCAGAGAACGAAGTTGCCGCCGTTTACGTCAGCAGAGACGGCATGCCGCCCGGGCAAAGAAGTCTTGCCGTCTTCCCCAGGGCCATTGAAGGCCGTCCCGGTCTCAGACCCTTATTCGGTAGTGATAGGAATCTCGACCCCATGTGTTACCCCATATTGTTTCCCCATGGCGAACACGGCTGGCATACTGACAAGCCGTACAATGTAGCAGGGGGTAGGCGTGGACGTATCTCCATGATGCAATTCTACGACTACCGCCTTGCAATTAGAGACGGGGATAATAGGATTCTTCGGGCGGGAAAGCTTACGCAACAGTTTATTATAGACTGCTGGGTCCGAGTCGAAGGGGAAAGACTCGCGTGGATCCCTACTAACCAGGGCCCCTTAAGAGCGGAACTCCACACCGGCCTGATGGACCACATCACCGTGCCAACCGAGAGGGCATGCGGATCGGCTGGATGGTAATTGTCCCAAGTACTTTCGCGGGTAGTGCGCGAAATATGCAACAGCTCTACCAAGATGCTATGGCCATAGTTAGGGACCAGGGCCGGCCCGACCTGTTCGTAACGTTCACTACAAATCCAGAATGGCCAGAGATCGTGAATCTACTGCAAGGCGGTAAGACCTCCGAACGTCCCGACTTAGTTGCCCGCGTTTTTAAAGTTAAGCTTCAAGCCTTTTTACAAGACGTGGTAAAAAACAAAATCTTCGGTGACGTAAAAGCTTACGTTTACACTATAGAGTTCCAAAAGAGGGGCTTACCCCATGCTCATTGTCTTTTCATATTAGGAGAGCCTTATAAACCCACGACTCCCGAGAAAGTGGAAAGTGTTAGTATGCGCGGAAATCCCCAACCCTGATACCCACCCCGCCTTCATGCTTTAGTGACGAAAACTATGATTCACGGTCCGTGCGGACCAAATTGCTTGGTCGACGGGGTGTGCAGTAAACATTTCCCCAAAGAGTTCTGTGAACGCACCAACACGGATGCCAATGGTTACCCTCTTTATCGTCGGCTTGATAACGGGAGGTACGTTATCAAGAACGGCGCATTCATGGACAACCGGTGGGTAGTCCCTTACAACCCATACTTACTCCTTAAATACGGCAACCACGTTAATGTCGAAACCTGTTCAGGCATCCAATCGGTTAAATATATATATAAGTATATTTATAAGAAATCCACAGCTTTGGCTGATTTAAATTCGAAAAATTGTATAGATCAGTAAATGTATAAGTGAAATGAAATTAATAAATGGATTATCTTATCTTATCTTATCTTATAATTTATAAGGGGGTCGATTCGGCCCGTGTAGCCGTCGTCCAGAGAGACGGAAACGTCATAGGCGAGGAAGAACTTAATTGGGACGAAGTCACTTGGACGCGCGTTATGTCAGCGCGGTCGAAGCTGTTTGGAGACTCCGGGAGTTTAAGCTTCACGACCGCTCACATGTTGTGCGCCGGCTCCCGGTTCACTTAGAAGGGCAGAATGTAGTCGTTTTTCGTGAAGGAAACGAGCAGGCCGCTCTTGACGCTCGGGCCGTGGACGAATTGACGGATTGGTTCCGTTTGAACCAGGAGGATGTCCAAGCCCGTAGGTTCCTTTATACCGAGATTCCCCACCATTATGTTTTCGATAAGGCAATAAAAGATGGAATCCGAGGATCAGGCATTCTAAAATGGTCGTTAGGATGCACCATGTTAGTCCTTGCGACGTGGAACGGTTCCATCTTAGGATCCTTCTTCTACACGTTAGGGGTGCCACTTCTTACGAGAAACTCCGTACTCACGGGGGTATTACTTACCCTACTTTTGTCCTTGCCGCTCGGGCGAGAAATTTGGTTAGGGACGACACGGAGTGGATCCGTACGATGGACGAGGCCGTTACTCACCAGATGCCGCGGCGGCTTCGCCTAATGTTCGCTTCAATGTGTTTGTATTGCGAACTGCCCAACCCCCTAGCTATATGGTTGCGCTTCCGAAACCACCTTTCGGAGGACTACAGGCGTAATCCACGGACTGCCGATATGTCTTTCCAATTCGCTTTAAGGGACATTGAGCGCACACTTCGTGCTAACGGTAGGTCCTTAGAGGTTTTCGGTCTTTCTCCAGTCGGGGACATACCCGAATATCAGGTTGACGTAGCTCCTGACTATGTAGCAATCGAGGAGTTTAGGAACGCGGAGCGTGACGTCGCGAGACTCAACGCCGGTCAGTTAGAGGCGTTCAGGCAGGTTATCGATTCTGCCTACAATAACACACCTACCAATTGCTTCTTTTTAGACGGGGCAGCGGGAACAGGAAAAACATTCCTGTACAATTGCATTCTTTCTCACATAAGGGGTAGAAGTGATTCGGCCGAGGCTTGCGCTTTCACGGGTATAGCGGCGACCCTCCTTAAAGGCGGAACTACCGTCAATTACGCTTTCGGGATCCCCTTACAAGTCAACGATAGGGCCACTTCCAATTTGACCCCACAAAGCGACAAGGCCAGAAATCTAATGCGGGCCAAGGTTTTTATTATCGACGAGGTTACCATGCTGAATAAATTTCACATGAATATTATCGACATGGTCTTAAAGGATCTGACTGGGAGTCACCGTCCTTTCGGGGGTAAAACCATCCTGTTCGGTGGAGATTTTAGACAGACTCTCCCGGTGTTGCCCCGCGCCAACAGGCCCACTATCACATCTTCCACCATCAAGTCATCTATCCCTTTCCAATTCCTCCGTTACATTCGTCTAGACACGAATATGTGGGCGGAAGCTGAGGAGGTTCAATATGCTCAGTTTCTTTGGGTCAAATGTCGTTACTCCTTTCGACGACCGACTTATTGAGATCCCGCCGCATACGTTAACAGAAGATGTGGTCACAGCCATTTACGGCGATCACATTACTCCCGAGAGGGCTGTCGAATACGTGCAATCGGCTATCCTCTGCCCCAAAAATGTAGACACAGCCGAGATTAACGACGAAATTCTTCGCAAACTGCAAACTGAAGAACGCGTTTATTACTCAGTTGACAGTTGCGACTCTGTGAACCCTGATGGGGGGGATGACCCCCTGAACGTCCCCATAGAGTTTTTAAACACCCTAAATCCATCCGGCTTCCCTCCCTATTGTCTCAAACTAAAGGTTGGTTGTGTGGTTATGTTGTTGAGGAATTTGAACGTCGCACGGGGCTTGGTCAACGGCACCAGGCTTAAAATAAACAGTTTACACCATAACCACGTAGAGGGAGAGGTCCTCACGGGCACGGCGATCAGGGAAATTGTATTCCTCTGTCGGTTTGAGCTTAACGAAATAAACTCCCCTTTACCGTTTGCCCTTAAGCGGCGTCAGTTCCCCATTAAGGTGAGCTACGCCATGACGATCAATAAATCGCAGGGACAGACCTTAAGAAAAGTGGGTCTGTACTTACCCCAACCAGTGTTTTCTCACGGTCAGTTGTACGTGGCATTATCTAGAGTAAGGTCTTTCGGGAACATTCATATTCAAATAAATAACACAGAAAGGCAAGGAAAGTTAGTCGATGACGACCCTCGGGTCTTTACTCCAAACGTGGTATGGAGAGAGGTCTTAGGCCCGTAATTGACTGATAAACAATTATTATTTAGATTTTATATAATGAGTTATTCTTTATTTCTATTACATAGTCAAGCTAATTATAACACAGAAATGCACGGAAAGTTAGTCGATGGCGACCCTCGGTTCTTTACTCCCAACGTGGTATGGGGAGAGGTCTTAGACCCGTAATTGCCTGATAAACAATTTTTATTTATACTTTATATGACTTATTCTTTGTTTCTATTACATAGTCAAGCTTTATTGTTGGTTAACTGTACACATTGTAAAATGTATGGATTTAAGGTATTTCATATAAGAAGGGACATTGGTTTATATATATATGTATGTGATTCTAATTTCACAAAAGGTTTTTTTTCTATTTCATTAAATAAGTATTTTTCAGTTTGTTTTTGGAGTTTTGTATTTTAGGTTTAGTTACATAATAATTACAATTACATAATAATATTCCCCTCCGATGTTGCAACCTTGACGTTGGTGGAGGGGCTTGCGTGTATTGATGACGTATGCGTCGATACCAGATGGGGTTACCCAAACTGGATCGGCGTCTGCTGAAATGCCAGACTAATAGCAACACATTTCATTTGTGTGTATTAATGTGTTTTCATTTTCAGCTAGGGTTATATAATTGCGTGTATTTATGTTTTTTAATTTCAGGATAAGATAAGGGTTGTGAGCTAGATTAGGGTTGTATTTGTGCGTGTATTGCTGTGTTGTTAGTTTCAGCTAGGGTTATATAATTGCGTGTATTTTGTGCTCAGGAAAATATTAGGGTATTATACTTCGTGTATTCATGTTTAGTTAGGGTATTTTATTTGCGTGTATTTCTGTGTCAGGTTCGTTGCCATTCTATTTATTTGATCTCTTTTTTTTTTCAGGTTTTCATTCAACATACGAATGCTGCCATGTAATTATATGTTTCAGGGTCTGCGACGGGCATTCAAGAAAAGAAGAGTAGCAGCACTCCAACACAACTCTATACAGGTTCTTCAACCTAGCGTCACTTCACCGTCCTTCACTCACCAATGCGGCCTTCCTTTTTTCTTTTTTTTTTCTTTCCAGGGTCTTTGCATGCATTATTTTTTCTCCCTCTCATTTCTTTGTTTTTATTTTAGGGTTTCATCCAACAGCAACGAATGCGGCCATCCTATCTTATGTTTAAGTTTCGGTGACAGGGTTTATTTTATTCGTAAATATGTTTATATGAATTTCTTTTTCAGCTATATTTACATTATTTCTTAGGTTGTTTTTGTAATAAAGGGTAAAATAGATATATGTGTATGTTTCTCTCTCTATTTCTTTTTTATATTGATAATAAACTTCTTATATTTTATTTTCGTGTGATCTTCAAACATGTTATTTATTAATTTCGGAGATTCGTTTTGTGCCTTCATATTTAGGAATATTTATTTTGTCTTCATTGTAGTGTGTTTTTTTGGGGGGTGGTTGGAGGTATTTATATATTATGTGTATTTCTCTGTCTTTAATCAATTTGTTATTAATACTAATATTCCCCTCCGATGTTGCAACCTTGACGTTGGTGGAGGGGCTTGAGTGTATTGATGACGTAGACGTCGATACCAGAGGGGGTTACTAATACTGGATCGGCGTCTGCTGAAATGCCAGACTAATAGCAACACATTTCATTTGTGTGTATTAATGTGTTTTTGTCTTTCAATTCACAGCGTTTAAATTTAAAAATTTGAACTTTTACACCCTTACCTAATGCTTTAATAATATATAACTATGATAATAACATAATGGCCAAAATATATAAAATTCATATGGATATGATAAATAAAATTTCATTAAATATTTAATGAAAATAATAATTAGTAAAAATATAATAAAATATTGTTTGCAATACAATAAAGTCTTTGTATGCAATCAAATAAATAATATAAATATTAATTTCATTAAAAAAAAAATGTTAATAAACAAAACAATGTTAATAAATTCATATCAATATATTTAATAATAATAATAATAAATGTATGATGATGTATGAATGAGTATATAAAAATAATTAAAAATTAATTTGAGAAGGGGTGTAGAAGGTACAAATTAATTATATTATATTTGTTTATATGTTGTCAACTTAAAATGATTTAAATATAAATTGACATCTTGTCTTGTGTTGTGGTAAAAGTGCAGTATTCATGTATCATAATATAAGCTATTAGAGTCTATAATACACGGACCTCAACAAAAATGACTTTTCATCCGGACTTAAGAAAAAAAATAGATTGTTTAATACGCGTGGAGGAAGCGAATTCTTTAAATTATATCATGAAATCGTTCGGATCTGAGCAATACCAATTCTTAGACGTTTGGTTTTATTTGTGCGTAACCTTTAAAAGGTCATGTTCATTTTTTTCAATGTGTTTTAATAAGACAAAAGACCCCCACATCGACTACAAAAATGCCATTACTAAGTTTGTTCTGTTAGAAATTAGTGACATTGACACGAGTTCTTCAGAAACTGTTGTTGGGAGTGACAGCAGGGAAGTTAATAATGATCCCAATAATGATAAACGTCAAAAAGGAATGTTACCACAGAAATAACTGGTACTTTTTTACTTTAGCACCCCCTTATGTCCCTTTGTCTTAATAGTTATTTAGACAAAGTAGCATAATATATTCCTTAGTCTAAACTATTATTAAGACGAAGGGATATTTATTCCAATGTACCTTGGGACAAAGGAATATCACACTTGTGTATATAATTGTGATCATATCCCTTAGTCTAATCAACTATTAAGATAAAGGAATATTAAATATAGAACTTCCCCAGGAGTCTCAATATCTTGGGGAGACAAACACACAAACCTTTGTGAGTTTTGTAGGGCAGACTATTGTTTAGAACCAAGGGGGGTGCTAAAGTAAAAAAGTGTCAAATAACTCAGCAAAAGCGCGCCCAGGTAGCTGAAGAAACAACTGACGAAACAACAGCTAAGAATAAGAAAAGGAGAAAAACCCGTGCGAAAGATACTATTCAGACTAAAACTCAACATGTAACAGACAACTTAAGTCCCCAAATTTAAAATAACTATGATACTATTATCCAGACTACCTTAGTAACGACCACCCAACAAATTGTTAAAAAGACTGTCATTGATTCTGTCAATTTGCCTGTTCAACAGTCTCTTCTACAATATCCCCTTTATGGTTGACAAGTTCATAGTCCAATTTCTGACGACGACAACGAAATCTCGACAAAGAAGCCGACAAATAATTCGGTTTCACCACTGACATTGACGGCGACTGTACAAAACCAAGCGTACAATAATGCTTTCGTACAAGTTCCTCCTCAAGGAAGTCAAGGTTCATCTAATAGTCAAGAAATTGTGGAAAATGTAACGAGGTCTGATATCCCTGCGCCGAATGATTTATTGTTTTTTACTTTAAATTCCATTATCATTTCAGTTGTTATGTTTAAAATGTATTTAAGAACCGATATCCAGAGGAGAATTAAAGATAACGCAGAAGTAAACTATTTCGATTTCAGACAAATATTTTTCTGTAGTGTAGCGCCATACAGTAAATGATATTAGTGTTTCAGTTCACAAAAATGTAAAAATTATCTCATCGTCGCTTTTGATTCAGCGAAGTGAAATAATGACTTAGTTTAGGAAGATATTTAGCAAGTTTCAATTGAACAGTGAGCATGAGGGTTTTGTTTTCAATTACCTTTTGAAAGAACTTTCTTATAGTGATAAGATACTACTTGAAAGAACGAGTTGCTTCTCTAGACGAAGAAAAGGAATGAATAAATTGAACGTGTCGCTTATAAAAGGAAAAGACGCCTTTTACCAGTCTCATTCTTCGTTTACGGTTTATGCCATCAACTTGTTAAAGCTATGGACTTTGAAAAAGATCTTTTAGATGATGTGGAAAATGTTTTCAATTTGCTTCTTTCGGAACATGTTAAAAAACTGAAATGTTTAAAAGATATTTGTTATAGTCGGGTAAAAAAACTAATTGTAAAACACGCTGTTCAAAAACGCCCATACAAAAAGAGAAGCAACACCGTCACAAGAAGAAAATCGGTTGTTGCTAAAAGACGGTCTTCGACTGACGAAAATTGTGACGATGGTGAGGAATCAGAGGAGGAAATGGCGTCTGTTTTCGAAAATTGTTTCAGCACATTCATGGTTTACCGGAATAATGACGATTCCAAGAGATATCACTTTTCAGAATACCCTCCCAAAATATATTTGGTTATGAAAACAACATTGAAGATAGGATCAGCCGCGTATTTTAATAATGTCGGACCACCGTTCGATGAAAATGAATGTACTTCGGTAATAGAATTAATAATTCATATTTATACAACTCGGTTAATCGTATTGACAAAAAGTTACATTTATATTAATAAATGTTTACTTTTTTTTGTCAATTAGAGGTATGACGACGTACCAACCGGTGCGCCTCCTCTTATATTATTGCTTTTATCGTGATTTTGTGCTAGTCTTTAAAAACCATACCTTTGTTGTTACATTTTTTTTTGTTACATTTTCTGTGATATTGGCTGTTATTATTTTATTGTAACTTGGTTCCCTTGAGGAGGAGATATGGTATTGTTTAAGAAATTGAATCTAGTCCTTGGTTAAATTTACGCGACCATTCCCGGTGATCGCTGTGTTAATGTTTTTTGATTTAATTTATTTTTTAGTTATAACTATAAAATATTTGTATAAATTGAAATGTTTTTGTTTGCAAGAAAAAAAAAAAAACTGCCTAGGTATACTAAATTATATTGTAAATTAAAGGAAAAATTATATTGTAAATAAAACAAAGAATGAAAATAATATTTTTATATTTGTTGGGTATATGTTTTTAATTATAGTATTATTTTGTTTATTTTTTTGTTTGCAAGAAAAAAAAAAAACTGCCTAGGTATACTAAATTATATTGTAAATTAAAGGAAAAATTATATTGTAAATAAAACAAAGAATGAAAATAATATTTTCATATTTGTTGGGTATATGTTTTTAATTATAGTATTATTTTGTATAGAAATAAGAAAAAAAAATTGTATTTCAATTTTGACAACACCATTATGTCTGTATTATTTATTTTCAATTATTTTAAGGATGTTACAAGTAAATGTTGGTAAAAAAGTTTCTTTTGTTGTTTTTTGTTTACTTTATTTCCCCCTTTCATATTACGAACAGAGGAGTATTCTCACAAATAATTAAAAAGATAAAATCAACGTCATAAAAAGTCTTTGGAGTTACACTGACAAATGTTCTCTTGTCCGATTACTTTAATCCTGCAGTATATTTGAATCAGCGTACAATATGTGTTCGCTGTCCACTTTAATTTTACTTACAGAATTGTGGAACGAAAACATATAAAAATGGCATATTTATTTCGCCGAAGGTATTATTTTTAATCGATTGTTTTAATTTATTTATGGTTTCACTTGACAGAAAATGCTCTCGACAAATGTATCATGTTATAGAAGGCCAAATTGAACAAACCGTTGCGATAAATTGTTTTCTCCCATCCAAAGAACTATTTTAACTGTCGTCGTCAGATATATTTGAGTCGTTTTTCCCGCCATCAATATTAAATTCGTCGTAAAGTGCAGCCGACGTTAAGTAAAACCACATCCACATTTGAGGAGCATTGGTATAATTCCACTGACGCGTTGCTAAAAAATCCTGTGGACTTAAATTGTATTCCTTTAAATTAGAATCATTGTCAAAAATGGAAAATAAACTTGACGGCCTTAAATGTACTGAATTTATTTTATCATGACAGCTTTTGGGCAATATGATAGAGAAGATATTTTGTAACATAAATTCTAAACTTTTATTTGAATCCATCCACAATTTAAATCCTTCGTGCGATGTAATACCTTTTGGCCACATAGACGTGAAATAAAGTTTCGCCCAATAAGTCGAAGTAGTTTTTTCGCGTAGGTCAGGCTGTTTTTTGTTGATTGCCGCAAAAGTAACAAACCAAAAACCATTTCCTATTGTTAACAGGTCATCAGCCAGCTTGTCTCCATTGGAAAATACGCCTTCGATAAACATGTGAGGGAAGAAACACAGACTGAAGCGAAGATGGCCCAGAGATAATCTGGTGCCTTAAAATAGAAAATGTATAAATATCTATGAATGTATGTGTCTTTTTGCGTGTATGTGTGCGTGCTTGATTATATTTGTATATAATAGTGAAATAAATAATAAGGATGTTAATTAATGTAATTATGTAATCAATTTAATTTAATTTATATTCTGTATTCCATTTTGGAGGATATACCATTGGGTAACATTGTATTCCTGTTCTAAATACTTTTAAACCATTTGCTTGTTATTGTATATATATGTAATGTATTATACTTATAGTTGCAAATAAAGAAAGAAATTTAAAAAAAAATTGATACTTGTCAAAATGAAGATTGTAAATACCTCAAAGCAAGAAAGAGGTAGAGGGAACAATGCTATAGAAACCGGGTCTCAAAAAGTGGTTCATTATGCGACACCAATATATATTAGCGCTCCAAGCGAGCTCAATTCGAACTAAAAATATCACGTGGTCACTGGTCCTTTTCCTATTGGTCTATTGCTTGTCGTTCCGTGCCCACGGACGCTTGTCAACAAACCTTTAACGTTAAACCCCATCTTGTGCTTTGTTTGTTTGTTTTATTATCGTTCTTTGTTGTTGTTAATTGTTTGTGCCATTTTAGTGTTGTTGTTTGTTTTTAATTTATAAACTGTTTTTTTTTTTAAACATGGGCAAGTGCGCGGTGCCGTTGTGTCCTAACAGAAACGACGAAACTAAAACTCTTTTCACTCCTGCGGCTAAGGAAGCACTAGTATGTCTTGTTGTGGGAATAAATGTATCTTTCAAACTACCAGTTGGTTTTTTTTTTTTTCATCAGCGTTATATCAGGAGAACAGCTATCAATGTTGGTGAAGCAGGCAATAATACAACTGGAAAATTCTGAGGTGACAGTTGCATCTTTAGACTTGTGACGGGGCGGCTAGTAATATTTCGATGGCCTCTGATTTAGGTTGCATTATGAATCCTTACAACTTAAAAACTTTTTTCACCAATCCAGTCTCCAACAAAAAAGTATACTTTTTCTTAGATCCGAGCCACATGGTTAAATTAGTCAGGAATACTCTTGGTGATAAAGAAGTTTTGACTACTGACCAGGGAGAAGTAAAGTGGTCTTATTTGAAGAATCTTCATGAGCTTCAAGAAAAGGAAGGCCTTCATTTAGCTAACAAGCTGACAAGAAGACATGTCTACTACCAAGACCAGAAAATGAAGGTGAAATTAGCAACTCAGGTAATGAGCCGTTCAACTGCTTTAGCATTGGATTATTGCAGAATAAAAGGTATATTTCCTTTTGAAAACAGTGAGGAGACCTAAAAATTCTTACATAATTTTAATGACTTATTTGATGCCCTTAACGCCCGCAGTTTAAGGACGTACAGTTTCAAACAAGCCATTTCTCATATCAATGCTGAAAGTTTCAAAGCTTTATTTGAGAGAAGCAAGTGTTACATAGAAGGCTTGTTATTAATGGAGTGATGAAAATTGGCTTTCTTGGATTTTTAATTGGCATAGAAAGCCTCATGGGCTTATATGATGAATACGTTTCAGGAGGTCAACTAACTTATATTGGAGCATATAAAATTAGCCAAGACCACTTGGAAACATTTTTTTCGACGATTCGTGGGAAAGGAGGATGGAATAACAACCCCACTGCTCGACAATTTCTTGCAGCCTACAAGCAAATTCTAGTGAATAAGGAGTTGATGCAGTTCAGTGGAAATTGCATTCCTTTAGAAAGGATTTCGATTCTGAACTATTGAACGTAATCCGGTTGCAGTTATAAATGCATCAACTCCTAGAATGCAATGGACAGAGGAAGAAGACGAAGATACATCCAGCCCTAGTAATGACCACGACTACTTCCAGTCACCATCTGAATTTTCCCTCACTAACTACACTGAAGAAGTAGTTTGTTACATTGCAGGGTTTGTTGTCAGGCATTTAAAAAAGATTATTAAGTGTGAGGAATGTCTGACAATTTTAGAGGGAGAAAAGTGTACCTCGTTATTGATAGTTTAAAAGATGTCGGAGGGCTAATTCATCCTCCCAAGGATATCACTTTTGTGTGCTCTATGGCTGAAAAATATCTCCGGACAACAATCATTAATAGTACCAATATTTTAGAGCCAATCAACAAAAACCAGGTGGATCAAGTAACAACTTTCCATTTTTTCCGAGTGTGCCCAAAGAAACATCCATGAGAATTTAAGAGTGCATGCTCTGGACCAAGACTGGCAGGACAGTCATTTTACTTTTTTATTAAAATGGATTATTAAAAAATATATAGACTTAAGGCTACGATATAAATCTAAATTGATAACCAATGAACTCCACCGGAGGTATCAGAGGCAAAAACTTACAAACTTGGTTTTGATCAAAGGACAGTAATTTTTTATTAGCCACTAATGTTTTATTTATTTACTGAATTATACATTTAATAACTTTTTTTATAATTTAGTTATTATTTAGTAATATGAGAAATGAAATTGTAAGATTATTATTTGTAATTATACTTATAGTATGTAAATATGATGATTAGTATCATAAAATATAAATGATTTAAAATTTAATTGCATTCATTATTTACTTTAATAAGAGCAGTGATGTATTTGACATGAATGGTGGGTACTGTTAATTTTTTCCACCTATTTAGGAGGGAATATCTCTTAAGCATTGTCTGTAAATTATCTATTAGTACAAAATTTGCACATTACTGTTTTTGACCAGATATGCCACTGTTTACCACTAAAGCCCGTTCCAAAGTAGAAATAACTTGACAATTATAATTGTCATTATATTATTGAAAGACACAAATATTTGTAGCCCAGGAGCCTAGTATACAAAAAAGATTCTAACTAACATCAAGCGAGAATCTTATGTACGAGTTAATCTATTGATGCCTTTTAAGAATATGTGGTCGGCTAAGTTCATCTAGGGGACACAGCTTGGTAAAAGGCATTTGAAAAAAACAAATAGGTGGAGAGTGTGTTTAAGATCATGAAAATTACATTGACCACCGTAATGAGCTCGTCATGGCCTCTCTCAACTGGTTTGATGTCCCACAGATGAACTTAACCGACCACATATTCTTAAAAGGCATCAATAGATTAACTCGTATATAAGATTCTAGCTTGATGTCACTCAGAGACTTTTTTGCTCGCTTTCTCCTAAACTAATAGACAGTATGTCTTGTACATATAGAAGCGTTAATTAAAGGACAAAATCATCTGCTGAATATTCAACAGTCAGAAAAGGTGGGGAAAAACTTAGTAGGAGTAACCATTATTCTGGGAATAACCAAAAAAATTCAATTTACCACTGTGAAGAATTAGTATTTTAAATCGCAGAGTTTGTTGTCAGGCATTGAAAAGAGTCTGGAAAGTAAGGAATAACTGCAAAAAGGCTTTTATATATATACAGGGTGTCCCACATAAGGTGTAACACAGAAAAACCTGATGTTCTACATCACATTTCTGACAAAAAATGTTATATAACATAATGGTTGATCGACCTTCGTTTTCGAGATATATCGATTTTTCAATTATCTCATTTTCTGGTTACTTTTTCCCATTAAAAACGTTATAGCGTAAAAACTAAAAAAGATATAAAGACGGGGGTTTCACCATTCAAAAGGTGAGGAAATTTGCTTTAAACATATCATGCTGCTTGCCCATAATACCCTTATTAAATTGATTTTACATACTTCTAAATACAATGTTTTGGTTAATAAGAAATTTGTGGTCAACGTTCTTGGTAGCATAACTTTTTAATTTGTATGGTAAATGAATAAATTTGACCTCATGTAAAACTGGCCCGTTTAATAAGCTTTAAAATGATATAACTTTTTAATAGGTTTCCTTCAAGTTTTCAAACTTATTTGGATGAAAATGAGTTTATCACTTTCCATGACTTTAAATGACCCTAAGATTGGTGAAAAAAATAGAAAGGGTAACAAAAAATAAAAAAATATCACTCCTTGTATAAACAAAATGAAAAATTGAATAATATAGTAGAGAAAAGTCTACATAATTTATTACAAAAACTTAAAGTACCCCCTCCCCCCCTCTCCCTGTTACTGCTGTTAATGGATCTTCTGCAGCGGCGAACTATGGAATGACAACAATTATCCAATACGGTAGATCGGTCGGGGTGGGGTTGTGAATTTGCCACCTCGTTCGGGTGATCTCACTCCATTAGACTGCTACCGGCGGGGAGAGGTGAAAATTAAAGTGTACAAGCCAATTGGTGATCACAAGAGAGGATCTTGTTTAGCGAACAAATTTAGCGTTTGATGCTATCAAATTGAAACCTGAAGAAGTGAGACGGGCAACTGGTAGTGTACTTCGCCGCTGCAGAAGATCCATTAACAGCAACGGGGGGAGGGGGGGGGGGGGGGGGGGGGGGGGCTACTTTAAGTTTTTGTAAACAATTATGTAGACTTTTCTATTCTGTATTATTCAATTTTTCATTTTTTTAATACAAGGAGTGATATTTTTTTATTGTTTGTTACCCTTTCTATTTTTTCACCAAGTCATAGGGTCATTTAAAGTGATAAACTTGTCATTTATTACCTCATTTTCATCCAAATAAGTTTGAAAACTTGAAGGAAACCTATTAAAAAGTTATATCATTTTAAAGCTTATTAAACGGGCCAGTTTTACATGAGGTCAAATTTATTCATTTACCATACAAATTAAAAAGTTATGCTACCAAGAACGTTGACCACAAATTTCTTATTAACCAAAACATTGTATTTAGAAGTATATCAAATTAATTTAATAAGGGTATTATGGGCAAGCAGCATGATATGTTTAAAGCAAATTTCCTCACCTTTTGAATGGTGAAACCCCCGTCTTTATATCTTTATTAGATTTTACGCTATAACGTTTTTTATGGGAAAAAGTCACCATTAAATGAGATAATTGAAAAATCGATATATCTCGAAAATGAAGGTCGATCAACCATTATGTTATATAACATTTTTTGTCAGAAATGTGATGTAGAACATCAGGTTTTTCTGTGTTACACCTTATGTGGGACACCCTGTATATATATATATATATATATATATATATATATATATATATATATATATATATATATATATATAGAGAGAGAGAGAGAGAGAGAGAGAGATTGTAAAGATGGTTGATGAGGTGTAAGAAATGAAAACTCCTATTTCATAGAGTGAGACGTTTCGACCCTTAACATAAGGTCATCTTCAGTCGTTTTTTTATTAATATCTTCTAAAATTAAAACAATAATTATAATTAGAACAACCTTCCTTTCAAATTTTTAAACATACTTAAGAAATCTTTACTCCATTTAATATTTATCTCTTAAATTATGTAACATACTACCCATTGTTCATAAAAGATGTGAAACATACTTACCTTTTATGGAACATACTTATCTTTTATGAACAATGTGTAGTATGTTACATAATTTAAGAGATAAATATTAAATGGAGTAAAGATTTCTTAAGTATGTTTAAAAATTTGAAAGGAAGGTTGTTCTAATTATAATTATTGTTTTAATTTTAGAAGATATTAATAAAAAAACGACTGAAGATGACATTATGTTAAGGGTCGAAACGTCTCACTCTATGAAATAGGAGTTTTCATTTCTTACACCTCATCAACCATCTTTACAATCTCTCTCAGTAAATTTAGAAGGGTGTACTACACAGATTAATAATATTTTATGTTATTATTAATTTAATCTTATATATATATATATATATATATATATATATATATATATATATATATATATATATATATATATATATATATATATATATATATATATATATTGTAACAGAATGATATGTTTATAAATAAAGATAAGAAGGTTGTGGGAGAGGGGAGGCTTCCCTAGTTCCCAAGACAACCAGTGAAGACGAGCTCGTCGTAGTATAAAGAACATCACTCCGTATATATATAAAATACGAATTAGATTAATGAATAATTAAAAGAATAAGTATATTCATTTTATTACTCTTTACGTGGTAGTGAATTAACCGAAGAGAATAATCTGAAGAAGACCTGCGGTGGACACCGAGATGTTGACTCCATCAACGATTTGTAAAATTTATTATATTATTTTTAGTAATTAATTTAATTACTATTTTTGAAAATATTATTATAAAATTCTTTAAACAGGCCTGAATTATTATATTCATATTTAATTATGTTAGATGAGATTTAATTTTTGAAATAAATTAAAAGATTTCTGTTGTTATAAATATTTGATTTAGTATTTTTTATTAATTAAAGTTGAGAATTGTTACAATATATATATATATATATATATATATATATATATATATATATATATATATATATATATATATATATACAGAAAACAAACAAAACTCAGGTTTCGGTAACAAAAATCGTCTTTATGTTACAATCCCGACGTTTCGGTTTTTACCTAAAACCTTCCTCAGGGGCCGCAAAACATCTAAACAACGACTGCCACATAAACATTGGACAACATCGGGATTGTAACATAAAGACGATTTTTGTGACCGAAACCTGAGTTTTGTTTGTTTTCTGTTTATATTTACGGTCGAGAATTTATTCATATATATATATATATATATATATATATATATATATATATAGAATAGAATAGAATAGAATATTCTTTATTAAATAACCAATTTAAAATCAGATATAATACGTCATTACTCATAGTCTCATACGTCATAATAGATATATATATATATATGTATTATTATATATGTATAACTGAATATATAAATGAATAAATCTCAGGTTTCAGTTACAAAAATCGCCCCGATTTTTTTTACCGAAACCTGATATTTGTTTGTTTTTGTGTATGTATATATATGTAATATCTACTTAATAGTAGCATTTTTGTTATACCCAACTAAAAAAAAAAAAAAAATCATGAATAACCTTATTTTCAATTCCTTGTTTAAGTAATTTCCACGACTTAACTAATGAAAGTTTAACTATGAGTGCACTGTTTCATAAAATCCTTCACATTAATATAATTTACTTATAGTCTTTACTCATCTGCCAATATTTTCAATTAAAAGTAAAGAAAAATTATTCAAATATGTAAGAAGACAAATCTGAGAGATTTGATTACTTTAGAAGACGATTTTGATTTTTCTTATATGATTATATAAGATTGCATAAGGTTATCTAGGAACTGTTACATGTTATTAACAACTTAATTGCCTTTAGATTATTAAGGTCAACAACAAACATTAAAGTACTTTTGTATTTATAAAAAAAACTGTATTTAAAATGAAAATATCACTTATGTCACTTATATTCTTATCCTAATCAGCTGATATCAATATCAGATAAATTTTGAGTTTTTATCGAGATATCGATACTGTTTCACCAAACTGGCGCTTGGAGCGCTAATATATGGGTGTCGTAGAATGAACCACTTTAGAAATCGCATTGCTCCCTCTACCCCTTCCTTCCTCTGAGATCTCTATAATAAAAAATCACAAATTTGTAACCCGTCAAAATGAAGATTGTAAATATGGGACATGTCAAAACAAATAAAATAACTTGCGGATATTTTCCGAACTTGTCATTCCCCCATCATGGGCCACGAACAGAATGCGACAAAGTCAACTGACCCATTTCAGCCATGAATAAAGCATCGTTTATTATTTTATCTCCAGTAGGGAAAAAAGTTATGATTTTGAATTAGTTTAGAGGGACTAAAACAGGTCTTTTCATCCCTGTCTCAAAAAGTAGGGAGAAAAAGTAAAAGTAGGGCGAAAAAGTAAAGTAGGGCAAAAAAGTAAAGATTGCAACTTAATTATTTCATAAATAGTAGAAAATGAATGGCTAATGTAATGAAGTTGTTGAAATCAGGTTGGCGGCACTGCGCTTTTTTGACCATGTTTATCTTTGTTTACAACATTATAACCTGCATCTAAATAACCTTCTATTTGAGTTTAATTCCAATTCTTATTTGTTTTTTATATTGAATCTCTTATATCTGCTATGAAAAGTGCTAATAATTATTGTTATTTATTAAAATAATTAATGAAAACTGTGCAATGGAAAATGTGTATTTTCTTCCTACTGGAGATAAAATATTGTATGTCCCTCGTGAGTAAAGTGCCATTATTCCCCTCGCGATAATTATCTCCCTCGGCTGCGCCTCGGGAGCTAATTAGAGTTATTCCCTCGGCTGCGCCTCGGGAATTAAAGAGTCTAATTCCCTCGGCTTCGCCTCGGGATTTAGGGACCATGGTTCCTTCGGCTTCGCCTCAAGAACCAACTTTTTCGCTCAGGGAATAATGGCTTACTTTACTCCCTAGGTGCATAAATATCGATTTTCTCCCAACAATCTTTGGGTATTACTATTATTCATCATGAAAATTTCAATCAAGCCTCAGTCCACTTGTACAATTATAATGCTTGCACAAAACTGTCATACAGAGGTTCAAGCATGCTGGAGCGTGTGTAGCCGGCTTTAATGTATTCTTTCTTTTTTAAAATTATTATTTTAAATGGACAAAACGTTATAATATCAATATTAAATATTAATATGTAGTATTGATACACATGATTTTTCCTTACAATCTTACAATATGAGTTTCAAAACCGGGTATATGCAATTTTAATTAATTAATTACATGAACATGAAACATTTAATTAAATTAATTTTTACTTGAATTTTAATTAATACCTGAGTACTTTTCGAGAATCTCTTATTTCGTTAGCAGCTCTTGTTTTGAGCGCTCACAGGCATCATTTATGCCGTTATAGTCAATTTAAATTGTATCTGATAAATGAAGAGCGGATGTCTCTAAATGTGGAGCTTATTTGTGCATTTCTGTGTATGTTATGATATGACAAGTAAAATTTAAAATAACTTTTTGTTAACTTTGACTGATCCTCGCTATTCTAAAAAATATTTAATTATGTCGTAGCCAATATCCACCAATTCTCAGTTATCATTAAAACGAGCTTAAAAATACGATCCCATCACATAAAATGAGTTACTATCAATCAATCAATGCACAGTATGGCGCAGCTTCCAGTCTAAACCTAAAGGAATACGCATCCACCCTAAAGAAATTAGCCAATCAGAGAAACCATCGAATCTTTGTACTCCATATGAATATGTTATAACAACCGAGTCGACTGTTTTCAATCGATTGGTTCCCAACGTTAAAAGGATTCATCATAAAATCTTTGTACTCCAATGTCGTCAGCCAATCAGAGAAACCATAGAATCTTTGTACTCCATATGAATATTTTAAAACAACCGAGTCGACTGTTTTCAATCGATTGGTTCCCAACGTTAAAAGGATCCATCATAGAATCTTTGTACTCCAATGTCGTCAACAGAACATCATACCAAGACATATCCAACAGAATCATAACTGGATAACTCCAGAACCATAACTGGATAACTCCAGATGGAACAATCAAATTTTATCGTTAGGCCCAAAATTCGCTTTCTCTCATAATAATAATAATCTCCTGATCCCCAAAATAATACCCGAAGTTGAACTTTGTCTAAGTCAAACCTCAGGTAAAAATGAAAACAACACCAAAAGGTCAATTTTACAACTAATCGCATCCAACGAACAAGAAACCAAAAAATCATCCATGAGCCCTCCTTAAAGTCTTTAAAAAGAGCCATAACCTTCTAAGAAACAACAATGACATTGTTGTAACGTCTTCAGATAAATCAAAACAAACAGTTGCTACTGATAAAAATAAATACAACAATAAAATGGATCGCTAAACATATAAATAATATTCGTGGCCCAACCAACGCCCTAAACAACAAAACAAGATCATTAAATAATACTCTATACAATTTTGTAAGGTTGTGGAAGGGTTCGGTGGGAATCCTCCCACATAATGGACGAAATAAAGGGTTTGTGACCTGACGTCAATCCGATTGCTACCTACGATAGCTCGGACACAGTCCCTACTATTAGAGACAACTTTTTACAAACAAGTAACAATTTCTCTAGTCTCTTAAATGTTAAAGGTAATTATGAAAAACTTAATATTAGCTTGACTCTTAAATATCTCACATTGCAAAAATTCTTCCACAAATGATTTCTCATGAGGTTTCTTACATCTGATGATAATGCATTATTATGTAAGGAGGTTTGATCAAATAATAAATATCGACTTTACATTCTACTTACATTGAATGTATTTCAAGTGTATTACCGACGTGTATTACACGTCAAGAATGCCGCCAAAAAGATAAGCATGCACCTTTAGATTAATTTAGAATTACCAAATTTCTCTAAGCATTAAATATGGAAAAATCACAAATTGCTGCAAAAGCAATTATACCCCTTATGAATATATATCAATAGATGAGCAATTATTGGCATACAGAGGGCGATGCCCTTTTAAGATGTTTATACCATCAAAGCCAGATAAAGTTGGCATGCAAATAGTGAGCATGAATGATGCAAAAACATTTTTCCATGATCACGTCATACCCTATATTGGTAGAGATAAATAATTACCAGTCAGTTCCACAGAATTATGTTTGTGAGTTGTCAAATTCAATTCATGGCACCAATCGGAACGTTACTATTGGCAACTGGTTTTCCTCGGTAAAATTATTTTTAAAAAATTCTAACTAAAATAATATTACCGTTATTTGAATTGAAAACTCTTGACTAAGGTGGAATTAAAACCCAAGTAGCAGCAGAATAAAGCGAACGCAGGAGAGCTACGCAGTTCTTCAGGGATGCTATTTTTTTTTTTTTTTTTTTTTTTTTTTTTTTAATAAAAATTACGGGACACATCTAACACCAACATCTACATCTAAGTCAAACATTAAGTAATTTCATAAAGAATAACTAGAGACTGGTAGTAGTATTTCAAAATATCCTTGACACTAACAATTGTATTCAAAACAACATGAAATCTCTTGGCGGCTCTAAAAAGAATCCGCACTGGTGGAACCTTTTTCTATAACGGGAATCAACAGCGAAAGTGAGTAGACGAATCATCAGTAACGGCATAAGTCAACCTTAGCCTCACCAGCAGTGCCTGAGCACATTTTGGTAATGGAAAGATAGTGTTCTAGTCATCAAATTCCTAAAACAAACCTAATTAAATAATTAATTTAATAAGTTAAGTGAAGGGACAAAGAAAAAAAATTATTATATACAGATATTAAACATGCTGTAAATCATTCTTAATTATCTGTCATTACACACGGAGAGAAAATTATGCTAAATAGTCAGTATAACTTATTCTGCCACCATTTTTCAACCGCGTACTAGTCGAAAAAATTCATTCCCATACTGAGGTGCAGTATAGGCCTATTCTGCGACCCAGCATAGACGTTTTCAGACTGCGTAGCAGTTGATGGTATACTGGAGTCAAGTCGAACATATCATTCAACTCCTGTGCAGCATAACCACTAAACTGTTTCGCAGTTTAAAACACCCCTATACTGCAATGCAGTATAGTTTGACTCGGCTCGGTCGCAGTATTGTTGTTTCCAGAATCGTGGCAGCCGAAAAAATTAATTAATAAAGCATAAAGGCAGTTGAAAATATTTAGTTTCAACTGGAATTCAGCATACCTCATAAGTACATTTATTACTATTTTTAATGAAATAGTTAATAAAACAAATAGTTAACTACGGTACGTTACATATTATTATTATTATTACATATATATAAATGTTCTGGAGGTAGTTTTGAAATAATTTAACAGTGTTTTAGGGGTACATTTATTTAGTACAGATTTTTTCTTGGGTAACCTAATCTAATCTATATGGTGTGTTTATTGGTTTTATTTTTCTTTACTTGAATAGTAATGTGTATAAGAACCGTTACGATTCAGAGGTTATATAGGTATTAAAAGTTTAAAAAAATACCCTTTGACTTAAGAGGATTAGACCTTTTTAGGAGAATCAGAAAAAACCATTATACTTATGCTTATGAAAGATAAATTTTAACGGTTATTCAAACCCTCAGTAAGGTTAAAATTTACCTGAATTGAACACTGGAACTGGCATAGTATTTGGGAAGTAATTTTGTATATATAGAAAGTATGCGTCAACCCCTCTTGGGCCGTTATGAAGCTTACTAATCTTTTAGACCATCCAAAAAATTACAAATAAATTTTGGAACTGCTAAAGTTTGAAGAGAATATTGTCAGACAGCAAAAATAACTATTGACAATATTATTATTGATTATAAGTGAGCATTAGAGACTATATTTAAACTTAGAAAGTATATACACATGATAATCTTCATCGTCTATAAGAACTAAGTTAATATAGACTGTGTGAAAACTGTAGTATCCACCTAAATAAACGATTCTCCCCTACGTTCTAGCTATGAAATAGAATAAAAGAGAATAGATTTGTATTTGCGTATAAAAACATGATTATAGTATATAGGTATTGAAAAATCAATCCTACACGTGGTTTATTTTGTCGTTCGGAACAATGTGCATAACTCTGTTAATGAAAAAAAAGGTTTGTCTCGTCGAATAGATAAAATTAGAATTTTTTCCTATCCTAAAATTCAAATTTTAATTTTAAAGGGCACGTTTACGCGAGCGTTGCGCACGAACGCTTGGGCAGACAACGTTGTCCGGCAAACTCGTTCTGAGCATTGGTAAAATGAACATGTGCACAAAATTTCATCAAAATCGGTCAACTTGTACTCAAGTTATCGTCATATTATGTTTCAGACACACCGTCAAATACGTAGCATATTTTGTTGAATAAAATTTAGGAAGCTCGCTATGTTCGCTTCAATTAAACTCGTGATTTATGAAAATGCATTTATTACTTAGAATGCGTTAAAAAAATACTACGTAAAATGAGTCACTAATAAAAAAGATCATCAACTGTGACTCAGTTGAAGATAAGGCAGGTGCATTTCAAGTCAACTGCGACCAAGTATAAGTACTTTGTCTTAACTGTGTATCAGTTGAACAAAATACGTCTTCGACTGCCTCCGAGCTGAAGGGCCGGTGGTAGGTGGGGGGAACCCTATATAAAGGTTACCCCAGCTGAACGGAAGTCATTCTTCAGTTGTGCTTCCTACATTACAGATCATTGCTTTAGAGTTCTTTACACTTCTATATCATTTTAATCTTTACATATTGTCTATATATGAGACTTATTCAGTTATTCGGACTTAAATTGGTGAAACGTTTTCTCCAAGCTTGTGCAATGAGTGAGGTTCGAGAATTGTTTCTTCAGTGGGGACTCGATGAAGCATGCATTCAAGCTTTAACAGGTAAGTCAGTTTTTCTCCTTTAAACCTAACAATTCTTAAGATGAATCATTAATTATTTGTATAATTAATGTTTATTGTTCTGTCATACACATATTTATCTATTGCGTCTCCGTGTTGCGTACTGTGTTATTAAATTTATTATGTTACTTTCTGTCAAATATGTCCATTGTATTCCTCCGCGTGGCTAAGGCTGTAGAGGGCTCGTAAAAAAATTGTTTAAATAATTAATATAATAATTCTTTATTCCACCATACGATTTGTTACAACAGATGATTACTCTTATAAATATGTAGCATAAATTATAACATTTCTCCTTAATTACATCAATATAAATTGTAAAAGTATTCTGAAATTAATAATAGTGCACCCCCGCATGAGATACTCGTGCGCGGGAGTGGCCGTTGAGGCTTATACATAAATAAAAATAAATAAATAAGTTAATAATTATTGTGTTGTACTATCGAATTTTCATATATATACAAGATGATGCTTTTTTATGTTTATAAGTGTTTAACTAAACGCTTTGTTCGCGCAATGTCAGATGAAGTCAGTTATCCTTTCACGTCCCTCTAGTAATAATAATGTTAATAACATAAATCATTTAAATGAAATAGCTCTTATAATATTCGCTGGTGCAGTCGAATGTTCTTACATTGACAAAGAAACAATAATGCTCTCCATGATAAATATCTATATATATATATATATATATATATATATATATATATATATATATATATATATATATATAGATATGTATATGTATATGTATATGTATATGTATATGTATATGTATATATATATATATATATATATATATATATATATATATATATATATATATATATATATATAGATATGTATTTATATATGTATATGTATATATGTATATATATGTATATGTATATATGTATATTGTCTATTCTGCCCAAACAAGTCAACCGTACTGCCTTTTGTTTTTAGCCCAAGGAATAACTGCATTTTCCAATTTGGAGGAAATGTCCTCTGTGATTGACAAGAATTACATAGTGTCCACATTCCCTAACCTGGCGACATATTTGACATTTCGACGAAAGTACCTGGAGTGGTACAATGGTCGGAAGCAAGCACCGGTTAGTCCACTTTTATTTCGTAATTGATAGTATTACTTACATTTTGATCTCTTTTTATGACTATAACCATTGTATAAGCCATCGTTTATGGTTTACAATTTTGTTAAATCCTCAACACTTAGTAAAATCTAATGTGAATTATATTTACACTTGTGTTTAAAGTTTATTGTAATTAATACAGTGGTTTCTCCATGATTGTAGTAATATGAGAACTTACCCACGATTATTGAAGATTTAAATATTTGTTTAATCTTAATTACATTTTGCATTGGGCCAATGACAATGAAAGTCTTTCTAACAATCTGTAAGGCTACATATTCTATTATGTACATACTATATGTTTATCACATATACTGTGTGTAGGTGTAAATGACAAAAAACATAATTTTTCGACAAAAAATAAGTTAAAAAAATTAAAAAAGAAATTACTCTTAATAATAATTGTTGCTTGTTGTGAAATGAAAAATTGTCATATTGATAATTGCATGCTATGTGCAATGCACCCAAAGATTACAATTTTTAAACATTGTATCAAGAGAAAAGTGTTTTTTTTTTTTTTTTTTTTTTAATTTTTGAAGAAATGTTACTCTATAAAATTATTTATTTATAATATCTTAAGGTAATTTATGTCATAAAAAGTAGATTTTTTTTTTTTCATTTACACCTGCAACTCAAACTGGGGACATACTGTATAGTATATACGCATAGGTATATAGATGTGTGTTTATTTGTAGCATTGGTAAATTTCCACTATTTTGGTCACCTATTTTTGACTGTCCAATTTAATTTTTTTGGTTAGTCTTAAGTTAATGCTTTGTAGTATTTTTTGAAAAAGGAATATTCATTCTCCTATGTACAAATCCCACTTTTATCATTTCTCTGATGCATAAGTCATACAAATGTATAGTGTTTGACAAAGTGTATCAACAATAAAGTACTAAAGCATTACTTAATACTAGTTAATTCTCACCCGTAATATTAACTTAAAATTAGTGATTTTTTTTGTACTTTTTTAACCTTTCCCAGCTTACATTATTGAAACGAATCCGGTTGTAAATTTTATTGGCGAATTAAGTATTAATGAATTTTGTGTTTTGATATTTTAGGTTATTGCTGAACTTGTAGACTTAAACAGCCAGTTGGAGGACCTAGAAGAATTTGTAAATACACAAAGCTCTGGGGAGCCTTCAACGAGTGAATTGTTCACATGTTCAACCCCCAAGCACTTACCTCGCAGCCAGACCGAAAACCAGGCAGAGCCTCTTGAAAGGATCCCTTCAGTATCGGAGAGTAATCTGAACCCAGCAGAGGTACTCCTCAGAAGTAAATGTCCACATTTACTGAAGAAGAGGGGCCAGGATCTTTCCAAATCAGAAATTACTGAAATAGGCCGTGTAGTTTGCAGGCATTTAGCCGAATGCATTGTAATTAACAAAGCAATAACGCTATCCTGTTTGGCTGAGTGGGGAGGACATTTAGGTCGAATTTTTCAACCTAGATATCCAGCGGATTTTTTCTTCCGATATACACAAAAAGTTTTACGGAATAAAAGATTGTCGTCAGAATCTGAAGAGGATCCGAGGCTGGGCCCCAGCTTTTCAAGAGAACCTGTTGGAGCTCTCTACAATACCTACAGGAACTTCAAAAAGACACTAAGGCTAGAGGGGTTGCTGAAGCGACAACGGACTCGTTCATCATTGCCAGGATCCAGTGTGGATGAATCACCGTCGTCAGAGAGCTCTGAGGGTTGTTCTTCGCTGACATCACATGATTCTCCACCAACCAAAAGAGGAAGATCCAGAAAACAGGCGACGAAAGCTGATAAACCTGGTGAGTCACTTTATTATAATATGTATTGTATGTTGTATGGACGAGTGAAGTTAATAGAACATAAAGTAAATAAACTGAGAAGTGAAAGTAAATTTAATTAGTGTGTTGTCTCAATCACAGTAAATAAAAACATCAATGTGCTTATATGGTGTATGTATAGTTAGTTTATTTGCTTTTAACGCCACTTAACATTAAATTTAAATATCTTACATTAAATAATAAGAAACATCATAAATGATCCTATTCCATGCCTACCACATTAACTGTGTACATACAACAGTCAGAAAGTTGTCATGACTGTAATTGCATTTTGATATTAATTTCAGAAACATCTGAAGGTGTCCGTACTAAGTTGGCAATTCTTCGGGAATACACGTCCACAGAAACCACGGCCTACCTTGAAGAAGCCTGGCGAGAGACCTTTGCCATCCGTTCTTGGGAAGGTGACACATCGGAGCTCACCATTTTAGAACAAATTGAAAAATATCCACCTCTTAAACAGCAGTCAACTGCTGAAATTCTTGTAAGTTCTTATATTCTTTATTCCTATCTTAAATCAGCATGCTTTTCCATACATCTAGATATTAACAATTTATATGGTGAGAGAGAAAGATAGGTTTAACAGGGAGGCGCTTTAATTTAAAACTTAAATTATAATTTGTTTTATTTCTGTTGCAGTTAAGATTGGATTTCGATAAGGTGGCAGGAGAAGGAAAAGCAAAAATAAAAGTAGCAGACCAGGTTGCCAAGTATCATAAAGCAATATTAAAATTGGCGAGAGACTCGTACAGCAAAGATCCCGCTCAGAGAAAGATACTTTTAACTTTCCTTGATCACGCCACATCAGGTGAATTTGTAAATGTTATACTTTTGATTCATTGAAGTAATGTCGTTTATTTACATAAATGACATTACTTCGCATGAATTTATTAAATATGCCTATTATTTTTGTAAAATAACTCCTATTTAGAGATGGATTTGTAAGTTGCCTTGTTACATTTGGAGGATGAGGAATTGTCTGATTTTAATTTTAATTTTTTTTTTTTTTTTGTTGATTAGGTGACAGTGCGAAGAAGATTACAGCGACCCTGTTCCTGTTGCCCTTCACTTTATCGTCTACAGGCTACAGAGAGAGGTCTACAGCGACAGGAAAAGAAGGTGTGCAGTCAGATCGCATTGGTTCGTTAAATTTTTTTAGTTTCTTCCATAGAATCCTGCAGGATTCTATGGAAGAAACTAAGGGATGCCCATCGCTTCAGCCTAAAAAGGAGAAAAAACCTAAGCAGTGGTTCAGCAATTTCTTCCACTCATGCTGGGAAATACCAGGACCTAATGATTTTCCTCCTACCGTACATGAAAGACCGACCACGCTGCCCAATTAAATTAGCAATAACTACTCAGGTGCATAAGAAACTGAGACCAGACTGGATTGGGAATGTGAGACTGAAGAAGTAGATATCGCTACCCGTCATCATTTAAACTAGCCTTTTCTTTCAATAAGATGGCTAACCCTGAAATACGGTTTTTGCAAAATGAGGCAAGAAAAAAAAGAAAGATAGACTAGAGATAGAGAACTATTTAAATGGAAAGTTGCAACCTGAGGATAGACTAAAACGTTTTGTTAACTTTGACTGATCCTCGCTATTCTAAAAAATATTTAATTATGTCGTAGTCGATATCCACCAATTCTCAGTTATCATTAAAACGAGCTTAAAAATACGATCCCATCACATAAAATGAGTTACTATCAATCAATGAATGCACAGTATGGCGCTGCTTCAAGTCTAAACCTAAAGGAATACGCATCAACCCTAAAGAAATTAGCCAATCAGAGAAACCATAGAATCTTTGTACTCCAATGTCGTCACAAAACGGTTGCACTTGCAAAGGAAAGTGAGAAGGGGACTGTTTCATCTAGTTTCCAATGCGGAAGATGAGGCTGAGACCTGTTCCACACGTATTTTAGTAAGTAAAACCAGCGATGAACCAAATTTAGTTGAATCATCGTTACATCGTGAAATATCTTCAACAAAACGTAAATCTAATGCTGATCCAATTGGCATTGATAAGATGCCAATCTGATAAAAAAACCAAATGAACCAAAACCAAATTTAATTGAACCATCGTTACCAACGTTAAACCAAGTTTTACTTTTTAAATCCCAGCACTTTAATGAAGTTGAGTGACAGTCAAATTGAAGAAGCATGCCTTCAACTTAGTAATGCTCACTAGTTGTAGTACTTCTTACTCTAATGATATCACTTCAGATATAGTAAGCGAAATTTTATCATTAAAACAATTATTTCCGACTTTACAGAATTCTTCAACTCTTGACTTTTTATTTGATGTATTGAAATCAACCATTAAAAATAAATTATCTGAAATGAAGCCTAATGTCACAACAGCATATAGAATACTGCTCAACAATACCTGTGTCAGTAGCTAGCTGTGAAAGAAGTTTTTCGAAGCTGAAGATGGTTAATTAAACATTTTTTTACGCACAACTATCAGTCAATAAATCATGGGGGGGGGGGAGGGGGGCATAAAATATAGGGGGCATCACCAGCTTTGTTTGCCCCGCCAAGATAAAATACTTTTCCCGCTGCCTTAGGGTGGCAGCACACTAGCGATTTTTACTAAGCAACTTTTAATCACCTAAAATAGAAGCTACAGGTTTAGACGAACACGGGCGATTAATAGTTGCTCTCTCAAGGCTCAGTTGACTTTTTTCCGCGTTCAAGTTATTAAAATGTCGTTCAACGCTGAATTATTTATCAAAGAAATAAAAAAACGCCCTGCGTTGTTTGATACTAAATTAAAAGAATATTCCGATAAACATTTAAAAAAAAAAACTGTGCAGTGAATTATGTGCGCAATTTATAGACAAATGGGGTGAACTCGGGGATAAAGAAAAAACTGAACAGGATAAGTAATTTTTTTTAATACATACATACATTTTTAATATGTTGTGTAGTATCTATGTATTAACCTTCGAGAGGTCGCGGGGCGAGCGTCGCTCCTTTTTGTGTTGTAAACGCTTCTGTGATTTACAGAAATTTTGCCTTAGGGATCTTTCAGTAAACCCTTTATTTATTTATAACCTACAACATTTCTATGACCTGAATATTTCTACTGTGTTTTACGGCATTACTGATCTATTTGTACATAAGTTTTAATTTATTTATTACTTTTCCTCACCTATGGTAGGAGAACCTAGAAAGTATTGTTTTCATCCAAAATTTTTAAAAATTCGTAAAAAATCAAAAAGTGGACCGATCGAGTTGAAATTTGGCACGAATGTACCTCTCTGTATTTCAAACAAATCCACCAAAGTTTAATTTTGATATTGGCCGCCATTTTGAAGTTATCGATTTTTTAGTTTTGAAACTTTGACGCTTAATGATACCGAAATTATAAATTCGTTTTTGACATACGATATATCATATCTTTGGAACCGCTAAAAAATAAGGAACTAATATAAAAATAACTATGAAATTCCCTTAATTAGTTTAAAAGTTATAAGCAAACATAATTATTAATTAGTTTCATACTTTTTGTTGGTTTACATTTGTCAAAATACCTCCAAAATTCAAATAATTAAATAAATGAAATAAAATAAATAATGATCGACAACAGTGACTAAAATGGTATTTAGAGAAGGAAGAATTGGATTTATTCACAATTCTTTCGGATGACAATTGTGATAACGAATCATGTACCAACGGTTACTGAAGACCAATATCCAATACCTCAGGTATTAATTATACTTAAAACTTGTGTGTTTTAATACTGACAACAACATAAATATGTTTAAATATCGTGAATAATTTGTAAAAACCACAAATCTGCTCATTTCTAAAATTTCTTTAACAAATAAAAGAAGATAGAATTTGCAGTTGATTGCGGTGAATATTTAAAAGTATAAAAATTTTTTGATTTGTGATTGGAAAAATCTGACGATATATATCTCATTCACATAATTAATTACTATACTGTACCTTTATTGATCACTAAAAAGGCGTTAAAACATGTAAAATGTGTAACGTAAAACGCGCTCCCCCGCGTGACCTGTTGCGTAATAACTATGAGCGCGACCTCTCCAGGGTTTTTTTTTTGTTATTTTAAAGTAATTTCAAAAAAGTAATAAACTTCTTACTTTACTACAAATAATTAAAAACAAAAAAGCAGTAATAGTAGATAGTGTACAATACAAATAAAATAAAAGGCTTTAAATTTTGTTATATTCTCAAGGAACAGATCCTTCAGGCGAAATGAAATAGCCAGCAATATAATTTCTAATAGAAAATCCTTGTCCGCTACTTCTTAGTCAACAGCTGGGATATCATCCAAGGTGCACTCACAAAGCATGTCTTCAAATTGTAGTTGCTTATGTTTTCTAACATAATTATGTAGAATGCAACATGCCTTAACAATGGAATCACTAAATTCAATATTGGTATGGAGCGGTCGATGAAGTATTCGCCATTTGTTGGTTAAAATTCCAAATGTACATTCTTCCATTCTGCGTGCTCTCGACAGTCTGTAATTAAATATACGTTGTTTTACAGACAAATGTCTGCTCGGGTATGGCCGCAAAACAAATTTAGACAGAGCAAATGCTTTATCTCCTACAAATGTAAATGGTATTGCCGTACCATTTTCGTCATTAGGAAGACATTTTTTCTTCTGGCATGTTTAACTCCTTTTTCTCTAGCAATCGAAAAAATGTTGATTGTTTGAAAATGTTGAAAGAATGTTGATGTGTTGAAAGAATCACTAGAAGAACCGTAGGCTCTGATTTCTACATCAATGAAATTGTAATTGGAATCCGATATGGCCAAAAGTACAGTGGAAAAAAACGATTTACAATTAAAAAATTCCGAACCACTGCTGCACCTACAGAATTCGGAAAATTCCACTTATTCCAAAATTCTTTTACGTTTTTTCCCATTGCTCTGTGCTGGGTTCGAGAATCCTTTCCCGAAACAAATTGTTGTTATAATAGCGTCACAGAATTTAAATACGGCACATCTCACAGAACTTAGTCCCATCCTATATATTATTACTATTAATGTATCATTTTATTTTTACAGCTTTGGCCTGTAAACAAAGATGGCAAGGACTTCATACAGAAGAGTGTTGTAGAAGAAAAAAGGGAAAAGTGGACATGCAGCAACAAAAATAAAAAAATGGAAGTATGATGATAAAATGTCATTTCTTAATTCATTGGTTGTTTTGACGGAGATTTTGTGGTACTTAGAAAAAATCATATTGTAAATGAAACACAATAATTTTTAAAAATCAGTTTATTGTCTACCACAAGAATTTAAAAATATACAAATATAGACCGGATAACAAATACTATTCAGCCCAAACCGGTCTCGCGATGGGCTCCCCTCTGAGCCCATTGCTAGCGGATCTTTTTATGAACTTCATAGAAGAAAAAATATTTAAATCCAATTACAAATTATTGACACACATTTCATATTGGTATCGATATGTAGATGACGTTCTGTGCCTCTGGCTTGGAACCAACCGGCAGTTAGACACTTTTCTTAATTTCCTTAATTCATTACACCCCAAAATTAAATTCACCGTCGAAATCGAACAAAATAATTCTATAAACTACCTAGATTTAACCATTTATAAAAATAACACAATTTCAAAGTCTACCGTAAACCTACTCATTCCGATATCATAATCAATAATAATTCCAACTCTTATAAAAAACATAAACTAGCAGCGTTCCATAGTATGATACACCGTGCCCTTACAATCCCCATGAATGAAACCGACTACAATAACGAGATCAACATAATAAAAATAATAGCAAAAAATAACGGTTATCCAAGTCATATAATCAATAAACTCATGCACAAAAAACTAACACACCATGCTATCAACTTAGGAACCAAATTAAACAGGATTTCAGAAAATAATTTTTGCTGGATTAGTCTACCCTACCTAGGCAAAATCTCGGAAACAATAGCTCAAATAATAGAAAACGACGACACCAAAGTTAGCTTCAAACCTTACAAAACATTAGGAAAAATATTAGGCTCAGTCAAACAAAAATCCCCATAGGAGACAAAAGCGGCGTCTACAAAATCACTTGCAACACCTGTCAAGGAGTCTACATCGGACAATCCGGAAGGAAAATATCCAAAAGGATATCAGAACATGAAAAAGCGATAAAAAATCCGGATCACATTTCAAGTTTTGCCACACATCTAAAAGAAAATCACCACACATTCGATAAAACTCAATTTGAACTCCTCCATAACTGCTCCAAAGGAAAAAAGTTAGACTTGCTTGAAAACCTTGAAATACACCGTACTCTTCAAACCCATACTATACAATGTTTTAATGAAATAATCAATATTAATAATTCAGTTTTAGTTAAACCTATTAAAAATATTAATGTACAAAAGTTGTAGATAGCTATATTTTAGTTTCATATTTTTATCTGTACTTGAATTTTATTATTTTATGTTAAACCATAGTTTAAGCTAACCCTCCTATACCTGAATCCAACCCGAAGACCCTTACACTCTTCCTTATACCGTTTAAACCCTATACCGTTATATCCCCACCCACACATTACCCTAAGTTCCTAGTTTAAATTAGAAAATCAACGCAGTCTTTATAAATCAGTCAACTGAAGATGACAGTGTTTTAGAATGTATAACTTTTTGTTTTAATTTTTATATTATCTAAACCAGTCGAAACCGGTCTATATTTGTATATTTTTAAATTCTTGTGGTAGACAATAAACTGATTTTTAAAAATTATTGTGTTTCATTTACAATATGATGTCATTTCTTGCTTCCTTTTTCTTAGAATGAAAAACTTTAGATTCCGCAGAGCTTACAAGCGACGGTGAAGACCCTGACAATAATACATGAGAAACTAACCCCAATAATAAGTCGGAAAACCTTAACTCCGAAAGTAGAATCAACGACACTGGTGCTGTAGATCCTGTTGAAGGGCAAAAATAAGTTAAAAATGACAAGTACAATAATAAGCTAAAAAGGCAGTAAAACGGGTGAAATTAAGACAGCACAGTCAGCAGCTGCCATATTGATGGCAAAATTATTAGACGATCAAAACAAACTTCTACAAAAGAGAGAACACGACCAGTTAGATCGTTTTTTTAATAAAATATATTAGGGCACAGTTAAAAAGTTTATACCACATCAACAAGCACTAGCAAAGAACAAAATATTTTCTATATTTTACAAAATGGAATTACAGTAGCTTACACTACACAGCACCACGCCTTCGCCTAAATATGCATATTAAAATGCTGCCTACACCCTATCTCCACAATTGACATTTAGTGTTTGCTGAGTTAATCTGGTTTGTAGGCCTTCCGAAGGTCGGTCTCTAGTTGGACAATATTTATCTTATATCTGTTTTTATTCTATCTTTTCTTATAACCTATTTAAATTAAATAATATTCTATTAAAGTAAGTGTGTGAAGCTGTATGTTCCTCCTACTCAGCCCGGGTCTGGTGCGTGCTGTGTATCTAGTGGAGAAATTGTGAAGCACGGCTCGGCTATGGCTTGAGCATCTATACCTTCACCCCTTCCGCTTCCAGACGTTAGCAAAGTCGGATCGTGTGCCGTACCACCGCTACTATTTGTTAACCCGCATTAATAACCCGCATAAAGAATCAATTTTATTTTACTCCTTTATTATTATATGTGTACACCATCTACCGGCAGTTTCAAGCTCTTCCCGGACACCCGACACACCGCTGCAGTATCAGGTTAGACCTACATTCTTACCCGCTTACTTATATCTTTTCTATCTTACATTTTATCTTGTATATCTATTTAGAAACCCAATATACATATAATATATATGCATACAGTCCACCACCCTCTTTACGCCGACACCGCGATTAAAATTTACCAGCAAAAGTGGATACCTCCCTTAACTCCTAAAGTCCTAGGAAAAGAAGGTCCACCAGTAAACGTTGATGTGTTTGTTTTGATACAGTGCACTGCACCAAGCTTAACCTTCTTATCTCCTATCGCCGGACTCCTTGTTTAAAAGTGAATAATAATTGTAGAATTATTAAGTGGTTAAAAGTAATAGTTAATAAATTAACATTAATTTAGAATACTTTAAAGTAATGATTAAATTATAATATGAATAAGTGTAACCCCTCTTAACCGGCCACGGATCAACCGTTCCTCGGATTAACCGGCCTATTAAATTATAGGTGGCAGGTAATTTAAAGATTGATTGTTCGACGTCATTTCCTGGTAAATAAAGGATTTAAAGATTAATTTAATTTAAAAATAATTTAAAGATTTTTAATAAGGGAATTTAAACATTGAATGTTTGACAGAATTTCCTGGTAAATAAAGGGGGGTGACGTTGGGGTGGCCGAAATAGGAGCGCTTTTGATTATATGACTACATAATTCTAGGAATCAATTAACATCTTAGTTTCTTTTTTCTTCGCCTGTTGCTTTGTCGGAGCCTTTCTCCGAAATTCGTTACAGCAAGTTTCTTGAAGATGAGAGGGGAGAGGACGTTACTCCCTCAGTTTTGTTCTTGCCTTAGACCGGTTATGGTCTTTCTTAAAAAAATGAGTGAGTTAGGTAAACGGAAACGTGTGATGGTCTTGTTCGAGACACGGTTAAAAGTGCTTAAAAGACTTGACTGCGGGGAATCGGTAAATAAGCTCTGCTACGAGTTTAACGTTGGAAAAAGTACCATCAACGATAAGCGACAAAATAAATAAATACAATATAAAATTGTGGTGACAATATTGTAGTGTTACTTTTATTAACCTCTCTAGTCATAATTATGAAGTGGTACCACAAAATCTCAGTCAAAACAACCAATTATATATTAATCATTATTAGTGCTCGGGAGGGGGGGGGGGGCGTTGTATTAACTACAACACCGCATGCTATTACAATAGCTATAATAATTTCTAATTTTTGTTTTGTTATTTGTTACGCAGGCTGCTAGTGAACTGAAGGAGGTGATCAAAAAGAAAATGGAGGAAGGTTTAAGCAAAGGCCAGACTATACAGCCTTACTTAGTCGTCCAGGGATTTCACCCATCAAAATTTGAGTGCGCCAACGTCGTCATAGACGAGACAGTCTACACATTCCAGGACTGCAGAAAGGCATTGGACATTTGCTTCAAGTCATTCTTCTCTCTTCGAACGCATTACCCAAAGGCATGTGAGAGAGTCTGGACATTCATTCAAAAAGGTATATTCGACATAGACGAGGACAACTCGAACTATTTTCCGGTGGTTAGTAAATTTGTAAAGTTACTCAGTAACATTAAACCTTGAGCTTAACCCAGAGTAATGGACCACTTATAAAAGTGTCAAGTTTGTGGAATGGAACTAATGTCATTAGATAATTTCATAGTTCATAAATAAGTTCTGTGGCTTATGCCCTTAGACCAAAACACTATAGAATTTACTTTTTAATTGTTATATATTGTCATTAGGTTAAATGGTTAGTATTACTATTACTGTCATACCGGGTGGTACATGTAAAGGGAAGGAACTTTTCCACTAGGGGCATCCCAGGCCACCCAACATAAATTTCAAATTGGAATGTGTATTTTTGATAGCCAGATTTGGAGTCTGGCCAAAAATAAGATTCTAATTTGAAATTTTTAATTTGGGTGGTCTGGTGGCAAGTATGGTGGTTGCCCCTAGTTGAAAAGTGCATGAAAACAAACTTCCCTTTACCTGGTGCAGATGGGGGGGGGGGATTACTATTATTAATGTACTACTAATATTAATGTATTACTCCTTTGTAAATAATGATATAATATAAAGACATTATTGGAATAATTATTTCATTCATTAAATATATTGATATTACATTATAATGCATGAATAGCCATTTATTGGAACATAATAAACATATTCTATGACATGCTATTAGATCATAGAAATATATTATAAAGATTTGACATTATACTTTTGTATGAATTTTTTGTAAATATTTAATTTTTTTTAAAGTTTTTCTTTCTTGTATTTTAATACTAAATATATATTATAAATGCAAATAATTAAATTTAATATATCATGTTCTATGTAATTATTTTTTTTAATTCAATTTTTTTTTTAAATTTTTCTTTCTTGTTTTGTAATACTAAATATATATTATAAATGCAAATAATTAAATTTAATATAATATCATGTTCTATGTATTTTTTTTTTTTTTTAAATATATTGCTTTGAAACTTTTATTTATTTCTTTGATTCATCTACTTCGCAAAAACCTTTCCCTTATATGTGATTGCAATGAGTAAATAATGAAGCTTCTATTTATATTCAGTAACTGTACACGATATAGGTGTTTCCTTTCAGGAAAATGCTGTCACTGATTTTATTACTTCTAATAACTTAGAGTAACTTTTTCCATTAAAAAAAAACGAAATTATACGTAAAAGCTTTGTTATTTCCTCAGTGTTGTCACATTTAGCAAGCAAAGGCTACAATAACTTAAAATTGTAACCCTTGCTTAATTTATGGCTTGTTTAACTTAGTTCCATTATAGGAATTTAAATTAAGTAAATATCAAAAGGCTGATACTCAAAGAGTATAATTATCTATATTATACTCTTCGATATGAGTCCCTTCAACTCTAAGAGCTTTCTCTTTCCAAGGAAAAGCTTGTCCTTGGGAACGCATCTGCTGGGATACTTTTTGAATAAATCAACTTACTGTTGATAAATGATTCAAAAAGTGTCCCAGGAGATGCGTGCCCAAGGACATGCTTTTCCTTGGAAAGAGAAAAGTCTTAGAGTTAAAGGGACTCATATCGAAGAGTACAAGTGACACTATTACAGTGTTGGGACAACCTCTAGTAAGAGTGCAAGGAACACTACGTAGAGTTTTAAAAACTATATGGAGGGGTTGAAGGAACACTACAAGAGTTTTAAGAACTATATGGAGGGGTTGAAGGAACACTACAAGAGTTATAAGAACTATATGGAGGGGTTGAATGAACACTAAAAGAGTTATAAAACCTTTATGGATGGGTTGAAGGAACACTACAAGAGTTGGGAAAAAGAATGTAGAGTTTGTATCAACTCTAACGTGGGGTTGCATTAACTTCATAAATGGTTACGGGGACCACTGCAAGAGTTGAAAAAAAGAATATATAGTTTGTATCAACTCTAAAGTGGGGATGTATAAACTTTATGAATGGTTATAAGGGCCACTGCAAGAGTTGGGATACACATTATATAGTTAGTATCAACTCTAAAGTGGCGTTGTATTTACTCCAGAAGAAAAATTAGAGTTATGTTTTAACTCGAAACTGCTTTATAAAAACGTTAATAGAGTTATTACAACCCCATAATAAAGGGGTTGTTAACACGCTTGTAGGGTTGCTACAACTCCTAAAGGTTGTTAAAACCCCTTTAGAGTTGGATCATACCCTAAGAAAAAGCTTGAGGTTGTATTCAGAAAACCAAGTTAGAGTTAATTCAACTCTATTGATTGTATTGCTGAAACTCTACAACGGTTGTTTCAATTCTATAAGATTTGCGTCAAGCTTAAGAGGGTCTAAGCGTAAATTCAACTTTCCAAAAATTAGAGGATCCTCAACTCCTGTGAAGTTGAGTCAACCACGGCAAATTTTAACTCTAAAAAAATGTTTTATAGACTCTACAAAGGATTGGTGGTATTTGAACCCCTCAGTAGAGTCGGCGTATAGCTTCAAGCGTTGTCGTTACTCTAGATTTTTTTCCATGTGGTCGATTGCACCTTTTCTAATTTTCACAGAGAGGAGATGGAATTTAATTTAAAAACTGCTAACACTCCTGTAGATATGGCCACACCTTTAGAAGTGTTTGTGAGAACAAACTTCAAAAAAATTGTAACAGAAATGTAGGAGGGGCAGATGCAAAAAAGTAGCAGGGTTTTGAACGGTGTGGATGGCCTAAGAGTTAAAATTAACAAGTACTCCCCCCTACAAGATTCGTCCTATCTACCCCTCCCGCCGTCCATACAAAAAAAAACAGTGATAAATTCCCACAGCAAGGACCGTAAATGCTTTAAATACGCAGTTCTCACACCCCTTCTGGGAAGGATACGTCCTAGGAGGGTTAGCCAGTTAACGCAACTCCAACATAACATCAGATTCGACATTAAATTCCCTCCCTCCCCCGAAGATATTAATAAGTTTGAGGAGGACAATAAATATTTATGGATTTGAAAATGAAAAAATAAGTCATCTAAGGCTCACAAAACAGGAGAGGGATATCCATCGAGATTTGCTTTTAATCACCGAAACATTATGTGAAAACCCCATGGCGGAAATAGCTAATTTGGAGGTGAAAAGCCATTCTGCTTATATATTATCAAATCTCTCCTGTCTTGTTAGCCGATAAATTTCTGCCCACCAAGGGGCAAAGGGGTTTCTTTAGAAGGTGTTTCGGTACGGTATCCACATCAGTTAAAGATCAGATAAGAGATCATAGGATTCTGTGAGATCCCAAAAAGGCTGCGAGGGTGGAACTTCCGCTTGATAAACCATATGTGGAGTTCGAGAACTTTGGTCGCCAGAATTGTGTACTTCGTCGTTTATGCTGACTTTGAGAGTATCCTTACCCCTATAAATGGTTGTACAGTACACCTTCACCAACAACATCATTTTCAAGTCCATACCAGGTGCACACTCTCTGATTTTATGTCTTCTCTGTCTTTTTGAGTTTATGTGAAAACATCGAGAGGGGTAGAACATATTCCTCTACCTTTCTCGACTGAATCGTTCATATACAGGGGGGACAATGCACCGGCAATAATTATGGAACATTTAACTGAGGCGGCTAGGGGACTCGACTCGCTAACAAAAAACCTATAGTAATGAGCGAGGAAGACCAAGAGCCGTTCGATACAGCTAAGCATTGTTATCTCTGATTGAAACCTTCCTTAGGAGGGGAGAGTCCCGTACGCGATCATTGTCACGTTACAGGTTGTTTCAGAGGGGCTGCCAACAATATTTGTAATTTACAATTTAAAGCTCCCACTTTTTATCCATAATTTAAGTAGCTATGACTCCTACTTCATGATCCACGAACTTGGAAAGGGAGGCGGGCGAGTCACTATCATACCCCAAACATCAGAAAAATGTATAACTTTCTCTAAACAAGTCAACAGTATATCACTTCGTTCCGTAAACTCTTTCCGATTTATGTCGGCGGATCTCGAGCAGCTTGTCGATAATTTTCCATCTCTATTTCTCAAAAATATGATGAAGTATTATTGTGGCGAGAAGCTCGAGCTCATGATGAGTAGAGGAGTGTATCCGTATGATTTCATACATTCGTGGGAGAAACTGAATGAAACTCATCTCTCCCCTAGGGAGAAATTTTACAACCAATTGAAGCAGGAAGAGTGGAGTGAGGAGGACTATGACCATGCGGTAAAGTGTGGACCACGTTTCAATGCCAAAACCTAGAGGACTACGCCGATCTGTAGGTGAAGTCGGATGTTCTCCTCTTGAGTGATGTTTTTGAGGCATTTAGAGAGGTGACTCTGGCAACACATAAAATTGATCCGGCATGGTATTACACCGCCCCCGGCATGGAGTGGGACGTAATACTTAAATTCACCGGCATAAGACTAGAACTCCTCACTGATTACGATATGGTAATGTTGATCGAGAAGGGTATTGGAGGAGGCATATGTTCAGTTATGCATAGGTATGTTATGGCAAACAATAAGCATATGCCATCATATGATGTTAATAAGACCAGCACCTACATCACATATCTGGATGCAAATAATTTGTATGGAGATGCTATGTCTCGTCCACTTCCTAAAGGAGGCTTCGAATGGGTTGATTCCCCTGAGCAAATTAACATCTATTCGCTTAAGGAGGAGGATTCCCACGGCTACATCTTGGAAGTAGACGTTGATTGCCCCTCAAGACTACACCGATCACATTCCGACTTGCCGTTTCTCCCTGAATCTATTATCCCCCCTCCTGAAGATTTAAATTCTACTCCTAAATTAATTCCCCATTTAAACTCAAGAAAGCACTATGTGGTTCACTACAGGGCGCTTAAACAGGCCCTCAGCCATGGATTGATCCAGGTGAAAGTTCACCGAGCTGTGAAATTCATACAGTCTCGATAGCTTGCACCGTATATTAATTATAATACCAACATTAGAAAGAATGCTGCGAACTCCTTTGAGAAAGATCAAGCAAAATTATACAATAACGCTGTATGCGGGAAGACAATGGAATCCGTACGGAAACATCAAAACATCCAGTTCGCAACATGCCCAAGACAAGCCCTAAATTTTATTATAAAATTTAATTTTAAAGATCGCACAGTTTTATTGATTAGTTGATTTATTCCGTGAAGACTGATGACGTGTTTAAAGATATGTTAACTATGAGTGAACACTTTGACTTCTTTGACTACCCGCCGAACCATCCTAACTATTCAATAATTAATAAAAAAGTTCTGGGGAAGTTAAAAGATGAGGTGAATTATACAATAATTTCCCGCTTCGTTAGACTTCGCCCGAAGCTTTATGCTCTAGAAGTGGAAGGTCAGGTGAAGAAGCGGGCCAAAGGCGTCTTAAGAGCTACGCTAAGGGGGATAACCCTGGAAGATTATTTATCCTCGTTATTCGAGAAAGACTATGCTCTCTACAATGCGAACTATTCGGTCTAAAACCCATATAGTTCACAGCGTAGTGAGTAATAAGGTCTCGTTTTCCCCTTAGACAACAAACGGGTGATATTAGAAGAACCCGACCCTTGTGACCCCGACGGCATGTGTTCAGTTATGCATAGGTATGCTACGGCAAACAATAAACATATGCCATCATATGTTGTGAATAAGAGCAGCACATACATCACATATCTGGACGCAAATAATTTGTTTGGAGATGCTATATATCGTCCACTTCCTAGAGGAGGCTTTGAATGGGTTGATTCCCTTGAGCAGATTATCATCCATTTGCTTCAGGAGGAGGATTCCCACGGCTACATCTTGGAAGTAGACGTTGATTACCCCTCAAGACTACATTGGTCACACTCAACCTTGCCGTTTCTCCCTGAATCTATTATCCCCCCCCCCCCCCTTCTGAACATTTCAATTCTACTCAATAAAGCGCTATGTGGTTCACTACATGGGTTCGAGACGGCTGGACGCGACAACTTGTCCGGATTCCTCGTATGTATGTATGTATCGTTATGGAGGGGGTAAAGGCTCTTAGAACTGTTCCTTTAGACTTAAGTGTCTCACTGGTTTCTTTAGCGTGTAGAAGTGACTACTGTATCCTTAGGCTGCGATTTTGCTATATAAAGTTTTTCACTAAATCGGCCCTGAAGTTTTGTCTCGTTCCCGTCGCTCCTAATTGGATTATTTGCCCTTCAAGGTAAGATAGTACATTTAATTCTTTATTACTGCTTTTATATAAAGAGCAATAGATGTTTGTAAAAGCATTGTTAAAAAAATTATTTTATTATTTATAAAAATATAAAGATGCGCTAAATATATATATATATATATATATATATATATATATATATATATATATATATATATATATATATATATATATATATATATATATTTATATATATATATATTTATATATATTTATATATATTTATATATATATATATATATATATATATATATATATATATATATATATATATATATATATATATATATATATATATATATATATATATATAGAATTGGTATGTATTACTTTTCAAATAATTAATTGCCCTTTTATATATAAATAAATATATATATTAAAAAAATCTATTTTGTTATTTATTTATAAAAAATAAAATAAATAAACACACATATATATATAGAACTGGTAGTCATTGGCTAAATTGCTTCTAATGTTTGCAAGAGTAATTACATTACCCTTTTATATGTAAAGAAATATATATGTATTTATGTTTGTGTCTTTATTTTTTTGTGTATAATAGATGGATCGACCGAGTACTTCAGGAGAGGTACGATATACGAGAGAAGAGGACTTATTGAGAATTTTTGCAGAACTTGAGTTGGAGGACGAATTGGACTACGACTCGGACTTCGAAAATCTAGAGAATGATAACTCCAGTAAGTCAAAAATATAAATCATTATTATTATTGCTCAAAAACGAATTACGTGTTGCTTCGAATATAAGAGCACTTTTTTTTCGGTGTTTGCTTCGCGAAAATCGGTGTGCGTCTTATATTCGAGGTGTGTTTATATTCGATGCATTATTTTATTCCCAGATTTTTTGTATGAAAATCGGGATGCGTCTTATATTCGAAGCAATACCTATATTATTATCTAATAGACTATTTATTATTTTTTTAATTAATTCCTTCCATGAATGATATATTATATGAAACTCTTCCTTCATAATATATGTAGTGTAACTAAGGTATTGCTGCGAATTTTCTATATTTTTATTAAATAGAATATAGCATATATTTTATTATAAATATAATATAATAATATTATATAGTCTATACATCTATTATACACAACAAATAATGACATGAACATAAATAAATATATACTATGTAATTTCATATGTAAAATAAAACATAATAATAATATAATAATTTTTATTTGGATAACAGTTCATATATGTATTATACATACATTGTTCATTACGGCATTGTTGTTTTTATATATATTGTTTCTAATTTTTTTTTTTTTTTTTTTTTTTTAGGAACATACACAGAACTGGAGCCAGTCAGGATTGAGGTGGACGTTGATATGGAAAGGGGTCTGGCAACACTGCCTATGGCAGAAGAAGAAGCAGGTACCATTCATCGAGATGACGATTTTTGAAACACCAGCCCTTCAGAGTCTGACCTTCCTTTGTTGGAGAGAACAGATGGTTGGTTCAGACCTGTGGGTCATCACCCACCGGTCCCTCACATACCTTTCACCGGTAATCCGGGCTGGCTTGCAGTCCCTCCAGGTAATCTACCATATGTATATTTTTCTACTGTATTTTCTGAAGATTTCATGGAGGCCATAGTGAACACCACAAATGTATATGCCACTACGGTTCTCGGCAGGACTACCAACCCAGGAAGGCGTCAGTGGAAAGATGTGTCACTACTTAAATTCAAGTTTTTTTTTGGGAATAATATTCCTCATGGGAATAATAAAATTGAACAACATCAGGGACTATTGGAAAAAAAAATATTTTTTTCAACTGGCGCTGCCTAAATTTATGACTCGAGACAGATTTCAAGCGATATCGCGGGCACTCAGTTTTGGACAAAGCGACGCCAACAAGATGTCCAAAATTAGACCCGTCGTTGATTATTTCAATGAAACTATGAAGCGGCTCTATTACCCATCTAAAAATTTATCACAGGACGAAAGCATGGTCCTGTGGAGAGGCCGATTGTCTTTCCGGCAGTATGTCACCGGAAAACGACACAAGTACGGGGTAAAATTGTACGTTCTTTCGGAACCAAACCGTTTGGTACAGTCTATTCATGTATATGCTTCCAATATTTCATCAATATTTGTAAACGGTCGTTTTCGAGCCCTAAGCATTATCAAGCTCACGAGTCATTATGTACCAGCCTCTCCTGCTCTAAATGCGGTAAACTTTTCTCTGGCAAAAAAAGCAAATTAAACTATTGATAAAACAACATACTTTTAGTGACTAGTTGCAATCGTTGATTAACTTACACTACCCAGCCTATTTTTATGATCGTTTTTTTTTTATTTCAGGTCTTGACAGATATTAAGTCAAAAATAAAAAAGAAGTCCCAGGAATATGAGAGCCACAGACCAGAATACGAGGAGTGGCCTTCCTGTCGCTAACAGGTTGTCCGATGAAGAGTTAAAGTTGTTAGACATAATGGGGCCGACCGCTGTGTTTGCCATAAAGGGTCCTCCTGGCTGTGAGAAGCCGGATATCAGGCTCTGGGTAACCAGCCGCAGGAGCCCTTTGCCGACAAAAGAGAGGACTTTCTGGAGGCTAATATGTAATATATGTGTCTAATTACATAGCGGTATGTCATTCTTCATATTATCATTTTCAAATATCTCATTAATGAGTGGTCTCGTTTAAGCGAATGGTCTCTTAACTTTTTAACCTAGCTAGCTCATAGTACTAATGTACTGTAGTTTTGAATTACGTTCAAATTTTCGCACTGGGAGCCGTGGAGTACGATATCTATGGGGGGCTAAGGGGTGGACTCCACTCTGTTTGATGCAATTACAAACTATATCAAGTTTTTAAGGAAACCTTTTAACGCTAACATAGAAACCCTGGCCCCAGAACTTCAAATAGAAATGATTCATTTGCAGTAAGTCCTCATTGCTGGAATTTTATGTCTTTCACTCACACAGTTTGATCAGTTACATCAATTTTCTCGTGGCGTTTTCTTTCATTAAACATTTTCCAAAATTAACAACAAATAATTAACAACGAATATTTACTGTTCCAAATCAACTGATGAATATTTGAAGTCGCTGCTGATAATTTCCATTAGTAGGTAAACTTGACTCACAACTGCGGTGTCGGCCCACTGGCAGTTGTTTGGAGACCCCTGGTTTAAGCCACCACACTTCACAATCGACCCATGTTTAAGATACTGAAGTTATAAAAATATAAATTTTTAAGCCTTAGAATAATTGTTATGTGTTTATATTTAGATATCGAGTGAGGAAGGAGAAAGCAATTCTGATGCCTCATTGAGAGGCGACCTGTCTGATAGAGCGTCAGGGCCTACCAGAAAGACTAAGCATATAATTTATTGTGATATGTATAATTCATGTTGTAGTAGAAATCCCTTTATTTGTTCATTAAACTATGTTTTCCTCCTGTTGTCTACAGAGTGAAAAAATTTAAGATCTCATTTCTCTTGCTATTTATCGACCTCTACTTGGGTCATTATCAAGCTTGATATTTAAACCCTGACTTACTGCATTGTTTTAGGGGGCGATATTTTTTACGAATGCCCTTAAGACCACAGAAGGAAATATATTGTTTAATGTATGTTTTATTACATTTATTGTATTATCAACTTATTTTAAATTTCTTCTACTTGTTTTTAGGGGCTAAAAAAGCACCCGAGTGGGAGCAGAAATTTTTTGCCAGCCATGATGACTTGAAAAGATCTGTCGACACTCTCACGGAGAAAGTGGGAGTTATAGGAGATAGCCTTCAAACATTAACGGCTGTGATGAAGGAGTCCAGCCTTCAATTAACGGCTGTGATCAAGGAGTCCGTCGATGTCCAGAAGAGCATAGCCAAAAGCTTCGACAAATTTTTGAAAGGATCTAATGCCGAATAAAACATTTTTTTCCTTATATAATGTTGTTTCATTTTGTTAAATAGTACCTCTCTAATATTATTATCAGCACTTGCATACTGGATAACTCCAATTTGTTTCCTTAACAAGTACTGTGCTAGTATTAAGTATGAATTTGATTTTAATCTTATTGAATATAATCAAGATAAATATTATCTTTAGGAGTCAGTTTGGGGTATCTGCATGCAGCAGAGTGAAGAAATTACATGTTTCATTAATTTGCCAAATGCATAATACAAATGCAATTTTTTTAACCAATAAATTGCAGTATGGTATCTTATCTTATGTTAACATATTATCTTGTAGAGACAGGAAAATTGATAGTTTCATTCAAGGCTTAAGCTTAGCAGAAAACAACATAAATCACAGATAGGATATTCTAATGTGGATAAATTAAAGAAACACACACACAATTTATTACATCAATTTCCATATATTAAATGATCGGTAAAACTATAAGTTAATGCTTGTAAAAAGTCAATGGAAATTATTGGCTGTAATATAATCAGCTCGAACACGCTGCCCCTCCCTCCTTAAAACTTGATCTCGCTCAAGTTCGGGCCGATCATATTCATTGATAATATTGTTTTATGTATATTTTATTACATTTAATGTATTGTTAACTTCTTCTACTTTGTTTTTAGGGGCTAGAAAAGCATCCGAGTGGGAAAATAAATTTTTGGACAGCCATGACGAGTTGAAAGGTCTGGGGACACTCTTACTAATAAAGTGGGGCTTATTTATAGCCGATAGCATTAAAACTTTAACGGCTTTGACGGAGGCTACTAATGTACATAAAACTTTAACGGCTGTAATGACGGAGGCTGCTAATGTACATAAAACTTTAACGGCTGTAATGACGGAGGCTGCTAATGTACATAAAACTTTAACGGCTGTAATGACGGAGGCTGCTAATGTACATAAAACTTTAACGGCTGTAATGACGGAGGCTGCTAATGTACATAAAACTTTAACGGCTGTAATGACGGAGGCTGCTAATGTACATAAAACTTTGACGGAGGCTGCTAATGTACATAAAACTTTAAAGCTCTACCGCCCTTCGAGGTTAAAAAAATCATTAAAATGAAAATATTATTGGTTCTAAGCATGAAATCAAAAATCTAAGTACAGGCTTCATTCCTAATTTTAATTCTGCACAATTTGAGCCCTATATCAACTCCCTACCACAATAAATACTACAACTATTTTAATACAACGAGTTTTATCGTTGTATTGAAATGGCGCCTGTACTATTTATCATTTTACCAAAGAAGAGAACAAAGGCTTGTGCAACTATTGCCGAAATAGTATAAGTATAGTTGGCGGTAATTCAGCTACCTTAAGAAGACACTTAAATAAAAAACACTACTGTTCCTCTGCTGCGGTATGGACAGAGCAGTCTCTCTAGATCACGCTCATGCTCCTTGTCGGCTGCAACGGATACGAGTGATGAAATAGAATCTCGAGAAGTGCGGGGCTCAACTTCATCGCAATCAGGTAACCTGGTTCAACTTCAGGTGTGCAAAGTACGAGTATCGCCAAGTGATATAGTTGATTTCCCCCCCCCCCCCAATACTCATCAACCATTGATGTCTAGATTTGTTTATGTTGTTAGACAAATATCATTAAAAAAAAGTAAATTAACCGACACTCAATTATTAATAATGGTAAGTAAAGAATTTCATCCTTTTTCGCTGGTAGAAGACTCTCAATATAAAATATTTGTGAATCTTTTATGTCCAACTTATACTCTGACAAGCAGAAAAACCTTGTCGAATAGCCTATTGCCGGCAACTTATATTAGTCTTTTTGACAAGGTTTTTCAGCAATTAGATAATGCTGCGGCAGTTTGTTTAACACAGATGGGTGGACCAGCATTAATAACACCAATTTTTACGCGTTTACCGCCCATTATTTAAATGATAGCACCCAATTCATTTCTTGTTTACTTGAATGTTCCGAGTTTCCTGAAAAACACACCGGGGGAAATAATGCTATTTGGATAGCTGTAATATTAGAAAATAACATTCACATGCTGAGCCTTCTACCTCACAGCAGCCATAACACCCAGCCTCTTGACAGGAACTTTTTTAGACCGCTTAAGGCATATTATGATGCTGCTGCTGATCTTGTTACTAATTTGATGCTAATGGCTTTCTATTCAGCAGGAGCTGATAATTCTAAAGAGAAAGACAAAGAAGAAACAGAAACCACTTAAAAATGTTGAAGAGCCAGAAGAACCAAATGAAGTTTCAGATATTGAAGAAGACTCCCCATTGTCTAACTTGAACTTCACCTTAAAATCAACAATAAACTGGGTAAAACAAAATTCATTTGAGACTGTGTTTGTTGTTGACGATGAGTTACTCTCGCATAAAGATGCCCATTTGTCAATAGATTATATTTACCAGTACATACTTAAAGATAGAGAAATTGAAATGGCAGATTTTACCAATATCTATGAAATACAAACCAATTTGAATTTAAAAAACACAAATCCGGTCGAGATGAAGCATTTATTTGTTATCCATCTAATTATTGGAACCCTAAAGTTCCCTCGGCTTCAAGCATTCAGGGATACAATGAACAGGGATAGATTTTTTATATACTCATAGAAATTTAGATATCTCATACATTTTTTACATAGTCAACTAATAAAAAAATTACTTTGACAGACTCGAGAAGGTGATCAAATGGCAGCAAATTTTCAGCAAGGAATTTGATAGAATGGCTTCTCTTGGTAGAAAAGAAGGGCAAAGAAGATCAGCAGAAACTCGAGATGAAGTTCCTATTATGCAAGATGTACTTATTAACGAATCATACACCAAATAAACGTATTATATAATTTTTTAATACAATGCATAATGCTAAAGATCTGGATTTTTAATAGGAGACGGGTTGGTGAAATATACAAAATAAAGCTAAACAACTGGAATGATGCAAAATAAATCAATGAAGAGTTTACAGAATTTGAGTCTTTGTCTAAGAGTGAACAGCTCTGTGCTGTTCTAATTCTACTCCCAAATTAATTCTCCCTTTAAACTCAAGAAAGCGCTGTGGTTCACTACATGGCGCTTAAGCATTCCCTCACCTATGGATGAACGCTGAGAACTCCTTTGAGAAAGATCAATCAAAATTACATAATAACGCTGTCTTGGCGAAGACAATAGAATCCGTACGGAAATGTCAGACCATCCGGTTCGCGACATGCCCAAAATAAGCTCTAAATTTAATTAAACTGTTGACTGTTGGACTTAAACCGTTACTAAAACCGATATAGACAAAATTAACAAAATGATGAGCCTAAGGGATGAGGCAGAAGTTGATCCAACCAACCAATACTTATTTGCTCGAGAAGACACATTCTACCACGGTTGTGTAATGATGAGGCAATTTGCCAATAAAGTTAAGGCTAAAAATCCCAAGCTGTTGACTGGAACTCGACTGAGAAGACAAATGGCAACTTACTCAGGTACTTAGACCTAAGTGAAGAAGATCTTCGTCTAATATCATCATCATTAAAGTTTATTCACTCCAGACCCATTTAATGCATTATCGCAAACAAGATTCTGCCCTCCATGCAGGCCAAGCAGCTAAGGTGTCTCTTGTTTTAGACGGAGGCAAGCTCCACAAATATAGAGGAAAGGGACTTGACGAAATGGAGGCAGAATTAGCAAACAATATTTTGCATTTAGATACAGAGGAGACGAAGGAAATAAATTTCTTTGATTCGCATCATGATATGGAGAATGAAGAAGCTTCCTCATCTGGTACACAAGTGTCATCCATATGACACTTGAGATGAACACAGCAGTGCTCGAAACGACTAATGACATTTATGACAACATTCTGCAGACTCCACCCTCAAATTCATCAAAGCCATTATAAATAATCAGAAAGCACTGAATCAGACCCAGAATCAGAAGACTATGAAAGATTGCTGGATTTGGATATCCTTGACAGAAGCAGAGGCAGTAGGTCACCAGGGCTGAAGAGAAAGTGTACTAAAGTACACTTTCTTGTGTACTAAAGTACACTTTCTTGTGTACTTAAGTACACTTCTTTACGAAGAAGTGCGTTGCTCTTGCACGCACTTCAATAAGCCTAAAAAGGATATAAAACCTTTGGATTCAAGCGATGAAGAAGACGAAGTCTGTGACGAAGTCATTTAATGCTTTGAACTTTTCACCAAATCTAAGGATAAAGAAATGTGGGTAAGATGCACAAAATGCACGAATTGGGCGCACGAAGATAGCACTAATGGTGATATTTTATTTTTTTAATACATTCATTGTGATTCAGACAATGAAGAATATTTCTAAGCCTTTTATCACCTAAAAATCGTTTCATCTGCACGCCTTCACATTACCATATAAATCTCCAAATAAAGAATTTTGAAAAACCAACACACCACTTTTTTCTGTAAGGTTTTATATATTTATATAAGTATGATTATGTCTTAAAAATACATTTTAAAGTAAACGTAATGATTCTGTTTGGTGTTAATTATTATTTTCTAGCGGAAGCTCCCTTCTCAAAAAGAATGAAAAAAAGGATGTCTTCGTCATTTCGGACCTCGATGATGCTACTTTAATGAAGCTTTTAGAAGAAGACGTTAGCGATTACGACAGTTTGGACGAGGACGAAGTTGAGGAAACAGAGATTCCGGAAAATTTGCCACCGGAAAGGCCTGGACGGTCTTGCATAAATAGACCCTCCGGGATTATTCCTTTGTTGGACATTAGATCCCGTCTAACAACGTACCTTCCGATGATCCTATCCCTTCGACCTCTACTTTCCTGACACTGCTCCCTCACTAAGCCCTATTGCTTATACAGCTCCCTCCTCTTCATTTACATATCCTCCTGTTTCACCCTCTAAAATTCCTCCAGCCTCAAGACCCGGCTCTTCTTAATTTTCTTGGTCCCCCTACCCGCTGAGGGATTTCCCAACTTTGATTTTTCAGGGGATCCCTCTATCAAAGTAAATATCAGTGGATCGGAGCCCCATGATTTATTTATTCAATGTGGATGAATTATTCCAGTTGATAGTCAAGGAAACAAACTCGTACGCAAACGAGCTTTTCCTAAACCAAGGGTGGAAGCCAAGAGCCCGGATTACCGACTGGAAAGAGACGTCAGTTTCAGTAATTAAAATATTCTTAGGGCTTTTTTCCACATGGGGGTGATAAAGATAGCTCTTTTGAACAATTGTTGGAGCACTAATAAGTTCAGTCTTCCTTTCTTCCAAAAGCATATAGCAAGGGGCAGATGGGTGTCCATTTTACAATAATTTCATTTGGCCCCAAACCCTGCTTACGAAAATGGGGAAAAAAGGATTCTTTATCACCCCCAGTTGATATTAACCCCCTTTATAAAATGTTATCCCTTTTAAAATATTTTCACCATACCCTAGGCTGTATCTTGAATGCCGGGAAAATCGTTTGCATTGGTTAATCAATGGCTCCATAGAGAGGGCGGATTTCGTTCCGTCAATACATGTCGTTAAAGAGCCATAAATATGGTTTTTAAACTTTGCGTTGACGAGACCTGATGGTTTCATTCACCATTTTTGGTATATGCTGGTGCAGCAGATACAGAAGTGGGTGGCCAAAACCACATTTCTAAAGTTAATTGATTACTGGTTTCTTAGAAGAAGGTCATTCAATTTATATTGATAACTATTATAATAGTTAGAGTTGGCTGCTTCGCTCTTGGCTCAGAAGACGTATGTCTCAGGAACACTGCGAATCGAGATGAAGGTGGTTCGTTCCTGCTCCAAAGCTCAATAGACATAGGCTCACGATTCTCCTTGCTTAGTCTTAAATATTTATCTAATACTCCCCGAAACAGCTTCCACTTTTCAAAATCAGATATCCCACCAATTTTAATAATGTTTTCCATTTGCTCGCCAAGATTTTGAATGGCGTCGGGTTTTCTCGTATCCTAATTCAGCATGTTTACATATATATATATATATATATATATATATATATATATATATATATATATATATATATATATATATATATATATATATATATATATATATATATATATATATATATATATATATATATATATATATATATATATATGAAAAGTGGTATTGAAAGGAGGGGGAGTTATAGTTGAGGCGAGGGGGCTAAAATATAAGTATAACTATCATCATACACATCAATTAACTCTCATTTTTTTTTCAGACATGAGCGGACATACATATCAATGCGAGGATAGATTCTGCGAGTGTTGCATGGATGATTTTCAGGAGGTGGAGGGTGTAAGCCTCTACGATGGCCTCGACTATTTATTCGAGGGCATTGTAGAGGATAGAGGTCAAACGGCGTGCGCTGCTGTTCCCCCCAAACAAGTCTTGCCAAGGAGGAAACATTGAGGAGCTTAGAACTCATGTAGAGAGTCCCCTAATGTTTCTCTCTTACGAAAACTCGTTTGAGGGGGGCTCACCGGATATAATCCCCCAACACAAAGTCAGGAAGATAACCTCCTCCTGATTAACCAGTTAGTAAGACCCGATGAGAGTCAGGAGGATGACCTCCACCTCCTGATAAACCCAGTAGTGCAGCGAGAAGAAGAAAGTCAGGAAGAAGACTTCCACCAGCTTTTCAACCCACTAGTAAGGCCCTTGTCAAGTGAGGATGAGGTTTGTAGCGGTTAGTCTCGTAGTACTTTTATTTGATTATTTCTTTTATTCTATTATACGTGATTTTTTTTTTTTTTTTTTTTTTTTTGTCGCCATTTTAGACGTGACTTAACAATGTATTAATATTTTTTTTTTTTTTTTTTTTTTTCTATAGGGCTATGCATCTGACGATGCGGTTTGAGGGCATTGGACGTCCAGAGTCATGAGAGGGAGTGTTCAAATCTAGTTGTGAACCCATCAATTGATAATGGTTTTTTCTCTTTCTTTTCTTTCTCTATTTTTAAATATTTAATTATTTTTTAACCGGCATACAATATATTTCTCGGTATATTTATTATTCAATTTATTTGGTTATTATTTTTTATTTATTTTTTGTTTATTTTTTTTATTCTTTTTCACAGGATTGTCCCCTTCTTGTGGACTGTGAACGGAACACTCTCTCCCTCCATGGACTCACTTGCGAGAGCGGGGGTCTCTCAACCATAACACATAATCGTCAAATAGGAGAGGGTCTAACCTCTGTGCCATCTAACAAACGGATATACCCACCAAGGGAGACCTCAAGTAGGCATTGTAATCGCTGTGGAGTGACTTTTATTACTCTTCAAACCCTCCTAAAGCATGAGAAATCATATAGGGGGGTTTCTTCTCCCAGACCTCTCCTACATGTGTTGTCAACCGATTTGTTTTAAATGCGGTAATGTTTTCACACTTCATAAGAACAAGAAACGTCATGAAGCGGTGTGCAAATATGTATTCGAGTGCATGAAGTGTGGTAAGAAGTTTACTGATTTAAAACGTAGGTCAAATCATGAAGTGAGATGTAACACCGTGTATAATGGTCAGTGTAGTAAATGCCATCATGCTTTCTCAAACAGGTATTTACACTTGAGCCATGAGGAAAACTGTGTGGCTCCATCTACTTCAAGACATGGTGAACCATCAACTCGTGAGCTGGTTTCAGTAAGACCCAACCTCGATCTAGTGCAGGAATATGAAAGTGCGTATCGGAGGCGAATAAAATCCTATTTTATTCGCTCTAACGATAACCAAAGCCTGAACACATTTTTTGATTCGGCTTTAGATCGAGTAGTGGAACTTTTAAGGAAAGCTCTGGTTGAACTTAGAGCCCTAAAAGTAAACTTTGTGGTAGATTGTAGCTTTTCCAATATCCACGGTGAAAGGATGGAGTTTAATTTTAAAACCTGTAATACTCCGGTGGATATGAGTTCACCTCTAGGTGAGTTTGTAAGGTTGCAATTTAAAAAAATGACATCAGAAATGGAGGAGGGACAACTACAAAAAAGTAGTTGGACACTTAATGGGGTGGATGGCCTAAGAATTAAAATCAACAAATTCAAACCTTTACTTAGGTTATCCTACCTTTCACTTCCCAGATCTATTTCTGATAAAAACGCAGTCATAAACTTCAACAACGATGACAACATGTGCTTTAAATATGCGTTCCTTGACGCTCCCCGGAGTATAAATAAATTCAATCAATTACATCACACATATGATTTCAGTGGGATTGAATTCCCTCCTTCCACCTGGTGGATATTGATAACTTCGAGGAGAAAAATAACATCTCCGTAAATATTTTCGGGCTTAAAATAATCAAATATGTCGTATAAGGCTCTCGAGAAGGGAGAGGGTGGATCATCGGGATCTGCTTTTAATAACCGAGAAACTATGTGAAAACCCAAAGTCAATTTCACCTAATTTCGAGGTTAAAAAAATTTTTACTTATATTTCCAGTCTCGTAAGCTCTCAAATATCTGCCCATAATGGGAAATTACAGTTCGCATTTTGCGGGTACGGACTCGAAACCGGCAGAAGCTCAGCTTAGGGATCATACTAATCTGTGTGACCTCCACAAACCCATAAGAGTGGACCTACCATTTAAAAAACCTTATGTGGAATTTTGCAACTATGGCAAACAGATTCGTATACCCTTTGTTGTGTACGCTGACTTTGAGAGTATTCTTTTCCCATTAATGGGTGTGCACCTTCACCGTCTACATCATTTTCAAGTCCATACCAGGTGCCTACTCCTATGTCATTTTGCGCCTATGTGAAGCTATCCCTACCCTTCTCCACGGAACCATATGTGTATAGAGGCGAGGATACTCCTGGTAAATTTAGGGAGTATTTAACCGAGGTGGCAAAGGGGTTAGACCCAATTTATAAAAAAATAGTACCTCTAACTATGAGTGAAAACGATAATTTAGCGTTCCATACCGCAACTACTTGTTGGCTTTGTTTGAAACCTTTCTCGAATGATGACCCTGGTGTTAAAGATCGTGATCATTTAACAAGTCGCTTCAGAGGGGCAGCCCATAGTAAATGTAATGTCAACGCAAAATCCCCTTAATTCCTCCCTGTGTTCATGCACAATTTAAGTGGATACGACTCGCACTACCTGATCTTTGAACTTGGTGAAGATGTCGAAGGACGAGTTGATATTATCCCGCAAACATCTGAAAAATATGTCTCTTTCTCAAAACAAGTTTATGGTATCACCCTTAAGTTTTCTCGACTCCTTTAGATTCATGTACACTTGTCTCGAGCAGCTAGTAAATAATTTACCGTCTGACGCCTTCAAAAACATGACGAAGTATTATTCGGGCGAGAGACTAGAGCTCATGATGAAATGAGAGCTCCATTTTACAATAATTTCATTTGGCCCCAAACCCTGCTTACGAAAATGCGGAAAAAAGGATTCTTTATCACCCCCAGTTGATATTGACCCCCTTTATAAAATTTTACCCCTTTTAAAATATTTTCACCATACCCTGGGCTGTATCTTGAATGCCGGGAAAATCGTTTGCATTGGTGAATCAATGGCTCCATAGAGAGGGCGGATTTCGTTCCGTCAATACATGTCGTTAAAGAGCCATAAATATGGTTTCAAACTTTGTGTTGACGAGACCTGATGGTTTCATTCACAATTTTTGGTATATGCTGGTGCAGCAGATACAGAAGTGGGTGGCCAAAACCACATTTCTAAAGATAATTGATTACTGGTTTCTTAGAAGAAGGTCATTCAATTTATATTGATAACTATTATAATAGTGTAGAGTTGGCTGCTTCGCTCTTGGCTCAGAAGACGTATGTCTCAGGAACACTGCGAATCGATTGAAGGTGGTTCGTTCCTGCTCCAAAGCTCAATAGACATAGGCTCACGATTCTCCTTGCTTAGTCTTAAATATTTATCTAATACTCCCCGAAACAGCTTCCACTTTTCAAAATCAGATATCCCACCAATTTTTATAATGTTTTCCATTTGCTCGTCAAGATTTTGAATGGCGTCGGATTTCTCGTTTCCGAATTCAGCCTGTTTACACTTTCTGCGGGGACTAAGATCATTTTCCTTGTGTTTATCATTTTTCCAGAAAACTCGTAATTACACTAACAACTGGTTCCAGGAGGAGTGGTAGGAATAAACTGCCTCCTCGTGTATATATATATATATATATATATATATATATCTATATATATATATATATATATATATATATATATATATATATATATATATATATATATATATATACAGGGTGTTCCGCATAAGTACCTACAGAGAAAAACCTATGAATCTACATCAAATTTCTGACAAAAAATGTCAAGTAACCTTGGGTCCTACGGACCTTCGTTTTCGAGATATATCGATATATCGATTTTTTTATTTAGGTCATGTTTTTAGCCATAAACTACGTAATAAATAAAAATCTAAATAAGATAGAAAGATGCAATTTGCAGCATCGTAAAGAGCATTAAATTTTCATTCAGAAATCACTTCTTTTAGTACTTAATACGTTTATAAACTTAGTGATAATGCAAGAAAAACATTAAAATTGGAAATTATATAAAATGTTTATACAACTTGGAGCTTCCATAACTTCTATATTTTTATACCTATTGTAATGTTTCAAATGTTTAAAAAACTGCGCAATTTTATAAGCTTTAATTTGATATAGCATTGTCTATAGTTTACGTAAGTTTTCATAGAGAAATAGTAGAAAAACTATTTGGAAATCCACTTATTTTAAAAATCAAATTTGATTGTTTTCTTTTCATATGCTGGCGCGGTAGTGTCTGAAGAATAGCAGGGGGTCTGCTCGTGAGTATGCGAGGCAGTTCCAAACAGACGACATCTTTCCTATTACATTTTTCAAGTTATCGAAAGAAGATGCTGAACAACAGGCACTGTTGATTGGTTACTGATCCTAGGACCAGTATTAGAAGGGCTTCGGCTGTATTGGGAATTTCAGGGACGCAGATTTTTAGAATTTTGAAAAGAATTCAACTGTGCCATCCATGACACTCCCGTCTAGGAGCTGACCATAGCTGACTTTAATGCGAGGGTGCTGCGGGGGTATTGGGATTGGGTATTACAAAGAACTGTGTCACATTTTATTTTGTGGATAGACGAGTCCCTTCTTACAAGAGCTACTGCTATTAATTTTCACAACACTCATACATGGTTTATTGCAAATTCGCATTTACCGAGGTGGCAACATTTTTAGCCCCAGTTTTCTGTAAATGTGTGAGCTGGTATTATCGGTCTCAGAATAGTTGGACCTAATTTTCTTACGTCTTAGTTGGAAGTTAATTTATTGGATTAATTGAGGACTTACCACTTGATTTAAGAATCAGCATGTACCTGCAGTTGGATCCAATGGATAGGTGGATGGGGGACCTAGTAAAAAGTATTTTATACAGAACAATTGTGTATACTAGGGAAGAGATGATTTCTTTTTCTTTTCAAAATTCTAAAAATCTGCGTCCCTGGAATTCCCAATACAGCCGAAGCCCTTCTAATACTGGTCCTAGGATCAGTAACCAATCAACAGTGCCTGTTGTTCAGCATCTTCTTTCGATAACTTGAAAAATGTAATAGGAAAGATGTCGTCTGTTTGGAACTGCCTCGCATACTCACGAGCAGACCCCCTGCTATTCTTCAGACACTACCGCGCCAGCATATGAAAAGAAAACAATCAAATTTGATTTTTAAAATAAGTGGATTTCCAAATAGTTTTTCTACTATTTCTCTATGAAAACTTACGTAAACTATAGACAATGCTATATCAAATTAAAGCTTATAAAATTGCGAAGTTTTTTAAACATTTGAAACATTACAATAGGTATAAAAATATAGAAGTTATGGAAGCTCCAAGTTGTATAAACATTTTATATAATTTCCAATTTTAATGTTTTTCTTGCATTATCACTAAGTTTATAAACGTATTAAGTACTAAAAGAAGTGATTTCTGAATGAAAATTTAATGCTCTTTACGATGCTGCAAATTGCATCTTTCTATATTATTTAGATTTTTATTTATTACGTAGTTTATGGCTAAAAACATGACCTAAATAAAAAAATCGATATATCGATATATCTCGAAAACGAAGGTCCGTAGGACCCAAGGTTACTTGACATTTTTTGTCAGAAATTTGATGAAGATTCATAGGTTTTTCTCTGTAGGTACTTATGCGGAACACCCTATATATATAATATATATATATATATATATATATATATATATATATATATATATATATATATATATATATATATATATATATATATATATATATATATGAACTTCATTCTCTCATGTAGACTCGATAAGTGTGTTGAGTGCTACGAGAGACTTCGACTCTGCTGATAACGGCGTTTAGCCGAAACCGGTTTTTTTCAGACATGAGCGGACATACATATCAATGCGAGGGGAGATTCTGCGAGTGTTGCATGGATGATTTTCAGGAGGTGGAGGGTGTAAGCCTCTACGATGGCCTCGACTATTTATTCGAGGGCATTGTAGAGGATAGAGGTCAAACGGCGTCCGCTGCTGTTCCCCCCAAACAAGTCTTGCCAAGGAGGATACATTGAGGAGCTTAGAACTCATGTAGAGAGTCCCCTAATGTTTCCCTCTTACGAAAACTCGTTTGAGGGGGGCTCACCGGATATAATCCCCCAACAAAAAGTCAGGAAGATAACCTCCTCCTGATTAACCAGTTAGTAAGACCCGATGAGAGTCAGGAGGATGACCTCCACCTCCTGATAAACCCTGCAGTGCAGGCAGCGAGCAGAAGAAAGTCAGGAAGAAGACTTCCACCAGCTATTCAACCCAGTAGTAAGGCCCTTGTCAAGTGAGGATGAGGTTTGTAGCGGTTAGTCTCGTAGTACTTTTATTTGATTATTTTTTTTATTCTATTATACGTGATTTTTTTTTTTTTTTTTTTTTTTCCCGTCGCTATTTTAGACGTGAATTTACATTGTATTAATATTTTATTTTATTTATTTTTCTGTAGGGCTATGCATCTGACGATGCGGTTTGAGGGCAGTGGACGTCCAGAGTCATGAGAGGGAGTGTTCAAATCTAGTTGTGAACCCATCAATTGATAATGGTTTTTTCTCTATCTTTTCTTTCTTTATTTTTAAATATTTAATTATTTTTTAACCGGCATACAATATATTTCTCGGTATATTTATTATTTTATTTATTTGGTTATTATTTTTAATTTATTTTTGTTAATTTTTTTTCACAGGATTGTCCCCTTCTTGTGGACTGTGAACGGAACACTCTCTCTCCCTCCATGGACTCACTTGCGAGAGCGGGGGTCTCTCAACCATAACACATAATCGTCAAATAGGAGAGGGTCTAACCTCTGTACCATCTAACAAACGGATATCCCCACCAAGGGAGACCTCAAGTAGGCATTGTAATCGGTGCGGAGTGACTTTTATTACTCTGCAAACCCTCCTAAAGCATGAGAAATCATATAGGGGGGTTTCTTCTCCCAGACCTCTCCTACATGTGTTCTCAACCGATTTGTTTTAAATGCGGTAAAGTTTTCACACTTCATAAGAACAAGAAACGTCATGAAGCGGTGTGCAAATATGTATTCGAGTGCATGAAGTGTGGTAAGAAGTTTACTGATATAAAACGTAGGTCAAATCATGAAGTGAGATGTAACACCGTGTATAATGTGGTCAGTGTAGTAAATGCCATCATGCTTTCTCAAACAGGTATTTACACTTGAGCCATGAGGAAAACTGTGTGGCTCCATCTACTTTAAGACATGGTGAACCATCAACTCGTGAGCTAGTTTCAGCAAGACCCAACCTCGATCTAGTGCAGGAATATGAAAGTGCGTATCAGGGGCGAATAAAATCCTATTTAATTCGCTCTAACGATAACCAAAGCCTGAACACATTTTTTGATTCGGCTTTAGATAGAGTAGTGGAACTTTTAAGGAAAGCTCTGGTTGAACTTAGAGCACTAAAAGTAAACTTTGTGGTAGATTGTAGCTTTTCAAATATCCACGGTGAAAGGATGGAGTTTAATTTTAAAACCTGTAATACTCCGGTGGATATGAGTACACCTCTAGGTGAGTTAGTAAGGTTGCAATTTAAAAAAATGACATCAGAAATGGAGGAGGGACAACTACAAAAAAGTAGTTGGACACTTAATGAGGTGGATGGCCTAAGAATTAAAATCAACAAATTCCAACCTTTACTTGGGTTATCCTACCTTTCACTTCCCAGATCTATTTCTGATAAAAACGCAGTCATAAACTTCAACAACGATGACAACATGTGCTTTAAATATGCGCTCCTTGACGCTCCCCGGAGTATAAATAAATTCAATCAATTACATCACACATATGATTTCAGTGGGATTGAATTCCCTCCTTCCACCTGGTGGATATTGATAACTTCGAGGAGAAAAATAACATCTCCGTAAATATTTTCGGGCTTAAAATGATCAAATATGTCGTATAAGGCTCTCGAGAAGGGAGAGGGTGGATCATCGGGATCTGCTTTTAATAACCAAGAAACTAAGTGAAAACCCTAACCCTATGTCAGATTCACCTAATTTCGAGGTTAAAAAACATTTTACTTATATTTCCAGTCTCGTAAGCTCGAAAACGGAAGAAGCTCAGCTTAGGGATCATACTAACCTGTGTGACCTCCACAAACCCATAAGAGTGGACCTACCATTTAAAAAACCTTATGTGTAATTTTGCAACTATGGCAAACAGATTCGTATACCCTTTGTTGTGTACGCTGACTTTGAGAGTATTCTTTTCCCATTAATGGATGTGCACCTTCACCGTCTACATCATTTTCAAGTCCATACCAGGTGCCTACTCCTATGTCATTTTGCGCCTATGTGAAGCTATCACTACCCTTCTCCACGGAACCATATGTGTACAGAGGCGAGGATGCTCCTGGTAAATTCATGGAGTATTTAACCGAGGTGGCCAAGGGGTTAGACCCAATTTATAACAAAAATAGTACCTCTAACTATGAGTGAAAACGATAATTTAGCGTTCCATACCGCAACTACTTGTTGGCTTTGTTTGAAACCTTTCTCGAGCAGCTAGTAAATAATTTACCGTCAGACGCTTTCAAAAACATGACGAAGTATTATTCGGGCAAGAGACTAGAGCTTATGATGAATAAGGCTGTCTACCCCTATGATTTTGTGGATTCATGGGAGAAACTAGACGAACCATCCCTCACCCCAAGAGAAAAATGTTTCAATAAATTAAATCAAGTGGAATGTAGTGAGGAAGATTACAGTCACGCACAAAATGTGAGGACAGCATTCCAGTGTGAGACACTTGGCAACTACGCGGTTCATTATGTGAAGTCAGATGTACTTCTTGTAAGTGACGTTTTCGAAACATTTAGAGAGGTAACTCTGGCTACTCATAAACTCGATTCTGCGTGGTATTACACCGCCCCTGGTATGGCGTGGGATGCAATGTTAAAATTCACTGGTGTCCGACTTCATCTCCTCACTGACTACGACATGATAATGTTAATCGAGAGGGGTATTAGAGGAGGAATGCGAAGCGTCGTGCATAGGTATGCTAGTGCTAATAATAAACATCTAGAATCTTATGATTCAAGTAAGCCTAGTTCATACATATCTTACCTTGATGCAAACAATTTATATGGTAATGCGATGTCTCGTCCGCTTCCGACTGAAGGGTTTGAATGGATCGACTGCCCGGAACAAATTGATATCCGTTCACTCCATGAAGAGGATACATACGGCTACATCTTAGATATAGACATCGAATACCCCTCAAAATTACATCGTCTACATTCCGACTTCCCATTTCTCCCTGAATCCATTGTCCCCCCATCTGAAGAACTAAATTCAACCCCCAAATTAATTCCGCACTTAGGCAAAAGAAATAATTATGTTGTACACTATATGGCTCTAAAACAAGCCCAAAGTCACGGCCTAGTCCTAGCCAAAATCCATCGAGCTGTAAAATTTTTACAGTCTCGTTGGTTAGAACCATACATTAAATTCAACACTTCCCTTAGAAAGCAAGCCCGGAACTCGTTTGAGAAAGATCAATTTAAGCTATACAATAACAGCTTTTTCGGGAAAACAATGGAGTCCGTACGCAAGCGTCAGAGTATCCGACTTGTGACTACCGAAAAACAGGCAACTAGGCTTATTAACAAATTTAATTTTAAAGACAGAACAATTATGTCAGAGAACGTGGTTCTATTTCAAATGGAAAAGAAGACAATCCTTTTTAATAAGCCAATCTACATCGGGATGTCAATATTAGACTTGTCAAAGACGGTTATGTATGGATTCCATTATAATATCATGCAACCCCACTACGGTATGGAACGCCTTCAGTTGCTCTATTCCGACACTGATTCCTTGATTTACTCTATCAAGACGGATGACCTGTTCCGGAATAGGTTCAATATGAGTGAACATTTTGACTTTTTTGACTATCCACCCGATCACCAAAATTTCTCCTTGACAAATAAAAAGGTCTTGGGGAAATTTAAGGATGAGGTGAATGGGAAAATAATATCTGCCTTTATAGGTTTAAAACCAAAACTATATGCCCTGAAGGTGGATGGTCAAACCAAGAAGCGAGCCAAAGGTGTGATGAGGTCTACACTCAGGGGGATAACATTTAATGACTATCCTAAATGCTTACATGAGCAAAAGGCCATGTTCTCTATGATGCGGAATATACGATCAAAAAATCATATAGTTCGTAGCATAGAGAGCAATAAGGTCTCCTTATCCCCCTTAGATAACAAGAGGGTAATTTTACCCGACGGGATAACTACCCGACCTCACGTCTTTATTGAAGATCCGGTTGATGTGTTTACTCATATTGAACATGTCTGTCATTTTATTGATATGGGTAAATTATAATAATAAAAATAAGTATAATAGTAGTAATAATATTAATAATAAGTATAATAATAATAATAATAAAGAATAAGTCATAGGATAACTTCAACTTCAAAGTGTATGTATATAATTTAATAATACTTGTAAATAAGAAAATTAGAAAAAAAATTAAAGTTACATGGAAATAGCTAATTAGAAAAAGATGTTAATAATATTTTCACCCATGTATACCTAGTAGGTATATTTAAAGATTTAAATAAAATTATCATTTTTTTTGTTTTTTTATTCATTTAAATTATTTTCTCATGTTGGTGTAGAGCAAGCAACCTTGAAATAATATGTAAAATAATATAATAAAAAAATAATAATAATTTAATGAGGTACTTATACAACAAAATAAATATAATATATTAATAATAATCATTTACTGAAAAATAAAAATCATAATATATATATATATATATATATATATATATATATATATATATATATATATATATATATATATATAAACATTATATATATATATTATGATTATATATATATATATATATATATATATATATATATATATATATATATATATATATATATATATATATATATATATATATATATATATATATATATATATTATTCAAACCAATTGTCAATTGTTTTCATTTTATATTAGTTTTAGAACCTTACATCCTAATACATATTATATGGGGAGCATGGAAGTCTGGGAATGTTCAATCACTGTATGCTTGGAGGGGCATTGAAAAATTACTTATATACTAACTATGTGTAGTATAAACCCAACAGCCCTCGTGGTCTAAGAAGAATTACTTATATACTAAATCTGTGTAGTATAGACCCAACAGCCTCCGTCGAAGTAGACAAAGGATAAAAAGGATCCGTCTAACCATTAGAAAGGGTTCAATCATTCGTCAACTGTTTGAAAGTATTCCCTACCAGTAAATGAACGAGGGGAACAGAAGTTGAAACCTATACGTTCAAACACCAGTGAGTGAACACTTCATATATTATAATTTTCCTGGGCTTTTCTGCCAATAAAAGGGTAATTAACGAGTAGAAATGATGCTGTTTCAGATGTCTACCAAAAGAAAAATCAATAAGGCAGAAAGTGGAGAATACAAACGCTTTATCTATGATCATGAAACTTTGTTGAAGGCAGTTAGGGACATAAAAAAGGGCATCATTTCACTAAATAGTGCATCCAAAATATATAATATCCCAAAGAGTACACTGCACAATAAGGTAAGTAACAAGGTGCATTTACAAAGGAAAATGGGGCCAAATACCATCTTAACGGTCAATGAAGAGAACGACATTAAAAATTGGATATAAATAAGGCGAAGCTGAGTTTTCCTTTGTCTGGAGAAGATGTGAAAGACTCCATTCAGAACGTCCGGCAAGCATGTCCGCGGGAAAATCCCTTTACAGCAAATCGGGGCCAGCAGACAAGTGGTTATCATTATTAATGAAAAGACATCCCGAAATTTCAAAAAGGAATACAGAAGCCATCTCAAAGGCGAGAGCTTTAGTGACTAAATATAGCATTCTGGTGAATGGTTTGAAGAGTTGCAACTCTTTATAGAAGAAAATGACTGTGCTGATATTTTTGAAGATGGGCAAAGAGTCCTTAATGCTGATGAAACAGGCTTTTCAACATGTCCTAACACTGGAAAAGTCTTGGGTCCAAAGCATTACCACAATCTGTATGAAATAAAATCTGGAAAGGAAAAAGAGTCAATAACTGTTTTGTGCACTTATAGCGCTGACGGATCAACTTTACTAGTACCTCCAATGGTGGTTTATCCGTATAAAAGAATACCCTCAAACATCATAAGAAAGTTACCAACAAATTGGGCTTTTGGCAGATCCGACTCTGGTTGGATGGTGTCTGCCACGTTCTACGAATATGTAACCAAAGTGATGACCCCCTGGCTAAAAGAAAGAAATGTACCTTTTCCTGTCATTTTGTCTTTAGATGGACATCGAAGCCACCTTAGCTTAGAGTTATCCAAGTTCTGCCATGCAAATAAAATATATATTTACTGTTTACCACCGAATGCCACCCACATAATCCAGCCTTGTGATGTGTGCATTTTTCGACCGTAAAAGGTGGCTTGGAAAAGCGTGGGTCGCCAAAGTAAGCAACTGGACATTACCATCAACAAAATAAATTTTCCCAGCCTTTTCCAAAAAGCATTTGACGCAGTCAAAGTAGAAATCATAGTTCGGGGTTGTAAGACTTGTGGACTCAATCCTTTAAACTGTTGTTATAAAAGGAAATTTATAGGTTTATTTTTCTTTTCTTTTAGACTCTGAAAATAATGAAGTTATTTCAATTTTGGACATTGCCAATTTATCCACAATGCTTAGATAGTGGAAATACTGTAACAGTAATTAATGAGGAAGGTGGGTCTGTCATTGTCGAAGTCATTGATGAGTGTGACCCTGAGAGTTCCCATGCCTTAGAAGATGAAGAAGAAGGTAACTTTTATTATTAAACCATAAGTTATGAATTTTATAGTTTTATTTTTTTTTTAAAAAATAGGGTAGATTACCACTGTGATATTTTGTTTTCAGGTGACTTTTCGTCAGGCAGTGGTGAAAAGTATCTTCCTCCTGCTCATATTGAAAGGAACCCTGACAGTTCCAGCGATTCTGATATTTTTTCAGGGAATGATGACGAGCAATTGTCTCCTCCTGATATAGACTCAAATAACAATCACAAGCCTTTTCCTGATGGACACCACGCTGTAAACGAGTACTTGCCTCCTCTTGATTTCCAAACTGATAGCGAGCAGATGCCTCCTACTGATAGCCAGACTGATGATGAGCACATGCCTCCCGCTGATGGACAAGATATTTGTTGCCCGATAACGATAAAAAAAAAAGAAAGATAACAGTAAAAACAGGTATAAAAATAAAAACAGGTAGGATTTGAATTGATTTAATTTTGACTTAAAGATACATAAAAAGAAAAAGGCCGGAATCTCTGAGTTCTCTCCCAATACTCACATTATTTATTTTCTTTTTAACAAGGTAACTTGCTCTGTCACAAAAACCATAACAAACAAACAATAATATTGAATAAATATATAAAATAATAATAATAAATAAATAAAACAAAATTCCCTGTGCTCGCTCCGCGACAAACCAAGAGTATATTACGTCTCCATAACAATCGATGTTACTAACTATCGATATCGGGTAGGGACGCCGTGTTCTGCATTTCTACCCCCACGCGGTTCTTCCTTCCGAAAGCCATTTTTGTAGACGCGCCATGCTGGAGTCCGTACGGGTCGGCTTTCTTCTTCAGTTTTCTTATTGAATTTTTTGTTCATCAAGAATCAAGTCAAGAATTATTGTTCAAATCAAATTTCTTTTTAAGTGGGTATATGCCATGTATGCCACGAATACAATTTGTGAAGAAATTGAAAGGTTTTGTAACATCTCCTTCGATTCTGTAGACCAACATGTTGATGCTAGAGATTCACGAATAAAAAGGGATAGTACTGATGTAAATAAATTGGTTGATTGGTTTACGCTTCATAATCCCTTTCCAAATACGAATCAGTTGGTATCCTTAGCTTCAGGAATCGTTGGAAATGACCAAATTAATTGTCACAGAGCCCATGAAATCAGATTGCAATCTATGGTAAAGATAACTGGTTTGAACTTTAATGAGATAAAGTTAAAACGCGTCGATAAGGTTTTACCGCTTTCAGACGTTAACAAATCTGTCAATATTAATGATTGTAAAGTCTCTGTAGATCCATTGTTACTTTTCCAGAGACCTTTTTTCAGACAAGAATATCTTCAATATGAACTAAGCCCGTATCCGACATGTTTATTTGATAGTAATGGCATGAGAAAAACCACGAAAGTGACATTATATGACAATATGATACCTGTCGATATCGATCTTGATGAAAATAATGAAACATACATTATCGATGGTGGATTTCTTCTGCATCGCGTCGTATGGAGCAAAGACGATACTTTCTCCGTTATTTTAGATAAAAACATTAAATATTTACAAACACATTATGGCTCAACAATTGTTGTTGTATTTGACGGATATTCGGACTATAGTAAAAATATCAACGCAATGGCACAACAAAGAAGAACTGCTGCACTTTCAAAATCATATGAAGTTTGTTTTGACGAAACAATGATTGTGCCAATGAGCCAAGAAAAATTTCTATCAAATCGGTCTAATAAAAAAAAAATTATCGACACGCTTGTTGAAAAATTAAAAACTGTTAATATCACAACAAAACAAGCCAGAGATGATGCTGATGTTCTCATCATCGACACAGCTATTGCCTTATCAGAACATCAAAAGACTGCCGTCATCATAGGAGAAGATATTGATTTGTTCGTTATTTTAATTGGACGTACTCAATCACATCAACAGGAAATTTTCTTTAAAAAAATTGGCAAAGGCAATGTTAAGACACAAATATACTCTTCTAAAAGTTTTACCAATATCCTCGTACTAAAAAACACATTTTATTTTTACACGCATTTAGTGGCTGTGACACGACTTCTGCGCTATTTAAAAAAGGAAAAAAAACTGTTACTAGAGCATTGGAGAAAATTCCCAATTTAGATAAACTGGTGGAAGTATTTCAACAAGAAAACTGCCCCGTACAAACATTATTTGAAAATGGAGTGCGCATCTTGTTGGCATTATATAATGCTCCAAAATCTGAGTACAACATTGATCATTTCCGCTATGCGAGTTTAAGAAACTGGAAAATATATAGCTAATTTTCAGGATTTAATTCATCTTTAAAGATCTAAATAATGAATTAATTATGTTTCCACTAGCAATGCAATGATATAGTTTTTTAATTAGGGGACAACTGAAGGAGATGTAAAATCGAGAATTGCTACATCAGTTTTGCTTGATTTATACGCTTTAGATTACATCTGTATGATTTGTACATAATACTCCTTTCTACGTTCCTAACTTTACCCTTCACAACGACCTTAAAGTACCCTTCGTCCATGACCTAGCCAAATCTCGATACAAATCCTTCCATGACTCCATATCCCAACACCCTAATCCATTAATCCACAATCTGTCATTACCATTCATTCCCGGAAATCCTCCCCGACGTCTAAAGAGGCAGTGGCCCCGTGATTTATTGAGCGATGTATAACTTCATATAATAACCTCTGTATAAATATATGTAATAATTCATGCTAGTATCTGTGAGTACTGTTAATGGACAGTTGCTCACTTCAAGTCAACATCATGTCATTATATAAACAAACATCATTATTGCTTATAACATTAAATTATGTAGTTGCAATCTTCTAATAAAATTAAAAAAAAAAAAAAAAAGGAGTTGAGTGAGGCCCCGCCTAATTTTTTACAAGCAATCTTTAGTTTTACTCCGTAATATTGTATACAAGCAAAATTTGTGTAATGGCATAACTCTAATGGGCTAATCTTTGACACCTAAGATGTGTTACTTCAAATGCATTTGGTAATGGTGACACGTATATTTTAATTTTGAATTGCAGTTCTCTATGCGTTTTGAACTGCCTTCTTAGCCTATTGTTTGAAGGGTATAAATCCTCTTATTGTAATTGGCCTATTTTGTTTTCACCCAGTAAGAATTTAAATGCAATAAATTAGTCATTACATCTCTTATATCTTAAATGCATGATCTACCTCTAATTTTTTTTTATAGCAAAATGTACGAGGGAAGGTACGAGAAGAAAATGATGTTACAATATGTGGCAGACCACCCAAGCATGATTAGGTGGCAACTGATTGGGCCCCAAGGGAAAAAGTTGAGCGAAGAAATGTGGCAAGATCTGGCCACACTTCTTAATGCGGCAGGCCCATCGAAGAATATCATTAAGTGGCAAAGAGTAAGTATGATATACATGAAAATACCTCTGGCAATGTTTTTTTCACTAACTGACTAAAATTAAAACATGCTACTGATTTATTTGCTAGTTGCATTTACTTATTTGCCCAGCCTTTTACTATTGCTTTATTTATTTCAGGTATTAACTGACTTAAAAACGAAAGTTAAGAAAAAATCTAGGGAAATAGAAAGGTACCGGCAGGGTACAGGTGGTGGTCCCCCCCTCAGCAGCAGGTTGTCAGAGGACGAGGTGAAGTTGCTTGGAATTATAGAGCATACTGCAGTGTATGGAATCAGTGGTCCTTCTGGCTGTGAGGAGCTGGATAGCCAGGCTTTGGCTAACCAACTGGTAGCAGCCAACCCCAGCCTACTGTCAGCGGCCACCCCTTGCCGACACAACAGGCAACGGGTAGCTCTTCCGACTGTCATCAGCTACCCCCTCCTGCCACAGCAGCAGCCCTGATACACCCTAACAACAATTTTCTAATCATTGTTATAACTTATTATTATATATTAAACCATAGAAACAGGAAAGGTGATTTGATACATTTAAGGCATAAGCTTAGTAGCAGACAAATTGAATTACGGGCGGGAAAATAAATTGAATAAACATTAACACAAAGTTGTAAAATGAATTTCCATTTATTAAAAAATGTTTTTCAAATAGCTCTCATCGAAAATAACGAGCTATATATTGAGCTCGGACAATTAGCCCAAAAACTTTTTCTTTTGCGCTGTGAGGTGTAACTTTAGAGAATGGCCTAAATTCCTAGGATCTGAGCAAAAAAGGAGAAGGAACAAAGCTGGGTATGTCATATATTTTATTCTAAAGTTTACTTTAGTTATATTTTATGGTTTTGTAGATTAATAAATATTGACTGTTACTATAGGTTTGAAACAGCTGGCTTGCCAAACATTTTGGGAGCAGTTGATGGGACCCATATCGCTATAACTACACCACACAATGATGAACATGTTTATATAAATCGCTAGGGGTTTCATAGCATCAATGCGCAAATTGTAAGTACAATGTACGGCATTACATATTTATTAATAACATTACAAAATTGGTCTGCGTTACTATAACTTCAATTTGGAACTTTTTTAGATATACGACTATGACTTGTGAATATGGAATGTTGTTCCCCGATTCCCTGGAAGTACACACGACTCGAAGGTATGGAGAGAAAGCCACATCAGTAGAATTATGCAGGCAAGATACAACGATGGAGATGAAAGTACCCATCTTTTAGGTAAATGCCAAAATCTTTTAACACAATGAAATGAATAATGTAACAAATCATGCTGTGAAAGTGTGGACCACGTTTCAATGTCAAAACCTGGGGGTCTATGCCGATCTGTATGTGAAGTCAGATGTTCTCCTCTTGAGTGATGTTTTTGGGGCATTTTAGAGAGGTGGCTCTGGCAACTCATAAAATTGATCCAGCATGGTATTACATTGTGCCGGACGCAATGCTTAAATTCACAGACAAAAGACAAAAGATTTCAGGCATAAGACTGGAACTCCTCACTGATTTCGATGTAGTAATGTTGATCGAGAAGGGTATTAGAGAAGGCATGCTTTGGCAAACAATAAATATATGCCATTATATGATGTAAATAACACCTGCACCTACATTACACATCTGGACGCAAATAATTTGTATGGTGATGCTGTCTTGCTACATCTTGGAAGTAGACGTTGATTACCCCTCAAGACTACATTGGTCACACTCCAACTTGTGTCCAATGGATTGATCCAGGTGAAAGTTCATTGAAATTCTCACCGTCTCGATAATTTGAGCTGTACATTTTATCAAGCGCCCCTCCCTACTTAAGGTTGTGCCGCCCAGGGGTTCATTAACAATTATTAAATAAATAAATAAATGTAGAGAATTTCACCAAAAGTTCACTTTCTTACATGTTTAATAATTTTTAAGGGGTGGGACATGAAGTACATGACCATATAGTAAGGGAATTCCCTTTCTCTTTTTAGGACGATGGCATTCAATAAAAAGTTTTTAACTATAGATGATATATTAGGGGAATTAAGAGAATTTGAGTCAGACGATGATCTAGCAGTAGAGACGGTATAATATCGAACATTGATGACGTTGAAGATGTTTTCGACTGCGATAGCGTCGAGGAAGATGGTTTTCCCCTGATGATCTTCGAACATGGGAAAGACGGAGAAACCATATAGACAGACAAACCGTTACGTTCCTTATTTGCAAAAACGCCAGCTGTCAACTTTGTCATACGGTTACCAGGTCCAAAGGAAAAGGTAAAAAAAATAACCGGGTAGTTGAACTTGTTCTTGTTATTCGTCACTGGCGTAATTATATGTGATATAGTTCGCTATACCAAAGCAAAGATCGATCAAGCTCGGCTCAGCTACAAAACAGATGTGTCTTTTATTTCGAATAATGATGAGTTTGAATTCAACGCCTTCTTGGGGCTTCTTTTTATGACCCATGATTTTAAAAACATTAGGCCCACCTATTTTTTGATGCATAATGACGCTTGCGAGACTTCAGTTTCTTTTGACAACCATTCGCCTTGTTCATCTTTCAGCGAGGGGGAAATGTAAAGCGATTGATAAATTCGCCGCGTTTAGGAAAGTTTGGAATAAATTTAACACCAATTGTTCCCTCTATTTCTCACCCTCTCAGTATGCGACAGTGGATGAAACCATGCTCGGATTCCGCGGAAGTTACCCATTTAGAATAGACAAGTACGGGCTAAAAATAATACCACTCTTATTAACGTGAACTTTTTATTTTTGCGGAGGGATACCCTACGTAAGAAAGGGAGTAAACAAGAATAAATGGGACTTTTCTTTGCTAATTATATTCTGAGACTTAATGAGTCTTTCAAAGGCAGTAACCGTAATGTTACAGTCGATAATTGGTTTGCCTTACTAGAGATGACAGAACAACTTCTGAAAAGAAACATCACTTTCGTCGGTAATTTGCGTACTATATAAGTGGAATATTAACCATATGTCACCAACATTTTGAAATTATAGTCTAGATTAATTTATAGTCGTTCTATTTTTATTTAATGTATGGAATGTATGGGGATCTGGGGATTATCCGACATTCTGTTTTAAAGCGACGTATTTACAGGGTTTACATTTGGCCCTTATTTTAAAGACGGATTAGTTTTAGTTCGATGTTTATTTATTGAAAATTGTTATGGCCCTAATCTGGTTTTAAACCGTTTTTCCATGAATGACAGCTTTACTATGATTTATAAATGGTCCATGTTCAAGTGTCGTTACTGAGCCTTGTATAAAAAGTAATGTTAGGTCTACATATGGTTCGTATTCGATGATTTTTTTGCGAACTAATGTAGTGTGGGCCTTAAAAGGGATTCATATGTCGTTAGTTCTCGCGCATGCGTGTTACATTAAAGGTGTCGGCCTGGGCCGACACGACGACACTAACCAGTTTGATTTCATGAGTCCTCGTGTCCATACTCGTCTTAGAAAATTTAAAAAAAAAGAGTTTTTAGTGAGTTAACTGAAACCCAATTAGCTCTTCAATCTATATCTTCCCATATTTTTTTTATTTGAAAACTAATAACTTTGCCAATTTCTCGCATGTGGATTTAATTGGCAGTATTAATAGACAATTTACATTACCAAATGAAGATTTAGATAAATTAAATGAGTTTTTAAAATGGGTGAAATCTAATGATGAATACGAAAAGAAAACAGTGAGTATTCAAATTATTTTTATTTTATAATGAATTTCTAAAAGTTTAGAATTAAAAAGTGAAATTAAATTAATTCTTTTGTCTTAATATAAGGTTGAAAGTATGTATTATTTGTTGATAAGATTCTATATTTGAGTTCAATTGGTGGAGAAAAAGCAGTCGACAAGATAATGCAAAGACTGATGACTTAGGAAGTTGCTCTACTATGTAGCCTCACAAGGAAACCAATAAAAGGTGCGCCTGCTAAACTATCATTTAAGAAAATTGGATTAATCCCATAATATACAATAATAATAACATACAATCAGTAATATACAGTAAGTACAAGCTATTGTGTTAATATTTCTGTTCAATACTAATGAAGAACTTGTATGTACTTCTTTGGGTTACTATTTTAATTAAAATGTTAGTTTGTAAAAAAAATGTAAAACCCATGAAACATTAATTTAAACTTTATATGAATTTGTATTGTTGTTGTTTTTGTGCTACAAAAAACATTTCTAGCAACCTGATGGATAAGTTAAACTACAAATATGCTGTCACAGTTTGGATTCAAAATTTTAACTTTTTTGTTTAAATTTTTTTTTAAATTATTATAATACTGCTGAATTCCTTGGATTGTTTTGATTAAAATTATATATAATGCATTGAACTTTTGTTTGGTAAAATTTGAAAAAGTTAAGAAAACAAAAAGAATTAAATTATTTAAACATCATTAATAACCCAGGTTTGTTCACCAAACATAGTCAAAATACTAAATTATGGACCCACGACCCACAATTCACTTGTGATGTCACTGATCAGATTTAATTGTTTTTTTGAGAATTTGATAAAATGGCCAATGGTAAAAATTTATTTAAAATTAACCAAACATTTTTATAATAAAAATAATTATACCTTTAGACTCAGAACATAATAATCTTTCATATGAAAGGGTTATTAACAAAAAAAACAACAGTCATACAAGTCACATACACCAGAAGTCTAAATTTAGTACAATAAAAATATGAATTTAGTTGCATTTTTTATTTCTTCTAATATTTTTTATATAAACCAAAAACAAAGCTTTCAGCTATTTTATAGATTGTATGAAGTACGTAAAGTAGTGGACTACGTACGAGACACCTTTCGAGTATCATTGGCCCCTTACAGGAATCTATGCATTGATGAGAGTCTATTACTTTTCAAAGGACACCTGTTCTTCAAACAATATATCCCATCGAAGAGAAGCAGGTTTAGCATCAAGACCTACGTAATGTGTGACTGTAAGACTGGCTACGGCTACATATTAGATTTTATCGTTTACACCGGAGCAGATAGCGACATCATCACGTCAATTCCAGGAATCGGCAAGTCGGGTGACATTGTGTCAACTCTAATTTCTCCCTACCTCGGTAAAGGTCACACGCTGATTGTTGATAATTGGTACAGCAGTCAAACATTATTTTCTTGGTTGCATGAAATGCCAACAAACGCGTGTGGCACTGTGAAGAAGAGTCGTAAAAACATGCCTCAACTGACAGAAAAGTTGAAAAAAGGTGAACTAAGTTTTCGCTACTGCGACTCTCTCCTTGTTCTAAAGTGGCAGGACAAGAGAGAAGTTTGGATGATTACCACTTGCCATGCGATGGAAATGGTAGAAGTTGAAAAAAAAATGGTCGAAAGAAAAAATTCACAAACCATTGGCCATTGCTCATTACAATAAAAATATGGGGGCTGTCGACAGTACTGACATGCTTCTAAGTTCAATTGAGTCAGTGTGGAAGACAGTCAAATGGTATAAAAAAAATTGTTTTTCACATACTTGACTTATCAGTTTTAAATGCATATTTCCTTCCATCGGGAAGTAACGAAGAAGAATCTTCGTCTTGCAGATTTTCACCATGAGATCACGAAGCAGTTTTGAATTTCTATTAAAGAATTATCAAGAGAAGTTAAGGAATTAAAACAAAGTAAATGTAATCAAAACGTAGAAGTGACTAGAGATAGCCTTGTAAGAAGTGAAGTTAGTAATGTAACTCGACAAAATAATGTAGAAAAATTTTTATATAGATTCGAAGGGGAAAGTGCTAAACTTAATGGTCCTTTAATTTTCATAAATAAGCAAATAACATATGCGCATAAATTATACAATGAAGCTAAAAGTGTGTTTACGGACGATCTTGTTACGACTAATAGGAAAATATTTATGTACATTGGAAGACATTATGGGAATTTCTTTTATTACGTTTTTAGAAGCACTCGAATTAATAAAATTGAAGATTTCGTTGAACTTTTAACTGAATTCAGTATGGAAGAACTATGTGATAGGAATATGAATAGTAGACAGTATGGAGGAAATTCCAAAGGTCAAAATCAAAATTATTATCAAGCAAATCCGAATAATAACAACGGACCAAAACCTATTACCGACGGAAACAATTATAATCAACAAGGGTAGAGAAGAAAAGATGGTAACGATAGGCATCTTGGAGGCCCAAGTAGTAGTAGTAATGTTAATGGTTATAATAATTATAGTAGTGGGCAATATAATAGACCGTATTATAAGAAATGATGAAAAAGAAAAGACAGTTAAAGTCAATCATGTAGAGTGTGAGACAGAAGAAGAGAAAAATTTAAACTAATAACCGAGGACTTAAATAATAAAACTTATAATAATAATAGATTAAAAGGTGTAATTGACGAGCTAATACTTAGAGTAGAGCATAATAATAATAATAGTTTGTATTTTGAAAATAAAAATAATTTAAGACATAATAATATAAAATATAATTATCAAAATGTTCGTAACGATAAAAAACTAGGGAATTTTAATAAGACGGAAAAAATAGATTTTAAAATTATTGAGGAAGAAAAAGAAGATATAAGTGATAAGAATTCGGGTAAAAATAAAAATCGTGATAAGGATAAGTACCTTTTTGAAAATAGTTTAGAAACTTTAGATTTGGATTTATTATTTAAAAGTAATGATAATTTAGAAAGTAACAATGTTAATAGTGTGTTTGAAAATTTCCAGTTTGATGATAATAAAGTGCCTTAGGAATAATTCATATAAAAATACCATTTTTCAAAACTGGTCTTATTATCATCCTTTTTTCTTTTTTTTTGGTTTCTGTATTCTTCACCTTATTTGTATCTTTGTGCAAAATTTGGGGAAGATTGAATGACGGTAAGTGGTTCAAAATTGGGGTAATAGGTGTGCGATGAAACTTAAAAAGCAAATAAATTTGACGCCATTTTTTTTTTTTTTTTTTATTTTTTGGTTTCTGTATTCTTTACCTTAGTTGTATCTATGTGCAAAATTTGGGGAAGATTGAATGACGGTAAGTGGTTCAAAATTGGGGTAATAGGTGTGCGATGAAACTTAAAAAGCAAATAAATTTGACGCCATTTTTTTTTTTTTTTTTTATTTTTGGTTTCTGTATTCTTTACCTTAGTTGTATCTATGTGCAAAATTTGGGGAAGATTGAATGACGGTAAGTGGTTCAAAATTGGGGTAATAGGTGTGCGATGAAACTTAAAAAGCAAATAAATTTGACGCCATTTTGTTTTTGTTTTTATTTTTTTTTGGTTTCTGTATTCTTCACCTTAGTTGTATCTATGTGCAAAATTTGGGGAAGATTGAATGACGGTAAGTGGTTCAAAATTGGGGTAATAGGTGTGCGATGAAACTTAAAAAGCAAATAAATTTGACGCCATTTTGTTTTTGTTATTATTTTTTTTTGGTTTCTGTATTCTTCACCTTAGTTGTATCTATGTGCAAAATTTGGGGAAGATTGAATCACGGGAAGTGGTTCAAAATTGGGGAAACGGAAATGTGCGATGAAACTTACAAAGCAAAGTAATATAAGACCAGTAAAAAGAGAGTATAAAAGAAAGAATTACCTAGTGTTGATGGTTTGATAGAAAACGAAAAATTTAATATTCTGTTAGATAGTGGAGCTGAAGTATCTTGTATTAATGATAATGTGTTCAAGTCTTTAATAAAAAAAAAAAAAAGAATATATGTCATCTTCCAGTTAAGGGTGTAAAAGTGTCTGGTGCGAATAAAAAGAAATTATGTGCTGTGCAAAAACAAGTGTTTCTGGAGGTTGTGTTGGATAGGGTGTGTCTAAACATTAACTTTTTAGTGATACCAGGTTTGAATTATCCAGTTATAATAGGAACAGATGTATTTAATGCAGTGAAAGGAATTATTAATTGTGAAGATACATTTTTCGAATTTAAGGTAAATAACACGAAGGGTAAGGTAAAATTTAAAAATTGTAGTGTAAATGAAGAAATTAAAATTTTTGGCTTAAATTATCATTTGTTAAATTATCAACTGTTAATCCGTAAAGAAAGTAATATTGACATGGAAATTATGGAAGTAGTTATTAAAGCAGAAAATTTAAATTATGAACAAAAGAATTCTTTTTTTAATATATGTACTTAGTGAATATAAAGATGTTTTTGAAGATAGAGTAGGTAAGATTGAAGGATACGAACATAGTTTAAAGTTAAAAGATAATGCTACCTATTTTTATCGTAATTATCCGATTCCTTATATGAAACTTAATGATGTGGAAGTAAAAATAAATAAAATGTTAGCACAAGGAGTTATAGAAGTTTCGTCCAGTAGCTACATTAATCCTTTAATAAAGGCGGAAATACACATGCTAGTAAAAAAGCATGCCAGTGGCGAGTTACTAGCACGTCAGTAGCTGGCATGCTGCAGACGCTGTGTACATTTGCCAGTGAAAAAGCATGCTAGTATCATCCGGATTATTGGTCTTGTGCGAGCTACTAGCACATGACAATACACATTCCAGTCACAGTTCTAGTTTTGAAACAGGCACACGTTTCTTGCCTTCTCTTAGCCGGAATAAATGATTAAATAATTGTATTTGATTTAATTAATTCTGATAGTTTTATTAATTGTGTTTTAATGTACATTATGAATCTATCGGTGCGAAATGAAATTAACCAGATTGTTAATTTTGACTTACAAAGAACTGTGTTTTAAAACATTTGAAAAATAATAAAAAGACACGAAGAAAGTGGGTAAAAGATTGGAAAGCTAGAAGGGAATTAAGAAAATGTAGCGAGTGCCTACTTAATGAAATGCGGTTCGGGGACGTCAATGATTTTTAGGAATCAATTGCGAATGCTTCCGGAGAAAGTTGATGAGTTGTTGTCAGATACCCGCGAAAGGAAGGAACGCAACTGAAGACTGAAGGGCGACTCGTGCTAGCTACTAGCAACCTTGCGCTGGCAGGCATGTTTACACGTGCCTTATCAGTTCTCCCACCCCTCGACTTGTGCCACTAGCAAGACAAAAATCAAACCCCGTGCGATTTACTCGCATGCTATTTGATGTATACACATGCCAGTAGCTCTTCTCTGCGAGCTACTCGTACGTTTGTGTGCGAGTAACTAGCATGTGTATTTCCGCCTTAATAGTGAATAAAAAAGATGGATCAGTTAGACCTGCGTTAGATGGAAGGTTTTTAAATGCACAATGTGAGGCACAATATGGCATGCCAATGACCATCGACCAAGTTTTTCAACGTTGTGAACGAACAAAATTCTTAGGCACGGTAGAACTACGAAACAGTTTTTGGCAGGTTAATTTAAAAAAAAGAGCATAGACAGTATACTGCATTCCTATTTAAAGGCAAGTGTTATCAATTTACTAGGGTTCCTTTTGGTTTAAAGTCGAGTTTAGCAGCATTAATAAAAGCACTAAGTTGCGTCATAGATAAGAAATTGGAACAAAATATAGTATGTTGATGATCTGTTATGTGTAGGTAACAGTTTTGAAGAACATTTAGAAGTATTAAAGAATTTATTTCAGTGTTTCAGAGAGTAATCAATTTATGTAAATCTAATTTTTTTCGAAAAGAAGTAAATTATCGTGGTTATATCATTGGTAACCAATCTATTAAAACAGATTCAAGTAAAAAAAAAAAAAATAAAGAAATAAATAAAGAAAAAAGAAATATGAAAGATTCAAGTAAACTTGATGCTATAAAAAATTGTCCTGTACCAAAAAATAATAGTGAATTAAAAGGTTTCTTAGGACTTGTAAATGTTTATGGTCGTTTTTCAAATAAAATTTCACATTGTATAGGACCTTTGTCCGAACGAAGTGGAGTTGGACTCAAAATTGTAATGAAGCGTTTAATGATATAAAAAATATTTTTTTAAAAGAAATTCAATTGGTACACCCTGATTTTAGAAAAGAATTTTACCTCCATGCTGATGCAAGTGGTAAAGAACTGGGTGTGAGTCTGAGCCAATTGGATTCAGATGGTAAATTTCAGCCTATCGCATTTGCTTCAAGACTTTTGAGAACCAACGAACTAAATTATTCTATAACCGAACTTGAACTCTTAAGCTGTGTCTGGGGAGTCAAGAAATTTTAAACCTGGTTAGCTTTTACTAAATTTTATATAATTACAGATCATAAAGGACTTAGTCGTCTAGTCTTGACTTTGACTAGTCTTGTCAGTCGATGGATTCAATTTTTACAATATTTAGATTTTAAATTCATTTATATTCCAGGTAAAGAGCAAAAAGCTGCTGATGCCTTAAGCCGTGTTGTTGACTTGACTAATCAAAAAGAAAATAATAATTATGGGTCAAACTGAGAAACACGGCGCGTTGAGAGTCGATTGTCAGTGGGCGGGGCTTAAGTGACAGTTTCGAGATATGTGGGCGGGGCCAACTACTCCTCTTAACAGGCGCTAAATTTGAATTAAAAAATTCTTTTTGTTACAGTTTCGAGCCATGTGGGCGGGGCCTCTTAACAGGCGCAAAATTTGAATTCAGCAATTCTTTTTGTACTTCGATATGCAGCGATATGAGATATGCACGATCGCGCAGCCCTAGAAAATTCAAGGGCAAATAAATGTATTTTTTAATTCGATTTGGACCTCTGCCTGGTCTATATGCAGGAGGGTTTTTTTTTCTTCAGAAAATGAGCGGCACCGCGAAGCAGTGCGGCGGTCCCTCAAAATTCTAGGAAAACAATTAGATATCACGCCATTTTAACAATCGATATAATATAGTTCGACCTTTATAACGTCTATTAATTTGACAGTTGGCGCCTTTTTTGGTTGATTTTCTCCTACTTTTTTGGCAATTAAGTGGGGGTGAAGGGTGTGACACCCCTACCCCCGACAATCCTAATCCGCGATTCGCGCCCTCAGCCCAGCCATTCCTTTTCTGTTCGTTTCGTTCTCGAGTTCTCGTTCCGTATTCCTTATCCCTACCAGTTCTTAAGTCTCTACTAGTTTTTCACATATCACGTTTTTTTTTCACGTATCACGTTTCCAGTTCGCTATACAGTTACAGTTCAATAGCTTTACTTTACTTATTACTTTAATTTACATCATCAGTATCATTCAACAGTATCATCACGAAACATTTTTTCCTCGAGAGTGCCGGGTTTCCTCTTAATATCACTTAGTATGAATGCTCCGATTGATGCGAGGTTTCTGTGGGGTTTGTTCAACGTGTGTGAGAGTGATGAGGGAATGTTGAAAGTGTTACAGTTTTGTATGGATGTTGGTTTGATTGCGAAAGAGTACGAGTGTCCGGTATGTGGGAAAAAGATGACATTGAGCAAAAGGCACGATTTGAATGATAGGTACGAATGGGTGTGTCGAGTGTACATGAATCCCGGGAAGCACCATGTTAAGAGGTCGGTCAGGCGTGGTAGTTGGTTCGAAAGGAGTAAGGTGTCAATCATGGAAATATTGTTGATGACCTTCTATTTCGTTAACCAGCTACCGCAGAAGTTTATTGCTAAGCAGGTCCGAGTTTCTGAGCATGCTGTGTGTGACTGGAGAAGTTTTTTTAGGGAAGTGTGTTTCGATATATGTGTCAAGGATGATAGGAAGAAAATAGGTGGACCAGGAGAGGTGGTAGAAATAGATGAGAGCAAGTTCGGGAAGAGGAAGTTTAATAGAGGCAAGCGAGTGGATGGTAAGTGGGTGTTCGGTGGAGTTCAGCGCAGGTCGAATGAGTGCTTTCTCAGGGTCGTTGAAAAAAGAGATAATCCAATGCAATTGGATGCAATGTTATAATTCAATGGTGTCCGACTTGATCTCCACAGACTATGATATGATAATGTTAATCGAGAAGGGTGTTAAAGGAGGAATGTGTAGCGTCATGCATAGGTATGCTATTAATAATAAACATCTAGAATCTTACGATTCAAATAACTTTGTACATAGCATCCGTGCATTCCCTTAGAAAGAATGCCCGGAACTCATTCGAGAAATATCAAGCAAAATTATACAATAAAGCCAAAAAAAAACTGCAGACTTAAAAAATTAGTATTGTCTATTTTAATGTTTAACGAAATTTCAAAAATAAAAGGTCAAGGGTACGGGTGCCACTAACATGAGCAGAATAGAATATTAGAGTCTTTGGGCTAGATTGAAAGAGAAAAATCCGCCGTTCCTTGACACTATTGATATTATTTTAAATCTCCCAGACTAATAAGTCTCTAAAGGTAATCAACCACACGTACTTGAAAGCAGGCTACACACATACTTAAGTTTATATTTCTACTTCAATTAAAGGTTCCGTTGTTTATCTTATATTTGCTAATGGAGTAAATTCTCTCCTAGTAGGAACTCTAATCTTTATCTCTACTCTTATTCCTTTTCAAACACAGAATTATTTAATTTATTATGCACTGTTAAATAACGTATTCTTAATCTCTCTTTCTTTTAATTTCATTGATTTACAACCTTGTGATAATCAACAAACAAAACAAACAATAAACAAGTTTGGTAAAAATTAATTAGTTTGGTATAATTTATTTTTGTAGGATTTTAAGTAAAATACACAAAAAACGTATATTTAGAGTGGTGGCTTCTGGGTCGAACTATAGAATTAATAGCCGGGAGATATGGAGTTTATCGGATTGCAGTAGTAAAGACGATAAGTGGCAGCTGTACTAGACCAGTCCAATAGCTCTACAAAATGCAAGTGAGAGGAGAACCAGAATATGGTCAGCAACACAAAGGCCAACAGGATGTTTGAGATATATCATTGCACTGTCGTGTCATTGGAACCAGGTGCCCGCAGTATGCTTTTCCAAAGTATGCTTTTAACTTGGCATTGATGGAAGAAAATTTGAAGCTAAGAGCAACACTGTGGAATTTTCCCCCAAGAACTTCAAGTTTCCTTGAAAACATACAAGGAAACATCTGCACCAAATGTTATAGCATCTGTACGGGCAGGAATTTGCTATCAATGCGGTTCGAAAGAAACAACAGAACATCTACTATCTGTCATAAATGTGGGAAAAATGTATGTAAAAACCATTCGACTAAAGTAGTTCCTCGTTTCCCTTGCGCTCAAACACAAGAACCAGGTGAAGATTTTTATGTGTACCTAATATGTAATAACCAGAGACCTTCAAAATGTAGCATTTATTTTTACGAAATGTGGCACTAAAAAGTGTGGCAATATGACACTTATTTTGGCCAAATGTAGCATTTATTTTAGCTAATGTGGCATTTATTTTTCAACTTTCCAACCCCCCCCCCCCCCCCCCCCCCCTTTCCATTGTAAAAGGGATATTAAATCGTGCAACTTGAGTCATATTAACTACTTTATTACCATTTACAGGTATCTTCAATACCCTACAATGACCCACATTGACCAGTGATGAGCTGGAGCTAAAGGCTCTTTTTTAATCCTTAGGGTAGTGGCACACTTCGCCACCCGGGTGGTGCCACCTTGTTGATGCCACTTGCTTCCGACACCTGTCTTGTGCCACCCGAGTTTTTACTTTTTTCGGGCAGTCGAGAAATGGAGCTGTGCATGCATATCATTATGTTCGTGAAAGAAGAAGGAAAAAAGGCGTTGTTGGGTTCATTGATTAATTTCAGGCAAAAATAATACTAGTTTGTTTCATACAGTGTACCCCGTATCAAAGAGGACAGTAACAATTTTTGCCGAATGCCGCGTGGAACTTTCAACGAAGAAGATTGAAGAACAGTTTGACCATTAAAGACACTTACATGAGGGATGCAGTTAGCCCCTGATTTGATTCCCTCTAGATTTGATTGAAGGAGTGGGGACTGAGTGGCAGTGGCAACATCTGACGGGTTTAATTGAAAACATTGAGCTGACCGGGTGGTGCCACCTGCAGGTGGCAGCTAGACCGTGGGACGGTCGACCAGGTGGGTGGCGCCACCTCGTGTCGCAGGTTGCATTCTATTCTCATTGGTAGCTTGGATGACGAAGTGAGTCACTACCCTAAGATAGGAATCCCTTACGTCACTTGGGGAATCCTGCCCGGCAAGGGCGAATCTTAATCTTACCTGGTTTTATGGGTTGTAGCAGAACCCCTTAGAATATTAGAATATTTCAATTTTTTTCTCAGAACTTGGCCCAAATAAGGCAAAATGTGGCACAAAGTGTGGCATTTTACCGAAAATCGGCAAAATGTGGCTTTTTAGCAAAAAATAGGCAAAATGTGGCATTTTAGTATGGCGCCATGGCAAAAAGGCATTTGAAGGTCTCTGGTAATAACGTAGTTAAAAATTTTTGTATATTATACAATATTATTATTTATTTTATTTTTTTTTTTTAATTTCATTTGTAATTGTAAACGCTAACATAGGCGGCCACTTTTGAATCTTCACTTCAGCTTTCACTCAACACATTTCTTTTATTAACGAGTCTTCAACTTGAACACATGGCTCCAAATCATCATCAAACTTTTTTTTCTTAATAATGTTAGATTTAATAATAGCTAAAACATTGAAATAGAGTTGTTTTTTTGAGAATTATATACAATTATATTTTGGGTGTTATTATTTTTTTTTATAGCGTCATTTTATAAGAGTTTAAAATAATGAAATTTATTATTATAACCGACTGTAACAAAGGTTCATAAAACTATTTAGTATTTCTTTTTAAAATAATTAAGTTACAGAATATATTTTGATTTAAAAAAAAGCCTAATCTCTACCGCACCTATTATATACATTTTATTTTTACGAGTTTATTATTTTATTTTTATTTTGTAAAGAAAATTAAAAAAAATTATTGCACTGAAGTTATAAATAAATATATATATATATATATATAAAAAAAATATATATAAGTTATATCAGCTAATTATACTGAGGTGACAACTTTAATGCAAACCCCAGCAAGACTAACTGTATATAAACTTAAGATTTTTTATTGTTCATTGTATTTCTCTTTTAATTGTTACGTGGTACGAATCTATGTCAGTCGTTAGTTATAATTAAATACCCTTTATTGAGTTGTAATAATTTTGTAAAGCCAATAAAGTAAAATTTGTATTTGTAAGTTTAAAATAAACTTTTTAAAAACTTAAATCTTATACGAACCGATATAAGTTATATAAATAAATATTTTTTTATTATTGAAGAATAATTTTTTTTATTTGTTAATAAGTTTTCCTAACTACCATATTTTTTTTTTATTTTACGGGCAACGAGGGGAACACCCGAGCGCTCGAAGGTTAACACTTGGCCCGTTTCTGAATGAGGCATTTAACAAACTTGGCCATAAGGTTTTCATGGGTGGGTGTGTGACTGCTGACTAAAAAATTACAAAAAAAAGTATTTAAGCATAAAATTTATACAATTAGTGACACTATACTTCACTAATGGCACCAAAATTAAAAATGACAAATTTCGCAATTAAAAAGCCTGAAGAATTAATATTTAATTAAAATGTAAATATATAAACAATCATTATTGAAGTTTTAAAAAAAATAACTATAATGTGAGATTGATAATAATTTGTTTATTTTTAAAAAACTGACTACTTGAAGGAGCACAACAAAAAAATGTCGCTTAGGGTCTAAATACTTTAAGAGCCAGTACTTATGATTTAGAAAGTTCTTCTTTTTTTGATAATGGAGAGCTGTAGAAAGCTCACAACCTTTTTCATTATGGAAAGCTGTAGAAAGCTCAAAACCTTTTTCATTATGGAGAACTGTAGAAAGCTCACAACCTTTTTCATTATGGAAAGCTGTAGAAAGCTCACAACCTTTTTCATTATGGAGAGCTGTAGAAAGCTCACAACCTTTTTATAATCCATAGGCAAAAATTAAGACCCTTATAATTTTCTGTGTTTGTCTAACCATCTGTTGTTAACCAATCTTATCTCCGAAAGTACCCAAATTTGGAGTCATGCCCAAAGACATAATACCGGAAAGCCCCAAAAAATCACCCTCAAAAACAATGTTTTAATTTTTTTTTTTTTTACGGAAATACATCATGTGGAGTGTTAAATGAAAAGGGATGTCACCCTGAGTAGAAATAAATACTTATTTGCTTTTTTGTACCAATCCATCTTAAAATCACGTTTTTCAACCTCTCCCCATCCCTCCCTCCCCTTTACTTGCCCCTGTAGCATGAATATTAAAAATTATTGTTTGGCTGCTACCATGCTAACATGAAACTGCTGGGCCGATTATGCTGGTTAACACCCCCTCCAATTTGTTAAAATGCCTAGGGACCCTTTGTGTGTACTAAAAACACAATCTTAGCAACTTCATTCATTTATAGAGAGCTGTGGAAAGCTCACAACCTTTTGGATTATAGATAGCTGAAAAAAGCTCACAACTTGTTTGATCGTAGAAAGATGTAGATAGCTCACAAGCTTTTTGATTATAAAGAGCTGAAGAAAGCTCACAACTTGTCTGATTGTAGAAAGATGTAGATAGCTCACAACCTTTTTGATTTTAAAGAGCTGAAGAAAGCTCATAACTTGTCTGATTGTAGAAAGATGTAGATAGCTCACAACCTTTTTCATTATAAAGAGCTGAAGAAAGCTCACAACTTGTCTGATTGTAGAAAGATGTAGATAGCTCACAACCTTTTTGATTTTAAAGAGCTGAAGAAAGCTCATAACTTGTCTGATTGTAGAAAGATGTAGATAGCTCACAACCTTTTTCATTATAAAGAGCTGAAGAAAGCTCGCAACTTGTCTGATTGTAGAAAGATGTAGATAGCTCACAAGCTTTTTGATTATAAAGAGCTGAAGAAAGCTCACAACTTGTCTGATTGTAGAAAGATGAAGATAGCTCACAACCTTTTTGATTATAAAGAGCTGAAGAAACCTCACAACTTGTTTGATTGTAGAAAGATGTAGACAGCTCACAACCTTTTTGATTTTAAAGAGCTGAAGAAAGCTCACAACTTGTCTGATTGTAGAAAGATGTAGACAGCTCACAACCTTTTTGATTTTAAAGAGCTGAAGAAAGCTCACAACTTGTCTGATTGTAGAAATATGTAGATAGCTCACAACCTTTTTGATTATAAAGAGCTGAAGAAAGCTCACAACTTGTTTGATCGTAGAAAGATGTAGATAGCTCACAACCTTTTTGATTATAAAGAGCTGAAGAAAGCTCACAACTTGTTTGATCGTAGAAAGATGTAGATAGCTCACAACCTTTTTGATTATAAAGAGCTGAAGAAAGCTCACAACTTGTTTGATCGTAGAAAGATGTAGATAGCTCACAACCTTTTTGATTATAAAGAGCTGAAGAAAGCTCACAACTTGTTTGATCGTAGAAAGATGTAGATAGCTCACAACCTTTTTGATTATAAAGAGCTGAAGAAAGCTCTCAACTTGTTTGATCGTAGAAAGATGTAGATAGCTCACAACCTTTTTGATTATAAAGAGCTGAAGAAAGCTCACAACTTGTCTGATTGTAGAAAGATGTAGACAGCTCACAACCTTTTTGATTTTAAAGAGCTGAAGAAAGCTCGCAACTTGTCTGATTGTAGAAAGATGTAGATAGCTCACAACCTTTTTGATTATAAAAGAGCTGAAGAAAGCTCACAACTTGTTTGATCGTAGAAAGATGTAGATAGCTCACAACCTTTTTGATTATAAAGAGCTGAAGAAAGCTCATAACTTGTCTGATTGTAGAAGGATGTAGATAGCTCACAACCTTTTTGTTTATAAAGAGATGAAGAAAGCTCACAACTTGTCTGATTGTAGAAAGATGTAGATAGCTCACAACCTTTTTGATTATAAAGAGCTGAAGAAAGCTCGCAACTTGTCTGATTGTAGATAGCTCACAACCTTTTTTAATTGTAGAGAGCTGAAGAAAGCTTACAACTCGTCTTCGTAGCAATATACAGCGTTGTACATGTAACAGGATCTTAGAAAATATACTGTGTTGTAAAAGTAGCAGTATCTAAGAAAATAAACTGTGATGAACAAATACAAGATTGATGATTGAAACAATCAATCAATGACGTAACATTCTCTTGAACATGGTCAGACAAGACTGCCCCTGATTTTTCTGACAGTGGTGAAATTCTTGTTTGAAGTTTCGCAGGGTACTTTTTTCTAATTTTGGGGATTCACATATTAACTTATGTTGGTAGAATTTTATGGTTAAACTGATGTTTATTTATTTTAGTACTCCTTTTTTTTATACAATTTATCTTTCCTTCATTTGAAAAGTCAGAAGTAGGAGAAAATTCTCTTCTTGGTAAGGCCCTTGACCTTTCCATTTTATTTCATCGTTTGATTGTGTCCTTGTTGTGTATTTTTAGCATGTTCTGTGTTGATTGGTGTCTTAGACCTTCTGATTTTCTTCTATACAGATTCAATTGATCTTAAGGTCCTTGTGGATAATGAAATAGAAGACATCTCCAAGGCTAGGACTTGGCCAGGTGAAAAGTGAAAATGCAACAGCCACCAATCATTAAAAAGAGTGATGATTAGGCAACTAATAATATATACTAATAATAGACACTGTGAGTTGTCCCTTGAAGTAGCAGTAATTTCACTTCATCTACATTGTTGTTACAGGATTTAGGGTTGCCAAAGGCAGCTCTTGAAGGTTCATAGCATGTTTTTTGTTGGCAGTCAGATTCATGGACATCTGGTGAGGGGAGAGTTGTCAACATCATAATAAGATCAGATAATTCATGATAAGTACAGATGAATCCAGCAGTGTTTGTAATTTGTTTGTTTCTCCAGTTCAGGCTTAGTAGAGAGACTCAATGTTCATCACAATCGCAGGGTAGAGAAGCTCATTTTTCCAAAAGATGAGTTTATTGACACGAGTAGTTTGCTTGGTGTGAGTTCAAAGTACTTCCCAGCTTTATAAGACAGAACAAGACATCACTCTCAACATGATAATCATCGATTCACAGGATGTTTTTGTAAGTCCTTTTCTGCTTCCATCTCCATTTAAATGGAACCCATAAAGAAGAATCTGTTCCTTCCATTCTAATTTCAGTTATTGTACACCTGAAACAAAAAAAATAAAATAAAAATTAGTTAACAGATAAATGAAATTCAACAAACTAAAAATATATACATACAATAAATAAAAATGAGGATAACATCAGTAAACAGTAAAAATCAAAATAATTATGGACATACCAACAAGTTATTACCATTCTTATTTATACATTGAATAAGGAAATAATATTTAATTAAATCCATACTTTTGTTTCCTACTTTTAACTGATCCTCACTATACCTATTTTACATTTAACTCAAAATTGATAATTCATATAAAGGAATATAAATTAAAATAATATTACACGTTCTTTATGATATGAAGAATTGCAAATGGAATTTTTTCATACCATAATTTGCTAAAATATAATAATAAAGTCTAGGGATTATTTTTAAATAATTAAAATCAAATCAAATCAATAAGTAAATAATATAATGAGAATAGAATCCTACTAGATAAAAACTTTTCCACCTTTAATGTACCATAAGAAATGAAACGAAATTATATTTTACTAAAAGAAATTGCTGGGAAAGCACAAGAGTATTACTCCCTTAAATCTTGTGTAAACTTAGAAATGTAACAGGGTAATAAAGGCAGCTAGGAAAGCAATGCCTCCTAGGAAGACTCGCCTGTGACTTGTCATATAAAGTCTTGATAGTGAATCGGATGTACTGCAAAGGCCTCTTCAAGGAAATCACAAAACTTGAATAGACTTCATAGAAAGAATATACCATCAAAAACTGACCGAACAAAATTAGGATGAAACAATGAACGGAGTCTTACAATTAGAATCGACTCTGACCAGTGTAGGAAAGCAATAAACAGAGGTCACAACAATTGACTCTGACCAGTGTAGGAAAGCAATAAACAGAGGTAACAACCCTGTGAATGTGGCAACAAGAAAATTACATTAGTCTTACAATTAGAATTGACTCTGACAGTGTAGGAAAGCAATAAACGGAGGTAACAACCCTGTGAATGTGGCAACAAGAAAACTACAGTAGTCTTACAATTAGAATTGACTCTGACAGTGTAGGAAAGCAATAAACGGAGGTAACAACCCTGTGAATGTGGCAACAAGAAAAATACAGTAGTTCTACAATTAGAATTGACTCTGACAGTGTAGAAAAGCAAAAAACGGAGGTAACAACCCTGTGAATGTGGCAACAAGAAAACTACAGTAGTCTTACAATTAGAATTGATTCTGACAGTGTGGGAAAAGCCAATGAGGGCTCGAGATCTTGACATCTAGAACAGATGTCAACATTTTGAGCTCTCTCTCCTTAATTTTATCCAATTTTTCCCATGTTATCAGAATTAATTATAGTTGCAAGACTACTGAAGTGCAAATTGTGTAGGAGAATAAGTGAACACAAATGGAATAGGCAATAAACATTCAAGAATTGCTGATAATATACACAAGCCTTTAAAAAAAAGTTTACCAAGGAAGGGACTGTAAAACCCCACAGACAACTTTCAAATAATTTTTAGCTTAAATTGAACAAGTAGCTTTCAACTTGAGAACGCCCTTAGGTTCTGACAACGTTAAATCATGATGTGTAAGCTACTATGTGTCAAATAACATTAACTTGTTACATGTTATGAACTGCTAAGTACATTCGAGAAAATGCTCTAGCCAGCAGAAATGTCGACTTGTTCTATAATAAAAGAAAGTGACATTTTGAAACTTAATTATAGGTATTTTGATGATGAGCAACATCATAGCATCGGTGAAAAAAAAAAACATGCTCGTGAAAAAAACACATTTTATGATAGAAAAAAAACGTCACCAGAAAAAAACAGTTTTTTTACATCTCTAGTCAAGACCAATTAGACTGGGAAGTCATAGAACAATCATCAACCATTGGTGCATTAATCTAATAACTCTAGTTCTAGGACAAATTAATAAAATAATAAATACTCGATGTAAAGAGCATTTGTGCGAGTTTAAGCTCCCCAATCAGAAATTAAATCGGTCAACAATTGCAGACACCATAAAAGCTCAGTCAAAAATAAAATAAAAATAAATAAATTTAGCTCTATTTAAGGTAGAACTGATGAAGTTACGACCCAAAGTTGTAGATTTTTTAAAATGGGTTACCGCTGGTGCAATCAGCTTTTCAATACAACCTACCGTATAGCCACAATAAGCCTTCAAGAAAACCTTAAAGTTGCGCCCGCCATATTCTTTTAACTTTTCGGATTTTTTTTAGTAGGTTTGGGCTAATTTGAGACCAAACACAAAAACAGCAAGTCTCTAGGTGGTTTAAAAGTACCCAAACATTTTGATTAGCAAGTCTGTGAGTTTTAGTTATAATGGGTCAACCTAATTTTTTTTTAGGTTATAATTTTTATAGGTAGATTTTCTTTTATAAAATTATTAATAACTTTGGTTTTACTCAATATTTTCCAATGAAACCAAGCCTACAATGTGCCCAACATGTTTGCGCTTACTTCTGAAAACAAATAATCGATTTCGTTCAGCCAGTTTTGCATATAAAGTCAGACTGGTAGCGACAGACACTCATACACACATATATATACACAAAAAAATTTGAGGCCAGATTCGGTTTTCTATAAAAGTCTATAAAAATTTCAATTCTGACTAATGTACAAACAAAATTTTAATTTTATACACATAGATTGATGTTATAATCATTGTTAGATCGCAGTGAGATTTAGTATCTTCAATCTTGGCGTGTTTAAGATATTATAGTTAAAATTTTCAGAAAAAAATATCTGTCAACCTAGTAAACCCTGTGTTTTTTTTTTTTTTTTTTTTTTTTTAAATCCTAAATTTCTTGATAGCTTTAAGTATAATCTTTTTTTCTTTTTTTCCCCTTTTCCTTTTTTTATGAGCCTTATGCAGCCTTGAAGCCACGAGATAAGCGCTCAAGAGGTTAATTACTTAGTGAAAATTACTGGCCCTGGGAAAGGAGAGAAAGAATGGTTTTAAGTTTTAATAGGGTAGAGACTTTGATATCACTGTTAGTACGGCACAGAGAAATAAGAGAATGGACGCAACGAACTAAGGGACACATGTCAGATATCTGCCTGATATACGCAAATCTGCTAGCTCGACGTCCAACAGGTAGGATGACAACTTGAGAGGCAACTTCCTCACGTCGAAGCTCGCCATTTAGGGCCTTAGAGAGGTACAACATTTTATAGGCTTTCCTCCTCCGACGCAAAAACGAGAGTTCAAGGCGCTCAGATAAATGCTCATACGAGTAGTAAGCCCTCCTGAAGAAGTATCGAAGATAGCAGATTCGCACAAAAAGCCGCTGTACTCTCTCGATTTGGTCCGAGCGGATCAAGGCGAGGTTGTTCCAGACAGGCACAGCATATTCAAGGAGAGCCCTGACTAGAGAAACATAAAGAATAAGGAAACATTCAAGTGAAAGAAGGTGACTGATTTCATGGATAAGGCCAAGACGCTGAGAAGCTTTAGTAACTATTGAGTTTACATACAAATTGAACTTAAGTCTAGAATCTATTATTATGATACCAAGATCACAAACAGAATCGGTGCGGGTAAGAAAAGTGCCATCAAGAACATATTTGAATTGCATAGGGTGTCGACGTCGGGAGAACAACACGAAAGATGTCTTTTCGGTATTTATAATCATTTTATTTGTTTTGCACATCAAAGATATGGCATCGATATCATTTTGGAGAATTTGGCAAGACGAAAGAGAATCGACCTTTAAAATTATTTTTAAGTCATCCGCAAATAATAGAAAGGGACAATTAATAACTTCGCATAAGTCATTAATGAAAGCAAGAAACAGTAAAGGCCCTAGAATCGATCCTTGGTGGACGCCTGAATAAGCGCAGTAAGATTGCGATAAGTGGTTGTTTATTTTGACTTGACAAGTTCTGTTTGGTAAATAGCTACTAAAAAATTATACTAATTGGGGATGTAAAGAAAGAGATGTAAGTTTGTTAATTAAGATGGTGTGGTTAACAAGGTCAAACGCCTTACTGAAATCAAAGAAAATTGCATCAACCTGTGAACCTTTAGCAACAGATGGACCAAGATACAATAAGAAAGATACTAAGTTGCTATTTGTAGATTTATTTGGAACAAACCATGCTGACGAGGATTAAGAAGAGGGTAGATTAAGGAGGATAAATAAGAATGGAGGGTGCGTTCGAAAACTTTAGAAAATACATTACAAATTGATATGGGTCTGTAGTTTTTAACGTCAGAGCAATCGCCTGATTTAAATACCGGGACTATGAGTGCTTAGTTCCAGAGGGAAGGAAAAGTAGAAGAAGCAAGAGAGCAATTAAAAATAGAAGCGAGAACTGGGGCAAAAATGGATGCAAACTCTTTTACAACCACAAGAATATGATGATTTTAAAGTGGATATAGATTCAAGGACAGCTGTGGAAGAAATGGCAGGAATATGGATATTCAGAGGATTTTGACTTGTGGAGAGAGAAGATGGGGATATTGGCCCAGTATCAAGTTTGGAAGGAACAGAAGAAATAGTCGGCGAATGGGGAAAAACGGAGGCAAAATGTTGTGCAAACGCCTTAGACACAGTAGGAGGGTCGGATGTTATTCCATCGGTGGTAGTGAGGCTGAAGGAAGTTCGGTGGTTTGATCCTTGCATCTTCTTTACTTCCTTCCAAAACAAGCTTGTATTATTCCTGAGGGATTGGTCGAGTTCATGCCTATGTTTGCGGAGATCAAATTTGAAATGTAGTTTGAACAAGCGTTGGTAGATTTGGTGTAGATTAAGATATATATGTTTCTTTGTTTTGCTGTGCTTCCTGCGGTAGTAATTCTTCTTTTTAATATAGTATTTAAGCTCGTTTGAGAGCCATAAAGGGTATTTGTTTCGCTTCACTACGTCGATAGGAATAAATTTCGTTATACCTTCTTGCACTAATTCAGTTAAGAGTTTTACTTTACTGTCAATATTCTCTTCAATTTCAACTGGTAACCAGTCGATGGTCGAATAAAATTTAAGAAGTGACTCATAATCTCCCTTTTTGTAGTTGACAAAAGAGAAGCTGTTTTTTAATTTAAAAGAAGACGTCGGCATTTTAATGAGAGTTACAAAAAGTGATGGATGGTGACTATCTTCGCGAACTAATGGTTCACTGCACCGGGTAACATTGGACGGGAAATTTGAAAAAACGAGATCAACAATCAAGAATTACATCATTTGTGTTTTTTATGAAGTTGTATTGCTGCAAACTAAGAGATTGGCAGAGCAAGGACAGATGCGATGCTCGAGAAAGTTTAGAAGATGGGCCGTTAAAGATAAAATTTGTCCAATCCATTTTAGGAATATTGAAATCACCGACAATAAGAGTTAGAGAGTTGCAGGGAAGAAAATCTATTAGGTTTTGTATATAAAGGAGTAAATCATTGTTTTCCAGATGGTCTGGAAGGTAGTGGTTACCAATTAGCAAAGGCTTAGTGTTAGGCAGAAATAGCTCAATCCAGAAACACTCGATCTTACTACTAGATTCAAGGTCAAAAGGTCTTAAATATTTGAAGGAGCTTTTTATAGCTGAGCAAACTCCGCCCCCATCTAAACATCCGGAGATTTTACAGTTTCTGTCACAGCGTTTAACATTATAATTTTCGGGAAAGAAGTGGCAGTTAAGAGAGGTAGAGTCAAACCAGGTTTCAGAAATGAAAATAAGGTCGTAATCAGAACCCGAGATTGACGACAAAAAACTATCAGATTTTGTCCTCAGTCCCCTGACATTTTGTAAATATTTCAATCCAAAACAATAAATTATTGTTATAAACATTTATACCACATCTTTTCTTTAGTCTGTTATCAAAAGAGTCAGAAAGTGGATAAGAAGTTGGGTTGAAGGTAAAAGAAGTGCCAAAGGAAAATGGTATGTCCACCACATCAGGAGTGATTAGTTCAATCAGACGATGTAAACATATTCCCATTGAATTTAATGAAGAAAACATACATTTCTATCAATTAATAAACAACTTACTAACACTTCCATCCCTCTACTGCCATAAGAACAAAAATAAAATAAACATTAAACCATCCTTATCATAAAGTTATAAAACAGATGTTTTGTTCAGAGAATAAATCAGTGTAAACCCTTGGAAAATAAATCTTCAAAATTGGGAGAACCGTTGAATAAAGCTCTGTTCAATGATATCATTGAGATATAAAATTGCGTTCTGGCAATCTAAGAAAGATAGAAGCTACATATTTATGGAGTAAAAACAGGGGTGTGCTGAGCCAAAGCACTACAAACATCACATTACGAGGAAACAACACTCACAACACAAAAAAGACAAACTTGAAGATACAGTAGAGTCTCGCTAATCCGGGTTTGACGGGACCGGACCCAGTCCGGATTACCGAAAGTCCGGATTAAACGGAATCAGTTTAAAAATGTCTGTAAAACAAGTTTTAGTTGGGTAAAACTATTAAAATCAATGATTTTATTGTAAAAATTACTTCTATTAGTCTCAAAGAACCACTATTTAAGATCTGTCACCAGTCTGAAAATCAAAAAAATTAAATTAAAATGGCAATGTATTACGCAGGTGCAGGTATAGGAGGGACTTCCATGGAAACAAGCTGTGTACCTAAATGAAATTCGAGCAAAGACTAATTATTTCACAAAAAGTTAAGACATTGTACACTGGCGGCTTGGCAAAATTTCACGGAACTCCGTTGAACCGCTACGTGTTTCTTAAAATCCTCTCCCCCATCTCAGTCATATATACGAGTAATTGTATTTCCTGGACACTACCTTTATATCTTCCGCTCTACATTTCTATAGAACCGAAACAAATTTATCGATGTTCTTACTTATTGATAATTATTCTAAATCTGTTTATTTTTAACAGAAATACCGGGTATTCCTCATGTCGGAACGTTGGAATGTACAATGTGCACCTGTAAACTATACTAGGAACTATTTTATAAATGTTAATAGACAATAAAAGCAGAAACCCCGATAATCTTAACAATTCATAAATCTGAAAAGGCTCTGGTTCTAAATTGTACATAGTTTTAGGCCCGTCCGGATTATACGGATGTCCGGACTAGTGGGGTCCGGATTAGCGAGACTCTACTGTATAAAAGGAAATTGTGCAGTTTTGACAAAAGTTGTTCAAACTGTCAAGTAGGTACAGATTCACTAGCTGCTTAATTGATTACCTCAGTCAAATATGCACACGGAAATAACAGTCAATGACTATACAGGGTGGCCACTATAAACTGGCTCACCCTGTTATCTCTTTTATTTTTGAAGATAGAGAAAAAATGTAAATGGTAACTCACCTTGGATTTTTGCGTAGTTTTATAATATGATTTCCAAAAATATATTTATCTTATAGTTTCGGCGGAATCTTTCTCAACTTTGTAATTTTAAATGGTAACCTATATTTTTTATATTTATTTCTTAAATTAGATTGCTTTAGAAGAAAAATGAGCCTTAAACCAACAAAATCGGTTGAGAATTGACAGAGATATTCAGTTTTCAATGTAATAATAAACAGGTCAAGTGTGTGCTAGTCAGCTTACAGCGAGGGTCCGTAGGCCACACTATATAGTGTTTAACTGTAAAGTGTATAAACAGTGTTTTATAAAAATGCTAAAAAGCTTACTTTGAACCATTCTAAGGGCCTGATATTCTCAAAACACACTCTGATAAAGTATTTTTTTGCCCCTGAACCGGACTACAACCATATTAATACATCGAAAAGACCATAATTATAAAAAAACGTATTTTGTCAATAAAAAATAAAATAATATTTTTTTCGAAATTTCCAAAAAGCGGTATCTTTACTTTTGGTCGAAGAATGTTAAGGAATTTTTTCAGATTTTTTGCACTTCACATAAGCGAGATAGAAGGGGGGGGGGACAAGTTTCACACCCACTTCAAACTTGCCTACGCTCGCCCTATCAAAGTTTTATCCAAAGAATTATATATTTTTGTAATCAGCTCGACGTACCCTTTCATATGATACCCCTCACGGTGTCGAAAAAAAATAAAAAAAATTTAACCCTTAAGTTTTTTTACCCTAATTCTTTTTTAAACATATTTTAAGTCGCTATATTTTTAAAATATGTGGGTAGGTACAAGACACATACATGCCAAATTTCAAAGTGGTCGGACGAAAGGTGTAGGCGTGAGGGCACGCGAGAGGACGGACGGACAGACACACGCAGGAAAATATAAGGGTCCTTGGTTTTGCCTACGGACCCTAAAAATGCTATCTAAGTATGTAAAATACTAAATCTAAAAAAAAAAAAAAATTCTTCTTAATTCAGTTTATTTCACTTTGTTTTTCACTTATTTAGGTTAGTTGAGTGCATTTACTAATCAAAAGTAAAACCTTCATTCCATTCCATTCAGGAACATCGTTAGTATGGGCCTCTTTTGATCAGTGTGTCGACAATCTTCCTTTTCTCTAAAGTTTCGGAATGGAATGGAAAAAAGGTTTGACTTTTAATCAGTAAATGCATTCAACTAACCTGAATAAGTTAAATAAACAGAATTAAGACCATTTTGTTTAATTTGAGTTTTTTTTTATAACAGTATTTTACATACTTAGATAGCATTTTTGTTACATTGAAAACTGAATATCTCTGTCAATTCTCAACCGATTTTGTTGGTTCAAGGTTCATTTTTCTTCTAAAGCAATCTATTTTAAGAAAAAAATATAGGTTACCATACAAAATTACAAAGTTGAGAGAGATACCGCCGAAACTATAAGATACAAATATTTTTGGAAATCATAAAACTACGTGAAAATCCAAGGTGAGTTACCATTTACATTTTTTCTCTATCTTCAAAAATAAAAGAGATAACAGGGTGAGCCAGTTTATCGTGGCTACCCTGTATAATGGAGTGACTGCTGTCCAAAATCAAAATGCAACTACTAGCTATTGCACTAAGCTATTTCATTCATTAAGGAAAAAATATTACAATTAATCAACAGTATCTGGAATTCTCACCAGCCAAGTGATTACTTAAGAATAACTGAAGAAATATTAAAACTTCCTAAAAAAGAGATTTTTAGTAAAAAAGGTTAGAACTTTGCGAGGAAGATCGGAGATGCAGTTGCTACAGATTTAAAGGTTACCGAGGTACAACCTAAAAGGTGATATTGAGTATTGAAGTGAAGTTAGGTTGTAAACAGCCTTTCTGAAATCGCTACAGTGGAGGTCTTCCTCAAGAAAAACCGGAGCTATCAAGTTATTATAAAGTGAGGAACCACCAGCAATAAAGAGAATTAAATGGGACTAGCTCACAAACAAATTAAAAAAGTTCTGCTTAAACATTTTCTGGCACAAAACAAAATGTTAGAGTATTATTATTTCAAAGAGTATAGCTATTAGGATATTAGACATAATGTCCCAATAAATGTTGGCTCATCAGTTCAATATGTTTGTTAACATAGTAGAATATGTTATTTAGGTTTAATTATTACTGTACGCATTTGAAGCTGACAAACACTTACCATTTTATATTAAAATAAAAATTATGATTTACAAATAATCAATATTTTAATATTAATCTTGTAATTGTATATCTGTGTTGATATGGTATTATTATTTTGAAACATAACTCTAATTCTAGTAGACTTTAAGAGTGACAGCTCATATGATCTGTATTTAAGTATTATTATTACTTTTTTAAAAATAAAATACTGAATGTGAGAGACACTTTAACATAGTATTGTCTTGGAAATAATATTTTATTAAAAATATGCAAAGGAATTGAAGATAATTAATTTTGCCTCCTGAAAACTCAAGTTTTCACAGATACAAGGTCTCACTGAGAAAAATAATTAGGTTGAACACAGTCTAGGAATAAATTAAAGAGGCATAGCGAGGTACAACTTGATTGTTTGTAAATAAAAATGTTTAAAAAATAAATAATGATTTACTGAGTTAGAAAGTTTACCTGATTGTTGAGTAGTGGAGCAAGTTAACTAGTTTTGAGATTCTATCAAATTGTTTTCTCTATGTCTCACTCTGCCCAGATGCAACAAGTCCAACTGTAAACCTAAACAATACAAATTCTAATCAAATAACTAATACACAAACATTAGAGAGATTATAAGGCTCCTTGTAGACTACATATCCTAAAAAAAAAGGACTGAGCAGCCATTTTTACCTTTTAGCAAGTATGTGACATTAAGCTGAGCCTAGTTATTGAAATGTTCTGTAGCTGTGTAGCTCTATGGTTCCAGGTATAGAGTGAACCTTTTTCATCCTATTCCAACCTGACACTGACACAACCCTAGGGGATTAAGGACCCTGGGTGGGTACCTGAGGTCCTTTATACTCCAAAGTATAAAGAAGAAGTATTTTTAAATAGAAACAAGTTTATGGTTAAAAATGTTAGACTCCAGTCTTCAAAAAAGCAGATAATTTTTTGGTACTGAGAAAACTAAAAAAAAAATCCTTTTAAACAGGTCAAAAAAATGCCGGCTATACACTCCTGAGGGACAGGTAGGGAGTACAGGGTACCCCCGTATGACCCCAGGCTGTCCCCTTGCTCCCCATCCAGAGCATTTTTACGTGGTGACTTAATGAAAAATAATTGTCAATCCTCACTAACGCGTCGGGTAAAACTGAAGTGAGTATGTACTACAACGGGAAGGTCTAGACGAAGCACTGCTAAAGAGTGGAGATTGTGTGGTTTACAGTTTTTCTGTAAATAATTCACATTTAACTAAAACTGTACGTAATTTTTACGTACAGTTAGTGTATAAGGGTTAAAATAGCATGAGTAGTTTTTAAGGTATGTTGGTTCACAAAAATTGGGCGACAGACACAGGACCAAAAATGTTCCCTGATGTCTGACAGATTTCTGTCTTGGAATTTTTAAAATGGGAGACGTTCATCAGAATGATCACATAGCTTCTGTCAATGAACTCTTACTTAAAATTAATTTTATCTACGATTGATACGAAATATAAACATTGTACCTCTGTTTAGATGCGTAGAAAGTGATTCTTTACCAACTTGTATTCATTGCGCATGCGCGTCTCATAGTTCTGAAGAATTCCTCTTCTTTACCACCCTCTAGGGTGGTAAAGAAGAGCACTTGTATTCATGTCCAATGAATACAAGTAGGTAAAGAATCACTTTCTACGCATCTAAACAGAGATAAAATGTTTATATTTCGTATCAATCGTAGGAATTCTTCAGCTTTACACACGATTAGCGAGTTTTTTTACATTTAACAAAACTAATTTGCTGTTCTTTTATTAAAGTAACTGTTTATATCGAGTTTTTAGTGAAAAACAATGAGTGAATCAAGTGACTTTGACAAAAATGTGGAGATTAATACTCCTCCAGAAATAATTAATTCGGCAAAAAAATACAACTCAAGAATTAATGCCATCTTTATCAAGAGAGAGATACGAACTTACATACAGCAAGTTTATTTTTTTCTGTTTTTATTATTTAAATCTAACAATCGTAGATAAAGTACGGTATGCAACTCGTGCGAAAATGGTATTTTGCATTGCTCGTGTGGTTTTACTACCCTCGCTGTCGCTCGGGTGCAAACTCCACACTCGCATGCAAAATGCTACTTTCCGCACTCGACGCATAATGTACTATTACATACCTAAGTATCGTTAATTAAGATAATAGAGGGGGTCAAATGCCTAGAGATGGTTCTAGTAAAGGACGGTGCGACTGTGCTCGACTTGGCTGGGGCACTGCCTTGCCCCCAGATAATACTTGTAACTTATGCCAATAAATAACTTGTTTAAAAAAAAATAAAAATAATAAAGAGAATAGAACTCCAACTATCCATATTATATTGAGATCAATTTGGATACACGAAAATTCAAATGATTGGATATAGTATAGTCCAGGAATTAAGAAAAAAATCATAAAATAGAAAAATACACCTACTATTAATTAAATTATTGAATACGACGAACATAACATACAGGTACTGCATAGAAAATTACATTAAAATGAAACAACAAATAAATTATTCACAAGATCATTGTAACAATTCTGAACAATGCAATAAATACTCTTGTTATTTTCTCCTAATAATTCAATTAAATAGTATTTGGATAATTAAAGATTCGGTTGATTGAGGTTTGGATAATTCAGTTTGCCCACTAAAAAGTGCCAAGTGATTTGCCAGAGATACGAGTGTTAACTTATAGTATGGCGTTCCGAGCTAAATGTTAGCGCATCTTTCTCTAGGACTATGATCCTAAGCAAAGAATGCACATTGCAGTTTTATAATATCATGCAAAAAACACGTGTAAATTACTGGCTTTATTATTAAAAAAAAAAATCCTCTTGGAAACTAGAACTTGCTTCTAAACTATTTAAGGAGGTTGCTCTACAAGTTTGTCTAAAGCAGTAATTTATCAATTTACTTTATATTGTAAGTGAAGAAGTTTGCTATATTTTTTATATTTACTTAAAAGGTTATGATAACGATATTTATTCCCACCAGAAATGGAGATACACTACTTTGAACTAGAGAACAGAGGCACTTAAAAAATAATGTTTAAGCTAATTATAACATAATCTGGTCCAACTATTTTAATGTTTCACAAAAAAAACATTTTCTTTTGCTCCTACGATATTTTTACATTTAGATCCGCGTTGAAAATGCGAACAAAACTAATATAGAAATTCATTTCACCGAAATTATCGCTTACGATACTCTACCTTTCAAGGGACTATAATTAGCCACCATATTTAACCAAAAACAAAACGAACGCCACTTAAGTACGACAGTTTTCGGATCAAAGGGCAAAAACTAACATTTCAACATCAGTTTTAGATCGCAAAATACCGGATTTGTTGTTTATTTGATTTGTCAAATCAAGTCAAACATTTCGAAGAAGTTAGAAAAAAATGTTGCAGCATAATAAGCTTAATAAGATACTTGATAGTTTGTCTGGAAAATTCAAACTTTATTTTCAGCATCACCTGTGTTTTGCGGTCAATCAATAGTTATGATAGTAATTATAAAAATAGAATGATGAAATAAGAAGAAAGTCAATAATTAATTTTACCTGATAGAGATGAACATGGTGTCCGCTTTGTCTGACCATTAAATTTCTTGTGATAATCATCAAAACTAGAAATATACATTAAAAAATGACAAGTCTAAAGTACTATAAGTTAATATTTATAACATGCTTACAGTTAACAGTTCAATAGTTCAATCACAATCAAAGTCAAAGAAGAAAATGAGTTAAGTGAAGGCGGTTGCGATGGGCGATGTAGAAAAGATGCGGGTGCAGGGATAGCATACCCAGATTCATTCCAAATTATTAAATTATGTGATGCGGGTCTAAATATTTTAAAAGTTGACCGATTTAGTTGAAATTTGGTATATTTCAAAATTTCGGTGCATTTCAACCTTGGTAATTTTAAAAAAAAATTTTTTTGAAATAATTGTAGTTTTTTTCACTGCTACCATGTCTTTATAGCCTCCCTAGTAACTTCCCTTTGTATGCACGCATTATCACCAACATTTGCAATAATATTGATTTTTAAAAAATCGCTTGAATCTATGGAGTGAGATTCAAGTCTAGGTAATGAGAAGCTTAATAAATTAATAAATAAAATATTATTAATAATATTGATAATATTATAGCTTAATAAAATATTTGTTTAAAAACTAATTTAAATGAGCTCTTATAAAGCAAAATCACGGTTGGTCCGCAGGGTTGGATTTAGGCATAGGCGGCCGCCTAGGAGCCCGCACCACAAGGGGGCCCGCACCACAAACGAATATTTTTTTTTTTTAGAATGCTTCTATTAACTCCGGTAATCTCGATAATTGGAAGCAAATCCTACTTCTTTTGTTAGTGGTCATGACAAAAATACCTGCACACATTAATGAAAATTTTCAATTTGATACAAGAATCAACGATCTTTGTTTAAAAGTAAAAATATTCAATCGAAGGAAAAATTGCGGAACGAAATTAGAATGTTTTTTTATATACATCATAGTTTTAGTGGGGTTCAATGATATTTGAAAATGACGATAATTAAAAGTTTTGAAAATCTGTGGGGAACCTGTGGCCGTAATCTTGGAAAAAGAAGGAGGTAAAGAAGTAATTATAACAAATAAAGATGGAATATTAAATATTATAAAATCATTTTACAGTGAAAAGGTGTAGCGATGGAGATGTAGCAGGAGCATACCAATATAATGATGAAGAGATTCCTGAAATATTATCAAGTGAGGTCAGAAATGCTATAAATAAGCTTAAATTAGGGAAAACAGGAGGACTTGATCGAATTACGAATGAACACGTAAAAACAGGTGGAGATACACTGATTTCCTTTCTAACGAAGTTCTTTAATAAGTGCTTGAGTTCAGGTACAGTGCCAAATACGTGGTTGAAATCCAAGTATCTGTAGATATTCAAAAAAGGTGACAGAATGAAAATAACTAACTACAGACCTATATGCCTTCTACCGGTGATTTACAAAACTTTTATGTCCATTATCAACAGGAGAATAGATAAAAAAAAAATAAACGAATTCATCGGGATAGACCAGACAGGCTTTAAGAGTGGATTCTCAACTCTGGACAATATTTTCGCACTTAAACAGCTCATAAAAACATCAAAACAATAGCATGCCTATTGTAATTTGCTTCATTGACTTTGAAAAGGCTTTCGACTCACTCAGTACAGCCGAAATAATGAAAACTCTCAGAACAGTTTGGAGTACAAAAGGCTTACATTAAAATTATTGATTATATATATACCGGAGCGTCGCTATCAATTGAACACAGAAAATGCGAAATTTTAGTGAAGAGAGGTACTAGACAAGGCGATGTAATTTCTGCAAATATTTTTATAGCAGTGCTCGAAGCAGCCTGTAAAAATCTCGAGTGGAGAAACTACGGAGTAAATATTAACGGTGTAAACTTCTCAATAATGAAATTTGCAGACGATTTAGTAGTCATAGAGAAAAACGCGCAAGAATTAAAATTCATGATAAAGGAACTAACAAATTAAGTAATCAAAATTGGATTAAAGATGAATGTTCAGAAAACCAAAATAATGTCAGTGAGTTGTGAAAATATTGAAAGGATAGAACTGGATGAAGGATGCATAGAACATATAAAAGATGACACATTCTCAGGACAGATCATTACAGACAAAGGCAAAGGTGATGATGAAAAAGAAGTAAGAAGACGCGTAGCATTAGGATGCATGGGCCAGCTACAACAGATTCAGGCATCTTTTTAGGTCCGAAGTACCAATTCAAAGCAAGGCGAAACTCTGGATGAAGTGTGTCTTACCAGTATGGAGTCGAGACTTGGGTAATGTCGGCAAAAGTGATCCAGAAGATGAGAGTGACGCAGCGACGCATGGAACGCAGCATGTTAAGGATATCCATTAAAAATAGAAAAACAAATGAGTGGGTGCGGGAAAAGACTGGCTTGGAAGATGTAGGTAAAGTTATGGTGGAAAGAAAATGGGAATGGGCGGGACACTTAGCTAGAAGGGATGATGGAAGATGGTCAACAGCACTAATTCAATGGTACCTGAGAGACAAAAAAAGAAAAAAAGGAAGACCAGAAAGACGATGGGACGAAGAAATGAGAAAGTGTTGTGGCGAGGAAACGTGGCAAAGAATAGCTAGAGATCGAAAAGAATGGCATCGAATGAAAACAGTCAACTCACAAGTTTGGCTTCATAGCTCTTAACTACACACCCAACTAATCCACATCTAATAATATAATAATAAAAAAATAAATAACTTACATAACAATAAATAAATAATACAATAAATAAATAATATATAAATAGGTTAGTACATGAGTATTAATAAAAAATAAATAAAAATAAAAAATACAGAAGTTAAACCTCAAAGTTATTTTAATTCACACATACATTTATATACTTAATTTTAAGATAATAGATAAAAATTAATATAACTAAATTTATTTACAATTTAATTAATAGAAATGAAGTAATAATAAAAAAAATATATTTGTAACATAAATAATAAATCAAGCATATAATTTCTTTAAGAAAAAAAAAAAAGTTCTGTTATTTGATAACAATAAATAATTTATTTAATTATATAATTTTTAAAGTCATAAAATGGTAATGCTGTTTTGTTTTATTGAATATTTATTTAATTTACTTATATGCATGTTTTTCTTAAATAATTTAATTATTATGAGTGTAATAATGTTTTGCTGTATTGAATATTTATTTAATTTGTTTGTATGCAAGTTTCTCATAATTCATTTAATTATTATGAAACTTTTAATGTGTAACCTCAAAAAAAAGCCTGTGTGCGCCACGGCTCTTGGCCGATTTGTTTTTTTTAAATAAGCTTTTGTGTTGAAATGTTTCTTTGTAAAATGTATATTATAATTATAAACAATAAATGGCATTCTTATTCTTATTCTTATTCTTATATCTTACATTCTAACGTAACGATTTTAAGAAATCTTCATACACGTCTTATAAAGTACAATTGAAACAGGCATGTAAAATTTAAACCTGATACAAGAAGATGTTTTTGTGTAGGGAAGATATATATTTTATAATATTTTAAATTAGTTGGCCGGGTAGGTAGAGAACGTCTTTTTCCTTCCTACTACAACCATACTCTTTAACTATAAACTCATCATGATTAACTTTTTTCTCAATATTCAATATATATTTATTGTAAGACGCTTGCTTCAATAATAAAAAATAATGCTTTTCTTTTAATTTTGCCTTAACTCTGCTAATTAACAGATAATAATAATATAATTAAACAGTTAGTTACTTTTAATTTTGTCTCTTCTTTTTTTGTCTCTTTCTATTTTCTCTCTCTCTAACTCCGCCATGATTAAGTAGTTGGCAACATATACTTAGCAGTGTGATTTTTGAAGCGAGCTTCTAACATTCAACGAAATATGCATCTTGTCTGTCTGTCTCTGTGTAACGTTTATGTGTCCTCAGGTTAAGTTCGTTGGACAGCGTGATCCACCCAAGAGTTCACGGGCAACGCTCGCGTAAAAGTACGCTTCAAAATTAAAATGGGAGTTTTAGGACAGGAAAAATTTCTAACTTTATCTATTCGATAAGACGAACATTTTTTTTCAAATAACATTTTTTAGTAAAACCAACAGCGACACCGCTATGAAGTTATAAAGATCGTTAAAACTATTAAAGCAGACCTAAACGTTTAAAATAGAGAAAACAACTTTTTTACCTATATCTTACGTTCTAACGTAACAATTTTAATAAAACTTCATATATATCGTCTAAAGTACAATTGAAACAGGCATGTAAAATTTCAATTTTATAGAAGTAGAAGTTTTTGCGTAGCGAATTGATACATTTTAAAATAGTTGAAAAAGAGATGTGTGGTTGTGTGGTGGTTCCTTTACTACTAGCCTCTGTACTACTATCATACCCTTTAAATATTAACTCATCATGATTCATGATAATCTATTTTTTCAATATTCAATTCATATTTATTACTATAAGCTCGCTTCAATGATAGAGCCACGCGATGCCCAGTATAATTTATATTTATGAAAAGTGTAAGGAACTTCGTTCTTACTGGGTGTCCCGCGACAACTAAGTATTTTTTTTCCCCTGTTTTTCCATATTACCCCCTCTTGAATGAAAATATGACAAAGTAAGCATAACAATAGTTATTTATGTAACTAGGCAGCAAAAGGGAATTTTACTGACGAGTGATTAGATTAGCCTCCGAGCCGAAGGCGAGGACAGGCTATGATAATTAACTGCCGAGGCGAAGCCAAGGCAGGTAATTTACCTATTTGACTGTCGAGGCGAAGCCGAGGCAGGCAATATGAATAAACGAGGCAGAAATGTTTCCTTTGCTGCCTTGTTGCATACAATATTTTATCTGACCAAAAACCACTTGTGTGGTAAAAAAAACACCCCGCCAAGTCTGTGGTCCAAAAAAGTTGTGAAATAAACTTTCTGTCCCGCCAAGTGATGTTAGCACTTTCTCCTGGCCCAACACTGACAACTTAGATTTATCAGCTTCTTCTCCTTGGCGGTGTGCCTGCAGTACTACTCAAAGTTAACTGGTTGTATTCCACGCATCCTCTGCAAAGAAAGTAGTAGTTGCATGGGGTCATTCCTTGAAAGCTTAATTTGTATATTACTTATTTCTATTTTATTTGCTTTTTGATAATGGGAAAGATTTACAGCAATGATCATTGTGGCATCGAGAAGAGCCTTCAACACCACTGTTAAAAGGCTTTCCTCACACCTTTTGCATGCACTAGGGCCCTAGACGAATCCAAAAAGCCCTCATTCATTAAAATCGGTTCAGTAGTTTAGGCTGTAGGTGCGTCAACGTAAAATGAAGAAAGAATAAGAATAAGAAGTCATCAAAACTACCATTTTCAAACCTATTTTTCTCTAGTTCTACTTGACCGATTTCGACATTTTTTTTTTTTTTTTTTTTTTTGATCTATAGGACACGGCCTTTAAATATATTAAAAAAATATTTAAGTAGCTTGTACGAATTTCACGCTGCAGACCCTCAAAACCCCTAGTTTGTCATCTATACACTGGCAGCTTTTGTGAAATTTTGACTTTTTGACTTGGCGGGGCGGAACGCTGCCGCGTTCCTAAATCTACGGGCAGCAGAAAAATGAAACTGCTAACATACCATCTTTATTAATATAACATAGTTAATTACTATGTTATATTAATAAGATAATAACATACGTATTACCTAAAATTAATGTTCATAAAGAATCAAATAAGGTTTGGAATATTAACAATAAGTGAATAGCAAACTGACTCTATAACAACTAAATACAAAACACACGTATATAAAGGAGCGTCCACACTATGCCAGTTGGCAAGGCCAAGCGGCAAAGCCGTCTGGCCGACTTACGACTTCTTGCCATCTGGCTTTCTTTGATCCGGACCGACAATCTTCGGGTTCGGCTTGGCATGCCAAGTGGCACGTCTTGTGCCAAGCTTGGCAAATAGCAAATGCCAAGGGAGACGTCCACATTACACTTGGCAATGCCATTTGGCCTTGCCATTCCTTGCCGCTTAGCATAGTGTGGACGCGTCTTAACACGCAAAACTTCTGAATGAATAATGCACGCAATATAAAATATTTATATATATTTTTACTAAAAAATTACTAAAAGTATAAAATATATCTTCTATTGCTTACAATAAAAACAGTAACTAGGAAAAATAGCTAGTCTAATCTAGAATGATTTCAATAATAATCAATCATTGATCAATCCCTATCATTGATATGAATGTTGGATGTTTACATGAAGCTGCAGTGTGGCGAGTGACTCCCCTATTTTTTAAAAATAAAGATCTACTATTCATTGAACTAATTTAACTGAATTAACTTATATAAATATAAACATATTATTTTATTATTAAAACGTTTATTTATTAAATATTACTTATTACACTATAATATATAATGTTATAAGATAGGGATAATAGTATTAACTGTTCTTGCCAAAATAAGAGGTTATGACACGCAGTGGTAAACACTGTTACTTTCTCTGCCTAGGCAGGGAAATATTTCCCTGCCTAGACACAGAAAGTATTTTCCTGACTATTTTAACTCCTTTCCTGCCTGTTTTTAATATTTTAATGACAAATCAGCGAAATAGTACTTTCCAGCCTAAAAACAGTTAAGTAATGTTTAATTTTGCTGCCGTAAGTAGATAAAAATTATTGTACTCTTAAAGAGCTTTCCAACGCAGTGGCGTAACTATGGGCCCGCATTGAGGGGGGCCCCCAATTCCAATGTACCCATGCCGATGGGGCCCCCTATAAATAATAAACGCCCCCTTTGGTATGGGCTTACAATAGTTTTGCCTAGGGCGCCAAAAGCCAAAACCTCTTGTACCGTCCCTGGTTCCGGTTCGGAAGTTTGGACGAGGCTTATGTCCCCCCTTGATGTCCCCCTATTTGGGAAACTCCTCAACAGATTGGCAACACTGATTATAATTTATAACCTGGTCGGCGGCTACCATCTCAAATCTCATATTTTATCTACCGAAACGTTTTTACGTTGTTATACTCATGTTATTCTTTATACTTTGTATTGTATTCTCATTCTTACTTTTGCATTATTTATCCGCTGGTTAAAATACTTATTGCAATGAGTATGCTGCGCTCGCCAACGGTTTTCATTTACTATTAATCAGTTACTTATTTTGAAATCGCTTCTTTTTGATCTATCTTGATTTTGTTACACCGAGTTTTTTGTATCAGAATTGTGATATTTGTTCAAGTTGATGGTACTTGTTCGATTGGTTGTTTGTTCGTTTAATAGTTCATTGTTTGTGTTTGGTTAATTTATTACGATTTGATGTTGATTTCAAGAAATCAGTTGTCTTGTGGTCATACATCGTTAATTGTTGGTAAAACTTCTAAATATCTGATTCTCTGTATATATGTGGTAGTATTTGTTAAATTCATTTGATTTCGGAAGTGGATTATTCTAAATCTGTCTACATTTTGATGAGGTAATGTTTTGATCTAGATCGTAGCCCACAATGTGTTTTTTAACCTCCATTTAGTATCAAGTTTTTTTTAACCACTTGCATAATATACCTACCATTTTTGGCCACAGTAATATATTCAAATCCCCGTTTTAATTAAATACCGCATCTGGTAATAGTTCTTGGATTTGTGTATTTACAATTTTATTTTCAATCTCCTTAACAGTTGGGATTACCCCTACATCATATTACTGGTGTTGGGTTAAAAGGGCTTAAATCAGGAAATATGAAGTTTTCAGGGCGATTTAGCAAACTTTTTCATTATAAATCCTGTCCTAAGTATTTTTTACTTGGTGAACCACTATATTATCTTAAAAGTGACTATTCACTGTAGTGAAATTCAATATTTAAATAAATTTTATTTATTTATTTATTTTAGGCCCACTTAAGCCCATTAGATTTAAAGGTTGGGGACTTTAAGCCCCTATGATCATAACTTAGGCCCTTTGTACTTCCAATATGCGACTTAATTCTTTTTTATCAAGGATATGGAGGATGAACCTGGCTCTGTGACTTTCGAAACGTTCGGAAAAATAAAATATTACTCATATTTTTATGTGAAAATTATGTTTTTATTTAAATTTTAAAAATGAACAAAAATGTTTAAATATTAAAATATGTAATAAAAAAAAAAATTAAAAAAATAGTACATTACGCGTCTAGTGAGGAAAGTAGCATTTTACATGCGAGTGTGGAGTTTGCACCCGAGTGATAGCAAGGGTATTAAAACCACACGAACAAAGCAAAATGCATTTTCCCACGGGTTGCGTAACAAACTTTATCTACAATTTTTGGATTTTAATAGTAAATACAGAAAAAACAGTTACTTTAATCTAAACAGAGATAAAATGTTTACATTTCGTATCAATACAAGTAATTTTAAAGTAAAATGTTAATTTAAAAATAAAATGTTATTCATCTACTTCCTCTTCAATCAAATCAGGATCAATATCTTCCTCACTACTGCACCTTAAGTTTCTGTAAAAATCGTGGAAATAGGGCGGAATGAGCGGTAAAAGATCTAGTAGATCTTTTTTCTTATCTTTGGATATTGAGTTTGGCCGACTGTAAGTGTTTTCCAACGTATATCTGCCTCCCTGACGACCTCTTCTTTTAAAAGAAATAAAATCAAAATCACTGCACTTTCCTCCACAAAAACGGGATTCCATGTTCAGTTTTTTTCCTCAAAACTAATGGCCCCCTGAAGATGTGAGCAAAGTTGAAAAAATCTTTTTGTTCCATTTCAATTACTTTAAATTTACTGCTTGTGCATCGTATGAGTGTTGCCCAGTCATGAGGGTGGGCTATCATCGCTTCTGTTTTTTTTTTTGGGCCTCAATCAGGGAGTGATCTGTATCGCACTCCATCCTCGTATGCCCAGAGACAAGAAACTTGTGATGAACTTCCTGAAGGGACGCATTTTCTTTTAATAAATATGAAAACATTGCTGCAACGTGGGTGTTTTTGTTTTGACCTCCACATAATGTGTCAGAGAACAAAACAGCTTTTTTTTACCGAATCAGGTAAACGTTTTAGTTCCTTGAAAAGGCAAGAAGCAATCTCATTTGCACCTCTCTTTTCAATGGACTCGTGCCACACATAAAAAGTTGCTTCTTTAGTACTGCAGTCGTGAATTGTCAGATTGTAAGTCCAGTAAAGCCTCTTATAGAATGCAGCTGAAGTCTGTAAATCTGGCGTTGGTAAACACTGTTGCAAATCAAAAGTATAAGTACGCACTGAAGGATCTTGTTTGGCAAGTTCCTTATCTTCCCGTTTAGTTTCAAAGGCTAATTCTGCGGCATCGTGATGTCTATTTCTTCCATTCTCTATTGATTCCTTTTGGTGAGTTTCACATACTTAAAGTTTATTAGCATAAATATCACAACGATGACAAGTATCAGCTTACCTTGCTTTAAACTTAAGTTTGAGTTTATGAAACTCCTCTTCATTCAAAGTCCTAGACACAGGTTCAGGTGTTGCTTCCTTGTATAAGCTATACATTTTAACCAAATTCAAATGGCTAGGAAGGTATTTGTGAGAATTGTCTCTTCGAGTGTAATGGCTAACATATTGTGGGAAAGAATTTATGTGATTTCTCACATCATCCATAACAGCAACTGATTTTTATTTTGTGGTGATTTTTTCCCCCTTTTGTCGGTATGTGTTATTCCAGATGTATGCTTTCTTTTATTTGTCAAAGTTACCCTGATACATTTTTCTGTTTCATTCAATGTGTTACAAAAACATCCCTTGCAAACTATTTGTCTTCCCCCATTTATTTGAAAATGATAGCTATATGGGAGACTTCTCTTGATTTGGTTTTCTTTGGTTTTGGACTCTTCCTTTTTGTTTCGCTAGTGTCAAATTCATGACTATTTTTTGTCTTTTTTAAGTTCCTACTACTCCCTTCTGTATTCCTTTTAATTTTGTCGTCAGATTTTGAATCAATTAAGCCACTAATATATTGGGTGCGTCTGTCATGTGACCCAAGTGACCAATATTCATTAAAAATTGTAAGTATGACTTCTTCAGTTAGAAAATTACAACATTTTGCCCTGCAGATATCTTGCCACTTGATAAACTTGCCACTTGTCACATAACACTCCTCCTTGTGTCTACTACTGGTTCTATAACTTCTTTCAGATCTAGCCCATGGCCCTTCACCTCTCTTTCTTTTCGCTTTTTGTTGGGGTTTATCAATGTTGTCACACACATTGTTCTCAATGATATTTGGCAAAGAATCTTCGCCACCCTCACCAACAATAATGGTTTCATAATTAAATATTTCACCTGCTGCTTCCACCAAAGTACTTTCTTCGACAAGTTGGGAAATATCTATTAGTGATTCTCCACCTAAAATAAGATTACATTTTAAGTAGTTACAATAATATAACTACAACAGGGTCAATCCATATAAAATCATCCAGTTCATGAAAACCCATAGTCTCAGAATGTCATGATTTTTTTTATTTTATTTGTTCCATTTGCTACCCTTATGAAGCCTGTAAAATTTTATTTTGATATCTTAAGTCTTTTTTGAGTAATTAATTTTTGAAATTTGTTAAAAAATTGTGTTTTCGCTGTTTCCGAGTCGTTTAGCAGTTTCAACACTGACTTAGTAAAAAAATCACAACTTGGTCAATTTTTATCATATCGCAATGAAATGTTTACTAAAATATTCAGAAATATTCATAGAATAAGATAAAAATGCATTTATAAACGTATCTCTTGATTGCTTCAGTAAATCTTAGCTCAAACCTGGATTTCATCGGGTTTTTTTTAAGAAAAAACATGAAATTTTAAAATGAAATTTAAAGTAAAATAAAGTAAAAGGCACTTCAGTAACCAATGATTTTAATTTTTTTTATTTATCCTAAAAGTATGAGCTAGAAGATTGTGAAAGAAAATTTTTGGGTTTTTGACTGCTAGTATTTTTTTTAACCCTTAATAAAACAAATTTTATTTCTTTAAAAACGCATATTCATATACAAGGGAGTAAAATTATGTTATTTAACTATGTTTTATCTAATGTCTTTAAAATATTTATTACAGTCAATTTACCCTTGAATTTAAAATAATTTAAATTTTAAATGCTAAAACTAGGCCTACAAGAAATAAATCAATTAGTTTGTCCATGTCCTTCGCTTTTTATTCAACTTCTTTTGTCAAAGCAAGTGGAGATTCATCTGCTAAACTAAATTCTTTTTCTAAAACCTTGCTTACTTTTGCTTCAATGTGCTAGTGACAGATTCAATTTCTCTCTTTGCATAACTTGATTTGCTGTGTGGTGCTAGTCCGTGAAGTTTAAATTGGGATTCCCCTAAATTTTCTATGGTTGAGTTTAGTTCTTCCAATGTCTCTTATTTCGAAATAGATTGTTCTAAGTTGATCAGCTCTTCACTGTCACTGGCCATTTCTTCGGTTTCACTGTCATCATCCAATATTGTTTCATGTTTACTTAGTTTTTGTCTACACACATCACATATTTTCTGTCCAGGGATTGATTTTACACTCTTTTGTAAATAGTTAATTTTTTCGGAGAGTTCTAAACTTATCCCTCGTAAAGATTTTGATATTTTTTTCTTGTGAGATTGAAATGGATCGATACAGAATTTTTGGCATACCTCAAACTTGTTTATGAAATTTTTTTTATGATGCTCACAGACAGAAATTAATTGTTTTACACTCAGACTTAATAAATTAACTTCCGATCGTTCCAACGATGCAATATTGATCAGCTTTGTCTGTTGTGTTTAAATCAACTTATGGCAATCAATCAGTTCCATTTCCTTTTCCAACTCTACACTGTTCTGGTTGGTCAGCAGACATTTTAATAAATACACTTCAAAAACTTTTACAAATAATTAGTAGCCAAGTAAAACTGCAAAAATAATTCTATGTATATAAAATATAATAGTACAAATTAAAAATTTGTACTAATAAATAAAATAATGTTTAAACTTTCACTTTAAAGAACTAGAAATGTTGTAATAAACAATATCATAGTTCAATGTTCACTCATCCACAGTCAAAATAAAACTAATAAGTGAAGGAGGTGGAGGGGGGCATTTGTGTTAAATCCTGAATTCCTAGTTCAAGTAGGAACAAGCTGCATGCATAAATGATAATATTACACTTAAATAATTCTAAAATTAATGGTAAATTTGTCATATACTTATTTAATAACTTTGGATGAAACCTAGATTGATATAGCAAAATTTTAATCTCTTGTACCTGATTAATGTCTAAGCGTTTCAAGAAATAAAATTTGTTTTATTAAGGGTTAAAAAAATACTGGCAGTCAAAAACCCAAAAATTTTTTTTCACAATCTTCTAGCTCATACTTTTAGGATAAATAAATAAAAATTCAAATCATTGGTTACTGAAGTGCCTTTTACTTTAAATTTTCATGTTTTTTCTTAAAAAAAACTATGAAATCCAGGTTTGAGCTAAGATTTACTGAAGCAATCAAGAGATACGTTTATAAATGCATTTTTATCTTATTCTATGAATATTTTAGTAAAAATTGGCCAAGTTATGATTTGTTTACTGTCAGTGTTGAAACTGCTAAACGACTGGAAACAGCAAAAACACATTTTTTAACAAATTTCAAAAATTAATTACTCAAAAAAGACTTAAGATATCAAAATAAAATTTTACAGGCTTCATAAGGGTGGCAAATGGAACAAATAAAAAAATCATGACATTCTGAGACTATGGGTTTCATTTTCATTTTGAGCTGGATGATTTGAAATGGAATGACCCAACACAAAGTAGTAATTGCAGGATGCTAGGTTTTTACCAGTCAAAGAAGCAAAGTTTCCATCAATATTATTGATGTTTTCATCAAGATTCTCTTCTTCCATAGATCTTGTTATTGGTTCTTATTGGTTCGTTAAAATAAAATTTGTATGAACCAAAAAATAAGAACATACGTACTAGATTGTTTACCTGGCCAAGATTCATTGATTTGATCAATGTTAATTTTGGGCGGTTCTTCTAATAATATAGGCCTTACAGCTTGATCTAAAAGTTAAAACAGCCAAAATTACAGTGACAATAGACCATTCAAAATTACTATCTTGCGGTATCCGTTAAAATTGTCACTGAATGGACTACGTCAAAATACGGTTTACCATTATTTGCCCCTGAGTTAAGCTCTTTTTCTTTTTTTTAATAAATAATTATTCTTTGACTTAAAATAGTGAAGGGAAAAACATATTAAAATTAAAATTAAAAAAATACAAACACAATTTTTTAAATAAATAATTTTGAATTTATTTAAAATTTCAAATAGATAAAATTCTCTTTTTATCATTAAAATACAATTCAATTTTACATATTGCGGTAGAAATGCATTAGGCTTTTTATTTCTTTAAATATATACCATGAGTCTGTGCTCATAATCGTATGACAAAAATTTTTTTTTATATCTTTTAGCGAATTTTCAAAGAAAATTACGCTATTTTTTTTTATAACAAAATTTTATTTTAAAATACACAAAATTTTATGTTTTAATACTTACGATAAAATCAGCAAAGTGTGGCTCTAATAGTAGAAAAATAAATTTGGATGAAATTAAACTTGTACAAAACTTGTACACTAAACAAGACTCGACACAACAAGAAAATCTTGTATTACTAAAACTACAAAAATGGTGAATTAAAAAGATATTTATCGTCTCTCCAGACGGACTTCCCAGGTGCCCCTTTTGCCAACGAGACCAGCCGGATCAGTGAATTTTCCTATGAAAATCACAAGGTACCTAGGCTATTTCCCCTTCCCTAAGATGACGTCAGAACGCGAACAATTTCCAAACAGGCTAGCCAAACTAACAAAATGACTAAACACAGATTTACAATCATAAATTTTCAAATCTGGGGAAAAATTCACAACAGCCCCCTAAAAAAAATCTCAACAAAATAAAACAATGGAATTAACTACAATTAACGTGTTTAATTAATATTCTAGGTTCATCACATATACCTTATAACTAAGTGAGATACCACAATTACTTTAGTAAATTTAGTATTTTTTTATATTATTTTTTTTTTAGTATTATTTTCTTTAGTATTTTCACAAGGCTTTAGTAAACTTTAAAAATCAATTAATTTGGTAAAATTTTTGTTGTCTACAAAAAAAATTTTCTTAAATAGAAAATAGTTATAACAGACTTGAAATGATAGTCCTCCAAAGTCAAATTGACATCAATCATCTATCACAAGAAAATTAAAAAAAAAATTCTAAGTTTTTTTTTTTATATAAAATAAAGTAAAATAAATAGTTTAAGTTAAATAATTAAAATAAAAGATTTAAACATTGAATAATATCATTAACATAAATTAGTGAATAACTTAAATTATCACAAGTCAACAAAATGAAGTTTTTGACAAACTTTTAAAGTTCATTATTAAATGACTAAACAAACTTTTCATACTTAAAACTACATACTGGTGGTCCAAAAGTCTCCCCCCCCCCCTCTTAACTTTTGAACGGTTTGAGATAAATTAATGAAACTTGGGGGATCTCTACCATGCAAAGGGAAGTTTGTTTTCATGCAATCGCCCACTTGGGGCAACCACCCAATTTGCCCCCAGACCACCCAACTTCAAAATTTCAAATTGGAGTGTATATTTTTGATAGCATATTTGGATTCTACGGTGAAAAAAAAAAAACTTTTACTTGTAACTATTTTTTCTATCTCCAATATTTTGCCCCCTACAGGGGGGCAAAGATAGCAAAATAACCCTTCTGAAATAGTAAAAAAATAACACTTAGATCATTATAAAATCTAAACGGTTTGAAATAAAGTAATGGAACTTGGGGGATCTGTACCATGTAAAGGGAAGTGTATATTCATTCACTCGCGTACTAGGGGCAACCATCATTTTGCCCCCAGGCACTGAAATCTACCATTTTTATACCTTTGCTCCCCTATAGGGGACAAAATATTGGAGATAGAAAAAAAAGGTAGAAGTAAAATATTTTTATTTTTTACCGTAGAATCTAAGTCTGCTATCAAAATATACAATACAGGTTAAAATTATGTAGTTAGGTGGTCTGGGGGCAAAATGGGTGGTTGCCCCCTACTGCGCGATTGCATGAAAACAAACTCCCCTTTACATGGTACGGATCCTTTAAGTTTCATTAATTTATCTCTAACTGTTTAGATTTTACAACGTATTATCGGTAGGGTTATTTTGCTATCTTTGCCCTCTTATAGGGGGCAAAATATTGGAGATAGAAAAAATAATTTCAAGTAAAAGTTTATTCATTTTCACCGTAGAATCCAAATATGCTATCAAAAATATACACTCCAATTTGAAATTTTGAAGTTGGGTGGCCTGGGGGCAAAGTAGGTGGTTGCCCCTAGTGGGCGATTGCATGAAAACAAACTTCCCTTTGCATGGTAGAGATCCCCCAAGTTTCATTAATTTATCTCAAACCGTTCAAAAGTTAAGAGGGGGGGGGGACTTTTGGACCACCCTGTATATATTATATATATATATATATATTTTTTTATTTTTTTTTATTGTGAAACATGAGAACTCCTCGCTATTGTATTATATAATATGTTATATTATGACCTTAACTTACATACATTTTTTTTTTATTCTTTAAATTAAAATTAAAAAAAATATACTTAAAATTCAGTTGGAAATTTAAATTTCCTTACATTGTAATCTTTCATCATGGTAGTATGAAATCTACCCCTACACTTTCTATCTTCTGTTAACAAAACATAAACTGAATCTCTTGACTCATTCCCTACAATATATGGACCTTCATAAAGAGGTAATAGCTTAGCGTTTATACGCTTATCACTATCGCTCACCCTAAGAGCTTTTACAAGAACTTTATCTCCTATATTAAATTTTTTAAACTTTTTATTTTTGCTGAAATATTTGTTTCTATACTGAGCATTCTTTACAATATTAGACTTCACAACATCTAGATTTACATTACTCTTATTCTTGTATAGTAGAAATTCATCCCATAATCGGATTGGTGGTACTTGTCGTTGTACAAAAATTGGATTATTACCTATACTTCGATGGTAAGTTTCATTTATATTTCTTTCAATATCAGATAAATGAAGTGACCAACTGCCATGTCTTTCTAACATTAGTACCCTAAAAGCATTTCCTAATTGCTTATTTACACGTTCAGCTAAATTGGCCTGTGGATGCCTGATGGGCGTTATTATATGATTAATATTAAGTTTGTTTATTCCTTCTATCCAATCATAGGAGAAAAACTGTGTTCCATTATCGGTTAACAAGATATTGATTTTACTCACATTATTACAATAATCCTTTACACATTTTAAAGCTAGGTTTCCAGTCTCCTTGGTAATAGGATATAATTTTACATATTTTGAAAAATTGTCCACCATCACAAATATATACTTCAAATTACCTTTTCCTGGTATTAAAGGTCCAAAAAAATCTGCTGAGACTTATTCTCCAGGTCTACTAGGTACAATTGACTTTAATGGCGCATAATTAATTTTGTTCGAATCCTTGCTAATTTGACAAATATGACAACTTCTTAATTCTTTATTAATTAACCTTTTTAAATTTTTACAGTAAAATCCTCTCTAATCATTTCATGACATTTCAGTACTCCACAATGTCCATATTCTAAATGAATCCTCCATATAAACTTATCAATTACATTCTCTGGTAAGACCATCTTTTTACTATTAACATAGTTTACATAAAATTTATTATTTATTAATTCATAATCAGGGAAATCTTCTAAGTTATCTATAATATTCTTACAAAAGTTATCTGAACGTTGATAATCATCAATATTAGACATGAAATCAAAATAATTTTCATTATTATTTAAATGATTTAATACATAATTATCTCTTTCATGACTGTTTACAAAATTTACAGCACGGCTTAAAGCATCAGCTGCCTTTTGCTCTTTTCCAGGAATGTATAAAAATTTAAAATCTAAGTATTGTAAGAACTGAATCCACCAGCTCACTCTTCCAGTAGGATTCTTATAAGAGTTAAAATAAGTTAGACCCTTATGGTCCGTGATAATATAAAATTTTGTAAATGCTAACCAAGTAAAAAACTTTTTAACGCCCCATACACAACTCAAAAGTTCAAGCTCTGTGATGGAATAATTGATTTCATTTGCCCTAAGTATTCTTGAAGCGAAAGCAATCGGTTTAAAATTACCGTCAACATCTAACTGACTTAGACTCACTCCTAAAGCTTTTCCACTTGAGTCTGCGTAAAGGTAAAATTCTTTATTGAAATCAGAATGTGATAATTCTATCTCTTTAATAAAAATTTCTTTAATTTTGTTGAAAGCATCATTACATTCGAAACTCCAATTCCATTTATTTTTATTTTTTTAAAAGACCAGACAAAGGTCCAATACAATGAGAAACTCTGTTGAAAATCCTTTGAGTTCTGGACTATTTTTTGGTATAGGAAAATTTTTAATTGAATCTAATTTCGTTGGGTCAGTCTTAATTGACTGATTACCAATTACATAACCTAGGTAATTTACCTCTTTTCTAAAAAAATGGAATTTACACAAATTAATAGTTACATTTTTATCTCTAAAACATTTAAACAATCTTTCTAATACATCTAGATGTTCATGAAAAGTTTTACTCGTACAAAGTAAATCATCCACATATTGGATCACATGTTGCTCTAATTCATCATCTATTACATAGCTCAAAGCTTTAATAAGCGCAGCAAGACTAGACTTGAGACCAAATGGTACTCGACAAAATTGGTAACATTTCCCTTTGAATAAGAAAGCTGTATACGGTCTATGTTCCTTTTTTAAATGTACCTGCCAAAAACTATTCCTCAAATCCACTGTACTTAAATACTTTGTACTCTCACACCTCTGAAACACCTGATCAATTGTCATGGGCATATCGTATTGCGCCTCACACTGTGAATTTAAAAATCTACCGTCTAATACTGGTCTTACGGAACCATCTTTCTTCGTTACTATTACTAGTGGGTTTGTGTAGCTGCTATTTGAAGTTTCAATTATTCCCTGTTCTAACATTTTAGCTATTTCAATCTCAACGGAGTTCAATTTCACGTACGGTATTGGATAATTCCTATAAAAATATGTCGCGTTGTCCTTAACTTTGAGACTGTGCTCATATCCTTCTATTTTTCCAACTCTATTTTCGAAAACATCGCTATAATCCCTTAATAATTTATAAAATATTCCTTTTTCTTCTTCATTTAAATTCTCAGTTCTTTCAACTGCTTCTTTCATTTCGGAATCAATACTATTCTCTTTATTCATAATAGGTTGATAGTTTAGAAGATGGTTGTTTATTCCGTGGATTTTAATCTCTATTTTTGGTTTACATTCTTTGAATTTAACTTTATGCTTTTTTTTATTTAACTCGAATTTAAACATATTTTCTTTATAATCTATAACACTCCCTATGGAATTAAACAAATCTGCTCCAAAAATCATATCATAATTTAGTTTAGGTATAACCAAAAAATTTATTGTTAGGTAAATATTGTTTACATTTATTTCTAAGAAGATCTGATTTTGAACTGAACAAAGCTTCTTTTTATTTGCGCCGGAAATTTTAACGCCTTTTACGGGAAGATGACATACATTCTTATTTTTCTTTATAATCTTTTTAAATAAACTATCACTCACGCAACATGTTTCTGCACCGCTATCTAACAGAATCTCAACAGCTTCATTCTCAACATAACCCTTTATAACTGGTAATTCTTTCATACTTATTTTACGTTCATTCACTGTTTCATCACTCAAATTAAATTCCTCGAATATATTATTTAAATTAATTTCTTCATTATAATTATTTTCAAACAAATGCTCTAAACAGAAATCGTCTAAATCACACTCGTATAACTGGGAGTCTTTATTACGGTTATCCTTGTCTTGTTCCAAAACCTTCTTCACGTTCCCTATTTCATCAAAGCGCTTATCTAAGGTTAATTCAGCTTTAACTTTACGAGTTCCATTTCTCTTATTAATCTTATCAGATTTTATCATTTTAGTTTTATACCGAAATCGATTTGATTCTCTGTTATTATATTCAACATTTGCTATATGGTCATAAATAATATCACTTAAATTATTATTAAAATTATTATTATTATAAAAAGAGTTCTCATTTATTAGTTTAAATCCTCCTGTTAACACCATGGCTAATACCCTGTCTACTGTTTGATGGTCTATTTTCATGGTCCATTCGTGGCCCATTTTGTCTATTATATTTATCCATTTTATAATTCTCATATCCTCTCCAGCCTTGGTTCCTATCAAAACGCCCATTCCCTTCCGTCAATTGTTTAGTTCTTTGGTTAATATACCCTATATGCTTTTATAATTTGGATTATTTGAAAATTGTCCCTCATCGCGTTTATATTCCCTTCATAATATCCATTTCCGCGATCACTTCTACACACCTCTTCTGTCGTAAATTCTGTTAACAACTCTTCAAAACCTTCAAGGGTTTCTACTCTTGAACATTTAAACACGTAATAGAAATAATTCCCGTAACTTTTGGCTATTTGAGTCAATATTTTTTTATTTGATATAGTATACTCGTCCGTAAAAACATATTTTGCTTCCTTGTATATCTTGTGTAGATACGTCGTAGAATTGACCATTGAATTTGCTAGTTAAAATTTTTTCTCGTACACTATCATTCCAATACCTTTTTTTAAAACGAATTAAAAAATCACACCACGGCATTTCATCGTCAAGCATATTAAGCCAATATTCCGCCGGACCCGTAAACACATATCTATAATCATTCTCTAACCCTTGTCTGTTAATATATTTTTCTAGCTTATTTAAAAATAACAAAGGACTAATCAATTCAGAGTTCTCTCCCTCAAACTTCATTAAAAATTTCTCATTAACATTATTACTGTGTCTGGTTATACTACTAGTTTCACTATGTTCTTCTCTACTTCTTTCTTTTAATTGGCGTAATTCCTTATTTTCTAACTCAGTAACTTTACCATTTAACTTGTTATTTGTTCGACTAAATTGATATCAGTCAACTTATTCACTTTTTCAATTAAATTCAAAATTAATTCATTACTTAAATTCTGATTAGAACTATAGTTTTGTTCGATTACAGGATTTACTTCTATTTCCTCGATCTCCAAACTCACATTAGGATTAGAATTATCCATATTTAAATTTTTTGACATATATCGAGTAATAACCATTAAACAAAAAACTTTAAAAACGTTACAACTCTAATAAAATAAAGGTTCACATAATTATATAAGTTAAGTTTTTAATTAAGAAAGCATACATTTTTTTTTAAATCACGCTAGGTCACTTTTCAAAGTCCCTGTCCGGGCGCCAAAATGCGGTATCCGTTAAAATTGTCACTGAACGGACTACGTCAAAATACGGTTTACCGTTATTTGCCCCTGAGTTAAGCTCTTTTTCTTTTTTTTAATAAATAATTATTCTTTGACTTAAAATAGTGAAGGGAAAAACATATTAAAATTAAAATTAAAAAAATACAAACACAATTTTTTAAATAAATAATTTTGAATTTATTTAAAATTTCAAATAGATAAAATTCTCTTTTTATCATTAAAATACAATTAAATTTTACATATTGCGGTAGAAATACATTAGGCTTTTTATTTCTTTAAATATATACCATGAGTCTGTGCTCATAATCGTATGACAAAAAAATTTTTTATATATTTTTTTTTTATAACAAAATTTTATTTTAAAATACACAAAATTTTATGTTTTAATACTTACGATAAAATCAGCAAAGTATGGCTCTAATAGTAGAAAAATAAATTTGGATGAAATTAAACTTGTACAAAACTTCTACACTAAACAAGACTCGACACAACAAGAAAATCTTGTATTACTAAAACTACAAAAATGGCGAATTAAAAAGATATTTATCGTCTCTCCAGACGGACTTCCCAGGTGCCCCTTTCGCCAACGAGACCAGCCGGATCAGTGAATTTTCCTATGAAAATCACAAGGTACCTAGGCTATTTCCCCTTCCCTAAGATGACGTCAGAACGCGAACAATTTCCAAACAGGCTAGCCAAACTAACAAAATGACTAAACACAGATTTACAATCATAAATTTTCAAATCTGGGGCCAAATTCACAACAGCCCCCTAAAAAAAATCTCAACAAAATAAAACAATGGAAATAACTACAATTAACATGTTTAATTAATATTCTAGGTTCATCACATATACCTTATAACTAAGTGAGATACCACAATTTATGTAATCAAAAACAATAATATCCAAATATTTCATTGATGAAGAAATAATGACAGCCACACTCAGCTGATAAGAATAAATTATTATAAAAAAGGAATATTACAAGATGACTTCTCAATAGGAAAAAGCCCAAAGCTACTTAAGTGATAGAAATTATGACGTATGTACTTACGTTTAAGCCTGTTTTTAAGAAGTGCCATTTGCAAAATCCTTTCGTTTCTTTTAATTTTGTTTTGTCTCACATTAACCAATATTACAGGGTTTTGTTAAACAATAACACATCATCACCACCATACTCAAAAAAACACGTGAAACGAATAAGATATGTAGTTTCTTTTCGTTTTACAACTGATAAGAGATTGAGTTAGGTTAACTGATAACATCACAGTGTCGACAACCTTACTATTTTAAACTTTTCAATAATAAAACTGAGTATTTATTTTATTTTTGAAAATGATAATAATCACATGATTTCAGTAATATTTATTCACTGTGATTCATTTGGCTTATGTTCGCATTTAAGCTGGTTCTTTGCAGGTACAAAAGAACTAAGTAGCGACACTTAGTGCATTTGGATCAAACCTTTGACCCAAAAGGCGTAACATACAACCACATAGGCCCTTCTGATTTGCACACATTCTGGTTAAAAGAACTTATGTGTCATTGGAGTCACTTAAGCCTTTTATATCAATGTTGAAAAGCAAATGTGACTGGTGCCCTTCAGATCAGTTTGTATCCCTTTAAGACCTGATTTGTTTTTAGTTCCTAACTCTAACATTTTGAGTTTTCCTCAATAATAAAATATAATAAAACATTTTAAAGTATTTTTTTTAAAATTTTTTCATCGTGGCATCCGGTAGGGTACCCTCACGATGATGAGGGTTCGGCACTGTTGACGTCAGATCACCTGGTGGGGTACCCTCACGACAACAATATTAATAGAGGAACTCATTTAAAATATTCTCAGACTTAATAATCAGTCTTTACATTTCTTAAAACTAATATAAAAGTAATTTGCAATGTTCTAAAGAAAGCATTGAGTATTTTTGTGCCGTATAGCAAAAAGTCAAAATCATATTTTAAAATATTAATAAAAAATAATATAGTGAAAAAAAGAAAGTCTTAAAACATTTTGAAAAGTAGATATGATTTTCAATCAATTTCTAAGAGCTCTTAGTATTTGTATTTACACATGAAAGACACAACTTTTTCTGATGCTCACTGCAAATATGATTCCCACTAACATCACATTGAACTTTGGACATTAGTTTTTTCCTCCAATCACAGGAATGACAGTACTTCCTTTTTGAGGAAGGTTCACCACACGACTCATGGATTTCCGAAATATTGCATTCCCTGGGCGCTTCAGTTTGACTCATCTTGAGGTTTTCTGTTCTTCGCCGTTGTTTTACAGGAGGCTCTTCGTTCAGAAACTCTTTTATAATTTGTTGTATTTGGCAAGTCAGGGGGGAAAGGAGGCATGTTTGTTGCCAAGGCGTAATTAATGCGCGACTCAAATTAAGCAAGTAGTTATGCCGGTTCAGTGGTTTCTTGGTACATCCATTTTTTTTTTTTTTTTTACAATATTGTGGACGTAAATTACAAATGAATTTACCATAGTTATGTTGAGCATATTGTAATACATACACATAGGCCATCTTCTTATTTTACGTCCACAATTGATTCCTTGGATTATTTTTATTGATTTTTTATTTATTTATTTATTTATTTTTATTCTACTAGTAGTAGAACTTACTTGGAATATTGAATTATAAAAAGTTTGATAATATTCTGGTATTATATTACTAACTAAAAGACTATAAATCCTTAATTTAATTTTCACCTTTTAGTGATTTGGTTTTGTACGATTGTGTTATATTAATATTTTTATTTTTAGATTTCAGCGTTTCTTTGATACTTTATTATTATTATTTTTAATACATTCCATTACTTGCCAATTTTCCTCCTTACAGCAATTGTTTAAATAAATTAATCCCAAAAACAACACTTGTGGAAAAAAATAATCCAAGTGTCGCGTAAAACGTTGCGAGATCATTTGTTTTGCCAAGTCTCTCCCTGTCCACTGTCCAAGTAAGTTCTACTACTAGTAGGTCTAATACATCCAGTACATATATATGTTGGGGGAAAAATATGTTTGGGAAAAAATTCCTGTCACAGTTCTTTAATGCTTCAACTGCTGTTTCAGGTCTATTAATCTCATCTTCCCACTTTTTCCTCCACAGTTTCAGCTCCATTTTCATTACGAGCAAAGGACTCTTCAAAAATTGTTCATATTTCTTGGATGACTGGATTACTTTGTCGTCACTGTATTTGAAACTGTAGCAGGAATAAGACCTTCAAGAGGTAATATGGTGTGAAAATTTTGAGAAAATCTTGCTTTTAACTGAACAATAAAATGAACCACAACAGGAATAAATACGACTCGTCTAAAGTATTCCTCAGTGTTTGAAGCAGCAACATTTTCTCGTTTGGTCTGGGTTGAGCAAGTTCTTGGCATGGCTATTTCACTTCCAATATCTTCTGCCACTTTAACAGCGTCTTCAAAAATGCTTCCAAACTTTACTTCCATTTCTCTCCTCAGGTTTTTGAACACGTCTATTACACTATTGACATGATTCAAGGCAGTTGATAAATCAATTTTTGGGGCTTTGAAGCTGTTCGCTTAGTCTTCGAGTTATAAAAAAACAGTATGCTGCAGTTTCTAAGGCTACTATGAAGTCTCCCTTTCGGACAGCTGAACTAAACATACAGGCATTGCTAGCCTTTTCTGCGTTGACATCCCGACTACTTGACAGTTCATCAAGTAAAGCAACGATCGGCTCCTTGAAAGTAATTAGTGTGTCGTGTCTTTCCATCCCTCTTGTTGGACACATAGCTTTTAACTTTGTCTTCTTAGACTCAGTAAATGGCAGCTGTGATATAACTCTTTCGAGAGCATTTTTTCTATTTGCAGAGGCGGACAAGAATACTGAAACTGATGCCACAATCCCCATCATGTTTCTAACACTGCATAAATTCAAAGAGTGACTGAAACAGTGGGTATAGACAGATAGAGGTTATTTATTTAAAATAAGGACCTGCACTACTTTAAATTTCCCGGCCATGCTTGATCCGCCATCATAGCACTGTCCACAAAGATACTGATAGTTGAGCCCCAGGATCTCCAATTCGGCATCGATGGCATCCGTAATCGAAGCGCCAGTAGTTGACTTAAGCTCAGTGAACCCCGTGAAGTCTTCTTTAATGACAAATTTGTCTGTATCGATGTACCTTTACAAAATGCCATCTTCTCTTTAGTGGTGACATCTGTTGTTTCATCACACATTATGGCAAAAAAAATTTAGCCTTTTTCACATCCCTCGATATTGAGGAGCGTATAGCTTCACCAATACATTGTGTAACATCATTTTGGACTGTATTACTAATCACGGTACTGTTTCGCCCGCAAGTACTGAAATAATGTTTTAGATCTTCATCTCCAGCATCCATAAGGAAAGCCAAAAGGCTCTGAAACACTCCACGTTAACCCACCCTTCAGAAGTTCTTCAGTTTTTTCTTCTTTTAACTCATAAACTAAACCATGAGCACGATGACCTCGTAAAGGTAGGTTATTCCTTGCACAAAGGACAATAGTTTTTGTAATGGGCCTTAAACGTTTACGATTTTCTTCAATAATTAAAGATTTTTGAGTGTCAAGAATAAGGGCAATACTTTTTTGCTTGATCCCGATTCCATGGATTTGGTGAACTCATAAGCCTTCTCCATTGAAAACTTGTGGTATTTCGTGTTTTCATGATGACGTAAGTCTTCAGCTCGTTTACCAGTGTCCTCAGAGCCTAAAAAATATAACATAGCAATCAGTTGTTTTAAATGTTGTCTTAGGCCCAACTTCTCAACTTTTGGAACCTATATATTAAAATAACATAATCTTCAAATGTTCCTGTGAGTGTCAGAGAGAAAATATAAGATTTTTTTAATAAAAAATCTTTAATCAAAATGCCGAATTTAGTGGGATCAGGAATAAGTCAATAATCACGCCTCCTTTTGTCTACGCAATATTTAATTCACAAAAGATTCATAAGAATAAACATGCTACATAATATATGCTTAAGAACAGTCACAGGGTTCTTGGTTCCACACTCTTAGTATAGTAAATATTCCATGGGAATACAAACTTATATATACCACATTTCACCTAGAATAAAGAACTAAATGCTAGTTAACGCTATTAACAAACATTAAAAAAAGCATGAAAGGTTAAATCACTAAGAAGGATTAACTTGCGTCGTTATGCAACGATGAAACAATATAAACATTAAATGAAACTACGCTATAGCTATCAATGTGGGACTCTCGATATGAACGACCTCACAGGTTTGCTTTGCAGTGGGAGTAATGTTTAATTCCGGAGGTCTGAGAGGATGTCTTCCATATTTCGAAATTTGACATGTTTGGCACTGATTAATAGAAGTTTGAATGGAACGTCTTTGGTTTGGCCAAAAATAACGTTGTTTAATTTTATTTTCTGTCTCGTCAAGTCCTCTGTGATTAGTTTTTCCTAAGTGGTTTTAATTTTCAATAAATTCTTGAATGTCATGTGGATCAGTAATGTCTAAATTATATATGCTAATGTTAGGTAATAGCGCTTGTCCATTTTTTATGTTATTTGTTTAGATTTTTATTATTTGTTCCGTGTTGCCGGGTATTATCGGTGTCTTGTATTTCTGTGGACTTTATTCGGATTGAGTAAATTATATCGTGTCGTGTTTTTCATTGAATTTTTTATGTGGTTTGGTGGTTTGAATTGTTACTGGGGGCGCGGGCGTTTGTATTCCTATAGAGTAACGGGAGTGTGCATGTGGGTGTTTTTAAACAATCATGAATTAAATCAATGTTAGCTTTCAAACATTTTAAATGAGATTTTTACATTAAACATTCTGGAGCATGGTACAAATGTACTAAACTCTTGGGTAGAGCTTCCATGAGCTGATGAAATATTACAGGGGTCCTTATGTATATAGTAGAGGAAAATAATTTATTGGCAATTTCAGGTATAATAAATGATTTGGAGCTTCCAGTGTCTACTAGGAATTTAGAATTTAACTGTGGGAAAATTATATAAGGTAAGTGACTCCGTTGGTTGGAAAGACTCATAAGTTCATATTTGGTTCCGAGGCAGTGTTCCCTAAAAAGGGAACAGAGTCAATTTCTGAAATTTGATATTCATTGGGATCCATATAATATTCTTCTTCTGGGATAAAGCGTTAGTCGTTTGTGTCAATGTTCTCTATGGGATTGTTATCTGAGTTTTCTAGGTTATAAAATTGTTCGGTATTGCGGCGGTGATCATTAAAATTAGAATTATTCCGATGAGTGGTGTTGCGAGTTGTTATGGACATTGGTGTAGGAGTATATGTGTTATTAGGAAGTGTTATGTTTCTTTGAACTGTCCCGAAAATTTATTTGAAGAAGTTGTCTGATGTTGGGGTTTAAAATTTATAGGGGTTTTTGGCAAGTATTGTGAGTTATAAGTTGGTTTTTTAATGGAGGTAAATGAACTTTGTTGAGGCGTTTGTCTATTTTTTCTAGGAATATTTTGTTGTGTCATAGCGGTGTCAAATTGAAAGTCGTTCGTTAGCATGTTTAATGCTTCATTTAGATCTGAGGGATTTTTGGTTCTCATAAGTGATCCTATGGGTTCTCGTAAACCTCGTAGTAGGACTCTCAATGCGAGTTTACGTGTATGTTCGTTTAATATATTGGATTCATTGTATGTGTGTGCCAGTAGGCTATTTGTAAATTAAGGAGTTTTTGTATTTTGCTGAAATAGTTAAAAGGTGTTTCTGTGGGGCTTTGACGAAGTCCTGACATTTCGATTGTCAGTGTATGTCCGTCTCGTTTGTCACTATAAGCATTTAATAATGCGGCCTTTAAATCAATCCACGTATTTACTTTTGAGTTGTCAACTATTTCCGCGGCTGGGCCAGTGACCTTTGCTCGAAGGCTGTATAGTAAATAATCATTTTGAAATGATGATTCGTTTGTTACATCAAAAAAATTATGAAGGGTTTTTTTGAAATTTCTTTAAATCGAGGGAGAAGAGAAGGTTCTCCCCGAAATTCTGGGACCATTTCCAGAGATTTTTTTTTTTTTAAAGATTCAGCCATTATGACTATAAAATTTGAATTTAATAAAACTTTTTAATTAATTTATTTTAGTGTTATTTTATTTTAGTTATATTTTTTAATTATTTTGCTTTGATAATAATAAAAACTAAGTTTATTATAATAAAAATGAGAATTACAAGAATTCTACATTTCTGGAGGACAATGTGAGTCTCCCAAAAACAAAAAATGGGTACTTACAGGAGTAATAATAGAAGCATCGATGAGTGCGGGTACTGCACCAAAGTACAAGAATATTCAGTGATATTCCTTTCACCGTCAAATTAAGCTTGTCCGTAGGGAACGCTTAAATGTTCTTTGGATAGTAAATCGTCAAAACGAAAGGCTATGATATTCTCTCAAAGCTCCTAACCGGACTGCCGACTGCGCCAATTAACTTTCAAAGTTGGAAAGAAGAGTTTTTAAAAAACAATATTTTATTTTAACAATTTAACTTTATGTTTTACAATTACAATTAAATATTAATTACTTACAAGTTTAATTCATTAGGAAGGAGCCGCGTAACAAATGTAGACAGAGACTGCTCGTCCGGTAGTCCGGTGGCTTTGCAGGTCTTTTATATGCGTTGATTAGCTGACGCGTAGATAATGCTGATAGGCTGAATTTAGGCAGATAATTCCTCCATCCTAAAATGAGGCATCGCCGGTAAGGGTGATAGATGAGGGACGTGTGTCTATCCTTCGTAGAGACAGAGGTCCTGTTGATGATGGTGTTAGGTTCCGAAGTCCAGCAATTTTGTTTCGGTGAATGATGAGTAACAGGACAGTAGCAATAAGTATGATGTAAAGAAGTCCAGTTCCAATGCTGGTCAAGATGTGGTGATAATTTATTGCCGTTTCAGGTGTTGAGTATGATTCTATAATGACAGGCTTTTTGAAGTGTAAAGTTTTAATATCAACGGTAATATGGCATAATACGAGTCAAGTGAAGTTCAGTATTTGTTCTATTAATAGTTGTATAAGTATTCTATATCTGTGATCTTGTCAAGTAGTTGTGGCATAATTTAGGTAAATTCTTATTGTAAAAATGAAAAGAAATGGATTTATAAAATAGTAATGTAATTGGTAATGCATTGAATTCAGAAAGAATAGTTTTGATGATTGATTATCGTTTGAGTTTTTGAAAATATATATTACATTATGATATATATATTTTATTATCTACTTAAAATTATGAAAATATAATGAAAACATTATTTTTGGAAACGCTGCAACTTCTATCTGAAGCCTTTTCTTTTGTATGCAGTTATTTAGTAAACGGAGGTTTTCAACTGAAACTGGATTAAAGCTGAAATCAAATTCATGTTTCCATGTGTTTTGATTTCAACCATCCGACCCAAATGTGTAATACATCAAATAAAGAAAATTTATTACACTATATCTTTCATCTAAAGTTTTTTTTCTCTAATGTATAAGGCAGTGGCGTACACAGGGGGGGGGGGGGGGGGGGCCAAGGGGCCCTGGCCCCCCCCCCCGAAATGATTACATACCTAAAACCCGCCATACACTTAAAACCAAAAAAACACAGTAATGAGTAATGACAGATGCATTCGAATTGGCTGTAAATATTTTCCAATAAAAGGAATTAATTAAGTATTATCTTATGGTGTGTATACACTTAATCACCCCAAATAAACTCGGCCCGGTTTTGCCGATAGAATTAAATTCATTCAACACTATACCGGCCCGATTGTCAGCTGAGCCCGGATTTTGCCGATGGAATTAAATTTATTAAACACTATACCGGCCCGACTGTCGGCTGGGCCCGGATTTTGCCGATGGAACTAAATTTATTGAACACTATACCGGCCCGACTGTTGGCTAGGCCCGGATTTTGCCGATGGAATTGAATTTATTAAACACTATACCGGCCCGACTGTCGGCTGGGCCCGGATTTTGCCGATGGAATTTAATTTATTGAACACTATACCGGCCCGACTGTTGGCTAGGCCCGGATTTTGCCGATGGAATTGAATTTATTAAACATTATAACGGCCCGAATGTCGGCTGGGCCCGGATTTTGCCGATGGAATTGAATTTATTAAACACTATACCGGCCAGACTGTCGGCTGGGCCCGGATTTTGCCGATGAAATTAAATTTATTAAACACTATACCGGCCCGACTGTCGGCTGGGCCCGGATTTTGCCGATGGAATTTAATTTATTGAACACTATACCGGCCCGACTGTCGGCTGGGCCCGGATTTTGCCGATGGAATTAAATTTATTAAACACTATACCGGCCCAACTGTCGGCTGGTCCCGGATTTTGCCGATGGAATTAAATTTATTAAACACTATACCGGCCCGACTGTCGGCTGGGCCCGGATTTTGGCCGATGGAATTAAACATTATAACGGCCCGACTGTCGGCTGGGCCCGGATTTTTGTCGATGAAACTAAAACTATTTAACACTATAGCGGCCCGATTTTGGCTGGACCGAGATTTTTGCTGATGGAATTAGATTCATTGAATTAAATTAGGATGCATGAAATAAATCGGCTCATTTGCCGACTAGGCCTTGATTTTTGCCAGTGGAACTAAAAACATTAAACTTGATCGACCCGATTTCGGCTGGGCCCGATTTTTTGCTAATTGAATTCAATGATTTTTTTGTGGTTTTAGTCCAGTTCAATAGCATAGGTTGCATTTTTTTTTTTTTTTTTTTTTTTTTTTTTTAACCATTTTATTTTAAGAATATAACATTATAAAAATAAATAAACAATACATTAAAACATTTGTAATTAAATACATATGTATAGCTTAAATTACATTTGTAACATGGTTACTTCTTACGGTAAGACAAAAGCCTGTGTTGTAAAGGTAAGTGTCCATCTGAGACTTTTTAGTATCGAGACTCGCTCTCGAGACTAAAGTCACTAGTGGACATGGGGCTGAGACTAGTCTCGGAGAGTTAGCGCTAAAGTCTCGGAGACTCGCCGTATCACAAGTCGACAAGCTCTTCCCCTGTGTCTCGAGACTCAGTCTCAGAGTTCGAATCAGTTTCGAATAGCTGAGACTAGTCTCCGAGACAAACCTCACTACATCCCATCCTTTAACTACATCCCTTCCACTAAATATTATATTTGTTTATTTTCTTTTTTTCCCCCTCAATTTTGATATTGTAAAATGTCGAAAAACGTGTGGACTGATGAGGAAACGTTTCTCCTCATTGAATTATACTAAGTAAATTAAATCCTTTGGAATATTAAGAAACGTGATTATCGAAACAAACAAAGATAGAAAATTAAAGAATTTGTGGCAGGGGGGATATGTATTGCAAATAGCTATATGAATCACCTAGAAATTAAATAATAATTAAGCAGGTAGAACAATATATAATATTGGTACATATTATTTATTTCCTGATAACGGAATTAATTCAGCTTATGATATATTTATAAATATTATTAATTTATTTGTGCTTAAATAGGTTTTATTATTTTTTATAAAGGCTTTGTTAGATAATTGAAACATTTATTACTAATATATTTTTTATTATATTTTACCATACTACCATATATTTTATAACATATTACCATATATTTTTTACCATATTATTAATAGTTTAAATAATTCCTAATAATATTGTAATTGCATTTTAAAATTTTATTATCCAAATCGTAGGAACCGTTTTCGAGACATGATTTTGTTCACGTCTTTTCAGAGTTTTCGGGAGGTAGCGCCCCCAAGTTTGGAGCTACAATTATTTCTTGATTTCTTCTCGGGGTATGATTTTTCTAAACAAGTACCCCAAATTTCGTCGAAATCGGCCCAGTAGTTTAGGCACCAGGCGTCTGCACAGACAAACGACAGAAGACAGAAAGATATGTTTTAAAAACCACTTTTTGGACTCAGGGGACCTCAAAACGTGTAAATCCATCAAAATCTCAATATCTAATTTTCGCGCCATCACAATACTTTCTCTATATATAAGAAAGTAAAAACGGGAGAAAATGTAATAAATTGGATAACAATAGTTTTTAAACACATAAATAAAGTCATTAAATTGTACGAAGGAAACCTTGTAGGAAGCCTTTATAAAGGAGGGAGGGGGGTTGTAGGACGCATGGAAGGTATGTGCCACACTAATTGGCAGAATATTTTTTTATCACTTCTTTTTAACAAGTTTGCAGGCTATGATTAATGGCAATATATGGCGGGCGGCGGGTATCCTCGATTGGGCGAGTCTCAGACGAATCTGCGGGATGATCTCAGGTGGACACAAACCTGAGAGTAGTCTCGGAGACTCAACTCTCCGAGACTCGACCCGGGCTGATGTTGCTCTCAAGTGGACAAGGTTAGGAGACTGATCTCGAGACTAGCTCTCGAGATTTAGTCTCAGGTGGACACCTAGCTTAAGAAGGAGTAGATAATTAATTCTCAATATGTTTAGTTTATAGAAAATCATATTGTTCTTTCATTATTAATTATTTTTATTTTTCATATTTAACTAACTAGTATGTTATTTGCAGTTGATATATTTATTGTATTATTTTTATTTTATTATTAATTTTTTTTTTTTTTTTTTTTTTTTTTTTTTTTTTTTTTTTTTTTTTTTTTTTTTTTTTTTTTTATTCCAGATAATGGATTATATAATGTTTAATTTTATTTTTGAAGAGTTTGTGTAATTAGTGATATTTTCGGGTAGTTTGTTGTACATGGAAACACTGGTATATTTCCAGTATCTTTGTGCTGTTGTTGTTTTATATTTTGGTATTTCGTATTTTTGTTTATTATTGGATCTTGTAATATGATCATGTTTAAATATTGGTATGTTATGTGTTTTATTGCATAGCTTAATTATTGCAGCTAGTTGGTATAGTTTATCTAATTTTAATAATAAATGTTCTTTAAAGAGATAATCTGTAGGTTCTAGTCTATCTTTATGGAATATTATTCGTATTATTGATTTCTGGGCTCTTAACAGGGGGACAAGTGTGGTATAGGGGGCAGCTCCCCATGCTATGATTCCATATCTGAGTAAAGATTCAACCAAAGCATAATAAAGCATTTTAAGTTGATCTACATTTAGAAAGCCTCTAGTTGTTACAAATATATACATTAATTGTCTAAGTCTTTTTGTAAGGAGAGCTATCTGAGGTTTCCAGCTAAGTGTCGAGTCTACTATAATTCCTAAATATTTAACAGAACATGTTATTTCTATTTTTGGGCATTGGCATATCTTTGGGTAAGAGGTGTTGCAGGTTTTTTTGTGAAGACTGATTTTTGGTGAATATTTTGGCTGTCCGGATAAGTTCAATGAAAGCGTTAAAGCTTTAGTTTTGCTTACATTTAAAGATAATAAATTTACGCAAAACCATTCATATAATTTATTTATATTATTTTCTGCTTTTAGGCTGACATTATCCCATGAATCTCCCCAACATATTAGAACAGTGTCATCCGCAAAACAAATTATGTCACCATCTACGCGTACGTCTTGTATATCATTTATATAAATATTAAATAATGTAGGACCCAAGACTGTACCTTGAGGGATAGAATATTCTGATGAAAAAGAATCACTAACAACACCATTTACTATCACTCGCTGTTCTCTGTTTTCAAGATATGTCCTGAACCACTGCAGCATTTTTCCTTCAACACCAATATTTTTTAATTTCTTAATTAATTTGCTATGGCTTATTGAGTCAAAGGCTTTTGCTAAATCAATAAATATAGCTAAAACTTTTTTTTTGTCATCCAGTTTCTCTATTGCTTTTATGATGAATTCTGATATGGCGTCATCTGTGCTTAGATTTTTCTTAAAACCAAATTGTTTACTGTATAATTTCTGATTTTCATTCAAAAATGTTGTAAATTTTTTTTTAACAATTTTTTCCAATATTTTTGATATGTTAGAGAGGAGAGAGATTGGTCGGTAATTAGAAGGGTTGCTTTTGCTACCTGCTTTATGAATTGGGGTTATTAAAGAGATCTTTAATGCTGTGGGGAAGACTCCTGTACTCAGGCTAAGTTTAGTTATATGCAGTATTGGCTTTAGTAATTGTTTCATATGTTTCTTAATAACAGAAACTGTTATACCATCATATCCAGGCCCTGATCCTCCGCGTAATTCAGCTATTGCTTCTAAAATATCCTTTTCATTAACTTCACACCACGTCCATTTCATTTCATTACATTGCTTTCTGTCACATTTTTCCTCTCTAATGTCTTTGTTATCAATCGATTTAGCCATATTTTCCCCGACAATACTAAAAAATTCACCTAGAATGTTTGAAGCTCTAGTTGGTTCCAAAGTCGCATCACATGTATCGCTGCCATATTGTAAGGTTTTAATAGTAGTTGGTGGTTTTTTTTTGTTGTTTACCGCTTCATTTATAGTGTTCCAAATATTTCTGATACAATTATTTCTCTTAATTTTCATACTAAAGTAGTCATTTTTTGCTTTGTTTTTAATGTATTTTAGTTTAGTTGTGTATTTTTTTAAATACCCTTGTAATTTTAAGTTAAATGGTTGTTTCTTAGTTTTTTGTTTTAACTTGTCTCTACGCCTGATAGATACTAGGATACCTCTAGTGATCCATGGTTTCAGTATGCGGAATTTTCCTTTTTCTGGTCTAAGTGTCTTATGTACTGAAGAATTTTCTATAAAATATCGCAATTTATCAATGAAGTTATTTGTACTTAAGTTTACATCTGTATTTCCTATAACTTCTTCCCATGTTTCTTCTTCAATAAGTATTTTGAGTTTTTCAAAGTCTGTAACGATTTTGATTGAGTCCGATATTTCATTGTCCATGTCCGGTGGGTGTGCTTCTTTAATACGGTTTAATCGGACCATGGTTGTGAAATGATCTGTAATATTTGAATCTAGCGTTGCTCCCTGTGCCTGTTTGTAAATAAGTTTATTGCAATAGATATGATCAATCAGGGTTGTAGATTCTCGTTGTATTCTTGTAGGAGTCGATATTACGGGTTGTAAATTATTTGAACACATAATTTCACAGTAATCATTTGCTACTTTACTAAGCCCTTCACAATTGTCGAGAATATTTATATTAATGTCTCCAACCAGTATGCATTTCTTATTTTTTATTTGTCCTAATACACTACATATTTCATCTAGAAATAGTTCCGGCGTCCCATTGGGTGATCTATATATAGCTACTATTTCTAACGGAAAACCTACATTTACACAAATATGCAGACAATTTGTGTCTGTCATTATTACTTCCTTAGTCTCAATCAGTTCTACTGTATGTATGTTTAAGTATATTGCTAGCCCACTTGCTTGATTAAAGTTATAGTTAGAAGTAATAACTTGATAACCGGGTATTTCAATTAATGATTTGGGGATATTTCGAGACCATGTCTCGCTTGCTACTATTATAGTGGGTTTGTGTTTCAGTTGAGATATGAGTAGACATAGGTCGTCATAATTTGCTTTTATGCTCCTTATGTTTTGGTGTATTAAGTATATATCATGACTATTGGAAAATAATTTTTGGTTAACTTGATTTATGTTATTGAATTCCATGTTTTTATGTTCATTCGCTAAATTATCTAACATGTCAATGTTATCCATTCATTGGTTCGTAGCATGTTTTTGTTTGTATTTGTTTATAGTTTCGTCATTTATATTATGTATTTTATTGATAAGAAAATTAATTAAATCTGGTTCACCTGTGGTTAAGTACTGGAAGCTATGGGTGTGTCTGCTGATAGCTACAACTACATGTGGGATGCTATTATATATATCTAAATGTCTAATATTAATCCTAACTAGTACTACCCTTTTGGATGTTAAACCTTGTGCCTCGTGTATGGTATGCATTTTTATTTTTTTATCGCATTTGTTTTCTAAACATTGGATTAGCATATTTTTTTCAGCTTGTGTGAACGTTAATAAGAGTGTCTCTGGTTTAATTTGATAGAATCTTCCATCGGATATAGCTGGTTTGATAGAGCGTACCTTCAGATTAGTTGTTTTTATGTCTTTGTAGAATGAGGACAGGAGGCAGCATACATCCAACGGGCATCTTGTTGAAGTAGATAGGGTCTGATAGGGGGTGCAAAATTTTGTAATATTGGACCACTTTGGAACTAGGGGAGATCTTTCTATGTAAGGAATTTGATTTGCATCTCCTAGAAGAATAACTTCCGTTGCGTGGGCCAGCGCAGAGACAAATCCGACATAACCAGCGTGCATGAGAAGAGCTTCATCGATAAATATTCTATCGTATTTTTTATCAGAGCCATTTATTATGTATGATGATATAGTTCTATAATCAATGCTCAACCTATTTCTATCAATAATTTTATTTTCTTTTTCTACAGAATCTCTTATATCTTTGAGGTTAGCTCTAGTTTGTGTTAATACTAGGTCTTGTCCGGGTTTATGATTTTTCACAATATATCGCGACTTACCGCATCCGGGTACCCCATTTATCCATTTTATAATTGGCATTTTGCAGTTTGTAATATTTACTTTATCCAATTTAGATATAAGCTCACCATCGAGCATGAGTTTTGTATCTATGGTGACTAATATGAACCTTTCTTTAGTAGTAAAGGCCTTTTCTTCTTCATTAAATGGAACATATATACCACCATCTTGTAAGGAAAATCCCATTCTATACTTGGTGTATGTGTGCCATAGAAATTTCCTTCGTTGGTTATCAAATATATTCATTCCTTTCTTTTTTATTTCATTAATAGCTCTAGAAGACTCAAGTAAATTTGTATTGTTAGCTGCAGTTAATATAGTTTTATATTCATCAGTATTTATTAAATCTCGTTGTAATAGAAGATTTCGGAGCTCTATCATACTATTTATATAGTTTTCCGTCCTAGTAGATCCCGGAAGTAATCCATGAATCCCTGCTTTATTAATTGATGCTTGATCGGATATATCTATATATTTTAAATTATTATTTCCTCTGAAGTAGAAAACGAAATTTAGGTGAGTTGCTTCGGTGACTAAAGCTAATAGTTCAAGACTAGATATATCCCATAATGGATTGAGAATATCCACACCTATAACTAATGGGTAGTTCTTTTCAGCCCATTTATTCATGCGTCGTATGATTAAGTTAAATTCTTCAAATATATTATTATTTTTAACTTGTAATATTATAATTTTATTTTTAAAAGCATCTAATATTTTAACGTAGGAGTTATTTGTAGAACAATTTATAAATGAGCACCAGTCTTTTTCCTTGATATATTTTTGTTTTAAAATTAAAGATAATCCCTTAGATAAAAGAAAGGAACTTCCGATCTTTGTTGCAAATACTACATTTATGTCTGTAAATTCTGAATAGCTATAAACTAAAGACGTTCTGCTTTTGACTGTTTCGTTCGTTGCTAATAATTTAGTTAATTTATTTAAAATATCCTCCACCTTAGCGTCCATTAGTGGCAATTTTTTTCCTATATCAGTCTTATTTTCATTTTTGGCTGAATTGAAAAGTTTTAACTTTCTAATTAATTCCATAATCAGTCATGTTAATAATTCGTTGCAATGCGTTTATGTGGCATGGACAACTAGGGTCGTTTGCTTTATGCTCTGAGTTTTTTCCGATTTTATTGCAGTTATAACATACTGGCTTTTTCTTTAAATTTTGGCATTGTTTGATATCGTGACCTCCTGCACAATGAGAGCAATTTGAATCCTCTGCTTTACAATATTTAGCAACATGGTTATAACCTAAGCATTTATAGCACCTTGCTGCTATTATATAGTCCTTAACACGACAGGATGACCAATCAATATAAATTTTTCCAGTATTTATTAAGGCTTTCCTGACAGTTGGTTCGCATTCTACAACCCAATGAACTGTCTCTCTCTCTCTTGGTCCGACTTTAAAGAGTGGTTTGAAATAAGATTCCATGTCACTAACATTGCTGCTTTCTATTATTAATTTATTTTTTAGTTTTAAGTTTTCCACTATTTCCTGTTCATTCAACTCCACTGGAACATCATAAATTATGACCCTTGGTTTCTTTTTTTGTGGTTCTGAGATAGTAAATTTACCCGATTTGGCCAAGTTGCTTTCCATAATTTTTATCTTATCTGATTCATTTTCTAACAATAACAGTATGCCACCACCCCTGATTGTTCCACATTTTTTTACTTGAACGCTCTGCTCTCTGGGGATATTTGAATAAAGTGCTTCTTTAGTCGCTTTATTTATATTATCTTCTGTTCCGTTACTATCTGTTGGCTTAATTATTAGAGCTTCTTGTTTAGGCTGTATTTTCCTTAGAGCCGAATGTTTATTTTCACTAATCTTTTTTTTTACATTAGTTGGTAGTTGAACCATATCCGCATACGTAGGCTCTGGTCTTATTTTGTTAGTTTCTATTTTTTTTGCTAGTTCGTCAATACTTTTAATTATTTCATTGTTTGATACAGGAGGGATTAGTCTTGTCAGCGTTTCTACCCTTGCTTCTAATTTAATAATTTGTTCTGATAATTTATTAGTTATGTCTCCTATTGCATCATAATCTGCTCTTAAAACTCGTCTTTTATCAAATTCCTGTGTGGCCCAGTTCTTACACTCTAGTTGTAATTTCTTTAACTCACCTATATCTTCTAGGATGTTTTCATACACTGAGTCTCTTGTGTTATCCATTGTTCCCAGTTCATCTACACTTTCTGATTCTTCCTCAAATTCAGGGATTAACCGGATTAACCCTTCATATTTATTTATGATTGTGTTAGTCATTTATCATGACTACAACTCTATATTAATATGCACCAACTATTTTGATATATTTTATAAACAATAAGAAAATATGAGTTTATGAATTAGTAATGTTACACACAGTAATTTGCTGTGGCCTGGATAAAATTAATAGAGAATTATTGTCCACGTAAACAGTTTAATCTAAAAATAATAAAACGAAATACTACACTGTTCAATCTAAAAAAAAAAAAAAATAATAATAATAAATTAAACTACACTGAATCTATAGCTAGTTAAACTAACGATGTTGACTCTACGAATGCCGTGAGAACACATTATAGGACAGCTTCAATTCATTACGAATCCTAATGCAATGAATTGAATTTGGATTCGTAAAAATAGACTGCTCCGATTGACAGCTAGGCCCGGATTTTTTGCTATATAGAATTAAGTGCATTGAATTGATTAGGATGAGTACAATGAATCGGCCTGATTGCTAGTAGGCCCGATTTTGTCGATGGAAATTATGCATCAAAATAAATTGGGATGCGTTCAATAATAGACCCGATTGCCGGCTCGGCCTAGGTGTTAAGCACATTAAATTAAATGAGGCCCGTTAACTCGAACTTTTGCCGATGGAATTAAATGATGGTTGTGGATTTCAGTAGCAAATTTTTGTTTTGGACCAGGATTGTGTGTAGAACGCTACGTGGGTCCTCTTGTTTATACGGCATTCCCCTCTTGCTGACTCAGGTCGGACTAGTGTTCGTCGACATGTAGTGGTAAAACAGAGGCAATATAAATAAATCGGTTTATCATTTTGTGAAAAAACTGATTCATATTACATAGTAATAGTAAATTTAAATCTAAAAACTCAAAAAGCGTTCAGAAAACATTTTATGTTAAATGTCCCATGTAATTACCCAGCGAATGAGCGAATGATTCTTTTGTTTTGCAATAGGTATTTAATTTTCTTAGAGAAGAATTCGCTTCTAGATAAAAATTTGAAATTCGTATGTGCTCCAAATCCACGTTTGCTTTTGCAGTATGGATCACGTTTTGCGTCCGAGCTTACCAAAGGAAAAGGAAGATATGTGACAGTTCTGAAGAACGAACAATTTTTTATGTCTCTGATTTCAAAAATTCCAAGACAGAAATCTGTTCAACATCAGGGTACAGTTTGGGTCCCGTGTCCGCCTGTCCTTCAATTTTTGCGAACCAACATATCTTAAAAGCTATTCGTCCAATTATATTGAAATTTTGATGGTAGGTCATAATTAGCCAGGTTATTATATTGCTGATCCCGTATAAGTTTAAATCTTCTGCACCTATTTATTTCTCTTCCACATTCGCACAGACATACATTTATTTACACCTATATCTTCAAAAGTACTCATCTGATTTTTATGAAATTTTAATGGTTTGTTTAAAGTAGCCCGCAGACAACCCAAGAATAATTTCAACCGTCTGCGCTCTTAAAATATTGCTATATTGATACTTTATTCATGTTAAATTTACTTAATTTTCCCTCCTTTTATAAATTAGTCAAAATTGGTTTGATTTTTACATGATTTAAAGTATCAATTTACCAAAATTTAAACAGCGCAGACAGTTAAAATTAATCTGTGAGCTTCTATCAGATAAGTTTTATAAAATCAGATGAATATTTTTGAAGATAAGGTTTAAATAAATGTATGTGTGTGCACATGTGGAAGAGAAATGGTGGCAGGTGGAGAAATGTGGTGGAGGGAAAGGGGACCAGAAGATTGGACCTTATATAGGACCAACAATGGACTTTTTATATGCTAATTAACTGCCATCCGAATTTCATTAAAATCGAAAGAGTAGTTTTTAAGAATTGTTCGCAATGATTGAGCGAGAGACAGACTAACAGCCAGAAACGGGATCAAAAATGTCTGATAACTGGAACAGATTTCTGTCTTGGAATTATTGGAATCGGAGACATAATCGTTCTTTAGAACGATCACATCACATAGTGAGGTGTTACCTCATAGGATTTTAATTTAATTAAATATGAGGTTAGAAATTGAAATTAGAGTGTTGAAAAGGGGGAGAAAGTACAATTATAATAAATTATGGGGTATGCTAAACCCGCATATAAGTTAAATTAGGTTGGGCCCCCCCCGAAAAAATTTTCTGTGTACGCTACTGGTGTAAGGTATTTTGTAAAAACGATTCAATCCCCTCCCCCAAATCAGAAAATGTTCAATATTTCGCTAGAATCACTTCCCATTAATTATCCTCCACGTTACTTTTAAAGTTTTTATTCTCACTGTTCCCACATGACATCTATTTTCTTTGAACAAATCTAAAAAGAGTCTTGAGCTGCGAGGAATCCAAAAAAACTTCTCGTCTACAATGGCTTCCTCAACAATGATCATCTCATGCATAACTAAAAAAGAGAACAGATAGGTTTTATTTAAAGCTTCGAAGTGTTTTCATACAGTTTAAGAAATCACTATTTCAGTCAATAACGTGTTGATCCACTAGACAGCAAAAGAAACCTTATCCACTTATTAGACAACATTGTTATTCAGTTTCAATATTAGCATGAACGAATCACATTTCATTTGAGTATGCCCAGGTTTCATACTTCTGTGTTATAGTGACGTTATTTTCCACGCTAAGCGCTAGAAGTGCATTCGCCATTACCACATCCCTGTTGTGGTAGCTGCAACTGTCACTCCAGATTATGACTGGGTTGCTTGAGTCGTCAGGTAAAGTTTCTTTAAGATAGTCAATGACAAACGAAGCAAAGGTGCTAGCTTTCAGATCACCAGCCGTCTCATCAAACAAGTGGCATTTCATATAGTGTGTAACCAAGTCATATGTCATATGCGGCATTTTCTGCTGTTGGTTGATTAGAAGATTATTCGAACTGGTGGTCATGGGGGTTTGGAGGACTAGACGAAGAGGTTTTGTGTGCATATGAATGGTCAGACGTGTTTCCACAGGGAAAATGAGAAACTGCAGCTGTGCTCTATTTATTTAAATTGAGTCTCTGTGAAGTGTGCCTAAATCGGCTTCAAATAGCATATCACTAATGGCTTTTTCCACCAATACTCTCTGCATACGATCGAGACTTCGCAACTTATTAGCTCACACCTTAGTTGTATCATGATAAGCGTTAGTCGTTTCTTTATCTTTTGAGGAATAAGAGCTAGCTAATTTTAAAAGTTGGTTTTGCATCTTTGTAGCTTTCGGTCTTTCCTAACCAATGTACTTTTTCCCATCTCTCTCAATCTTTTGTTTTTTGAATCTTTGCTAAAAAAAAAATAATGGAGCCTTTCTTTTTCTTTTTATCTTTTTAAATCCTTTACTTAACTTTTGTGCCTGGTTGCCTGTCTTCAAAATCTTTGAAAGGCTATCAACTGTTTTGAAAGGAAAATAAAATAAAACTTTTAGTCTTCACACAAAGTATTTGTATTGACAAATAACCGGTTTCGGCTAATTATTAGCCATCATCCGATTCTATACAAATAAAAAACAACAGAAAGTCAACATTTATATATAAAAAGAAAATAATCATAATAAAATATAATAATTGAAATGAAATTATATAAAAAAATTAAATATAGAAATTTAAAGTTAACAGAAATCTTAAACTAGGTGGTAAACAATAAGTACTTTACCTAAATTAGATGTTCACAGTAACATAGTATTGAAGTGAATGAGATGTACAGTACAAGACAAGTTGAAGGAAACAGATTCAAAAAGTCTGGCTGGTGGGGTTATTGTGAGAGGTAATAAAAGTAAAGATAAAAAATACACATTACTCAAAAAAGAAAGGAGGGAGAACAAAGGTAGCATATGGGATACGAAAAACTTGGCTGACATATGACTTGATTTCTTAGATTTATTTATTGAAACATTGCTTAGTATAAACAATCTTTGTTCTTGAACAGTGCAGATTTTTCTAAATTCACTTTAAATGTTTTCCCTAATATTTTGAGGAATTTTTTTAATGCAGTCATGTTTACCTTGACAGTTGGCATGTTTTATGGGTTTTGGTGTCTATCATCACTTACAAGACACGTTTCTAAACTTGCCGGTTTCCCTTGATTATTCATTCTGAGGATGAACAAACGATCTCTTTGATCAGCTTCAATTACTTTTTTACCGTTTTGATCGTAAATTCTATACCCAGTTTTATCAAACGCAGTCTTAGTTTCAAAACCAATGTCAATATGTTTTAAATCACGCAAATTTTCTTTCTGATGTAAATCTGAAGAAAAAAGTTCATTCGTTGTAGAAGGCACTTTGTTATGTTTCACAAATCTTTCTAACATACTTTGAATCAAAATTTGTAAGTCAGTAAATAGGAATGGTCTGAAAGGTGAAGTCAGTATGGCGAATCATTGAATATATAGTACACATAACTTAAAAAAACTATCAACTTCCCACTTGACTGCTTGTAGGCCACTTTTCATGGCTCCATTCATGATTATGTAATCCACGCAATCCAATGTTAATAATTTTTCTACCATCAAGGCAATCATCTTTTATTTTTTTCGTATGGCTTTCTAATAATATTTAAATTTATATTCGGCCCATTCATTGAGACTTGAAGAATGTAATTTTTTGGGAAAGTTTTTATTCCTTCGATAAAGTTACCAAGAAAGTCCTGGGCAGTAGCTTTACCCAATAAAATATTGGTTAAATACTCTGTACACACTCTAGTTCTATAATGACCACATATTTTATTAACATGTCAACCAGTCCCCTCTGAACAATTTTATTTAATGATTTGTCGAAAGCAATAACGAAATTCTTTCTTAACCGGCCTTTTATTCGTTCAAAAAATATGGGTCAAGACCATGATTGATCATATATTTACACGTTGCTGCCTCTATTTTAAATTGGGTGGCATTCGGGAACATCTATCGGGGAACATAATTTTAAAGATTTCCCCCGAATCTGTGCAAGAATTAAAATACATCTTACTAAACAAGTTTTAAGCACCATAATATCTCAGCCCTAGTTACATAATCTTTGATTTAAAGAGTCTAATGAAGGTGCATTTTGTTTTCTTTGGATGGCTGAGGAGAATTATTTTTACTTTCCTGACAAGTTGTGTTAATACTAATTGCTGTTGATGCACTGTTATTATTTTTTTTTTAAAGAAGTTTTTCAAAGATGGTTGAGAATCCCTTCCTTTTAGTAAATGTAAGTGGATTTTACCTTTGGAATGAGAAACAACTGTTTTTTTCCCCATATTGGACGGGTCAAATGATTTCTTACATATTTTACTATAAGCCTGATATTCTTCTTGGGATATGCTAAACTAATCAACAAATTAAGGGTTAAGCAAATGGTGCAGCCACTGTTTATTACATTTTGTTTTTCTGAAAGCCATATCATTAGTACCTGTAATATAAAGTAAAATAATAGAAAAAAAAACAAGATATAGGGAGAAAATCATGGCATTTAGGCACAATGCCTCAAGACCAACAGGAGATATTTAACAAAAATGGAGCATTCCTTACATCATTCCACAAATACACTTTTAGTTGTTATTAGTAATAATTAATCACTAGTAAGTCGTTATTAGAGAAATATTTCTTTCAAATTGTTCTATCTCGGAATCGATATTTGCGCGTTGGGCATGAATTTCGGAAATACAACTAATAAATTCAGCCTGAAGAGATTTTAGTGCCTCTAATCTACTTTTACTCTATTTTGAGTAAACATCCGCTTTGTAATTTGGTAACAAACGGTTCACATCTATCTAAGCCAGAAATAAGAACATTTTTCTAAAACAGATAGTTGTTTTAAAACACTTAGTCTCCCCAAAGATTGAGGGTAGCTAAACTCACAGTTAAATATAAAATAATAAAAAATAAACAAAAGCAAAAAATACACTTCATTAAAGTACGAGAATTAAAAAAAAAGTAATAATGGAATAAAAATCGGTACCTGAATGTCCTTGCCAACAAATAAAAGGGGTATAAAACCAAAAACTTATTTTCTAACAAAAGAGCCTAAAGATCACTCTTTAAAGTTTTAGAAAACTGGAGATAAAAATAATAAATTATTATCAGTTAAGGGTAGTAACTTATCTATAAGAAAGGAAGGAATTCTTTAAAAAAATAACTTATAAAACAAACTAAAAAAAAAAAAAAATTATAAGATCATGGAAAAAGGAATTATGTATACATAATATCGATAGTTCTTTGTTAAAAAGGTCAATCTGCATTTGGAAAACTGGTTTTTAAGAATTGATTTTACATTGCTCTGAAAATACACATGCTAGAGAAAATATCAATGGTTCTAAGCAGCTTAACTTTTCTAGTTTAATATTTGTTTAGAGAGATCATTAATTTTATGTTTAAAAATGCCAGGACGCAGACAGGATTTTTGGCAAAGGATAAACTAAATGTCTAGTAAAATCGACTAGAAATGCAGGTCATTCGAGTAGAATTAAAATATAACGCAAATTTGACGAAGTAAAGTTAGAACAATAATTGACAAGGGAGTTAAACGAGGAAACAAAGCGGACAAGAGGACAATAGTGAGATAGTTCCTTGCTGTAGAGTGGGCGACCTGCTCGCCTACCACTAGGTAAGACAACCACTTGGTCCTGAACCAGGGAGCAGACAAACTTACCTGAAAAACAATTTACGAGGACATTTATACAAAGGCTCTTGGGAGAGACGATGACATAACGATTCATACCAACTAGAACTAGGTCGTCCGCATAAGCCATATTCCACATCGTCACTGGTTCCATCTCCCATCTTCGTACTTTAGTTTGGCATGATTGTATAGCTTCGTCCAAGTATAAGTATAAATAGCAGGGGGCTTAGTATGTCCCCTTGTCTTACGCCACAATCTGTGCCAAATTCGCTTGATGACATGTTGGAAGTTTCTGCAAGTGATGTAGAAACTCTTAATTCGTAGAACCAGATTGAGGTGCGTTCTTATTCCTGAGTGCCGTCCATACCTTGGCCCAAGGTACTTTATCAAAGGCTTTTTCCAAGTCGATGAAACACATGTATGCATCTTTATTGCGTTCAATAGCTTTTTCACTTATCCGTCTCATTGTGAAGACCAACAGGACATATTTAATAAAAATGGAGCATTCCCTAAAATGCACTACATCATTCCCACAAATAAATTTTTAGAAGAATGCTTATGTTTTATAATAGAAGAATCCATTTGATATTTATTCCTTGTGACAGCTCTTTATAATAGTTTCTTTACATGTTTATATTCATATTATTCTTTATTGAACTATTTACATAGAATTACTATATCTTTTCTGCCCTGATATGCTATATAACCATTATCAGATCTGGGGTTTTGGATTCCCTCTCTTTCTTCATTTAGACGTAAATAATTGATATTCGCACTTGGCTGGTTATCTTTTGGATCGAAGTATAAATATTCTTTCTGTGCAACCACCATTAATTAGTTGTTGTTTACATCACATCCAAAAAGACGTGTATTTTCGTATAACTTCTCGGGCCATTCTAAGTATTCCATCCATGATTAACTTTTTGTTTGTAATTGAGCTAAATATTTTTTTACTTCCACTTTCATTCTCTCACGGTCTTCTTCATATTTAATTATTTCTTTAGTTGTTTTACAGGCTATAACAAAAGAAACCAGTGTGTCATCAATGGTACACAAAATCAGAGCCTTGGCTTGTGCATCTCCTTTCTCCCAGGTTTTTGTAGGTAATAGTTTTATCGTCCGGCGGAGATTCTGTAATATATTTTTCAAGACCCTTATCTTGTAAAAGTTTGGATTCTAAATTTCCACTCGGAAAAGTTCTTACCGTCCAACTTAGGAAATGATTAAATTCCGAAGTTTTCCATTGTGATCTTTAAATTTAAAACGAACTATAACTTCCGTATTTAATTATTAATTTAAATACTGCTGGGGGCCGATTCTGTGACTTTCAAACCTCCCTTTTCATGTTGTTATATATCAAAGGCGCCAGTCTGCTGGAGCCGGTACCAGAAGGTATGGCAAGCCCTGCAGCGCCACCCTAGCATGCGCGTCCGGTGTCGGTGGTATACTGCACAAGCAGTGGGCTGCTGGGCGCTGGTCTGGATTGTAGTCACCCGTAGATCTGCAGGAGTGCTGGTACCGTGCTCAGTTCTGGGGGCGAAGAGGGTGACGGGCTCTCTGCCCTGCGAAGGAGGGCTTGCAGGGCGTTCAGCCGACCAAGGACCCAGGCGTTAGTTCGCCGATGCCGGGGAAGGTCTTCTGAGGCTGCCAGGCGTCGGAGGCGCTGCTCGATGCTGGTTAAACGCCTGTGAACCTGCTCGGTCATGGGGGAACGGAGGTCTGCGGTGGTGGTTTGTGTGCCTGTTGCTGTGGTTGGGACCGGGGGTGGATGTTCCACTGGTCCAACGGCTGCGTCCCAGTCGAGGTCAGAGAAGAGGTCCCGCAGGTCCGGGAGAGGGTGCGATGTTGGCCAGTTGTCAGGGATTTGCTCGGCCGTCGGAGCAGTGGGTTCCGGGAGGAGTGGCAGTTCGTCCGCGATTGTGGCGGCCATCTCTCAGGCGGGGTCGGAGGGAAGGTCCGCCAGCTCAGGGAAGAGATCGTCCCACGAGATCTCCTCGCTTCCGGAATGTTCCATGCTAAAAACTTAATTGTAAGAGGTACATATTTATCCATTATATTCGTGTTTTCTTTTCTTTTTTTTTTTCTAGAGATATTCTGGCTTGTTTACAATAGTCTACTTTTTGGGAGTGCAACCAAGAGGGAATAGGGTTGTGTTATGGCGTTGGGGAAGAGGGGAAGAAGGAAAGAATGGGACCATTAGTTACCAAGGGAAGTGGTTGGGGGTGGGCACACAGCCTTACTGAATAACTTACGTACTTGACTCGCTCCCTGTAGCGGAACTCACTGACTGACCCTGAATCGGGGAAAGTGGCTGACTTACATACGGTGATCAGCGAGGGAGGGGGGTACTGGTCACGCTGCGCGAGACCTCTAGAGTTGGTCACAGCCTCGGCAGTGGGCATGACCTGGGAAGCGGGCTTTTCAGGTCTGGCGTCTGGTCACGCTCTACGTGACGTCTCGAAATTCGTGACTTTGGCATGGGGCCCGCGGCGCGAGAGCCACTAGAGTTTAAAAGCGCGAGAGCTCCCCTATTAAGTTTAAAAATATGGCTACTTGCCTTTCTGGAGGTTTAGTCGCATACACTGATGCTACCATATAAATGTCAAATCGTTGTTTAAACTTTTTCCATTTAGCACTTAGATTGTCTGAATATATATTAAGCTCAGATGGTAACTTCAAATTAGGTGCTTCTGACATGATGATACGAAAATAAAAAAAACAAAAAAAAAAAAACAACACGTGTCCGAAAAACACTAATATTAACACAATGTTAAGTTTCAGCCAAATTTTCATTTAATGTGGACTACCGACTGCGCCATGTTAAATAACTAAAGTCTTTTAAAAAGAAACTAGATATATTTAAATAATTCAAGAATACAATTACAGAATACGAGTACACGCACAAGGATGCAACACAAAAACAAGAACATCGTAACCTTCACGATAATCTTTAGCAGGTTTTAGTTTACAGCTAATCCAACTATACAACAGGCACCAAGCACGAACAGGAACTTTAGGTTGGTTTGATTTAATGAGTGCACAACTTTCACATGCTTTGACTAATATTTTGATATCTTTATTAACTCCAGGCCAATAAACATAACGTCTTGCCAGTGGTTTCATTTTGGTAATGCCCAGTTAAGTTTCATGTAACTCTTTTAGAATGCTGGAACATAAGGAAGCTGGTATGACAACTCTGTCATTTCTAAATAGGATACCGTCAGTCAAAGTAAATTCTGAGTCCTCTGAACTTGTATGTCGTAGTTCTTTAAGTATTTTACTTGGGCGCATATTGGCTTCATTTCCTATGTTCATCACAAGACGGCTTTGGTAATTTAATTGGTGCTCGTGAGAGACAATCGACATTTCAGAGTAGTCAAAACCTGATAGTAAGCAGACGTCATTTGTGGGAGTGCTTTATGATTGTGAAGAATCTTTGACAGAGGTAAATTACCTGTGTCCAGCAGAAGTGGTTTAAAATTAAATAATTGAACAAATGATGAACACCAATAATGATACTGAGCGCCGCCTCTCGGCCGAGTTGGCTGTAATTTATTTCGGATTCTGTTAGTGAGCGTGACGCGAAGGCTATAGATTTTTCAAGCCTTTAATAAGAGAACTAAGAAATTCTGCTATACCCAGAGGACTGCGTCAGTAGTAAGGAACAGAAATTTGGGTCGAAAGGAACCAAAACTAGGTCATTACAAAGTTCTGACTCAACTTGAGGAATGCTAATATGAGGCTTGAAGACCAATGCCAATGTTGTCCTTTTCTGAGTAAACATTTAAGAGGGTATGACGTAGTTAAAACATCTGGTGCGAACCGAGAACGGAATAGAATATTATAGTGCAATTTGAATTATTGTTAATATTAACGATGGGTTGAGATAATAAATGATTTAATGGGCCGTGGACTAAATAATTGGCTGACACTTGTTTAGCCATCATATTACTAGCACTGTAGAGTGTTAGTAATATGAGTTCTACAGAAATAAAATAATATTTAGGTCGGAGATTGATGTAAACAAAAAAGTTAAACTATGGAAGTCAACAGTGCTACCGTTAATCACTTACAGCTGTGAAACTTGGGTCCTGAATCTGTCTGTTCAGGACCCAGTATTTTTCTGGAAATACTGGGGAAACTAAGAGTGGCAGTAAAAGAAATGGAAAGAAGTATGATAGAGATAACATGAAGAGAAAGAAAGAGCAATAGACGGATAGCTAGCCAAACAGGGATTGAAGATATTGGAAGGACAGTACTCTCTAGGAAATGGACGTGGGCAGGCCATATAGTGAGGACAAGAGACGATAGATGGACAAGAAAGATATTAGACTGGTGGTCTTTGGAAGGTAAAAGAAAAGTAGGAAGACCGATTAGAAAATGGGACCAGGAGATGAGAACAACTTGCAGTGGAGTAACTTGGAAAAGGGTGGCAGAGGATAGAAGGATGTGGAAGAGGATGGGTGTAATCTTTAACGAGGAATGGTTGCCAAAATAAACAAATATTATGAAAATAAAAATGAAGATAAAGAAATAAAATGAACCATAAAATTAAATCTAAATTTAAGGAGTAAGAGTTAATAAATAGCTAACTATTAAACATATAGTAATGTAACATTAAACATGATTATGTATAATTTGTTTAAGATTAAATGATGAATCTGCATTATGCAACTTGATTAAATTAGACTAGCACAAGCTGCGTATTGCACAATTCCCCCTTTAATGGGAACCACAGCGCTCTGCTGATTTGAAATCATGAGTAAAACTCAATATAAAATGTATGAAAATTTTTCTTTCAATAAATGATATTTTATTTATTACTAGCACTAGCACTTGGCAGCTCCACCTCAACGTTGGAAGCTCCTGTTTTTTGCCTTTGAAGTATACTTTAGCGATTTTGTTTTTATTGTTCAGAGAATCTTCTGAATAGCCTTCAGCCACAGCAGCAGATTTACTCCCTCCGAGTCTTTTCAGTGTCGTCATATCAGCACCAGAGTCTCGAAGTACTGTTCTATGGGTTCTTCTCAGGCTGTGACCGGTGTATTTGTTATGTTGTATTTTGTACACAAGTTTATTTAAATACAAATACTTAACAACTTATTAATATTAAAGTAAACACAATGATTTTTTTTTATATCCACTTGCATCAAGTTCACACTATATCGTATAACCTTCCTAGTTGTTGCCAACATCATCTTTCCTTTTATAAAAAAAAAATTGCAATATTAAAGAACTCAATTAAATTAAAAAAATTAAAATTAAAATAAAATTACATTTAAAAATTCGAATAAACTATTGTTTAAATCTACTTGGTATTTTTATATCCTTTCTACTTCTTAATTTATAATTCCTTTCACTTTCCTGGATACTATTTTTATCCTTATTCTTTATTCCTTTTACTGATCCTTCCTCAGAGAATTTCACATCATTATCCTCAGAGCTCGGAGAAATAGTATCGTGACTCTTATTTCCACCAGCAGACCTTATATGTTCTCTTGTCCTTCGGTAAATTTTTCCTTCGTTTGATTTTATAATGTATGACCTGGGAGTAGAATGCTGTTCTACCACTTTTCCTCTTTTCCATGTGTTTCCTTTAAGAAATAGAATGTCTTCACCATTTCTTAGACAGGGTAGGTCTTTTGCAGATTTATTGTACCACACTTTTTGTTTATTCTGGTGTGATATAAATTTTTCTTTCCTTATTTCTGGTTCTACAACTTTAGGTTTCAGTTTTTCACCTGCAATAGGCATTTTATCCCTGAGTTTTCGGCTGAATAAAAGTTGGGCAGGAGAAAATCCAAGACTAGGAATTGGAGTATTTCTATATTGAAGAAGATAATCATAAAAATCTACATGTGTTTTTTTAGATTTGAGGAGCATTTGTTTTGCTATTTTTACTCCCGCCTCAGCCATTCCATTACTCCTGGGAAAATTTGAGCTGGTTGTTATTAGTTTGATATCACATTCATTTAAATAATTTTTTAATTCACTCCCATTAAAAGGAGAATTATCACTAATTATACATTCAGGATAACCATGGTAAGAAAACACTATTCTTAAAATATTTATAACTCGAATCAGTGACTTGTCTCTCATTTTAAATAATTTAATCCATTTGGAGTTGTAATCCGTAATAACTAAATAAGGACGAGCTTCATACTCCAAAATATCCATAGCTATTTTAACCCAAGGTCTATCTGGGATTTCATGATTCATAATTGGGAGTTTTTTATTACCATCAGCCATTTCTTGACATATCTGACAATTTTGCACCATTTTTAATGGTGCTAATATTTCATAAATATCTTTTGACATACCAGGCTAAAAAACAGAGTCTTTCATTTTAAGCTTAGTTTTTGAAACACCTCTGTGTCCAGAATGACCTATGTTCAGAACATTTTTTCTATAAGTTTTAGGTACAACTAAACGGTCCTGGTAAAATATGAGTCCTTCAACTTCACTTAAAAATTCTTTAATAGAATAATATGGACTTACCTCTGCTGATAACTCATGCTTATCAGGCCAGTCTTTATTTATGTAGTTTTTTACCAATTTTAAGGCTGGGTCTTGCATAGTCATTACTTTAAAGCTTTCAATTCTCTCTTTTAACATAGGTAAATTCTCCATAATTTGATGTACCACAAATGATAATTCTGGGTCTTCTTCCGCATTAATTAAATATGCTCGCGACAGTGCATCTGCTACATACTGATTCCGTCCCGGTAGATATTGTATGTCTATGTCATATTTGATAATTTTTAGAAACATATTCTGTAAACGGCTAGGAATTTTATCAAATTCTTTCTTATAAATTGATACCAATGGGTGATGATCCGTTTGCACTGTGACATTTTTGCCATAAACAAAATAGTGCCATCGTTCAAGAGCAAAACATATTGCTAAACACTCTTTCTCTATCATTGCATATTTTTTTCACTGCTAGTTAATCCTCTAAATGCATATGCTAACGGTTTACCCTTTTGCATCATGACACATCCTAAACCGTCTTTTGATGAATCTGTCTTTATTAAAATAGGCTCATTATCACTAAAGTGCTTTAATATTGGAGCCTTTGTAATAAAATCTTTTAATGTTCTCACAACATTTGAATGCTCGTCAGTCCATTTCCATTGCACATTTTCTTTGGTTAATTCTCTTAGAGGAGCAGTTAGTGATGAAAGATTAGGAATGAATTTACTTAGGAATTTTAATATTCCTAAAAACCTTTGTAATTCAACCACATTTTTAGGATCCGGTATTTTTTTTATTGCTTCTACCTTATTAGGATCAATTTCAAGACCCTCTTTGGAGGCAATGTGCCCTAAAAGTTTAATTTTATCCAGATTGGACTGAAATTTATTTGAATTAAAAGTTATACCTGCTTCTCTAGCTGCATCTAGTACTTGTCTCACCACTTGAAAATGATTCTTTCCTGAACTTTTAATAAAAACATTCATCAATATAGATTTTTTTTATAAGGTTGCATAATTACTAACAATAAATCAACAGTAATTTGTATTTTAATTTCTGTAAAAAAATAAAAATTAAATAAAATGTAGAGGTAGCTGCAGAATGGCCCTTTTTGCTGACGATGGCTCCTATAACTCTGAGAGCAAAAAAGGCCAATGCAGTAGATTAGCCTTTTTTCTCTATACATTATAATGAATCTATATATTTTGAAGGGCCAAACGGCTTCTTCTTGCAATCTATTAATACGTTGCAATCGCAAATTGATTAAGTAATTGGTTCTCATAATCTGTATGGCAACTTATTAATATTTTTCTTTTATAGTAAATATCCCCCCTCCCCTACATTGTAAATTTAATGATATTTTATCCCGGGTGAAAGTAATTCAGATTGTTTCTTAAAATTTATTTAAAACTTATAATAAAAATTATAGCCTAGGAGATAGCGTGCAAAAAAGTATCTGTCTAACATCAAGCTAGAATTTTGTGTGTGAGTAAATGTTTTGGTGCCTTTTAAGAATATATGATCGGCTAAGTTCCTCCGCGGGACATAGCTTGGCAATAGGCATTTGAAAAAAAGAAGAAAAACTGGAGAGCGGTCATGTCCCGCCCTTTTTGGTGGACAATGTGATTTTCATGATCCTGAGTACGAACATAGTTAGTAGACGAATAATCAAGTTGATGGTAGTTGTCATTTAATAGGTTAGATAGTCAAATATTACTCGAAATCAAAGTGTTCCCCTGTCAAGGGGACAGAGAACCACATCATCTATCCTAATAGGAGGTTGATTGGTCTTCGACTTACTGAGCTGCTGCAATTGACAAAGGTGATTTGACCATTGCTTCCAGAACTGTCTTTGCGCTCTTTGGACAAGCTGCCAACGGGTGAGAGCTGCCAAAGGACGATCTTCATGGTCATGATCAGGTAAACTAGTTAGTGGTTCTCCTACCAGGAAGTGTGATGAAGTAAGTATGGATAAATCTGATGGTTCGTTTGGAGAAAGTCTTATTAATGGTCGAGAGTTCAACTGAGCTTCAATATGAGTGAGCGTAGTTGTAGATTCTTCGAACGTGAAATGAATCCCATCACACGACGAAGTAAGTACTTTACGCTTTGAACTCTCCCCTCCCATATGCCCCCAGCTGATGGTGAATAGGGAGGTAGCCACCTGAAAGTGACTTCCTTCTTGCTGAAAGCTGAGTGAAATTGAGAATGGCGGTTCTCTGATTCAAATAGTTTCTTCAGCTCGTTATGGGCTCCAACAAAATTACTAGCATTATCACAATAGATGTTTTTTACGATGCCTCTTCGAGCCATAAACCTCCGAAGAGCGGCTATGAATGCGGCAGTGCTAAGGTTACATACAGATTCAATGGCCTTAGTCGTCATGCAAACCATTATGCATACACAAAATTTAATGAGAGGAGTATTCCTGCGATTAGATTGGCGAGTGAGCATGGGTCCAGCGAAGTCTATTCCGGTGGTGGTGAAGGGCCTTTTTGGAGTAACTCTATCGAAGGGTAAGTTTCCCATCAGGTAGGAGGCCGGCTCGTGTTTCACCTTAAAACATGGCGTACACTGATGAACTATTCTTTACATGCATTCTTGCTATGAATGGGCCAATATTCTAGTCAGTTTAAAGTAACTGTTGAGGTGGAGCATGGCAGTTAGACAAATGATAGTGTTGGATAATAAGATTGGCGATATGACTAGCTGGAGGTGAAATAATGGGGTGTTTTTGACTGTATGAGACTGGAGAGTTTTATAATCTTCACTCAACTGAGCTTCAATTTGAAAAAGCACAGTTGTCAATTCTTCGAACGTGATTTGAGCTAATCCCATCACACGACAAAGGAAGTACTTCATGCTTTGAACTCTCCGCTCCCACATGCCTCCAGCTGATGGTGAATAGGGAGGTAGCCTCTTGAAAGTGACTCCCTTCTCGCTGAAAGCTGAGTGCAATTGACTACTTGCAATACTTCCCCACCATCAATTATTGTTCGAACTGAATACCGCAAAAATGATTAGTACTCCTAGAGTCAATTACAAATAAATGACCTCCTTTCCTTACAAAATTTGCACTAGATGAGAATGAAATTAGATTGTCACAGGTGTCATTTTCTTTGTTATTATTTACTGATTTTCCATTATTTCTACAGACAAATGCAATTCCCCTTATACTACTCGAGCAATATGCACCTTATTTTCTTTTAAATTAGAGCAGTCTTTTCTCATATGCCCCTTTTCATTACAGGCATGACAATTATACTTAAATGTTCCAGAATTATTTGGGTTATTGAAATAATTATTTTTCCTTACTTGAGGCTGGTTTGTTGATTGAGGGTGTTTTCAATCCAAATATTGTCCTTGATTTCTATTATTACTTCTAGTGTAAAAAGACACAGATGATTGATTGCTTGTTTTATGATTCCTGTTTCGTAGAAGTTCTTCCTGCATTAATTTTCCAGTAATTAATAATAATTTTATCTGCAGTAATATATATATATATATATATATATATATATATATATATATATATATATATATATATATATATATATATATATAAAAACGTTATATATAAAATATACTTGCTTGATCTGGAGATCACTGGACCGGTTTCGGCTAATCATCTCTCTCAAGTCTCTCGTAGCACTCAACACACTCATCGAGTCTACATGAGAGAATGAAGTTGGAAAGGTGGAGGTAGATGAAGATATATATACAAAAGAAGTAGGATATGGAAAAACACGTGACATGGGGGTGTCAGGTGCACAGACGGCGAAAAAACAAAGGGAAGAGTGCGCGAAGAAGAAGATGATGCAATGAAGGGAAGGTTGCGTAGACATAAATATTAAATATTATATTCATATTTTATGGGATCTGGGAACGAGATTATATGAGAATGTTAGTCTGAGTTGTCTTGGACCGAATTTTTAAATCTTACTAATTTATTGAAATAACAAAAAAGAGGATTTTTTTAAATTTTGAGTATCCGCCATTTTGGAACGGGAGTAGCTTGGGTTTGCGGCAAATTTTTTCTTTTTTTAATGCCTTTCCAAAAATGTATCACTTTATGGGTGTTCCAATTTAAAATTTCAAAGTTGAATCCAATATGGCGGCAACCATTATGGCGGAAAAAATTATTACCCACCAAAAAAGTAGTTTTTAATGAATGATACAGATACCCGCAAACAGGAAAGATCTTTTTTCAAGATCTTTGTCTTTCGTATTATTCTTTTTCTTTACGGCAGCATTGAAAATGTCTTCTACTTTTAGTAGGACGTTGGTGTACAGGCTATGCTGTTTGCCCGGGTGGGAAAAGTTGAAATCTTCAGTCAGGAGTCTGTAACCGTCCTGCAGTTTCAAGCAGGGGTATCTGTTGAAATAGTCCACGATTGTAGAACCTTCATTGTGTACCTCTGCTTGCCTTAGTTTATAAGTGCTAGGCCAGTGTAATCGTACCAGCGACCACGGATCAACATGTGAGTTAAGCCAGGTTAAGTTCTCTCTTGCGGTCTCATCACATTCACCTGAAAAGAAAAAAAAAATAGTTATTTATGTAACTAGGCAGGAAAATGGAATTTCACTGACGAGTGATTAGGTTAGACTCCGAGCCGGAGGCTAGGACAGGCTATGAAAATTATTAAGAAATTGGGATCCCATGAGCCTACACTCAAGCAAAGTACCACTAAGAAGTAAAATAATTGAAATGTAGAAAAAAAATTACCAAGATTATTTTCTTGTTCAGGACATTCTACTTCTGAATTACTGGATGCCGAAGTTTTGCTCCCTCCACTTCAAGATCTGCTGAAGGTAATTTTTCCCTCATCCCTCAACTGTCTCCTCCTGGTTATATATGCCTCGTAAAGATGGATGGCCTTCTAAATTTTTTTAGGCTGGTAAATGGTTTTGGGCATCGATGCTAGGAAATATTTTGCCATAGGGACAGACGTTTTGAATATTTAATGCCAGTTGTATGAATTTATCACTTCGAATTCGGTCCGGGTTATCAGCAAGGATGGCCGTTATCAAGGCCCTGCTGATCAGTCGTTTCTGTTTTTTGTTGAGATTTTTCGTCTTACCTTCCCTCAAAGCACAATGGTCTAAACCTATAAACAAACCACTAAACAAATCAAAAAGCTATAATATCACTTAATTCCTTTATATGTGAGACTAACTAAAAAAAAAACTTAACTCCAATTTATTTAACTCCATAACTTAAGAACTTAACGAACTAGACATTTACCTTTTATTTACCATTCAAGAGAGAAGAATGATGTGATTTAAATGATATACCTAACTCAATATCGACTTTTTTCGAGTTACCCCCTTTTTACTACAGAATTGTGAATAACTTTTTTTGCTTTTAGTAAAGTAACTGAATTTAATTTAATTTATTTACTTATCTTATCTTACTTTCTATTGTATTTTGTTTTTGTGGTGCCCCGTCTTGTTTACGAAAGCTGATTTGGGGACTATCGTAAGAAAAGTAAGTTTGAAGGTGAATAAATTAGACTTAAATTATGAAATTATTTTTTAAAAAGTAAATACATAAATAAAGAAAAATAAAATAAATAAATTATTGTAATAATTACAACTTACATTATAGTCTGAAATTGGCCGAAAACCTTTAAATGGCCTGTCCAGCGTTCGTCGTTTTTGTGGAGGGCTAAACACCTGCTCCTGTCTAACTGCCTAAATGCCTGCTCCTGTCTAAATGCCTGCTCCTGTCTAACTGCCTGCTCCTATCTAACTGCTTGCTCCTGTCTAAATGCCTGCTCCTGTCTAACTGCTTGCTCCTGTCTTACTGCCTGCTCCTGTCTAACTGCCTGCTCTTGTCTAAATGCCTGCTCCTGTCTAACTGCCTGCTCCTGTCTAAATGCCTGCTCCTGTCTAAATGCCTGCTCTTGTCTAACTGCCTGCTCCTGTCTAACTGCTTGCTCCTGTCTAAATGCCTGCTCCTGTCTAACTGCCTGCTCCTGTCTAACTGCCTGCTCTAATTGCTGGAAACTGGTTAATGGCCCACATTCATCAACAATCGGAGAAGGAAATGTGTAATATGATCCTGTAGCTCTCAGATAAGTATTAGAAATATCTAAGATGTCGCTTCTCTCACTGTCTAATTCTTCCAGCTCCTTAGGTCACATGAAACAGAGTTTAGAAGGATATTAAATGGCATGTCACATATTTAAACATTTTTTAGAGGAAACACATTGTTTACATTTTACATGGAACAATTGCAATTTTGAAGCGTTGCAAAGATAATTGACATTAGCCATGCAAAATGGGTACATAACTTGGGAATTAAAACAAAAATAATTGATTGTGTTACCTAATATCAGGCTCAAACAAAGACATTGACAGGTTGTGATATTTTATACAACAACCACCAGAACAATTCACCTCCCACAGTCAGGCACAGTTTACACACACACACAAAAAAAAATGTCATTGCATTTTTTATTTACATCTTTTTGAGGCTCTACCGCCCTTGAAAGGTTAAAAAAAAACAGTAAAATTTAAATTTTAGCAGCTCTAAGCAAGATATAAAATATCTAAGTACAGGATTCATTCCTAATTTTAATTCTGCTCAATTTGAGTCCCATTTCAACTCCCTATGACAAATAGTACGGACACCATTTATCATACTATTTATCATAGGAAGTTGAAGTAGGGCTTTAATTGCACAACTAATGATGTTAGGGTACTCAAACTGAAGGGGAATAAATGAAGAAGTTTTACTGACATTTGGCAAACTGTAGCACTTGCCGTTTTGGCATAATTACAGGCTGAAACAAAACCAAATTTTATTTTTTTTAAAATAAAATTAACAATAAAATGAAATTTAGGCATATGTTTTGCTTCTTTAAGGCATTTAAAATAAACTTTTTCTTAACTGAAATTTCCTCCTCTTTTCAACAGTACCTCTATTTCAGCTCTATCATCAATATTTTAGGAGCAGCAATCGATCCTTTAGGGTAAAATGGTCGTACCTTGGAAATAACAAAAACAAATATTGTGGCGAAACTATTGAGAATTTGCCAATGGTATATATTATAGTGTTTTTTGTTGCAAATGATGAGTAGAATCTGCCCTCTTCGTTTGTTACATCTTCTGGTTGTTTGAGTTTTGGTTCCGTCTGATCGGAGGGTATCTATTATTCGGGTAGGAAGTTTGCGGCACATTTTGATTTTTCGCGTTCATACTGTAATTATTATTTTGCTGGAATGGTCGTCGGACATACGATCGCTCCGGAATTTTATCCTTAATATTACATTCATTAAATTTGCCATTACAATTAAATTTTTCGTTGTCCTTTATGAGGGCTACGAAGTCGGATAATATTCTGCGGTCTAGGCATTTCATACCAAAATTGAAAGTTTTGCTCGAAATGCCTAGATAACTTCCTAACCAGACCCTGCTCACTCGGGGCCCCACTCACTGATCTGATCCTAGAAATTATAGTGTATATGTAGTACATATGTACTGAACCCTACTTACTTGGCTGTGGTCGGTATATTTGCCGTTTTCGAGGAGATTCATAACAAACTCCTGTCGTTCGAGTGACCAAAACTCTTTTTATTTTAAAATCATCAAAGTCGATTATATCCCTTTCTTGGACCATAAACCAATAATAGGCCTCGTTCTGGAGATGTCTCCGTATAATGGGTTTAAAATTGTGCATATTTCTTTCCCTAACTAGCTCCCTCTCCAGTTGATTAAGAAAATAAATAAATATCTACATATTATGACTAAGTATATTATACTAGATAATTTGCCTAATTGGTATACCCTTAATAATTTTGGCTAGCATGCATAACTGGAACAATGATAACTTTGGTAGATCTTACTATTTATTATAATTTTTGGTAACTGCCTTTTTTCATTTTGCATTATTTTATCTTTTTCTATATCTATTTACTTTATTTTATCTTGTTGATAAATCTTAGATTCAAATTGAATATTCCTAGCCAATATAATTTAGCTGACTTGTTTACTAAATCATTATGTAAAGACAGATTTAATTTTCTCAGAGAAAAAAATAAATATTTTTTAGTATCAAAATTAAATTGTTTAACAAGTTTTTTCGTTTGTTTATTGATTTGAATTCTGTATATTTTTTTTATATTTCGTTTAATTAATTAAACTTAAATTTTAAATTTAAATAGGGAAGATAATTCAAATAAAGGAGGGGTGTTGGATTTAAGCTATTGTATTCATTTTGTGACCTTATTGCAACCTTACATAATTTATATAATTATATTCCGATTCATGTGCTTGCAGCTTGGTGTCGTGTTTTTTATATCTGTTTTCATCCTTACCATTTCAATAAATAGTAATTGAGGTTTGAAATATCCTTTCATAATCGTGGACATTACTGTTAGTTAAAATTTTGGGATATCTACAATTTGAACAGTCTATAATACGAGGTTTTTTCTTATCAATATTAAGGCGGAAATACACATGCTAGTTACTCGCACAAAAACGTACGAGTAGCTCGTAGAGGAGAGCTACTGGCATGTGCATACATCAAATAGCATGCGAGTAAATCGCACTGGGTTTGATTATTGTCTTGACAGTGGCACGAGTCAAGGGGTGGGGGAACTGATAAGGCACGTAAACAGGCCTGCCAGCCCAAGGTTGCTAGTAGCTAGCACGAGTCTTCCTTCAGCCCTTCAGTCTTCAGTTGCGTTCCTTCCTTTCGCGGGTATCTGACAACAACTCATCAACTTTCTCCGCAAGCATTCGCAATTGATTCCTAAAACCATTGACGTCCCCGAACCGCATTTCATTTAGTAGGCACTGACTACTGACTCGCTCCAAGTACCTAATTCCCTTCTAGCTATCAAATATCTTACCTACACTTGTAGTGTCTTTTTATTATTTTCCAAATGTTTTAAAACACAGTTCTTTGCAAGTAACAACAATCTGGTTAATTTCATTCCGCACAGATACATTCATAATGTACATTGAAACACAATTAATAAAACTATCAAAATGAATTAAATCAAATACAATTATTTCATAATTTATTCCGGCCAAGAGAAGGCAAGAAACGATTGCCTGTTTCAAAACTAGAACTGCGACGAGTGTGTGTTGCCTTGTGCTAGTAGCTCGCACACGACCGATCATGCGGATGATACTAGCATGCTGTTTTAATGGCAAATGTACACAGCGTCTGCAGCATGCCAGCTACTGACGTGCCAGTAACTCGCCACTGGTATGCTTTTTTACTAGCATGTGTATTTCCGCCTTTAATTTTCTTATTTGTATTTTTTCCCCCAAACATTATGTTTTGACCAACACATTTTTTTCGGAACAATATTAGCAACATTGTCATCACTTGTTGAGGACTTATTATTATTACTTCTGGATTGGTAATCATCATTACATACTTCCATTACTTAAATCGTCTGCCTCAAAATCTGAAAACAAAAATATCAAGCAAAAGCATTAGTTTAATAGTATAGAAATTGCATGCTTAATAACAATGTTAATGACAATAACATGTCATGTTGTTAATCTTAAAACAATAAAAAGATAATTAAAAAAAAAAATGTTTTATACCTTCAAGTTGTGATAAAAGATGTTGAGATGTTTTTATGCTGTTTACATTTCCCAGGTCTTCTATTAGCCATTATAAATAATATTGCCTCTTATAATGTCTTTAGTACTATTGACCTTTAGGGGGCATACCACCAGGTGCCTATCCATTGAAAATGATAGACACTATACAGCTTTTGAAGCTGGTGGCCAACCATACCAATTTGAACGAGTACCTTTTGGAGTTACCTATGGTGTTACTTGTTTTCAACGGGTCAAAACAAAAAAATAATAGAAAACGAAAAACTGAAAGACACCTCTGCTTACCTCGATGATTTAACAGTATGCGGCAAAGACCAGGAACATCACGATCGATATTTGAGGCGTTTTAAAGATGCTGTTAAAAAGTATAACCTAACGATTAATATGGATAAATGTATTTTCAAAAACAAATTAGTTTACTCGGATATACTATTTGAAATGGAACTATAAACCCTCAGAGGAGGATTTTAAAGTTTAAACTCCTTATTAATTATATTTCGCCGAATGTGTATGAACACATTTTTCAATGTGGTGCTTATTATGACGCAGTGAGTACCTTAACAAATTTATACGTCAAACCTGTAAATGAAATTTTTTCGAGACATAAATTAGCAACTATCGTCAAGAGTCTGGGGAATCTGTAGGTAGATACCTATGGTTTAGAAAAATATAGCAATTTTAAGGCAGTAACATCAGAAACTAACAGAGATGACTCAATAAGGGACTCTTTCATTAGTGGCTTGATGTCCCCTCAGATAAAACAGACTTCTTGAGCGGCCTTCATTGACTCTCCAAGAAGTTTATGAACAAGCCGTTTTGTTTCTACTCCAATAAATTTGGCATCAGCCGTGGTCACCCTTCTAGATTTAATGCATATGGGTTTACATTTAGGGGATAAATGAGAAAATAGTTTATAAGGTTTAACCATATCTGCTTCCATGCCACATATTGTTAGGGGAGGATTGTTACCGCCAAAATAATTCATCTCCAGGCTTTCATGTCGCGAAAGTACATCATGACCCAGTATTATCTCTTAACGTAAATTAGGTATTACCTGGAGTTTTACATAATCGTAGTCGTGGCCTTTTAATTCCATTTTAACTCTACACTGCCCTCTAATCTGAGAACGAAAAACTTTGAAGCCATCATGACTTCCCCTTGTGATGGTTGTGTAAGACGCTCCTCGGCTTGGTTTTGGGAAGCATGGTAATTTAACTTATTTTATTGACACGTGCCTTGTGCATAGGTCATTTACTTGTTTTTCCACTGTTTTATTAAACAGGATTTAGACTGCCAAGTGTGTTTGTTGTAGTGTGTCTATGTGTTCTCTTGGCATTGTGTTGGTAGCTGGGACCGTGGGATCAGCTAATCAGCACTTTGCTAACTTGAGAGTTTCAGCACAATTGTGCTGAACTTGTGCTTTGCAATCAGTTTCCAAGAGTGGGGGACTGATTGTCAGAGGAGTGAGGGAGGGGCCTGCGGCCTGACTTTCGGTTCACTTTGGATCGAGTCTCAGAGGAGAACACAGGTTGGTTTCTGGTAACATCACGCAGGGTTCTGTCTATTAGTTCCGTCTATCATTTCTGTCTATTACCTCTGTCTATTATCAGGTCTCGCTACACTCTTTCAGTGTTTTTAACTTTAGGTTGTTCCTCGTGTTGTGCTTCTCACAGCGAGGATACTTTCTTCTTTTATCTGTCACCTTTTTGGATTAGCGACAGGTCCATCAGGCCTAGTCCTTTTTGCTTAACTTCTTTTTTTGGCCCGTTGGCCCTTCTTATTGTATGCTCATTTGTTTACCTCTTATTTAAATATATTTGTTACCTTTTTGAGAAGTCTAAAGCGGGCGTTGTATGTATTCTTATTCTCACCCAGTTTTCCCAGAGAAATAGTTTGGGGTATTTGAAACCCTTACAGTTGTATTTTAAGCTTTAGTTCTGTGGCTAAATTAGAATTGAGAAAGCTTAAAGGGCTGCCTGTATCAATGAGGTACACAGCCTCTGGTATAACAGCTAATGAAGGTTGCTCAAGAAGGCTGCCTTATCTGAAGGGACATCAAACCTCTAATGAAAGAGTCCTTATTGAGTCATCTCTGTTAGCTTCTGCTGTTACTGACTTAAAATTGCAATATTTTCCTAAAAGCTTAAGGGCCTCTACAGGGTACCTATCTACAGATTCCCCAGACTCTTGACGTTCTAGTTGCTAATTTATGTCTCGCAAAAATTTCATTTACAGGTTTTACGTATAAATTTTTAAGGTACTCACTGCGTCATTATGCGCACCACGTTCGGAAATATTATTAATAAGGAGTTTATTTAAACTTATCCTCCTCTGAGGGTTTCGGAAGGTTTTGAACCAATAGTTCCATATCTGAGCATAGTTGAGAGAGCTTGGGCTACCGTCAAATCTATCAGGTTTCAAGAACCTATCCATTTCCGTGCGTTATTCTACACTCCTAAGTTAATTAAATTGATATGAAAACAACAAAGACAGACCACCTTTTTCCGACTTAATAATTAGGCTTTAAATTAACTTAGAACTGAACATGATTCAACTTAACAATTTTAAGGACCTACTCGAAACATCCCGTCTTAATTGGCCAGCAGCGAGTAGCGAGACTCCTTTTGTTTGTGTGGCCGAAGACGCATTCCCTTTGCAACCGCATATAATGAAGCCATACGCTAGCGCTCAGCCAAAAGGTTCACCACAGCGAATTCATATCGGCAGACATAACAGGGCAGGGCGAACAGTAGAGAATGTTTTCGGCATATTATCAGCCATTTTCAGAGATCTAAGAGTACCATGCTTCTTGAACCACTGAAGGCAGAATTGTTGGTTTTAGCGTGCGCTCATCTTCATAATTTCCTAAGAAGAAGTCAATCATCTTCTACCTATTGTCATTCTGGAATAATTGACCCGAAGATCCCATTACGTGAGCTCATTCCTGGTGAGTAGAGAGTTCAAGGCCAAGCAACCGACACCTTAATACTTCTAGAAAGGATTCCAAGGAAACCGAGCGAATTAGGAAGACAGAACCGAGATGAAATCTCTTTCTTTTTCCAGAGTGATGCTGGAAAAGTGACATGGCAAAACAATTAATAAATTAAATAACTAAAATTACTCGATTACTAAAATTAAATACGTATGTGATATTTTTTTAATTTTTTTTTTTTTGTAGTACATATTGATTTTTTTATAATTATTTTTTTTTTACTTACTATTGCCACATCACTGGTTTCTTCTGTTGTAGAATCATCGAAACGATGCTGGGGAGAAACTGAAACTTCTGTCTGATATTGAGGTTTATTCTTATCTTTTAGAAACAAAAACATGTGGAAGTATGTCCATTGCCCATTAGGTTTTGTACGGAGCATCGGCGCCGCCTTCCTTCAATCCCCGCTGGAACTGTCCAATTAGTTTTCTTATTTCACCTTCTACTTCCTCCGCTCTCCATTTGAACGACAGCAGCTATTTCATCCCGAGCATCGTGCTTCTTGTTTCTGTCCTTATACTCCGTAGTATCTGTAGGGTCACACAACACCTTTTTCTCTCGATATAAATCTATCAGTTGACAATTTTTTTCTTTTGTTTATTCCATTTTTATAGAAAAACTAAAGGTAATTCGACACCTGTATACTTAACTTAATTACACGGAGAGGTCTTTTTTAATTTGTCTCTGTTCAATGACTGACATGCAAAGGGTTGGGGCGACAGGTGGAGTGATAAGGGCTGGGGGGGGGGGGGGGGGGGGGGGACGTGGCACGAGGCGGGGAGGGAGGAGAAATGTTATAATCCATCCTTTAATGTTACCGACATCTCCGTGGATAACATGTAACTTGGTTATACAACAAGAAAAATGTTATATAACATAGAGTTATATTCCTTTTCATCAGAATTTTTGTAACATGTTATACAATTTCCTGCACCAAAGTTATTATACAGTAATGTATAGTGTGGACGATTCTTATCAAACTACTCCTCTACATCGTCGACTAAAAACTCCTTTTTATCCATGACGCAATGAGAAGTTTACAAGTGCAAAAAAAATTGTAAAGGAGAAGCTTTTGAACAACAATAAGATGAGAATAGGAAACTGAATCTACGAGTATACTAGTCCCTTCCGGCAAGATTAGTTTCTATATTAAATTTGTGTTGTAAATTCAATTTTTGAGCGAATTGAAAAACTAATTTTCTTAATTCTAAGACTTTAAGACCATAATACATTGCGTGCTAGCAGCTGTATGTGTTCAGCAATTTCAGTTTCCTGTTTATTAGTAATAATTTGTTATAGTTCCTACCTTGCAAAATATTTAAAATCTTCAAAGATAATAATTTGGAGAGCGCATTTTATGAGAGAAATTTATTTACATCAAGAACTCATGTAAATGGTTTTTATGGAATAGAAGCCATTATAACCTTTGGAATCAGCAATCACCTGACTATAGTTGCAACTCCCTTTAAACTTAGTTTCTTCATAATATCTACTGCTGACTCCCATTACCCCGCGACCCCCATTACCCTCTCCTCCCCTAGTATATAAAACTTAAAACTTTGTACCATTTGTAAACTGTTATTTAATTTAATCACCCTAAGCATTTTAAACGTTCTCTCAAAAGGAATGTATCTAATTTAGCCATGAACTTTTCATTTTACCACAAAATTTATATTTATTTTTTAAATTTATTAAATTCGAGGTAGGTACCATGAGGAATGAAGATTGAGTGAGATTTGTATACAATATTAAAAAATAACTTTAATAATACCAATAATATAATATAATACCAATTAGGTTTTGAAAATTTCAACTATTATGTAAATATTAAACAATATTAGGATTTAAGAAAATAAACCAAGTTAAATTTATTTGTATTGTAATATAAACAGTATAAACTATACAGGTTAAAAAAGCAATAGATGATAATAATAATATTTATTTCCTCCAATAAAACAATTCTCAACAATAATACATAAAATAATTTCCATACATTATTATTTAATTTAAAACAAATAATTGTTTGCATGCTAATTGTGGAGAGAGACCTCAGTAAGTGCAGATAGACACCTAGAGCGAGGTAAGATGAGTCTACCTTTTTATCTTAGAAATTAACTCTGCGACTCTTTTTTTTTTTGCTGAAGCCATTAATCACATCACTGAAGTCTATGGTGGATGCTATGTCATTTTCGATACACAGAAGTTCCAGTGCTGAAAGCCTGTCTTGCGTCATTGTATTCGGTGACAGGAATGGTAGTTAATATCCTGAGAGCAATTCTTAAATTTGGGTATATCTCGCATATTTAAGCTATTTTATTCTGTCCCTTATACACGTTGATGAACATGCGTAACTCTTCAACCATATTCAAACCATCAATGTCCCTTTGTTCCTACACTTACTGCAATTTGCATGTCTTTACAGTTCTGTAAAAGGTCTTCTTCTGTAATATTTTTGTTAAGTCTTTGATGCGATACAAGAAACCAATTTTAATTCTTTCATGCTTTTGCAAAGCTTCAAATCTTGGCAACTCATTTTCACAGAATCCACTATCACATTGAAATATTAAAATTGTCTTCTGGTGAAAGGTTATGGGCGTCATCCTGTGCTTCGGAAGAAAACACTTTCTTACTGCCAATATATATTGCATTTTTTGGACTAGTAAGTAAATTATCTTTTAAATTTTTATCTCCTTTCGACTTTAAATTTTAAAAGAGCCCTAAAATTACCTTCTCCTCGGACATAAGAGTTTACCTTACCAGGTCAATTGTTCCATAATCTTTATGGCCTCGGAGAGCAAGTCCATTTCTTCCACAAAAATAATAGTTTCTAATATAGGCACAATGCGCTCCCCATTGTCTTTTACTTGCTTAGCTTTGCCTAAACGTATCACGTTATTAACTGATTCAGATTTTTGTGTAGACGTTGTAATGCCGTGTAAGTTTCCAACGACTACTGGTGAAATTTAATTGTTGCTTAATGTTTGAATTTATCACCAGCTTTCTTCCAATTATGGAAGGGCTCCAAGTTGCCCAACGGCTTGGCCGCTTGTATTTCCAATATCCTTAGGAGAAAAAAATGCACAATATTTGCAATATACCCCGTATTTTATTTTTGAATATGCTAACCACTTGTAGGATTTCAAGTAAGTACCATTCAATTTTCGTTTGGCAGGCTTTGCTTTGGTAGAGCCTGATTCTTCAACAGTGGGCATAGACAGTGAGTACCTAAAATTTGTTGGTGGATACCACAAATTATTTATAGCTTTCATCTTTTCAAAATTGTTAAGTTTTTTCAAAAGTAAATAAACATCGTGAGAAGAATGAGTTTTAATAGGAACCTCATTATTACTACTCACATTTAGGTTGTTTGTCCTAATTGGCCTATCACTAATATCCAGAGTGGATTTAAAAAATGTTTTACAAACCTGATTTACAAGCCATTCATGATATTAGAAGGCTCTTTTCTATTACTCTAACGATATTGGTATTTTGGTTTTATGGGGATTACGCATGAGGATAGATAATCTTTTTGTCTCTGTGAGTCACCGAGAGCCCAACAGTTCGCGGTAATTTGTTGCCAAGTTTCCTCGGTGTTTTTGGTATAGCAATTAAGCCTACACTTTTCTATACAAGGAGGCTTTAATGATTTCGCTTCAATCGCCTTTTTGGATTTTGATGATGAAATATAATCTTTGCCGGGGTTTCTAGCTAATTTAGCGGCCTTTCTTTCCACTGGGACTGATTGCGTCTACGTTTTTTAGTTTTTTTAGTATTTAGTTTAGACACAACATAATAAATTACATTGTTGTTTAGAAAAAATAACATAAATAAACTTACCTGGAATACCGAAATACCAGAAGTCAAAATGAATTTTGTTTCCATAAACAGGTGGCCCGGACGTTTTTATATATACTAGGGGGAAGAGCCCCCTTGTATATATTAAATTCACTTAAAAAATGTTCTTCCACAAACATCTATCGTTCTTGAGAGTCTTTCACGAAAGAACTTTTTATCATTGGAATGTTCTCGCAAATATAATTTTTAAGAGCTTCCCTCTGAGCTACTACATTATAGTCAGAGTACTCTCTAGCCCCAGATTTGGGTGGTTGTGCCAGTTCAAGGTCAGCTTGTGTGACTGCCTCCAGCCAACTTGATATAAATTTGTCTTACGGTATTCTATAATGTTTTGTAAAATGCAGCATTCAAATGCAACGTGAGGAAAAAATGTATAACTAAAGTCAGTCATTTTTAGGAGACATCTTAACCTTGAAGTCGGCCAAAGGCATTTTCCACAACAACACGACCCTGACTGAGGTATGCATTAAAAGATTCTTCCTCGGGGGTTAAAGATCCATTGTAGCCCTTCAGGGAGCAGGGGGTAAGCTGGATCCTCTAAAAGCATGGCAGGTACGTGGGTTCCACCAATGTACTTAACAGCCTCAGAACAGTAGCATCATGAGTTAATCCAGGATGCTTACAAGTCACATAACGAAACCTGTTAAACACAAAAATAAATGTCAATTTATTAAAATGTACCTACCAGACCTAGCGGGATATTTATAGTTAACAATGGCTTACTAGCATCATTGACTTTGAACGGCAGGTAAGTATTTGTTTGTAAGATCTAGCCTACAAAATATTTAGCAACCAGTAAATTTATTTATTCGTACTGGAGGGCTCCATTTTTGAGATAGCAGGTTACAACAAAACAAACATTCAATGGCAACAGTGACTGTTTTCATTTCTAAACAAAGCTTTAAAATTCACAAACAATCCACTCCTAATATTTAAACCCACTTGAATATTTCGTTATAACCGATTAAAAGTGATGTTCCTCTAGAGTCTAGAGGCACACCGGTTCTGAGAGGGTTAATTGCCCAGCTGATGGGTTGTTTTTAAAGCCACCTCTACTTCTGATCAGGCCAAAAAAACAGTTCCAACTTTTAAGGGCGATTGGCAACTTATGTTTAAACATGTCTAGACATGACATTATGTTGGTTACAAAAAAAAAACAACACATTTTTCTATTGTGCTGAATAATTAATCGGCCCCCAGGTATCTCTTTGAGATTAGAAATTTATGTTTTATTAGATAAACAGCTTTATTTTGTTTTGTCAAAATTTGATTGATCAAGTGGGTGCTTTAGTCCTTTTTGGGTAAGCCGTCTTGAGTTTATTACATCAAATAAATTACTAATATTTCTAATGAAATCGCTGGTTGCTTTAGCTTTACATTGTTCAAACTCTTTCAGTTTCAAAACTTCTTTGTACAAAATAATGGAATCTGCAACACTCTCGCTCAAAGCTCCTGTGGCTGTATGAAATTTCATTCTTTGTTTATAGAACTCTATATGTTTTCGTTTCAACTTGTTGCCAAGATGCATTCCTTTTTTTTCTTGCAAGTCTAGAATTTGTTTTACATAGTTCCATAATATCCATTCGTCGGTTTCGTTTCGAAGGTGTCCTTTTTGTCCGAAACAGTTTCGTACTAACTTTAGCATATGTACTGGGTCAGGGTATATGAAAACCTTCTCGTTGGTAACTAGGTGATCAAAGTAGTGTTTGATGTTCAAGGGATCCAGACTGCCTCCAAGTAGTTTCACCATGCTTACATTGGAATTTATCCCATCAAAGGTAAGAGAAATATCGTTGACTCCTGCTATGTCGTGACTTAAAATTAGGGCTTGAGTCACTAAATGCCTTCTGCATAGTAATATATGCAGTAGTAAGAGTTCATACTAAAAAAAATAACCAATCAGAACTTTCCAACTTGCATTTACGCTCAAAAGCATAATAAAAAATGCTTCAGTGGCAGAGGTCAAATCCTCAACTGGCATTTTACTGCCCTAGTCAAAATATCCATGAGTCTTGTGTCCATCCTACTCTAACTTTTGTCGCATTGCCATTTCATTAATAACCATGGAGAAAAGTGTAGGTTCTTCGTTTGTATTTGCCATTATTGCAGTTGAATCATTGCTATCAAGAGCCTCTCTTGCGAAGCCTGGTTTTCCGTCTATACTAACCTACCATTTCAATAAAGTTTTTAGAGATGCAATGATTTCCAAAACGAATTTCTCACAAGTTCATAAGGTTTTGGAAAATAGTAGTGAAGAGTTGAACTTAATGTCCTAATTTCAATGGCATCCTTCCTTTGAATAGATTTTTTATTCTTCTTATTCATTATTCCGTCAATTAAATTTCCCAAAAAAGGGCTCAATCATTATTTTACGTACAACGAATGGTTTATCAAAAACTAGCTTACTATAACTTGCGTAGTGTTTGTTTTTGGACGACTTTTTAAGTATTATTTGCGAATATTTTGCTACCTCTGGCTCGGAGACCAATTGACGATCAGATCAAAATTGAAAAATATACAATTTCACACTAAAAACATTATATTATTATTTTACGTACAACGACAACGAACCGTTTGGATAATAAAGTGTTCCAAAGATTCCGCACAAGGCATAACAACGACCAATAACTTAGGCTTTTTCCCGAGGGAGCTCCACGGTGGGAGCCGTTACCTGCAAGTGATATTTCAAGTTTCTTTGGACGTAGTTTAAAAAATATTCGTTCTCCCAGTGTTTTAATATTATACAAAAGTAAAAGTTATGGTGACAATCACAATGCACTCCTCCTTGTGCGGAAACTACTTACACTATTAAATTAATGGATTAAGTAAAGGGCGCTTATTAAGTAAGGGAAGCATTTTTTTTTATCTTGCGGGCGGGCGCTGTCAGAGCTAGCTACGCCACTGAAACTGTCGAGTCCCTTCATTATTGTATTACTTATTAGCTTCTATAAAAATTACTAATAAATTAACTTTAGTTGTATCTATTAACTATTTTTGTATTTAATAATTACTAACGTACGTGTTAATGTAGAAGCAATATAAATAGAATAGTAAAAAAAAACAGTCAAGTACTTGCTAGCAAACTACTTATCAATTCTAAATTGTAATAGTTTTTATGAACTTTCCTGGTAGCACAGATAAAGGAGGTGATAAGGGCAGATACTGTAAAAATTAAGGGGTTGAAATGTGGAAATGTCACGGGAGAATTTCAAGATCCCAATCAGGTTTCCCCCTTATTTTTAAAAGTTTCCTTATATTTCCCTGATATTACCCATTTACTAGTTTCAATGCCTTATTAAGGGCCTTATTGCTGCCAGATGTTTATTAAAATGGGGCATATTATGCCCAAATCTGGTTGTAGATAAGGCCCGATTAAGTGGAACCTTATGTGGGCCATATTCCTGCCAGATATTTATTAAAATGGGGGCATATTAGGTCCTAATCTGGTAGTAGATAAGGTCCGATTAAGTGCAACCTTATGTGGGCCACATTCCTGCCAGATATTTATTAAAATAGGGGCATATTAGGTCCAAATCTGGTTCTAGATAAGGTCGAATTAAGTGCTACCATATTTGGTCCTTATATGGTCTCCATAACGTGGTCCATATGTGGTGTCATCTAATTTGGTCCTTATGGGGTCAGTGTAGTCTGGTCCTTTTAATAAAAATATATTCATCATTAAGAATTTCTTCTTATGGTCTGACGGGTAAGTACTTATATAATGACTTTAAATTTTATTGTTTTATAGACACTTGCTCTATTCCACCCCCTCGTCGGGTCATTATCAAGCTAATAATTCTTGAATTAAATCATATTCCTTGTACAATTATCTATTTCGTTTAATTAGCAACATACATTTATTCTTTCTTGTTGTCTTACACATCATTGTCAATATTGTAATAAAATCTTTTAAACCAAAAATCGAATATAATATTCCATGAACTAAATTTTCTCTAGAGAAAGTATGTCTTCTTGTGAGTATAAAAATTAAACTGATAAATTTTAATTAAAGTCTTATCAGTTTAATTGTTATACTCACAAGAAGATACATGTTCTCTAGAGAAAATATAGTTCATAAATTATTATATTAGATTGTCGGTTTAAAAGATTGTATTAGAATATTGACAATGATAAAAGAGAAAATATAAGACAAAAGTAACAATTGTAAGACAAATGAGAATTAATTTATGTTGCTAATTAAAAGAATGTATAGATAATTGTACAAGGAATATGATTTAATTCAAGAATTATCATCTTGATAATGACCCAAGGAGGGTTTAAAATTTAGCAAGTTTCTGTAATAGAATAAAGTTTTAAAGTCTTTCTACAGAATTACTTACCCATCAGACCGTAAGAAGAAATTCTTTATAATAATATAAATACATTTTTATTAAAAGGACTAGACTACACAGACTATAAGGACCAAATTAAATGAGACCACATTTTATAGAATACTACATAAATATTTATTTAATTCACAAATAATTTCAACTTCCGTTCCTTCAAGGGTATGTAAAGTAATTTAATTCCCAGTGCATATACTTTTTAAGAAAATTAAATTATTTAATTACATAAAAGGATTGGAAATAGATATCAATTGACCATATTTGAACTAAATTTATTTATGTTTTTGCTTATGGATAATTAAGGTGTTTTTTTACAAATAAATTCACATTTATTAAAAAATATTATTTTCTTTATTCATTTCTATTATTTTTTTGTGAGACGTTTCGACCCTTCTTGTTATTTGAATTAAGGCCATCTTCAATCACTCTTCTATTTTTTCTTTATCTAAAAATTACATATTATAATAATTATAATTTTACTGTATACCAATCAATTCATATCTCATCATAACTGCAACTAAATTTGAAGATACTAAAATCATAGGATTTGAAAATAATACAGGAAAAAGACGAATATTGAAATCGTTCAACATTTTTAAGAATTTAGATAGAACAATCAATCACAAAACAGATGCTGGTCATTTAAATAAAAATTATAATTCAATTTTCAAAAAATTTTTCGTCTGAACAGTTAAAGTTAAAATTTTAAAAACAATTTTCCCACACAGGATTCGTCAACATGAAGACATTCATAAAATTAACAATTTAAACATTAATGATGACTTAATAAACATATATATCATTATAACATGGAAATATAAATACAAAAACATTTTAAATACTTTGAAAAAAAATTTTCTTAATTTTTTTCTTATACATTGTTACCTTACCTTTATCACCGAGAACCTGGGTTATTTTACTTCATATATTTTTACTTAAACTTACTTTAATTTATTTCTTTCTTATTATGCTCTTAATTTATACTACCTTGTTAGATTAATTTAATACTGGATTATCTATAAGTTTCAAAAATAATTCCTTCTTTTTCTAGTTTCTTCAATGTGAATTGACTTAAAGATGCTCCCCTGACTAGTGGCGCTGACTGGGAGAGGATTCTTTAAGCTTACTCTTAAGAAAGCTTTATTTAATAAAAATGTTTTTCTTAAGCATTTAATATTTTATTTATTATTTACGTGTAATCTAACTTTATGTTATTGTTATTTTGTTATATAATTATCCTGAATAACTAATATACTTCCCTTTAAATGTTGTTCAAATCTCATTTAATGCTAAATGATGTAATCCTACTAACACAATCTTAGTATACTTTTCGTGAATTTACATAGTTTTATTAATTTTTAAATTTTTTGAAAATTGAATTATAATTTTTATTTAAATGACCAGCATCTGTTTTGTGATTGATTGTTCTATCTAAATTCTTAAAAATGTTGAACGATTTCAATATTCGTCTTTTTCCTGTATTATTTTCAAATCCTATGATTTTAGTATCTTCAAATTTAGTTGCAGTTATGATGAGATATGAATTGATTGTTATACAGTAAAATTATAATTATTATAATATGTAATTTTTAGATAAAGAAAAAATAGAAGAGTGATTGAAGATGACCTTAATTCAAATAACAAGAAGGGTCGAAACGTCTCACAAAAAAATAATAGAAATGAATAAAGAAAATCCTATTTTTTAATAAATGTGAATTTATTTATAAAAAAACACCTTAATTATCCATAAGCAATAATACAAATATAGTCAGATTATAAAAAGGTGTATACGTTTTAATAACGTTAATAAAAACTAAAAAAAAAAAAATTTTATTTAATCAATAATCATCTTTGTTGGTATTAGAACTAATATTATATTATAGAATGAGGAAAAAGGCAAAAAAAAAAAAAAAAAAAAATAAAATATGTGTTTTAAAAAATAGATTTATTATGAGTAACATAATAGATTTTTTTTTTTTTTTTTAAATGGTTCAAATTAACAAATCACCTTCCAGTATATATAATACAAGAGAATTTAAGTAATAATTAAAATCAACAAAATTAATCATAGAATGGAATGCTTTTTAAAATATCATTAATATTTTTATAAAAAATATCTTTTTGAAATATTATTTACAGGGTGTCCGAACTCTAGAAACAGATAAATATCTCAAAATAGACTTTAGATCAGGGGGGAAAAACCCGCAATTGATATTTTTGGAAAAACTTCATACGAAGTCTGGCTATTAAATAACGAGACTGCTTATAAAAAAGAGTTTTATTTTAAAAATTATTCGACAATTGAATGCTCCCCTTTAATGTACACCCTTCCCCTCGCTACACACCGTTCCATTCGTTTTTTCCATTGATCAAAGCAATGCTGGAAGTCTTCTTTTGTAAGAGCATTTAGGAGCTCCGCCGATTTATGCTCCACCTCTTCCATCGACTCGAACCGGGTTCCTTTTAAGGCAGACATGATCTTCGAAAACAGGAAGAAGAAGCCACAGGGTGCTAAATCAGGCGAGTACGGCGCGTGTTCAAGCACTGGAGTGCCTCTAGCGGCTAAATAATGCTTCACAGACAGCGCTTTATGGGCAGGTGCGTTGTCCTGGTCCAAGATCCACGACTTGTTTTTTTGGGTTTTTTTTTCTAACAGATGAAACCAAAAAATACACAACTAAAACAACTAAAATACACAACAAATTTTTAAAATCAAAGAATTCATCATTGTCCAACAAAGCAACGCGCATTGCCATTTATTAAAAATAATTCAATATTTTTTATGTAAATTAAAGTAAAAAATTAATGAATAAAAAATTAAATTGGTAGAGAAATATTAATTTCATTTTTTTTTTAAAAAGTGTAACAATTCTTTCAAAGAAATTAAAGGTAGAATGAAAGTGTTTTTTCTAAAGTAAAGGGTCTTAAAGTAAACTGAGGATATTTTAGTGAAATATAAAGAAGGGAGGAAATTATGATAAATCTGCAGATAAGAGAACAATTCTGAGCGAATGTCTTCTGGTGGAATGAACTATTGGTCCTGTACATCCACTCGCCATTGTACATGTCCAATCTCTCAACATCAGTGCACCTGCGTGAGATCCTCTTCAAGGTTAGCCACGTTCTCTCACACTTCTGCGTATGCCATCTCACGGGAACCTTAACTCATAACAAATATAATGTTATATAAGTATAAAAAACCGAATTCCTATCATAGGAACAAGATTAATCTTTTATAATGCCAGGTAAAAGGTGGTTATGTTATGGCAATTAGAAAGAGAAAAGTAAGTGTGGATTACAATCTTATTTACTGTCCTGTTAAGTATGAGGTTGCTAATAGTTAAAAAGTAAATAGTGCAGTACAATTAAAATTGATTTCAAAAGACTTAGTTAATATTAAATTCTAGTCTATAGAAGGTAGGAAACTATATTTGATCTGCATTGACCTGTTCTTCAAATAGAGGTGGTTCTGAAATAGGTGCTGGGCCGATAAATTGTTTATCTATACACTCTTCATTGAAGTTACCACGAGGGAACCTGTAAAATGTTATAGCTTTAGTGACATGTCCAAATATATATTGTTTTGTCATTATGAAAGAAACAACATATATTTCATTATAAAAAGAAGTACAAACCGGCCAACGTTATATTTTTGACGAAATAGCAGCGACTCATCTATTTCAACAATATCTCCTAAGCCTCCAATCAGTTGAAAATCGTGCCAGGTTATTTTGGCCTCCAGGTCCCTGCAAAAGTAGTAATAACGCAGAACAGTAGGCTCTGATAAACGTAGAAAGGATAATGCCTGCCGTACAGTTAGTTCTCCCTTCAATGAAACAACCTATTGCAACTGCTACTTGATCTGCTCCCACCTGTGACATACAAATATACAATATGCGTAGTGATACTGCACGTAAATCCTATAAAATCAAAAATAAATTTTTAGAATAAACTGTATTAAGGTATTTGTTTACGGAAGTTTATTAAGATTAACAAAAATGATCTCTCTTCTATCACAGTATGACAGGTCAAAAATGTCATATGTAAAGAAGATAGTAAGAAGCCATATATATTACAAGAAATATTGTATACACATTACTTGCAGTATTGGTGGATGTAGTTAATGTTTAATTAACTACCCTGATTTCAGAATGTAAAAAATAAGAAAATAATTTTGGAAACTAAACGATAAGACAGTTTTATTACTAATAAAAGTAGCTTAAATTGTATTCAAATGAGTTATTTCACATTTATTGTTAATTTTAAGACTTCATTTATTGGTAATTAAGTAGTAGACAAATGAATTGTTTTAAATACAATTGTGTTTTATAGTTAATTGTAGAAAGTACTAATTTCTTGTTTTATTGTATGTAGAAAAATATATTTACAAAGGAACTATACATAGAAATGGAATACAAAATTAGGAATTCAAATTTCAAATACAGACTGAAATAGATTTAAATATTATCAGTTATTTATTAATTGTATTATTTCATGAGAGATTTATGTCCCTTGGTAAAAACACCTACCTTTCTAACCCCCTCGGCAATATGTAGCATTAAATCATGATTTAATGAAACATCTACTTAGATAAAATAAATGGTTCCCATCCAACTATCGAAAATCAAATTTCTTACCTGGGCTAATCTTGTCGAATCCAAGAAGGTCCCTCGTAAGGGATTGACTTTTGTCATCGAATTTCTTGGGCAGTTTCCACACCGGAATCTCCATCCAACTGCACCACGGCCTCTCTTTTCGGATATCCTCATAGGTCCAAAAGCACATCGAGGGCACAGGTGCTGACTTTGCCTAGAGGGGATGACACCAAAATGTTCCATGAAGTCCAATCCCCTTCTGTTGGTCTCATGGTTAACTCTACGATGTTCTTCTAACAGATGAAACCGTGGTCCTAAAAAACGCAACGAATTCTTAAAATCAAAGAAATCATCATTGTCCAACAAGGCAACGTGCAATGCCATCGTTTAAAATAATTCAATAAATTTTAGATAAATTAAAGTGAAAAATTAATGTATAAAAATTAAATTGGTAGAGAAAAATTAATTTCACAAATTGTGAATGGGATGTTATTAAAAAAATAGTAGTAAGAAATAAAAGAAGTAAATGCTTTGTTTAAAAAAAGTGTAAAAATGTTTTTCAAAGAAGTTAAAGGTAGAATATAACTGCTTTTTGTCTGCAGTTAGGGGCCTTAAAGTAAACTGAGGATATTTTAGTAAAATATAAAGAAGGGGTGAAATTATGGTAGATATGCAGATAAGAGAACATTCAGTGGAGGGGAGAGTACAAGCTATTTCTCAAAAAAAGTGCATATCATGCAAGTCATCCCCCGACAATCAAAATCAAAGCAATGTGTAGTTCTGTTTATAAAAAGTTATCTTATACATATATAAATAATAACTTTTTTATAATAACAATTAACCAAAAAATAAATGAAAAGGTCTTCACAAATTAATCCACTTACCTCATAATATATAAACTTTTGGAGGGAAGTTCTTATGCAGCAGTGTTAAATAACAATTCCATGAACCCCAAGACTAAAATGATAGAAAGAATATGGAAAGCTCATGAATAAACAATAAAGAAAGCAACTGAAATGTGTACAAAATAGAATTAACTCCTAACTTATAAACAAAAACAAAAGTAATATGTGGCAGCTATGAAGAGCGCCCAAATGGTGGCGGAGAGAAGAATAGAAGTGACATTTCTAAGAGAACCAGCGCAACCTAGCGAGAACCTAACTAGAGAGCTTGAATTCAAAAAGGAGAGAGAAGAAAACTGGGAAAAGGGAAAAAGAAGTTAGGGAGAAGGAAAAATGAAGGGGTCAATTAAAAATGATTAAAGAGATGTTGAGGAGAAGAAATTAATAATGCCTTGTCTTGCACTATGTGCGACGAGCTGTTTGTACAAGTTACTTATGTCTGCAACATCAGTTCTATAGTTAATTGTTGGTGGCAATTTAACCAAATAATATGGTTAATTATGGCGCAACCAGTGCGGGTGTGTGGCTCATGAACATGTATAAATGGGCACATATAAGCATATAAATATAAGTAACAGAATGGAATTGAAGGAGGTATAAGGCGGTATTAGAGAAAGAGAGAGAATGTATTATATTGATGGCGGTACCTTGGCGGTTGTTATGAGTGGCGGCGCGGCGGTAGTTTTGAGTAGATAGTCCCAGTGATTCGGCGGGGACATCGTAACGCACACTGACGGGCGGCTACATCGTCGTCGAGTACTAGGATGAGATGATTTTGCCCTTTGTTCGCGGGAGATGTAAACATCTTGTTTATCGTTCACGTCTCTTTCTTACTCGGAACGACCGTAAACATTCTCTCATAGTATAAAATTAACCAATTGTGTTATTATGGACAAAAGTCATTAAAAAATTAGGTACTCTCGGTATACCGATTCTTTACCGCGCGGTAAAGAATCTGTACCGAATCGGTAAGATATAGGCGCTCAGTAAAGAATCTTACCGCATTGGCATACTAGCTTACCGATACCGCACCGATATCGTACCGACAAGTCAGGGAGCGGCCTCAATCCGCTTATAGAGCTTTTGATTCTCCATCTTCCAAAGGGGATACTTTGGAGGAGTGGATTCCACATCTCTTACCATCCTCTGGTACCAGCGATCCCGATCACCCTCGGCCCCCTCCACTATGTTCACATGCTCCACTGGGGCCCTGGAAAGAGCGTCTGCTACCTTGTTCTCCTTGCCCGGTCGATGTACCAGCGTCATCTACTGTTGCATTTTCAATGCCCACCTGGCTAACCTTCACGACGGTTCCTTACGGTTCTGTAGCCAGACTAGGGAGTGGTGGTCGGTTATCACCTTAAACGCTGACCCCTCGATATATGGCCGAAACTTCTCCACAGCCCACACCACCGCGAGACATTCGAGCTCGGTGGCGGAATATTTCCATTCGCTTTTCGAGAGTGATCGGCTGGCGCAGGCAACTACTCTTTCCCCTTCAGGAAGAAACTGTGAAAGCGTCGCTCCAAGGCCCACTTCCGATGCGTCCGTTTGCACGATAAATGGCTGGTCAAAATGCGGGGCGGTCAATATCGGGGCACTCACTAGTGCATCTTTGAGGTGTTGGAAGGATTTCTGGCATGCGTCACTCCACTCCCACTTGCAGTTCTTCTTAAGAAGGGCCGTGATTGGAGAAACCACCGTGGAAAATTCCGGTACGAAGCGGCGGTACCATGAACAAAGACCAACGAACCTTCGTATTTGTTTGGTGTTCTTGGGTACCGGAAAATTCATAATAGCCGGCACTTTTTCGGGGTCGACTTGCAATCATCGGGTGTCAACAAGTATTGGAGCTCTGATCGACAGAAACAGCACTTTTCCCTATTCAGCGTTAATCCGGCTGCCGCCAATCTCTTAAATACTTGTTGAAGTATCTCTAGGTGTTCCTCAAACGCACTAGTGCCTATGATGATGTCTAGATAAACATATACAAATGGTTCTAGTTCCGGACCTAAAACGGAGTCTATCAGCCTCTGCCAGGTAGCCGGACTGTTGTGGGGTCCAAACGGGAGGCGTTTAAATTGAAATAATCCCCTCCCAGGAACAGTAAACGCCGTATACTCCCGAGAAGCTTCATCCACGGGAACTTGCCAGTAAGCTGTCAAGGTGATAATGTCCAAACTGGACATTAAATTTCACACTAAATGACAACTTGTTTCAAGGGAAAAAATAAACTTTACATTAATTCATTATACCAAGTTAATCCTAGGAATAATGCTGAGAAAATGTTGGGGCAATGTTAGGTTTAATTATAACCGACATGTATAACATAAAATGTTGTCAAAAGTCAAAACTGATTTGAAATAAGAGAAATTAAATTTTAAAGTCAGTCTACTCTCTGCCCAAAAAGTAAAAAACCTCAGATTGACTAGTACAAGTACTGTGAAAAATTGTACACAATGACAACCTGAACTTAAACAATAAACTAAGTCAAAAACTTACATAATTGTCGTCTAATGGGTCTGGTGTTGGCGTGGGCGGGCTGGACAGCGGGGAAGAACAAATGTTGGTCTCCACTGATAGTCGGGATCGCTTTAGAGGCGCCAAGCGCATTACACTTCTCTCCGGGATATGAGTTAGTAAATTTGAATAAATGTCAATATTATTATTGTTATTTAAAGTAGAGTCTGAACCCTCCAATACAACAAAATTACTAGTGTAACTTTCGTTTAAAGCCTCTAATGCCCGGAACCCGAAATCATCCCTGTCATCATTAACCGGCTCATTAGCAGTTGCTGATGTCGTAGATAATAATCTATCAATGTCGTAGATAATCTATCAAAAAAATTAGGGTAAAAAAACTTAAGGGTTAAAATTTTTTTATTTTTTTTCGACACCGTGAGGGGTATCATATGAAAGGGTACGTCGAGGTGATTACAAAAATATATAATTCTTTGGATATAACTTTGACAGGGCGAGCGTAGGCAAGTTTGAAGTGGGTGTGAAACGTTATGTGAAGTGCAAAAAATCTGAAAAAATTCCTGAACATTCTTCGACCAAAAGTAAAGATACCTCTTTTTGGAAATTTCGAAAAAAATATTATTTTATTTTTTATTGACAAAATACGTTTTTTTTTGTAATTATGGTCTTTTAGATGTATTTATATGGTTGAAGTCCGGTTCAGTGGCAAAAAAATACTTTATCAGATTGTGTTTTGAGAATAACAGACCCTTAGAATGGTTCAAAGTAAGCTTTTTAGCATTTAAAAAAACACTGTTTATACACTTGACATTTAAACACTATATAGTGTGGCCTACGGACCCTCGCTGTGTGCTGACTAGCATACACTTGACCTGTTTATTACAACTGAGTGCTGTATTAATAAAGAAACCTGGTTTTAATGTAAAATTTGGTTGCATTCCAAATTATAAATGCTTTTTTGAAGGTGCCTTGAGAGGCACTTCGGGCAAGATACTGTAGATCTATCAAACTGGAGGTGCCTTTCAGGGCACTTCGGGTTGATATCAGTACTTTTCATAGAGTTCAATTTCTTTTTTATAGAGTCAATTTCGGATCGAGTAGAGGAAGGTACATATTATCTCTACTCCCAAAAGTGGATGCTGGTTCCGGGGAAGAAGATGCAGAAGACGAGTCTGTAGCGGACGAGGAAATTGAAAAAAGAATTGTAACCTTATTTGATGTTGTTGATGATGATAATTTTTTTTATCATCACCAGATTTATTGTGTAATGATATAATTTAGTCTTAAAAATGTATTATAAGTTTTTATTCTTCTTGGTATTTTAAAATAATTTTGAAGTGATAATACAAAAAAGACTGTTAGTCTAAAAAAAAAAAAAATATTTCTATTTTAAATCAAATTATAATTATTATTAACTACGGGAAACAGACAGAGAAAAATATATCTATTGTCATAATTATAATATTTATAGTTATTCTAAATTAATATTTTTGGTTACCACTAAATTTTAGTTAAAATGAATACCAAGTTTTCTTTTTTTAATTATTATAAAAATAAAACAAGATGAATGAAAAAATAAGAAGGCTGTTCGTCTTAAAAAATGTATTATAAGATTTTATTCTTTATGATAAATATTTTAAAATAATTCTGTTGATTTTTTTTTTTTTTTTTTTTAATTAAAATTATGTATATTTAATTTTTATGAATAAAAATATTTATCAAATACTATTTATGATAGTGCCTTCTGAGGTACGGGCAGAAAAATAACTATAATGCTAGTTATTTTTACATTAAGTTCCGGAATTTAACCCAAAGAGCCTTATAAGGCAATTTATGGGAATCATCCCGAAGTGCCTCACAAAGTACCATACATAAAAAGTTATGTATTTAATACATAATGAGTGTACTTTTTTAAATTATTTTTCCTATCATTTTTTAGGCACAACAAAGTAAAAAAAAAATATTTTTTTTGAAATCCGTAACCTTGGGCAAGATAGGGCTTTAGAGTATAAATTTTACTACATAATAACAAAGAGAGAAAAATAAAAAATAAAATAAAAACTAACAAAGAGCCTGGACAATATTTATCTTATTTCTGTTTTTATTCTATCTTTTCTTATAACCTATTTAAATTAAATAATCTATATATATAAAACTAAGAGTGACAGTGACTGATCATCAAAAATTCTCCTACTTCCCATTGACCTAGAGATTTGAAATTTGGTACATAGATAGAGTGTACCATAAATAGGAAAGTGCGGCCATTTTGATTTCGATATGTGTCCGCCATATTGAATTATAGCCGCCATCTTGGATTTTTTCATCAGTAATTCTCCTACTTCCCATTGACCTAGAGATTTGAAATTTGGTACATAGGTAGAGTGTACCATAAATAGAAAAGTTCAGGTGTTTTGATTTCGATATATAGCCGCCATTTTGAATTATAGCCGCCATCTTGGATTTTTAAAACACGTGTATATTTTTATGTGTCGTATATCGTTTTAAAGGCCTTGATTAATACTTTAATGTTGTGGTATTTATTTATTTTTAAATTTTTTTGTACGGGTACATTTGTACCGATTTGTACTTTTGGTTCAGGTTAAGAAGGTGAAATAATTTTTTTTAATTTTATTTTTACATTTATTAGAATTCATTAGCCTAAATAATGATCTTATACATGGTTTGATTTTTAAATATATTTTTGGTACGTATGGGTACACGGGTACAAATATGCTTTTAAACACAAAACCTACTTTCATGTATATCGTTGAAAAACTCTTGAATAGGCCTTTTAATGTAGTTATGTAGTGTTTTGTGATATTTTTACTTTTTAGGGGGGTAAAATTGAAAAAAGTCCTTATATAGCTGTTTTTTGACAATGGTTCCTTAGGTTTTGGTTGAAATTTAAAACATTGTTATTATTTTTTACTCTCCTTTTCGAGACGTTTACGAATATACCTCATTTATTTTGTTATCTTCATTTTGACTTTTTCGGGTAAAAAAATCACAGGGGTGTGGCTTGACGATTTTTTGGTAAAAAATAAAGTTTGTACTATCTTCATGAAATTTGTCACGCTTATAAAAATGAAAAATACAAGACGAAAGTGCTCTTGGACTTTTTTTTCCAAGACTCTTAGTTTCCGAGAAAAAGCCACTCAAAGTTCATATTTGGCAATTTTTGGGGTTTTCGATTGGCCATTTTTTGGGCTTTAAAAGTGCTAAATGGTAAACTGACGGCATATTCGTAATCTACTCGACGGGGGCTTTAAAAAAACGTATAGTTTGTATGGGGTTGTCGACAACTTTTTTTGCCCAAATTTTCCGGCTCAAAATCTGGGCCCAAAAATAGGGAAATTAATAAAAAATTAAAAATATGAGAAATATTGATTCGATTTGATTTAAAATTTGTATGCATGCCTTATTTAATATTAGGAACTCGGAAAAAAATTAATACTTGAACATATTTGTAAACATGTGTACTTTTGGTACATACGGTAGCATTCTAGCGGTGAACTAACAAACTAAGACATACAAAACTTTTATCAACAACAGTTTTATGAGTTAAGATTTCATTTCTGATGCAATAATATTATTAAATAAAAAAAAATTACACTGTTAAACAAAATACATTATCCACATAGTTAGTGCCAAGTAAATATGTAGGAAATATAAAAACTTATGGTTAAATTCATTTATAATGAAAAATATATTTTATATAAAAAAAAGCAGGTCATATATTTAATTGAGATAAAATGTTTAAAAATAAGCAATAAAAAATAATATAAACTAATTGCACTAAAATACAAAATTATTTAATAAAAAGGATATATTACTTATATTGTTTTAATTATTTTTTACACCTAGCGCCAACTTCTAGACGAATAAGGCACGCGAAGCGTGCCAATTCGGCTAGTATTCTATAAAAGTAAGTGTGTGAAGCTGGATGTTCCTTCTACTCAGCCCGGGTCTGGTGCGTGCTGCTATCAAGTGGAGAAATTGTGAAGCATGGCTCGGCTATGACTTGAGCATCTATACCTTCACCCCTTCCGCTTCCAGACGTTGCCTAAGTCGGATCGTGTGCCGTACCACCGCTACCATTGTTAACCCGCTAAACCACCCGCTTTTATAACCCGCATAAATTACATAATTTTAATTTAATATAGTTATTATATGTGTATCATCAAACTACCAGCAGTTTCAAGCTCTTCCCAGACACCCGACACTCCGCTGCAGTATCAGGTTAGATCTTTCTTACCCGCTGACTTATATCTTTTCTATTTTACATTTTATCTTGTATATCTATTTAGAAACCCAATATTATATATTCATACAGTCCATTCCCCTCTATACGCCGAAACCTTTACCCAATTAACCAGCAAAAGTGGATACCTCTCTTACCTCCTAAAATCTTAGGAAAAGAAGGTCCAGAGCCAACTGAATTCATTTAATCAGTAGAAATACAATAAATACGTGTACATACATTTCAAAATGTTATCCACCAACCTCTTAAACAGTAAGCAAACCAATGGGATACCTCGTGTACATTGCAAATGACTTCTCTACTAATCTCACTCATTTAGTACCTTAGTTGATTTTTCAAACTACTTGCTTTTAAGGTTAAATTATAATTTTCACACACATACACACAAACAAAAATTGTATTATATAATTTTCAGTACTTTTTTTTTTTTAATTTACATAGTTTTACTAAACTGAATATATTGAGTAAAATGTTAGACTTTGTTACTATTATGTATTATTTATTTTGAAATTTTTGAATTACACTGTGTAGGTTGATAGAGGTTAAAACGAATAGATAAACACTTTTTCACTAAGTTTATTTTAGATTAAAGAAATAGTTACAACGGTAGTATTGTACGTTTCTTCGTTTTTTATGTGGGTCGATCAAGGGTAGTAAATAAGTATTTCAACTAAGGTGAAATAGTTCTTAAACTTGGCTATATTTCGCCCCACTCCGGGCTCACACTTTTAGACAAGAAAGTTGTCTAAAAACCAAATATTATTTAGCTTATCTAAATTAAAAACAGAACTAAATCCTTTGATTAAAATACTCATAAAAAAAAAAGAAGTCGTGTCTCTTGTTAAAGAACTGATAGTGATAGTAGTGAATTAAGTTTAATTTAGTAATATTTAAAATAAATTGTGAATAAAAATTATTTAGATAACGTATTAAGAATGATATCATCAATTCCAATTCGTAAATAAAAAAAGAGATAATAATTATAAATGGTTAATAAAATGAGTATAGGGAAAGAGAAAGAGATATGATGGGGGGAAAGAGGGTTTAGGATAGGGTGACCAAGCGTCCCGTAAAAACGGGATTGTCCCGTTTTTTCACGAACATTCCGGGTGTACCGAAAAAGTTTTCCGGGACGCCTAAATGTCCCGTATTTACGTCGCGTACTAAAAACCTTTTCTGTTTGAGCATCATTTATAAGATTTTTTTAGAGATATGCCAATATAATGTGTTTGCAATCCATGCCCATAATGGCATTACTGAAAGAAAATATTTTCGCTCATGAACACTCAGTGGACAGATGAACGAAACATGATGGGAGTGGAGACCCTTTTTGAAAATTCTTTAAGTGCTATACAATTTCAAAATGGACTGTTGTAACTTTTACTAGTTTTTATTAGAAAATAAGTAGGTTTTAAAGATGGGTGGGGCAACAGCATAGCATACTAGAACCTTACCAGAAGAGGTTACTATGAAATTCCGCCTGACCCAGGACCCTGCATCCGGTTCTGTTTTGTTTTGGTAGAAATTCTCAAAAATCGCTTATTAAACGTTCAAAGCTATCTTTCATTTTATGTATAAATAAACACTTTTAATAGCTAACTAATGTACTTTTTATAGACGTACGCCCTTTTGCATTATTATTTAAAATAATTACTTCTAATATAACGGACTTTTTTAATACTGGACAACCCTCAGCTCGTATTAGCCCCCCCCCCCCTTTACCCTGGGGGTAAAGGGGCCATACACACCGGATTGGGTCCCGAATGTGAGGTGTCCCGTTTTTCCCAGTTCACGATTTGGTCAACCTAGTTTAGGATAAAGGAAGGAGAGATAAGAAGCGAGTGTGAGTATAGAAAGAGGTCACTTAGCTTATCACTTTGTTGTTTTGATTCCGCGAAGACCAGGTGCAGGTGCGTCCGCTATCACTTCTTTTCTTCTCAGCAATACGTATACGTGTTTTAGATTCTTTCCAAAACAAAATATTATTTACTTAGTTTTAAAAGGTGATTACTTTATTCAAATTTTGATTAAGTCCTTGATTAACAGTTGATCAAATTCGTAAATGAATAGTTGATTTATTTAATTTTTATATTCAGTAAATAGTCGGTTTTTGCTTTATCTTGTAGATTCACAGTAACAGTATAAATGATCAACAGTAACAGTTCTGTTTCTTCCGCTCGGATATTAATTGTTTTAAAAAACTAGTTTTAGATAGTTAGATTAGTTTGATTATAGATTAGCTTCGTAACGTTAGATTAGCTTAAATTACGTAAGTAATGTTTCGTTAGTTTGCGATTTATGCTGCTTATAATTATTATTATTATAATTACCGAGCAAATCACGTCGTTGGTCACCAAAATGTAGGTTGATAGAGGTTAAAACGAATAGATAAACTCAGCGCCGGCGCTACGCACAGGCGGGGCAGGCGGCCGCCTGTGGCGGCCAAACTCAGGGGGCGGCCGATGACACCCTCAGTTTGTTTTATTTTATAAATTGAAAAACAAAATCTATATGAGCAAAACGAAAATAATGTGCCTAAACCCCGTACTGAGTAGGCAGATAGAGATGGAACCCTAGTAATAACACCCCTAGACAATACCTTATCAGGTGCTGTTTTAGTTAAATAGCCGAGCTAATCACATTTCGGGTTTATTCTTAGTTAACCGGTGTTATTTCTTTTTATTCCTAAAAAAAAACTATCGGACGTCTTCGCTATTATATGAGTACATATATTTATCTATGTGTGTGTATTTTTCTTTCTCTCGTAACCCTCCTTAAGTCATATCCATTACAGCATTACACCTCATATCTTTTTTTATTTATTCAATCAACTCTTTTCTTACCCTTTTATAGCTGTTATATTTTCTACCCTTCCCTTAATTTGTTAATTTTTATATGTATCTCTCCTAATCCTAATAAAATAAAACTCGGTCCGAGACAAATCAGACAAAGTTTTTCATATTTACGAGTTCATAATTACTTAGCCCAGTGTCTTCCATTTATTTGTTTTAGTAGGAACATTTAATTATTATTCAATATTTTCATCAAAATTTAAAAATAACTTCTCCTCGGCGGGGAATCGATCCTGGCCTCTCTCCGTCCGCGGTTAAAGCTATTTTCTCAGGAACTAGACTTTTCCAGGAAAAACGGCCTATATCGTTGGAATCGTATTTAAATGGACTATACTTTAGAATATTCTAATAAAAATATTCGGAACCGTTTTCGAAACATTTTTTTTTCACGTTTTTTTTAGAGTTCTTGGTGGGTAGCGGCAGTGGCGTACACAGGGGGGGGCCCAAGGGGCCCTGGCCCCCCTCCGAAATGATTACATACCTAAGACCCGCCATACATTTAAAACCAAAAAAACAGTAATGACAGATGCATTCGAATTTTCTGTAAATATTTTCCAATAAAAGGAATTAATTAAGTATTATCTTATGGTGTGTATACACTTAATCACACCAAATAAGCTCGGCCCGGATTTGCCGATAGAATTAAAGTCATTTAACACTATACCGGCTCGATTCTCGGCTGGGCCCGGATTTTGCCGATGGAATTAAATTTATTAAACACTATACAGGCCCGACTGTCGGCTGGGCCCGGATTTTGCCGAATGAATTAAATTTATTAAACACTATACCGGCCCGTGTCGGCTGGGCCCGGATTTTGCCGATGGAATTGAATTTATTAAACGCTATACCGGCCCGACTGTCGGCTGGGCCCGGATTTTGCCGATGGAATTGAATTTATTAAACACTATACTGCCCGACTGTCGGCTGGGCCCGGATTTTGGCCGATGGAATTTAATTTATTAAACATTATACCGGCCCGACTGTCGGCTGGAACTGGATTTTGCCGATGGAATTAAATTTATTAAACATTATACTGCCCGACTGTCGGCTGGGCCCGGATTTTGGCCGATGGAATTAAATTTATTAAACATTATACATTATACTGCCCGACTGTCGGCTGAGCCCGGATTTTGGCCGATGGAATTAAATTTATTAAACATTATACTGCCCGACTGTCGGCTGGGCCTGGATTTTGGCCGATGGAATCAAATTTATTAAACATTATAACGGCCTGACTGTCGGCTGGGCCTGGATTTTGGCCGATGGAATCAAATTTATTAAACATTATAACGGCCTGACTGTCGGCTGGGCCCGGATTTTTCTCGATGAAACTAAAACTATTAAACACTATAGCGGCCCGATTTTGGCTGGACCGAGATATTTACTAATGGAATTAGATTCATTGAATTAAATTAGGATGCATGAAATAAATCGGCTCATTTGCCGACTAGGCCTTGATTTTTGCCAGTGGAACTAAAATCATTAAACTTGATCGACCCGATTTTGGATGGGCCCGATTTTTCGCCAATTGAATTCAATTATTTTTTTGTGGTTTTAGTCCAGTTCAATAGCATAGGTTGCATTATAGGACAGCTTCAATTCATTACGAATCCTAATGCAATGAATTGAATTTGGATTCGTAAAAATAGACTGCTCCGATTGACAGCTAGGCCCGGATTTTTTGCTATAGAATTAAGTGCATTGAATTGATTAGGAGGAGTACAATGGATCGGCCTGATTGCTAGTAGGCCCGATTTTGTCGATGGAAATTATGCATCAAAATAAATTGGGATGCGTTCAATAATAGACCCGATTGCCGACTCGGCCTAGGTGTTAAGCACATTAAATTAAATGAGGCCCAATAAAACTCGAACTTTTGCCGATGGAATTAAATTAATTGAATTAAAATATGCACACTAGACTGGCTTAAACGGGAAAATGATAGTTGTGGATTTCAGTAGCAAATTTTTGTTTTGGACCAGGATTGTTTGTAGAACGCTACGTGGGTCCTCTTGTCTATGCGGCATTCCCCTCTTGCTCACTCAGGTCGGACTAGTGTTTGTCGACATGTAGTGGGAAAACAGAGGCAATATAAATAAATCGGTTTATCATTTTGTGAAAAAACTGATTCATATTACATAGTAGGTAATAGTAAATTTAAATCTAAAAACTCAAAAAGCGTTCAGAAAACATTTGATGTTAAATGTCCCATGTAGGCGTGTCCGCCTGTCCTTCAATTTTTGCGAACCAACTCATCTTAAAAGCTATTCGTCCAATTTTATTGAAATTTTGATGGTAGGTCATAATTAGCCAGGTTATAACATTGCTGGTCCCGTATAAGTTTCAATCTTCTGCACCTATTTATTTCTCTTCCACATTCGCACAAACATACATTTATTTACACCTATATCTTCAAAAGTACTCATCTGATTTGTATGAAATTTTAATGGTTTGTTTAAAGTAGCCCGCAGATAATCCAAGAATAATTTCAACCGTCTGCGCTCTTAAAATATTGCTATATTGATACTTTATTCATGTTAAATTTTCTCAATTTTCCCTCCTTTTTTAAATTAGTTAAAATTGATTCTGATTTTTACATGATTTAAAGTATCAATTTACCAAAATTTAAACAGCGCAGACAGTTAAAATTAATCTGTGAGCTTCTATCAGATAAGTTTTATAAAATCAGATGGATATTTTTGAAAATAAGGTGTAAATAAATGTATGTGTGTGCACATGTGGAAGAGAAATGGTGGCAGGTGGAGAAATGGGGAGGAGGGAAATGGGACCAGAAGATTGGACCTTATATAGGACCAACAATGGACTTTTTATATGCTAATTAACTGCCATCCGAATTTCATTAAAATCGAAAAAGTAGTTTTTAAGAATTGTTCGCAATGATTGAGCGAGAGACAGACTAACAGCCAGAAACGGGATCAAAAATGTCTGATAACTGGAACAGATTTCTGTCTTGGAATTATTGGAATCGGAGACATAATCGTTCTTTAGAACGATCACATCACATAGTGAGGTGTTACCTCATAGTATTTTTATTTAATTAAATATGAGGTTAGAAATTGAAATTAGAGTGTTGAAAAGGGGGAGAAATTACAATTATAATAAATTATGGGGTATGCTAAACCCGCATATAAGTTAAATTAGGTTGGGCCCCCCCCGAAAAAATTTTCTGTGTACGCTACTGGGTAGCGGCTCCAAATTTGGAGCTAAAATACATTTCGGGGTATGATTTTTCTGAACATTTATGCCAAATTTTGTTAAAATTAGCCCAGTAGTTTAGGCTCCAGGCGATAGACAGACATTTTTTAAAAACAGCTTTTTTGGACTCAGGGGAGCTCATAACGTGTAAATTCATCAAAATCTCAAGATCGAATTTTTGCCCCATCACAAATATTTTTACTTTCTCTTTATATGAGAAAGTAAAAATATAAAGCTCAGTTCTGTTATAGGTGTCTTCCTCTGGCACTTGTTTAGATTGTTACACCCCTTATAAAAAAAACAGAGGGGAGTAACAATCTATAGAAGGTGTACGGAATGTTCTTCTTTAGACTGTTACTCCCCTTATAAAAACAGAAATGGGATATTCCTTGGAAGAAACAGAAATGGGATATTCCTTGGAAGAAACAGAAATGGGATATTCCTTGGAAGAAACAGAAATGGGATATTCCTTGGAAGAAACAGAAATGGGATATTCCTTGGAAGAAACAGAAATGGGATATTCCTTGGTCCCAAACTACTTTGGACTAAACATCTCTCTTTCTTAATAGTTATTTAGTCAGACATTTTTATGCTAAAGCAACTTAGGGGAGTAACTATCTAAAGAAGTACCTTTCCTCTAATATTGAGTTTTTAAAAATAGCCTACTTTACTTTATTACTCAATAACTATCATAGCTAAATAATAGTGACATGCACTATTTTAAAATGCAGTCAGGTTATATTAAATAGGCTGTGTTCAGCCCTCTGTCATTGTACGAGCGATTGAAAGTGGAAAAATTAAGTTAGTTTTTAATTAGTTAGAGTAAGTTGTTATACCTCAAGAACAAAAAAAGACGAGACTGTCCGAAGTTAACAAAAGTTGGCTTATTAGTAAAAATTTACTTTTTAATCTAATCTAAAATAAAGTATCGGAGGAGGCATGTTTCATTATATTTCACAATATAATGTCCACTAAGGATAATATTATTAAAAATATGGCCATAGAGAATTTCAGGGCCCCAGGAAAAAATAAAATTTATGTATGATTATATTTTTTTAAATATTATAATTTCTTCCTCAGATGATATTAATATTATAAAATTTTAGACATCCCAAAATTCAGTTACATAGCCATGTCCCAGTTACAGTTTAGGCCTATTTTTTATAATATCAATACTATTTTTACCAACTTAAAATAGGAGTATTGAGTATTTTATATTAAATAGTAAAATATTAAAGCTTACCAACATATAGGCCAAATTTTGTTGAATTTGCATAATCTCTAGGTATATCCCCATTTTTAGGGCCCGTAGACGAAACCAAACCGAGAACGATTATAATTTCTTGCGTTTGTCTGACTTTGCCTAGATGTTGTTAAAGGTTCTTTATTCCAGAAAGAACACAGTAACACAAAAATTTAAAACTTTCCAGTTTTTTTTTGTGTAATAAGTAATAACCCAAACACATAAATGTAGGAAAGCCCCCAAAAAATCACCCTTCATTCACTCCCCCCCCCCCCCGGTCAAAAAATGCCTACTTCAAAAGGGCGGGCAAAAACCGTCTTGCCTGTAGCGGCCAAAAGTCTAGCACCGGCGCTGGATAAACTCTTTTTCACTAAGTTTATTTTAGATGGTTTATTTTAAAGAAATAGTTACAACGGTAGTATTGTAGGTGAGCAGAAGACGTGGAGACTTTGAGCTCTACTCTCAGACTGACGGGAAGGGACCAGTACACAGGGTTAAATAGAGATGATTAGTAATGACGTCACAAGATGGCGTAAGCTTTCGATATGTATTCGATTCGGTTTGTTTAGGTTCCTTTACCTTATCACCTGTTATCAATCCCATGTAAAATGAATGGGAGAATTTTCTCAACTTTTTAAATAATTAATTATTAAATTATTATTAATTTATAAGACTTTTCAACCTTTGAACGTTATTATACTAAGTCTATTTTAACAATATAAGATAAGAAAACATTAAAAATTGCCGTTCTAGTGGTTTAAAAAAGTATTATTGTGAGTGTGTTTTATTGTGGTGATACCGTCCGGGTCCGTTCTTATTTATTGCTTATTTTTTAAATCGTTTTTCTATTTTGGTTTGTATATTATGTCTTCCACCTTCTCGAGCGTTATGAAAATTTCATCTATACTTCATTTTTTTCGGAGGACAAAGCTATTCTTCGTAAAAGTATGTCAGAGTACTTAAGTAATATTAAATTAATGTATTAAATTAGTTTTTTAATCAAAATTTTAAACAAGTATACATGCGAGACACTCATATCTTATATTATTATACTCGTTAATATAGATAACAAAAAATACACAAATAATAATAGTAATAACAGTCTGCTCATTTTCTCGTCATCAACGTCTTTTTCCTATGATGGTCAGTGATCTATTAATCTATTGTATAGTATATAATTATGTTCCAACATCGGTTAAATATAATGCACATTGTAAGTAACCAGGAACAAACTATTATTAGCAAATAATCTTTTATTACCTAGCAGATTAAGTATCACTATCTTTCTACAAGTCCTGTACCCTGAGTATACTTCATTGAGTTTCAAAACTTGAGAAAAATTTATTTTCGGACACACAATATGAACACGAACACACCCTGTGAATTTTTATGGCAACAGGAAATACAAAAAATCAAGTATAAAGATTATTAACTCAAATAGCTTTTTCGATGTTATGACCCTTCAGTAGTAGGGAGACGAGAGTTCTATGATGATCTAGCCTGCCTGGCTATTGTTATTTTGGGAGCATGCTATTGTTAATTTGGGACCCTGGCCGTTGCTTGCTCAGAGCCCCCTGGTTCCTTCTAGAGAGGTCTGTCCCTTCACCTGTTGTTAGAAAGCCCACCCCCCCGCCCTCGGGTGTTTTTTTTTATTTATTTTTTTTTATTTTTTTTATTTTTTTTATTTTTTTATTTTTTTTTCAACTATGCCGCCACCTTCTAGAAAGATCCTGGCCGTTCCTTGTTCGGAGCCCCCTGGTTCCTTCTAGAAGGTTCGGACCCTTCACCTGTTGTTAGAAAGCCCACCCCCCACCCTGTCCTTCCTCTGCTACGCTATTTTGAATTCCCCGGGTGTTTATTTTTTTATTTCAAATATGCTGCCACCTTCTAGAGTTGAAATATTCGATAAAAAATCTATGCCTTGGCTGGGTTCCGATCCTTCGACCTTCGGATCGTGAGTCCGACGCCTTACCCATTCGGCCACGAGGGCTGTTGAGCTTATACTACACAGAGTTACTATCTAAGTAATTTTTCAATGTCCCACCAAGCTATAGTATTTCATCAAGCTATAGTATTTTTTATATTGATAATATGGTACTCTTATACTTTGCTACCCGCCATTTATTTATTAATTATTAAATTAAAGTGAACTATAGTTTTGTTCGAAATTTATTGGATTAAAGGTTAGTTTGCCTTACTAGATAGTTATACTAATGGATATTGTCAGTTTATTTACAGAAGTTTGATATTCCTTTGCCTCAAAGGAATATTTGAACATTCCGCAGTTAAGATTGTCAATTAATTTGAAAAAAAAATGTCAAAACCCCGTCCTAGGGTGGGTAACAAAGTAAAAAAGTACCGATAATATAATATTATTATATTTTACCTTGGTTGATGTAGACCGGTTGTAATCTTACTCAGGAAAAAAGGTAAAAAAGGTAAATGGAGCCGTATCCTTTTACCTTTTGTCTACTTCCGCGGCGGCTGTTGGGTTTATATCACACAGAGAGTATATTCTCCATTTTTCTTTTAGTGGACTTAATTCCCTAGTCGTAATGGCGAGGGGTTTAGAATAGTTGGAAAGAGGGCTAAGGGGACTGGATTGGTTTAACTTCAATAGAGAGTTATTACCTTTTTGTAGAGACATATAAGAAAGTCCACTTGAAAAGATGACAATTTTACCTGTTATACGTAGGCAGTTTATTTTTTTTCCCCTACAAAAAATGACTTCTTACTCCTTTTAACAAATTCTTTAAATTTTATAAAAAATAAAAAACTGTCTTTGTAAAACAGGTAATATCTTTACCATTTTAGACGTACCATAGTTACTACCCCCGCTACGGTTCCTTTTACCTTTTGCCAGTCTTAAACATTATAATTTTATTATGTTTATCCTATACTTCTAAATATCTCCATCATTTATAAACATGAACATATTATTTAACGAATTCTAAATTTTTTTAAAATAAAAAAGGTTTTTGAGGTAGTTCCGGTTGTGACTTTATTCAGGGCGGCTCCTATTTTACCTTTTATCCTTCTTTAAACTGATAATTTTATTATGTTTATTATATACTTCTAAATATTCCCATCATATATGACCATATCGTTTTTAACGAATTCTTAAAACTTTAAATAATATAAAATAAAAACTATATACCTAAAGCAGGTAATTTCCAAACATCAAACTAAAAGTAATTTAACTTATAAGGTTCTAAAACTAAAGAGTAAAGAAATACAAAAAATATTGGTATTATAGTTTAAAGAAACATTTATTTAAAAGTAGATAAATATATACATTTAAATTTACATATTACAAGATTATTTATTCGTTATCAAAATCAATGATAAATGCACCTTTAGTAGTTCTTCCACGATATATAAGGATGTTGGGGACCTCGCGTACATCTACTGGAATTTCTGGATAGATTTTATCGGCTAACCTGTGAGGAAGGTAGAGTCGTTTAGTTTCACAATCATTAGTCTCAATCTCCACTGCTACACTCGGGCCTAAGGATGTAGCAGTTCTAATCATAGTCTTCAAAGTGTAATTCCCAGGTTTAAGATCGGCGAATGAGATGGTTTCCCGCTGTTTTGATGCCTCTTTACAAACTTGAAGAAAAGACATCTGGAAATAAATTAAATAAACAAATGTGTGAGTCTGAGGAAAATGCATTATTTTTTACATTATTATAAATATTAATATTGTTTTTCAAATTATTGAATAAAACGGAGTTACTTACAATGCTGATATATTTCAAGAAATTGTGTATGAGTAGGGTCTTGGAATGAACTACAACTCTGAAGTTTCAGCAAAAATAACTTTCTGAATGGTAAAATTAGGAAAGTAACTCCTTTTATAGATGTTTTTCAACTCCCTCTCCCTGTCTGAACGGGGAGGGGATTGGAGGTTTAGGGGGAATTCCACCCTTCCCATTGAATATAAAAATAGTTAAAGTTTATTTTAAATAATATTGTAAATAAGTTATTTATTAAATAATAGAGACTCACCCTATTTTAAACGCCTTTCGTGCGTGGAGAAGCTTTCTTCGGAAGGTGTATCTACCATCTGGAAATTTCTTTTTTGTGCATATATAATTTTACCGTTGACATTTAATTTGCTAATTTGTTTATTTGTTGCTCTGAGCGATTCTTCTGAATGACACTTTGCTACATGTATATGATATTTGGTTAATTTAACTATATGTGAACTGTCGTATGCACAAATAATAAGGTCTTTAGTGAAATTCATTCTCACTTTGAAATTATAACGCCGAAAATATATACTTAAAATATTGAAGTTTCTCGTGTTTATAAAATAATACAACTGTGTGAATTCGGTAAATGTTTAAGAAGTTTCACATGAGTGCAGGTGACCCGCCCAGAAGGTACGAGTCGAGGGGGCGGTTTGGGGGTATAATAAATCTGGTTGACATTTGAGAGACATACCCGAGTCTTCAACATAATGTGACAATGCAACGTCTAATGGTAAAAAACCTTTTTCCATTAGTCGGCAGGGCTATTGAATATTATTGAAATAGGGTCACCTTTTAACCTTTTAGAAAGTTGTGATTGACATAATTGTACAGGTGTTTTTAGAAAAGGAAACAGTTAATAAGTGAGTATCTAACAAATCAGTTTGACATTTGGGACATCGCCCTGAGTTTTTTAATATAATACCTCTATTCAACTTTTAACGATATAACATTCACCATTAGTTTTCGGTTCAAATATAATTGAAATAGCTTTTTACCTCTAGGAGGCATTTACCTTTTACCCTTTTATCTAATTTAACCTTTACCTTTTAAAATTGTATAGATACTTTTTAGGTAGATAGACCTCCATAAAAAAATAAAAAAAAAAATAAAATAAAAAAAAAAAAAATAATAATAAAAAAAAAAAAAAAACCTTTTAAGGATTCCCTTCGGAAAAATAATAAATAAAGTAAACAGTGACAGGACGTGGGAGGAGAAAAAAAAATGGAGGGGGTAAAAGAGAAAACTTCATATGTGACGTCTAAGGGCCCATCCCCCCTTATAGTGGGGAGAAACCCCGCTTCCACATAGGAGGGGTGAAACTATCCCCCACCTATTTTTCTATTTGACTATCCGTCAACTGTGTATGTTCATTCTCACATACCTTAAAGAACTAGTTACATCAGTTTATACAATTTCTTTAAGTTCTTTTTCGTGAGTTTACCTCAAGTAAATTAAAACAAGTGTTTTTGTGAAAGTGCTTACTATCTCCACTTCAAGTCTTCTTTCCTCAACGAAAGCTACAATCAACCAAATAAGTAAGTGGAATTTATTATAATATTTTCATTATTAGATATATTAAACTGTTCTTTAGTTATTACAATAAGTCGGGGAATGTTTTAAAAGAGATCCAACACAATTTACATTTGTTTTTGCTTTATTTATTTTACAAATTTCTGTTATTACAAAATATTGAGGAATATAGTTTAAATTTTAACATTAGTAAAAAAATTCAATTTATAGTAATAATTAAACAATATTAAAATAAATATTTACTACATTTAAATTCTAAATACGTTGCATCGCTTGAAATATGATTTTTAAAATTACGCATAAATACAGTTGTAATATGTCTATCATTTAATAGAGTATTTTTATTAAAATGTCTAAGAAAATTACTCGGGTTTTCTCCTCTTGAAACATAACATAAAAAAATGATCGCGTAGAATCCGCACACGGAAGTAAAAGAATTTTGAAGAACTTGAGTGTTGAAGCTCCAAACGTTTGAATTTCTTGTTAAAAAATTTAATATTTCAATTTGTGGGAATCGTCCAAAGGAGTCGAAAAAAAATCCCTCTCCACTTTGATTAATATAAACACTTAACCAATGTCTTCCTGGTCGGGAATCTGGTTCATCATTTATTACGAGAGCTACAGGAGGTTTAACTAATCGGGGTATTTTATTGCATGGATAGACGCCATGAAAAATAATTTTCACGAAGCACTCACTTCGACAGATTTTTTCGATTTGTATATTATCCATTCCGTGTTCGGTGTTCAACTGTGAATATTGCTTTAATTTACCCTTCTTATAAAGCTAAAGAAGTTATGAAGCATAATCGGTTGTAACAGTACGTTCCTTGGAAATTTCAATTAAATTTTGATATTCAATGTACAATATTAGAGTCACAGGCTCGGGTAAACTTTCTTTAAACTTTAATTCCAAACTCACAGATCCCTGTCGTAATAATTCCCAAGTATTTTCAATTCTCGACACCGACAGATCGAAACAGAATAAGGTATACCCGGCTTTATACAGGTCTCTCGATATCGTGTTACCAGAGTCTCTACAGTGTACACCACTAGCAAGAAACATTCCCATGTAAGCCTCGATATAGTCGTCTTTGGAGAAATCTAGTTGATAGGGTCTCGTAGAAAACATTTGTCCGTCGATGTGAAGATTTAAATAATTTAAATTGTAATGTTTGAAATTAAAAGGGTTTAAAGAGTAATCGCCGCAAAAAGCCTTGTTGGATACGAACCCGCAGACTAACCTTTTTGGTATCTGTCCAATCAATGTATTATCTAAGTGATGACTAGAAACCCCACTAGGAATAGTAAAAGTCTTTAAATCTGTTCTAGTTATAGGATATCTAGCGTTAGCTATACTTAACGCTTTACTATGTGCTAGTAGAATTGTCGGAGATATCTTGACTCGTTTAACATATAGTGAACAATCTAGAATTTTTATTTTACATTTATCCGCGGCGCTCCCCATCAAACATAATGACTCTTTATTAGGGGTTAAAGTGTATCTTGTTTCAATTCCATTTAAAAGGAGCTTTTCCTGATTTGTCACATCTAAATTTAATTTACCCATCAAGTGAACCGTTTTACTTTCCTCTGTAAACGAGCGTCGTTTTGTTAGACCAGGATTATCATCCAAGCTATCGAGGTTACCTTTATCTGAAACCCAAAGCATTGAGGTTAAATGACTTTGTTTTGCCTCGTTCCCGAAATTAAGGAGATTTTCAATATAAGATTTATAGTGATAAAGATGCGAAGACGTGGAAACTAACTTCTGGTTTAGACTTAGCGTTATTTCTCTGAAAATACTATTCATAAAATTATTCACTGGTCCTATTTTACTCCCGGCAGCCAAAGATGTACCATCTTCTTTCTCAATTCTTAAACTCAGTTTCAAATATGTGTGAGCGAGGTCGGTATAATTATCACCACTCCCGGTTATTACAAATTCTATAGGTGATCCGTGTGAGATAGCACTAATAGGTCTTGCTAAGAACCAGTCAGTTGCCTCAATAGAACTCTGAGTTGGGGGCAGACAGAATAGGTCCAAATCTGAGTTTAAACAAAGAGGACTCAGATGATGGATAAGGGCCATAATTGTTATTTTTTAGATGAGAATATATCGCGTAAAACTTTACGAATTTTTTTTTTTTTAGTTTGTTTTTTAGTTATCCGTTTAGTCCTGTCGATGCTGACTCTTGAAGCATACTGAGCTTTTCTCCCCCCTCCTGTGAACTTAAGTAATTTATTTCTGATATTACCCCCGTTTCAGTAAGTCGGGTTCTAGCAGATTCCTTCAGTGATCTACCTTCATCTAAATCCGTTAATACATTAAGCCCCGTGTTCAAAACTTCCCGTGTTAGATTTTTAGCACCACTCTTAAATATTGGGCTGAAAAATTTATAAAGCCCCGAAAAGAAAGACCCAAAGCCATGGCCTCGCTGATTGTAACCCCCCCCTGTACACTGAGTTTATACCTCCCCCCGCCTGGTCCATATAATATTTTTCGTATAGGTTGTGCATAGTAAGAGCTCTCAATAACAAATGACTGATTTAGGTTAGGACCGGACCCTTTTAAAATGAAGTTTTATTATTGATGTACCAAACTCGAATGGAATGGGATCACCTACATCGTTTCGTAATTCTATTTCTACGGTTTCAAATGACTTTTTCGAAAGAGGAATATAATGTGGGGCGTTTATATAGATTACACCGTTACTACCATAGGCGGGGGAACCACTATCAATATTAATTATTCCTAGAAGTGGAGCAGAAGAATCACCGACCAGTTGATGTGTAATTATATCGGTGTAAATAAATATGGTTTTTGGTAAACCTCTTTGGACGCTAGCAGGGGAAGGTGATTCAATTACCCGCTTTGTAATTAAAGTCATTGCATCGAATCCAAGGATTAAACTGAGTGTAGGACAAAATTTAATTGCACCGATATCCTCGTCTAATATTTTAAGTAATACCGTTTTGTGTGTAAAATTATAATCTAAGTGAATTCTTCCTTTAAGCCCCAATGTAGAGTTTATGGAAACTATAATTTCATGAGGGGATAAGTAATTCCCGGCTTTAACTTTAACTAGGGATCCTTCAATCTCAATGTTATTCATCTCATCTTCTTTAGCATACCAAATATCTTGATTTGTATGGTTAACACTCCAAAAAGAGTTGGGGTAATGAACTTCCACAAGCGCGACTACCCAGTCCCCCTCAAGCTTAATGTGGTTAGCTAACTTGGTAGTAAACATAGATGTTTTATTATCTACAAATATCCCTAGACTAGAATTACTTGGCAGGGTTAAATAGAATGATTCCATTCTGCTGGATGTCACATAAACAACTGAATCAAGTAAGATGTGAGAGTAGGTATATATATAAACAACAACTATCATATATATTTATTTATAAAAAGGTTTATTAAAAATAATTTTTAAATTTAAGATTACCACAATTATATAAAACAACAATGTTTTAGTCTTACTACTGAATATCGGTTTCTTTTATCCATGAATTAAATTTATCGGGGAAGCCAAGCCATTTGACATATAGTTTATTTCCTCGAGTCTTAATTACACGTTCGATGCGATGGATTTCAGGTGGATGAACCTTCTGTAATTCTGCTTCGTAGAAGGTTCCTAGTATTTCATCGTGTGCCAAATCTTCGAGTTTATATACAGGACGTCGTCTTGGTATAACTTCTATGATTCTAAAAATCTCTACTGACCAGTTAAACTCATGACATTTCTCAAATTTACCTTTCTCCCTCGATATCCTTACGTAATCATTTTTTTTAAATTTAGGTCTAGTAAGAGGAACTTTCAAACATTTTCTATAATGCCTCATTCTTATTACATCTTCAGTGTTTTTATTCACCTCCCGTGGAGATATATTTAAAGCCGAATGTTTAGACTCATTGTAAGCACTAACAATATCCTGTAAAACATCTATGTACCTCTTAGATCTGGTCATAGTAAAGTACCGAGCTATTTTTTCCCGTAGAGTCCTGATTACCCTTTCTACAAGAGAGCATTTGATATCGGGGTTATTTGCCGACATGTGTTCAATCCCCATCTGCTTTAATATTTCTCGAACATTTCTATTAAAGAACTCGGTACCTTTATCTGACATTATAATTGTAGGTTTCCTATAGGTAAAAATATCTGCTAACGCGTTTGCGACTTCACTACCTTTTTTAGACTTTAAAGCTCGAACAAATAGATATCTTGAAAAAATATCGATACAAATTAAAAGATAGCGATAATTATTGTTAGAGCACGAGATAGAACTAAAATCGGCCAGATCGATCTGCCATTCCATATCTATTGATTTAACGTAATATGCATTTCTTAAAAAGCGTTTTCGGACGGGTTTATTTAATGAATAAGTTTCCTGTTTACTAAGCCAGTCATTTACATCCTTATACGTACATTTACTTGCAGCCTGTAGTTTTCTAACAGAAGTGAGTCCAGCAGGGTGACGAGGGTTAAAATATATATTTTCCATTAGAAACTTAATCGCTCCCAAGTCGGTGTATTAATTGACGGTGTGTTAGGTCTGTTATGGAGTGAAGGTTTTCCGAGATCACGTTCTAGCTCAAAAGATGAATTCTGAATATCTCGAACCTCCCGATAAAGAGCGTTGTTTTTAATTATTTCTCGTGGAATATTTAACTCCGCTAAAACAGTTTTAAACTGACCGAGTGAGCTAGCCTTTTTCTTGTTTCTTACAGTATCTGATATTAGATCAATAATATTCGAGTTAGAAAATTTCTTACCCTCAATATACACTTCACCCTTTGTGTTCCAAGATATTATATTGGAATTTTGTAATTTTTTGTACAGCACACTCGCTGGTCCTCTAGAAGTTTTCGGTACAGAATTTAGTAATTGTCTTCTAATGTCGGGGATATCGTCATTATCTTCTAACGGGCGTCTTACTTCAAAATCCTCGTGGGTCGATTTATCATGTGGAGATGACGGTGGTTCCTCCCTGCCCCAAAGCTCAATAGACATAGGCTCACGTTTCTCCTTGTTTAGTCTTAAATATTTATCTAATACTCCCTGAAACAGCTTCCACCTTTCAAAATCAGATATCCCACCCATTTTTATAATGTTTTCCATTTGCTCGTCAAGATTTTGAATCAAATCGGGTTTTCTCGTACCTGAATTCAGCCTGTTTACACTCTCTGCGGGGACTAAGATCATTTTCCTTGTGTTTATCATTTTTCCAGAAAACTCGTAATTACACTAACAACTGGTTCCAGGAGGAGTGGTAGGAATAAACTGCCTCCTCGTTGTATAGTTCTTTTCTTTTTATTCCATGACTCCCCCTTTTTAACCATTCGTCGTAATAGCTTGGAATGTTTAGAAAGTGATTCTTTCTGATGTGGTTTTAGTTTAACGTTTCCACGTAAAACGTTCAATGCACAGTTACAAAGTAGTATCACAAGATCACGATCTGCCGACTTAATGATATTTTTTCTTTTTTTAGCATCGGCCTCTAGAAGGGACAATAAGTGATGATGCTCGTCTTGATTCATGTTTACCACTGACTAATTTTTTTATACTGACTTTTTCTTATAGGAGTGTAGACAACACATGCCTCCCCTGGAAATATATTTGTCCTCAAACGATGTTCATCGGGTGTTGACTGTTTAAAATCAAATAACAAGTATCCATGAGGTTGAGAGACAGCGTCTGAAAACGCTTCTAAAACAAAAGTAGGGTTTTCTGGGTACACTTGTCGCGCAAAGTGCATTATTTGCCCGCGATCACGAGGGTTTTTAAAACACACAATATAGTGGGCGTTCAGCGAGATATCCCGCTTTCCTTTACCCTGGTTAAAAAGATTCTGAGATATAAATATTACACTAAGATTTCGATGATGAGAGCCTCTTATGAAAAAATCAACTAAACCATTCGATTGAGTCATTAAGTCGTCAATGACGACCAGTTTTCCTGTTTTCGAAATAGGAAACTCCTCTAAGTCTAATAACCCTTTATTAAATACTATCGGAATAGTTACAGATTTTCTTATTTCATCATAGAGGGGCTGATATTCCCCATAACACCATACAATTTCACTAATACTCCCATCGACTATATCCCTGAGATATTTCAAAAATTTCGCAACAAAAAATGACTTCCCACTTCCGGTTGGCCCCGCTATAATTGACGTAAATGGATGTTTCCAGCTCATAGACATTTTTACGACTGATTTAAAAGGGGAGAAAAAGTCATATCTTAACTATAGACCTCAATGTATATATATATATGAAAAGTGGCATTGGAAGGAGGAGGAGTTTTAGTTAAGGGGAGGGGGCTAAAATAAGTATAACTGTCATACACATCAATTAACTCTCATTTTTATTTCAGACATGAGCGGACATACATACCTATGTGAGGGAAGATTCTGCGAGTGTTGTGTGGATGCTTTTCGGGGGTTGGAGGGTGTAAGCCTCTACGATGGCCTCGACTATTTATTCGAGGGTGTTGTAGAGGCTAGGAGTCAAACGGCGAGTCCGGTGCTGTTCCCCTCAAACGATTCTTTTCAAGGAGGAAACATGAGTCCCTTAATGTTTCCCTCTTACGAAAACTTGTTTGAGGGGGGCTCACCGGATATAATCCCACCATCGCAAAATCAGGAAGATATCCTCCTCAGGGTCAACCGGGTAGTAGGACCCGATGAAAGTTTTGAGGATGACCTCCACCTCATGATAAACCCGGTTGTGCAGCGGGAAGAAGAAGAAAGTCTGGAAGAAGACTTCAACCAGCTGTTCAACCCGGTAGTAATGCCCTTGTCAAGTGAGGATGAGGTTTGTAGCGGTTAGTCTCATTGTACTTTTATTTGATTATTATTTTTTTTTTTTCCATCGCTATTTTAGACGCAACTTAACATTATATTAATATTTTATTTTTTGTAGGGTTATGCATCTTTTGCGGCGTGAGGGCAGTGGACGTCCGGAGTCATGAGAGGGAGTGTTCAAGTCTCGTTGTGAACCCATCAATTGATCATGGTTTTTCTCTTTCTTTTCTTTAATTTTAAATATTTAATTATTTTTTAACCGGCATACAATATATTTCTCGGTGTATTTATTATTCAATTTATTTGGTTATTTTTAATTTATTTTTTTTTAATATATTTTTTTGTTTATTTATTTTTATTTATTTATTTGTTTATTTTTCACAGGATTGTGCCATTCTTGTGGACTGTGGATGGAACACTCTCTCTCCCTCCATGAACTCACTTGCGAGAGCGGTGGACTCGCAACCACAACATACAACCGTCAAATAGGGGAGGGTCTAACCTCTGAACCATCTAACAAACGGAAATCCCCACCAAGGGAGACCTCAAGTAGGCATTGTAATCGCTGCGGAGTGACTTTTATCACTCTTCAAAACCTCCTAAAGCATGAGAAATCATGTAGGGGGGTTTCTTCTCCCAGACCTCTCCTTAAATGTTCTAAATGTGAGCGTGTTTATAAAACTCTAAAATATCTACAAGCTCATGAGTTGTTGTGTTCTCAACCGATTTGTTTTAAATGCGGTAAAGTTTTTACACTTCATAAGAACAAGAAACGCCACGAAGCTGTGTGTAAATACGTATTCGAGTGCATGAAGTGTGGTAAGAAGTTTACCGATTTAAAACGTAGATCAAATCATGCAGTGAGATGTAACACCGTGTATAATGGTCAGTGTAGTAAATGCCATCATGCTTTTTCAAACAGGTATTTACACCTGAACCATGAGGAAAACTGTGGTGTTCCATCTACTTCAAGACGTGTTGAACCATCAACTCGTGAGCTAGTTTCAGTAAGACCCAACCTCGATCTAGTGCAGGAATATGAAAGTGCGTATCAGGGGCGAATAAAATCCTATTTTATTCGCTCTAATGATAACCAAAGCCTGAACACATTTTTTGATTCGGCTTTAGATCGAGTAGTAGAACTTTTAAGGAAAGCTCTGGTTGAACTTAGAGCCCTAAAAGTAAACTTTGTGGTAGATTGCAGCTTTTCCAATATCCACGGTGAAAGGATGGAGTTTAATTTTAAAACCAGTAATACTCCGGTGGATATGAGTACACCTCTAGGTGAGTTTGTAAGGTTGCAATTTAAAAAAATGACGTCAGAAATGGAGGAGGGACAACTACAAAAAAGTAGTTGGACACTTAATGGGGTGGATGGCCTAAGAATTAAAATCAACAAATTCCAACCTTTACTTGGGTCGTCCTACCTTCCACTTCCCAAATCTATTTCAGACAAAAAAGCAGTCATAAACTTAACAATGATGACAACATGTGTTTTAAGTATGCAATCCTTACACCGCTCCTCGACGCTCCCCGGAGTATAAATAAATTCAATCAGTTAAATCATACATATGATTTCAGTGGGATTGAATTCCCTCCTTCCACCGTGGATATTGATAACTTCGAGGAGAAAAATAATATCTCCGTAAATATTTTCGGGCTTGAAAATAATCAAATATGCCATCTAAGGCTCTCGAGAAGGGAGAGGGTGGATCATCGGGATCTGCTTTTAATAACCGAGAAACTATGTGAAAATCCTATGTCAGTTTCACCTAATTTCGAGGTTAAAAAACATTTCACTTATATTTCCAGTCTCTCTCGCCTCGTAAGCTCTCAAATATCTGCTCACAATGGGGAATTACAGTTCTGTAAGAGATGTCTCACACATTTTGGGGGTACGGACTCGAAAACGGCTGAAGCTCAGCTTAGGGATCATACAAATCTGTGTGACCTCCACAAACCCATAAGAGTGGACCTACCATTTAATAAACCTTATGTGGAATTTTGCAACTACGGTAAACAGATTCGTATACCCTTTGTTGTGTACGCTGACTTTGAGAGTATTCTTACTCCCATTAATGGATGTGCACCTTCTCCGTCTACATCATTTTCAAGTCCATACCAGGTGCATACTCCTATGTCATTTTGCGCCTATGTGAAGCCGTCAGTTGAGGTAGAACATCTATCACTACCCTTCTCGACGGAACCATATGTGTATAGAGGCGAGGATGCTCCTGGTAAATTTATGGAGTATTTAACCGAGGTGGCAAAGGGGTTAGACCCAATTTATAACAAAATAGTACCTCTAAGTATGAGTAATAACGATAATTTAGCGTTCCATGCCGCAACTACTTGTTGGCTTTGTTTGAAACCTTTCTCGAATGATGACCCTGCTGTTAAAGATCATGACCACTTAACAGGTCGCTTCAGAGGGGCAGCCCATAGTAAATGTAATGTCAACGCTCAATCCCCTAAATTCCTCCCTGTGTTCATGCACAATTTAAGCGGATATGACTCACACTTCCTGATCCGTGAACTCGGTGAAGGTGTCGAAGGACGAGTTGATATTATCCCGCAAACATCCGAAAAATATGTCTCTTTCTCAAAACAAGTTTATGGTATCACCCTTCGTTTTCTCGACTCCTTTAGATTCATGTCCACTAGTCTCGAGCAGCTAGTAAATAATTTACCGTCTGACGCCTTCAAAAACATGACGAAGTATTATTCGGGCGAGAGACTAGAGCTCATGATGAAAAAGGGTGTCTACCCCTATGATTTTGTGGATTCATGGGAGAAACTAAACGAACCATCCCTCCCCCCAAGAGAAAAATTTTTTAATAAATTAAATCTAGTGGAATGTAGTGAGGAAGATTACAGTCACGCACAAAATGTGTGGACAGCATTCCAGTGTGAGACACTTGGCAACTACGCGGATCATTATGTGAAGTCAGATGTACTTCTTCTAAGTGACGTTTTCGAAACATTTAGAGAGGTAACTCTGGCTACTCATAAACTCGATCCTGCGTGGTATTACACCGCCCCTGGTATGACGTGGGATGCTATGTTAAAATTCACTGGTGTCCGACTTGATCTCCTCACTGACTACGACATGATAATGTTAATCGAGAGGGGTATTAGAGGAGGAATGTGTAGCGTCATGCATAGGTATGCTAGTGCTAATAATAAACATCTAGAATCTTACGATTCAAATAAGCCTAGTTCATACATATCTTACCTTGACGCTAACAATTTATATGGTGATGCGATGTCTCGTCCGCTTCCGAGTGGAGGGTTTGAATGGGTCGATTACCCGGAACAAATTGATATCCTTTCACTCCACGAAGAGGATACATACGGCTACATCTTAGATGTAGACATCGAATACCCCTCAAAATTACATCGTCTACATTCCGATTTCCCGTTTCTCCCTGAATCCATTGTCCCCCCATCTGAAGAACTAAATTCAACCCCCAAATTAATCCCGCACTTAGGCAAAAGAAATAATTATGTTGTACACTATATGGCTCTAAAACAAACCCTAAGTCACGGTCTAGTCCTAGTCAAAATCCATCGAGCTGTAAAATTTTTACAGTCTCGTTGGTCAGAGCCGTACATTAAATTCAACACTTCCCTTAGAAAGCAAGCCCGGAACTCGTTCGAGAAAGATCAATTTAAGCTATACAATAACAGCGTATTCGGGAAAACAATGGAATCTGTACGCAAGCGTCAGAGTATCCGCCTTGTGACCACAGAAAAACAGGCAACTAGGCTTATTAACAAATTTAATTTTAAGGACAGATCAATTATGTCAGAGAATGTGGTTATATTTCAAATGGAAAAGAAGAAAATCCTTTTTAATAAGCCTAGTTACGTCGGGATGTCTATATTAGACTTGTCGAAGACGGTTATGTACAGATTCCATTATAATATCATGCAACCCCGCTACGGTATGGAACGCCTTCAGCTGCTCTACACTGACACGGACTCCATGATTTACTCTATCAAGACGGATGATCTGTTCCGGGATATGTTCAATATGAGTGAACATTTTGACTTTTCAGACTATCCACCCGATCACCAAAATTTCTCCTTGGCAAATAAAAAGGTCTTAGGGAAATTTAAGGAAGAAATGAATGGGAAAATAATATCTGCCTTTATAGGTTTAAAACCCAAACTATATGCCCTGAAGGTGGATGGTCAAACCAAGAAGCGAGCCAAAGGTGTGAATAGGTCTACACTCAGGGGGATAACATTCAATGATTATCTTAAATGCTTACACGAGCAAAAGGCCATGTTCTCTATAATGCGGAATATACGATCAAAAAATCATATAGTCCGCAGCATAGAGAGCAATAAGGTCTCATTATCCCCCTTAGATAGCAAAAGGGTAATTTTACCCGATGGTATAACTACCCGACCTTACGGCTTTATAGAAGATCCGGTTGATGTGTTTACTCATATTGAACATGTCTGTCATTTTATTGATATGGGTAAATTATAATAATAATAAGTATAATAGTAATAATAATAATAATAATAATAATAATAATAATACCTAATAATAATAATAATAATAATACCTAATAATAATAATAATAATAAAGAATAAGTCATAGGATAACTTCAACTTCAAAGTTTATGTATATAATTTAATAATACTTGTAAATATTAAAATTAAAAAAAAAAAATTAATGTTACTTGGAAATAACTAATTAGAAAAAGATATTAATAATATTTTCTCCTATGTATACCTAGTAGGTATATTTAAATAAAATGTTCATATTTTTTTTTTTTTATTTAAATTATTTTTGTAAATTATGTTGGTGTAGAGCAACCTTTAAAAATATGTAAAATAATATAATACAAATAATAATAATAATAATTTAAAGAGGTACTTATATAACAAAATAAATATAATATATTAATAATAATCATTTGCTGAAAAATAAAAATCATAAAATATATATATATATATTATTCAAACCAATTGCCAATTGTTTTCATTTTTTTTTATATTAGTTTTAGAACCTTACATCCTAATACTAACGCTGTGTAGTATAAACCCAACAGCCCTCGTGGTCTAAGAAGAATTACTTATATACTAACTCAGTGTAGTATAGACCCAACAGCCTCCGTGGAAGTAAACAAAGGATAAAAAGGATCCGTCTAACCATTAGAAAGGGTTCAATCATTCGTATGCAAAACATTAGACAGTTGCATTAGTCGGTTGCGGCAGTGGCATCAATACACCAACCTGTATGGTAAAAATATAATAATATTATATTATCAATATAAAAAATATTATAGCTTGGAGGTACATTGAAAAAAATTACTTATATACTAACTCTGTGTAGTATAAGCTCAACAGCCCTCGTGGCCGAATGGGTAAGGCGTCGGACTCACGATCCGAAGGTCGAAGGATCGGAACCCAGCCAAGGCATAGATTTTTTATCGAATATTTCAACTCTAGAAGGTGGCAGCATATTTGAAATAAAAAAATAAACACCCGGGGAATTCAAAATAGCGTAGCAGAGGAAGGACAGGGTGGGGGGTGGGCTTTCTAACAACAGGTGAAGGGTCCGAACCTTCTAGAAGGAACCAGGGGGCTCCGAACAAGGAACGGCCAGGATCTTTCTAGAAGGTGGCGGCATAGTTGAAAAAAAATAAAAAAATAAAAAAAATAAAAAAAAATAAATAAAAAAAAACACCCGAGGGCGGGGGGGTGGGCTTTCTAACAACAGGTGAAGGGACAGACCTCTCTAGAAGGAACCAGGGGGCTCTGAGCAAGCAACGGCCAGGGTCCCAAATTAACAATAGCATGCTCCCAAAATAACAATAGCCAGGCAGGCTAGATCATCATAGAACTCTCGTCTCCCTACTACTACTCCCTTCACACAAGTACTCATTTTAAATAACTGAAACGAAAGTTTTTAATGTTTTCTTTGTTACACTCGTTAAAAAAGACTTGGTACAACAATGTTCAAAGGGTGAAAACTCTTATAAATCAATAATAATTTAATAATTAATTATTTAAAAAGTTGAGAAAATTCTTCCATTCATTTTACATGGGTTTGATAAGAGGTGATAAGACAAAGGAACCTAACAAACTGAGTTAAATTTTCGAAAGCTTTTGTGACGTCACACTAATCATCTCTATAAAAGGGGTACAAAACACAGCGCCAAGCCGCGGGGGAACATATAACTAAAATGCTAAACATTACAGATATAAAAAAAAGCACGAACACACTGCTTTTTTAATTAACACCTCTTTACTTTCTTCACCCTTTTCTTTCTTTATTTCATTTTTTTTATGTGTTTTTTTTATACAGATGCTTTCATTTTATAAATAAATTTCTACAAATTGCAACATTTGATTTTCATTGAAAGTCAAAAAATTATTATAATCGTGGTACTACTGTTAATGATGTAACATTAGGCCATTGTTAGCTGATTAAAAATAAACACATGCATTTTGGGTACAATTAATTTTACATTTTTTATATTTAGGTTCTTAAGTGGAATATTCTTTAGTGAAGGCTGCATTTTGAAGATTATTAAGTCTAATCTTTTACTTCTTCAACTATAAGAAGCCTCTTCAGGCTTGCTGAAAAATAAATTGAAATTGATGACCATGAGTCGCGTTACCAATAAATTCCAGTACCTATGTAAAAAATATGATTGATATTTTTATGATCTGTCCCAATTTGACAATGAGGTGTCATAAGACAGTCTATTTTTTCACAACACTTCATTTATTTGTACTCGTATAACTGCAGGCCAATGTCTCTAATGATGGTTCAAATTACATTCAAAAATATTTTGAAAGCAAAGTTTCATCTTGGTCTTCATTCTGTTTTGTTTCCTCATAATTATCTTCAAATAAACATGTGTATTTGATTTATATACTAGTTTTTTATACTATGTTTTTTTTTTTTTTTTTAATTTAATAGGTCCCACGATCTTTACTTGTATTCAAAGAAAAAAGAGCGGCGAGATGTCTGATTATATGTAAAAAGAAGTATGTAATAAACAGAATAAGTCACAGGATAATATAGTTTTAAACAACTGGAAGAGCCATGTGATGTCAAATAATATTTGACAAGATATAGAGTCTAGATTGACTTTTTAGGGTAAAAAGAGTGGGGAAAGTTATATTTATATAGAAAGAGCCACGAGTTGCTTATTTCGGGAATAGCTGACTCCGAATTTACAATTAAACCGGGATTGAACCAAGGAGGGGTCGAAATATCGCTTAAAGAGTGCGTTTTAATTCATTTTTAATCCGAAATTATCCGATTGATCCTCATCGCCACTATTGTAGGCTTCGTTTTAATAAACGAACACACATTTTGTGAAACAGAATGTAACAGAATTGTTCACTGTAATATTTAACCCTGCCTTACTAACACTGTCTAATAGTCCATTATTTCTAACACTACGGCTCTCAGACGTAAATTAAAATTAGACCAACTTATACACGTTTAAGATTTAAATGCTGATAAAATCATGAACTTGAAACATTTCTTTGTCTAATAAAATGGTTAAAAGGTGCTCTTTAGGTAGAAAATTATTACCAAACTGACCCTTTAACCTGAAAAGAGCAGGTCAAAATATACATTTTACATTTTTCCTCACTAGCACCTGCTGTATTTAAATCTGAAATTATGTTATGATAATCTAATGAATTTTTATAAATATTGCAATATAATATTTAATAATCAAATTTTAAGAACAAAAAAAGCCAATTAAAGGCAACAAGCTCGATAAGGTTAGGCTCGATAGGGTCCCTGAGGACAGTAGACTAAAAGAAGTGGTAAATTACTAATATATAAAATCTCAGCAAAGACCCGACTTTGACGCGATCTGAAGGTTAATTAAGCAGAGATATATAGCATACCTAGAAGGACTAATGGCTGGCACGCTTGCGCGCCGAGAGCTATCGACTGAAGTCAGCATGTACGCCTCAGAGACGTAGTGTTAGAAGTGCAGGGTTAATCACAATACTTAACAAAAGAAATTAGTACATTCCTGATATCGAGAATAGCACGGACCACGGCTCGAGAGAGAGCTCCCGACGAGTCTCCGGCTGAATCAATCTAAATTAAGATCTAAATATAGTTCTGAGGGGACAACCCTGAAAGTTTGCTGAATGTTTGGCAACACTGCATTTTAGCTTGTTTGTTTGAACTTCTTCTTCTTATCTACACTAACGCACCCTCACTCAAGTCATGTTCATTGTCCGCTCACGCTCATGTTATTTCATTCTTTTCCTCAAATATTTAATGCTTTATTTTTATTCTATTTTACAAATTTAATGTAAATACATCAATCATTTATTCGTGAGTTGTATTTGTCATAACGAAATACCCACAGTTGGTGAACCCAGTGAAAAATAACTTGTATACTCTCACTCACGTGTTCTTTTTGTAAAGAAACTCAAGATAAGTTTTACTTATTAATTTTCTGTAAATGTGTTTGAACCTATTGCAATAGGTACGTTAAATTATTCGGTAAATCTGCACTATTTGGAACACCAATTTTGTAAGTTTACTATTTTTTTTCAATTGGACTACTACTCCTGTTATTATTCGAAACCACAATTACAATCAGCCACTATGGCTAATGAAGATGAAACTGTTAAAAAAATAACTGATGTTGCTCGACTAAGTATAAAAATTCCTCCGTTTTGGAGACGAAATGTCAAAGTTTGGCTCTTCCAAATTGAATCTCAGTTTGTGACCGCAGGCATCACAAACGAAATCACCAAATACCATTATGTATTAGGATCACTTGACAGTGAAATTACAGAACTGATTTCCGATCTTATTTCTACAACAGTTATAACTTCAAGCTACAATGATCTCAAATCACGTTTAGTAAAAGAATTTGAAGAATCAGAAACAAGTAAAGCAAAAAAACTCATTATAGATCTTGAATTAGGAGATAAAAAGCCAACTGCTATGTAAAGAGATGCGTGCATTGGCTGGGAAACAAGTTACTGGTGATTTCCTCAAAAATATATTTTTACAAAGGCTTCCAACCAATACAAGGCCAATTTTAGCATCAAGCTCTGACACACCTTAGATAATCTAGCCTCATGGCAAATAAAATTTTATACATTTCGCCATCATCCCAATATGTGTGTCCCGTACAAACAAACAGTAACTCACCTGAATACCGTTTTTCTAAATTAGAAATGCAAATAGTAAAAATAACAAAATCTATTAATGTACTAAGGACACAGCGTTCAAGGTCCAGGTCCCAATACTGTTAAAGTCGGGATCGCTCAAGCATCCCTTCACGACCTGCTGATGTGTGCTGGTATCATCACACATACAAGGAGAAAGCAACAAAATGCACTAAACCATGCTCATTCCCTCAATTCTCTTCTGAAAACGACTGAACCCGTCCCTGGCGGCGACAGTCGCCTAATCGCCTTTTTGTCACATATATCAACACAAAACTTAGATTTTTAGTAGACGGTCTTGGCGCCCCTGTGGGGATTATAGAATGCTCAATGCATGCACTATCCCGGACCGTTATCCAAAACTACATCTTCAAGACTTAAACAGCCAACTTCATGGAAAAAAGGGTTTTTCAAAGGTAGACCGCATCCGTGGGTTTCATCATGTCCCTGTCGCACCTGATGATGTTCATAAAACAGCGTTGTTACGCCTTTCGGCCTTTTAGAATTTCTTCGTCTTCATTTGGTCTCCGAAATGCTACCCAAAGTTTCCAAAGGTTTATTCAACATATACTTAAATACTTGCCTTTTGTTTTTCTTATCTGGACGATTTATTGGTGGTTTCTGATGATTTAGAACAGCATGAAGAACATTTACGTCTTCTTTTTGAAACCCTCAACGCACACCATATAAATATCAACCTTGCAAAAAGTATATTCGCAAATAAAGAAGTTCCTTTCTTTGGTTACCAGGTTTCTGCAGAAGGTATTCGCTCTTTACCCGATCGCATGCAAGTTATCAAAGACTTTCCCCAACCAAATAATGTGGCTGAGCTCAGACGATTGCTTGGGCTGATAAACTTTTACAGAAGATCTCTTCCTAACTCAGCAAACACCCACTGTAAATTATATAAACTCACTCGCAACAGCAAAAGAAAGACAATCGTGTAATCCAGTGGACCGAGGAAACCTTGCAAGCTTTTGAACAACTATATATATAACTATAATATACTAACGGATCTTTCAGTGGCAACACTCTTGGCGCATCCACCTGGAGAGCTTACTCCGCCGCTTACTTTTGCATTCAACCTAAGACCTGAAAAAGCATCACCTCGTCAACTAAGAATTTTAGATTTCATCCCCCAGTTTACTAAAAAAAAAAAAAAAAAAAATAGAGAATAATATCAAAGGAACAGACAATACTGTTGCAGACACTTGTTTAAGAATTAACTCCCTTACCCTACCATCTTCAATTTCATTTGACGATATGGCAAGTTTTCAAGTACAATAGATGAAGAACTTAAGCACTTGCTGTCTTCTCCATGTTGTTCATTACAACTGAAATCCGTCACAATTAATGGCAAAAAAAGCCTCTCCACGGAATAATGTTTATTTATCAAAACTATAAAGCTTTCAGCCTCACAGCCATCATTAGTGCCAACAATAAAAAATAAATATGGCTGCATAAGTACCATATAAACAAGCAATTTTGACAAGAAAAAATTCCAAAAAAAAAAAAATAAATAAATAAATAAATAAAAATAAAATAAAATAGGTAATGTAATACGTCGCCACACAAACAAGGTTGGTAGCGCGCCTTGTGGCGGGCGTATCACTGTATATATTATAAACTTACAACTAAGTAAGGAAGAGGGTTTCTCACATAAGAAAACTCGGGTTCTAAGTTGGAGGGTGCAGTAATGCCAACCCTCCCAGAACAAAATAAGTCTATTAAAAAGGAACAATCGTGAATTCGAGCTCCCTAACATAAGAACTTACAAAATAGGGCCCCATGGGAGCTCGTATTTATAACATAGAAATTTGATTATAAAACTTTACTACATCAGTTTCTATTTAAATATTTTAAGTCCAAAAAAGAAAAGAGAAAATAAAAAGATTTGGCTCGTTGACCTGATGGGTCGCCTTTTCCAGCGGAGGACGGGGTTCCAACGGATAAACTTAGGTTCCTTACCTTCTCGATGCTTCACAGTTTCCAGGTAATCCAAAATGTTATAATCCAATCGTAATTCACTTAACACATAGTCGCACGGCACACAGCCAACACCACACGGCACACAGCCCAACTTACCGTCCGAATCCTTGCTTAGAACTGACTCCCCGGCTCAATCTGGCCTGTCCTTATATTTGGGAGTGTTGTGACGGTACGTGCCTGAACGCGGCTCGTGCCTGGACGTATTTTGCCGTGTGTGCGTTTCGTTCCTGGACGTCCGGGGTACACGTGCAGTGGGCCGTAAACCGAGCGGAATAGGCGTCCGCTGGTGGTGGGGGTGGGCGTGCACTGGACTCGGGACGTGCCTGTTCATGCCTGTGCGTGCCTGTTTCATGGCGTGGCCACGTGGGAATTCGTTGTTTTTTCAAAGTAGCCAGGGGGGCCGGGGCTGCCGCGGCCACCTGGTTACAGTAAGATTAAAAAAAATAAGTTAAAAAAATAAATAAAATTTGGTTTAACAATAAAATTAGAGGCAACAATAAAAAAACAGAATAATGCTATTTAACAAAAGTGACAAAATAAATAAGATTAAAATTAAAATTAATTAATCAATAAATTAAATGAATAAAAATAGGTCTTATCAAAAGTTTTATAAAAGTCATAAAATGGTTAAAAATAAAAAATGTATAAAATAATAACCGGTAAAAGGTAAAGGAAAAACCCGACGTGGAGTCACTTGAGAGACAAAAAACGGACTGGAGGGCGGGGGATATTACTAAGGGTATCTAGCAGTATAGAGTATAGAGGACCCGCCCTCCCCCATTTCATTAAGGGACAATTCCCCTCCATTCTCCAGGTTTCTCCGAATCTCCAGGCTTTATAAGGAGAAGGCTCTACCGCTCAACATAAATTTTTTTGTATTGAAATAGCAGCTCTGCTATTTGTCGTAATGAGTTGAAATTTTGTACAAATACTCTACTAATTATTATCTTATGAAGTGCGTGATTAAATTTTCGATATCCCGCCTAGAAATCCCTTTTTCCCCTTCATGAGGGGAAAAGTACCCACAGGCTTCAAAGCGTATATGGCTATTATACCGTTATACCGAATTTGAAGCGATTCGAACGAATAGTTTGGCCACAATTTCAATACAAAGAAATGAATATGACGTCACTAAGATGTGACGTCACGCACTCACACAGGACTTGAGGGGAGAAGATATACACGCACACAGACACAAGGCAAACCGATCGTCATTCCCAAGGTCATATTCTACCTAAACCTTTCCCTACCCCAGACAAGTCCATCACACTTTTTTTTATAACTTATACACTAGGGTGGTTCGAAAAACATCATTTTTTTTTCCGAGTTGCTATAGGGCGAAAAAGTTGCTTCTGGTGTCAAATATAAAGAAAAAAGTGTTTTTGATTTTTTAAAACAAAATTTTCCGATCGCGCATAGCCTTTAAAGTTTTGAAAAAATTAAAAATTTCACCATTTTTCGGATTTTTTAAAAAATATACTCCACATAATATTTTTAAGTGCTATACTCAAAAACCCTTTCTACAAATAGATGTTATTAAGAAAACAAAATAATATTTGCAATCTAACAACACTTTCCGATCGTGCATGCGTACTGCAAATATCAGTAAAAACTGTATTTTCGTCTTATTTTCGTTCGAGGCTTGTAATTGTGTGAAGTGATTTTTTCATAAAAAGTTTATTTATACAAGTTTATGTTTCTATTTTATTTACTGAAGATTATATAAAATGGTTAAAATGTGCAGCTCCTCGCCCGTTTTGACGTTTTAAAACGACCAAGAACTTACCACGAGGAGGTGGCTGCACTTCAAGTTCTACCCACGCCCTTTCCGACCAACTAACCATGAAGAGTGTGTTTTTACAATACTAACATTACAGATTTACACTATTTACATTTTACCCTCTTAATCTTTCTCTCAATCACTATTATTTTCACATTAATCCTTCATCTCTATGGATGCAAATTTCTATTGTATCATATGGGAAAAGTCTGGCATCAACGATCTTGATTTTAGAGTGGTTCTAATAAAACAATCTCTCGATTGAGAATCGCAAACTTTCAGAAAAATTTCTGATAAAAGCAGATCCTTTAAGTGAGTTGAGAAAGCGATCCTTTCAATTACTGGATCCACAACTTTTTTCAGGCTATCTAGCAAATGCCGTGAAGTCTGAATAGTCTAAAAAACAAGCTTTGCTTCTTCTGTGATAACTTGATTTTGTAAGAAACCAACATAGCACATAGGACTTAAAAACAAAATTCGCTATCACTTGCTTATTCTCGATGGCTTACGACAGCAAATTAGAGCAAAGACTATATGCCAGTGATCAAGATACGTCTAAAGAATTGAAAGTGATAGCGAATTTTGATTTGAAGTCCTATATGCCATGTTTGTTTCTTCTTTAGTTAATATATATTATATGGGCCAAAGCTTGTTTTTTAGACTATTCAGACTTTACGGTATTACGTACAGAGAATCTGCTTTTATCAGAAATTTTTCTGAAAGTTTGAGATTCTCAATCGAGAGATGGTTTTATTAGAACCACTCTAAAATCAAGATCGTTGATGCCAGACTTTTCCCATATGATACAATAGAAATTTGTATCCATAGAGATGAAGGATTAATGTGTAAATAATAGTGATTGAGAGAAAGATTAAGAGGGTAAAATGTAAATAGTGTAAATCTGTAATGTTAGTGTTGTAAAAACACACTCTTTATGGTTAGTTGGTCGGAAAGGGCGTGGGTAGAACTTGAAGTGCAGCCACCTCCTCGTGGTGAGTTCTTGGTCGTTTTAAAACGCCAAAACGGGCGAGGAGCTGCACATTTTAACCATTTTATATAATCTTACAGTAGATAAAATAGAAACATAAACGTGTATAAATAAACTTTTTATGAAAAAATCACTTCACACAATTACAAGCCTCGAACGAAAATAAGACGAAAATACAGTTTTTACTGATATTTGCAGTACGCATGCGCGATCGGAAAGTGTTGTTAGATTGCAAATATTTTTTTGTTTTCTTAATACCATCTATTTGTAGAAAGGGTTTTTGAGTATAGCACTTTATTTAATTTTTTTATTTTTAATCAGTCACCGATTATTTTCTTCATATAACTAAGCTAGAAATAATAGATCTTTGAATTCTTACAGAGCATTGTAAGTTTACTTTACGATTAAAAGAGTTTAGAAACACAAAATAGTAATAATTTGTAGATTATATTTTAGGTTACAAATCGTCAAGTGAGTTAATTGCCCTACGAAAATTAGTTTTATAGAAAAGATTGTGATAACGAGGAAGGCAATTATAAAAAGAAAAAAAAAAAAAACATTTTCAAGTTTTTATAAAAAAAATTTTTTAATTCAAACATTAATTTAAAAACATTTAAATAAAAAACGTTATTCACTAATAAATATTTATTTTGCTGTTACAGCTACAGCTATAATAAATTCAATAGTTCTTTAAATTTTAAATATATTATATTGTGGAATATACTTTACTCTAAATCACAGAATTTAGGGGCATTAGAAATTAAAACAAATAAAAAAAAAAAAAATAATGAATACTAAAAGAAAATAAATTTTAAATGTCACATCTCAAATAATTTTTCTACTATACAGCTATACAAGATACTTTTTTTCTTTTTTTTAGTACATAATGGAATAGAGTTTATTCTACACTCACATATTTTAAGAACATTAGGGGGGGGGGGGGGGCTCAATAAATTTTGAATCAAATAATATTCCTATTACAATAATTATACATTTTTTATGATACATTATTAATATAATTTTTTTAATTATACATTATTTAAACAATTTTCCTACTATAATAATAATAACATGAGGAACAGTAACACGACAATGAATTTGATCTCCAAATTTGGGGGGCACTGCCCCCAAAAAACTCTGAAAAAATGGGTGCTCGGTATCTACTCGAAGACCACATTCTTCAATGGTGCAACCTACAGCCTCTTCAACAGAAAGTAGAGCATCTTTTTCATGTCTTCTACCATACTCCAGCTGTTTGTACGGTAGAGGGGGGGTCATAAAGAAGTCTAGAAACCAATCTGGATGTTTTTGTTGTCGCCCTCATGTGGCATATTTCACCGAAGTTTGATGCTGTAATTATTTTTCTTCTTTCCTCTCTCCAAAAAAACCCTTTCTCTATCCTTGTTTTTTTTCTATCTCGACGAGATTTTCATTCAAGTGTTTTATATACCTTTTCTCGGCATCTGTATATTCGTCCGGAGTCATAGTTGGCTTGTTAGCATTTGGGCCGTAAGACTCATCAGGCCCAAAATGTAATTTTTTCCTTGCTTGACGAACTGAGATAGATCTATTTTTTTGGCGTAATCTTCTCGACTCTCTCTTTTTTTCTAATCTTTTGGTCATGCTTCCGGGACTTGATTGATAAATATTGCGGTGAAGCCTACTATGAAGATGTCTTGTGTTATGAGATATAACAGCCGCATTACATCTTCTTTGGTACGACCAACTTCTGGTAAAGTTGACTCGTTTTCCACTGATTATTTTAGCTATAATAGAATTGAACTCCTCGGCACAATTGCTTGTTAAATTTTGAATTAAGCTATGGCTGTGGTAAGCCAAATCACTTACAATGTGCTCAATTTTAAACCATAGTCCATCCTTTTTTAATATAGGTACAAGATTATCTTCTCCTTCTTTTGAACCTTTACAAAAGTAAGAGGCACAATTAGTGTGATCCCCAAAGACATGGTATGGGTTGTTCAGCACATCTTCTTTTAATAATTTTGTTTTTTCAAGTAAAGTAGTTTCCATTTTCCTTCTGTTTTCAATAGCTTTGTTTTACTCCTACACGCATTTTTAAAATTTTACTGTCATCAATTTTCTTTCTTAAAAAATTGCTCCCAGCCTCTTTATTTTTCTTGAGCTGCTTCAATTTGTTGCAGAAGGTGGTTCACGCATTCTATTTTCTCCACGGTTGTATCAGCATATGGGTGAGACTTACAAATATTGTTATATGTACTACTGTCTCCATCTCCTATTAGCTTGTCATATTTTATCCCTTACAAAGATAAACTTTGATGAAACCCTTCAAAAACGCCTTGGCTTTCTATTTTTGTAGAACTTTCATTCTCATTCCAGTTTTTAAAACAGGTGTGAGTGGGGACACACTCTTTTCCAGTCGCCTTGGCCCTTTCACATTCAAAGCAGTATTTATTTTTTACGCTGATGTAAATTATTTTTTTGTTCTGTATCCCATAATAGCTTAAGGATCTAGTCCAAGATGCCGCAGATATTGGTCTTAAAATCAATTCAAGAAAAACCAAATTATTACGCGTAAATTCTTTATAAAATCATGAAATAACTATTGACGAATCAAGAATAGAAGAAGTGGATGAATTCATATATTTGGGGCAGACAATAGCTAAAAATGACTGGATGTCTAAAGAGATCGGAAGAAGAATTGGAATGGGATGGAGAGCCTTTAATAGCAACAGACAACTTTTTAAATCTAATGTCAGCATCGAAAGTAAAACAAAACTTTGGAAAAGCGTGGTAAAGCCTGTGATGATTTATGGTTGCGAGACATGGTGCTTAACAAGGAGGCATATAAATAAACTGAGAGTGGCTGTAAGATCAATGGAAAGGAGCATGTTGGGAATTGGAAGAAAGGAAAGGAAAACTAAGGCATGGATACGGCTTCAAACAAACTTGGAAGATATAGCAAAAGAGGTGATAGGAAGAAAATGGAGATGGGCCGGACACGGAGGATGGTAGGTGGACGAAAAAAATATTAGAATGGACACCTATAAACCAAAAGAGAAAAAGAGGTAGACCAAAAACGACCTGGGACGCCGAGATGAGAAGGTGTTGCGGAGGTGCAACCTGGAGGAGGGTAGCGGGCGACAGAACGGAATGGAAGAGAATGGAATCCATCTATAAAGAAGAATGGCTACCACGAGAATAATCTATAAAATCTATTTTACTTAAATCGTTACTAAGTCCGTGTTAAACCATTGCCACTAATTATTTATAAAATATATTGTTTTAAAATTGTTATGTTGTATTTAAAATTTAAAATGTATATATTATTGTTTCTACTTATTTAATGTTATTTATACTATTTATTAACTTAAAACACAAAAAATAGAAAAATAGTTTAAATAATATAAAAGGAAGCAAAATGTCAACTAATATCAAAGTTTATAATTATATCTGCTAATTCTAGTATTATCATGAATTATTTAAAAAAAAAATAAATAAATAAAAGGAAAAATACCAAACTCAAGCTATATGCTACCACAGCCTCGGCTGATTTGGAAATTGTGTGTTAGGATATTTTATTTTATTTTTAAAACATATGTAATGATACAAATGTTTCCAATAAATGGTTATTATTATTATTATTATTATTATCCCATAATAGCTGCCTGAAACATTCCAAGAAAAATTTAATTGTAAACAAGAAACACGTTGCCAATGATGAACTGAAATAAGGTTCTATATTGTTAAAGGCCAAGTAAGAAGATGTGGCCTTTTTTTCATTCCTTCTAACGTCCATGTCAATTTCTTCCTGCAGTTCATAATTAGTTTTGTATATAAATTTAATTGTTATTAAACATTTCATCAAAATATACCATAAAAATAACTTCTCCCGGGCGGGGATCGAACCCGGGCTCTCTCTGTCCGCGTTTTAAGCCATTTTCTCCGGAACTAGATTTTTCCCGGGAAAACGGCTCTTATCATTAGATTTGTATTTAAATGGACTATATTTGAGAATTTTTTTAACTAAAATCGTCGGAACCGTTTTCGAGACATAATTTTTTTCGTGTTTTTTCAGAGTTTTTGGGGGTACCACCCCCAAATTTGGAGCTAAAATTCATTTCTCGATTCGCCTCGGGGTATGATTTTTCTGAACATGTATGCCAATTTTCGTCAAAATCGGCCTGATAGTTTAGGCTCCAGGCGTCTGCACAGACGACAGACAGACATTTTATAAAAACCACTTTTTTGGACTCAGGGGTCCTCAAAACGTGTAAATCCATCAAAATCGAATTTTCGCGACATCACATTACTTTCTCTTTATATGAGAAAGTAATAAACCGATATCTAGTACACAAGTGTAGACAAACCTGGTTGTCATACGTCAATTAATTTATTTCTTTGTTTACTTGGTTTACTTATTCTTTTTCGCTGTCATTCAATGTTTACCTCTTAATAAAAAATCACAAATTTGAAACCCGTCAAAATGAAGATTGTAAATACTATTAGTCCAGTAAAATTAGGCAAAAAAAAGGGTGTTTTCTTCGGAATAATTTTAAGCCACGATTTTTTTTCACAGAGAGCTTTGTTAAGTCATTGCAAATAATATCTGAAAAGTCCCCAACTTTAATATGTACGCTTCCCTCTTTTTTTTTTTGGGGGGGGGGGGGGAAGGAGGGGGGTAAAATTTGAAGGACTTTAACTCAGCTACCTAAGCAAGTGGGGTATCATTTTCTACGCATTTTTTTACACTGATTCGATTTAAACAAGAATCAAGTCGATACGACCGATAGTTTGGAAGATATAAGGGGTTTTATGTATAAAAAACTCAAATATTTTAATGTACACCTCCTAGGGTTATCACAAGAAATTAATTTTCGATTTTTTCCCAAGGGACATTCCTAAAATACTATTTTCTTCTCTATTCGAAGGATACTGATAACTGGTAGAAAAATAAAGAAACAACAATGTTTCAACCAAATTAAAAAAAATATGATAACAAAAAAATTACAAATAATGTAGATGCTATTTTTAAATATACCAAACTACACCATATAGTGAAATTAAATACATATTTTTGTAGTCATTGACAAATGTCAATCAATGTAAAATTATTTTTTGATTGAATTGTTTTTTTAAAATTGATAGATTAAAATCATTATTAATTCTTTTGTAAAATAAGTGAACATTAAATATCTTTATCTGTGAACATAGTTATTACCTAGCTTCCACAACATTTTTAACATTGTTGTGCAGTATAAATAATTATATATATATATATATATATATATATATATATATATATATATATATATATATATATATATATATAAGTTAACTTTAAGCAATTTGAATTTAAGTTTTTAAAAACAAATATTTATTTTAAGAACACAATTAAGAGTTACAATTAAGAATTTCAAATGATACACAATAATTATTGGACCTACTTTTCCTAAGATTTTAGGAGGTAAGAAAGGTATCCACTTTTGCTGGTTTTAGTTAACTTTAGATTTAGGCGTAGAGGGGGTGGACTGTAAGGATATATAATATATGTTTCTAAATAGATATACAAGATATAATAAGATAGAAAAGATATAAGTAAGCGGGTAAGAATGGTCTAACCTGATACTGCAGCGGTGTGTCGGGTGTCAGGGAAGAGCTGGAAACTGCCGGTAGTTGGTGATACACACATATAATAATAAACTAAAAAAAACGAATAATGAGATTTATGCGGGTATTAAAAGCGGGTGGTTAGCGGGTTAACAATTGCGGTACGGCAGACGATCCGACTCAGGCAACGTCTGGAAGCGGAAGGAGTGAAGGTATAGATGCTCCAGTCGCATCCAAGCCGTACTTCACAATTCCTCCACAGGATAGCAGCACGCACCAGACCCGGGCTGAGTAGGAGGAACATCCAGCTTCACACACTTACTTTTATAGAATAATATTTAAATAGTTCTATAAGAAAAGATAGAATAAAATTAGATATAAGATAAATATTGTCCATACCCGCCCCCTTGCATGTCCTCAGGACATCAACAGAAAAGGAAAGAAACTTCAGAAAAAATAAACAAACTTCAGAAGACATGATGAAGGCAGGAAATGTAGACAGCGGTGATTCACAATTAAAAAATAAACCGAAAGGAAAAATGATACAAGTCAGCACCACTTATGACTTTACAAGTGGAACAAAAATATAACTAAAAAAATGGCTTATAGTTGAGCGGAAAACAAACAATAATTGACCAAAACTGGATCACAAACTTCTATGAAAAAATAAAAAAAATCTTCTAAACAGAAAAGAAAATTAAGAGACCGGTAAAGGGGCAACTTTGCGGGCTGGTCGGCGATATGTACCAGTGGCGGTCTTCACTGAAACGGCACGAACAACGCCATCTTTACCAGGGTATAACTCAGTAATGCGTCCCATTGGATAAGAAAGGGGAGATGTGTTATCCTCATGCAACCACACTAATTGACCTAAGGAGATATTCGAAGAGGGTAGGAACCATTTACCTTTACACTGAAGCGTATATAAATACTCTTTTTTCCACCGACGCCATAGGCATTGTGAAATTTGCGATACAAGTTGCCAACGAGATAATCGGGGTATCGGAACATCTTCTAAATTTATTTCAGGCAATGATACGAGAGGAGAGCCGATCAAAAAATGTCCGGGAGTTAGTACGTCGTGATCATCAGGGGAGTCGTTTAAGGCACACAGAGGACGTGAGTTGAGGATAGCTTCAACCCTAGCGGTAATAGTACTGAACTCTTCTAAAGTTAAAACTTGGGACCCTATAGCACGAGTCAAGTGAAACTTGACATTTTTCACATTAGACTCCGCTAAACCTGCCATGAAAGGGGCTCGTGGACAATTGAACTGAAATTCAATGCCCTGGGTAGCCAGGTATGAAGATAAAATTTTATGAGTATTTTCAGATCTAAGATATTCAATTATTTCTGAAAGCTGGCGGGCTGCTCCTTTAAAATTGGTGCCCTGATCACAGTAAATATGACTAGGTAAACCACGACGTGACGTAAAACGAGATAAAGCAGCGATAAAACAATCGGAGCTAAGACTAGTCAAAATTTCAACGTGAACAGCTTTGATGGCAAAACACACAAACAAAGCAAAATATGCTTTATAGGTCTTAGCGTTACGGCGTAGACTTTCTTTTACTATATAAGGGCCAGCGAGATCAACGCTACAGTTAGAAAAGGGTCGACTCGGCGTGACTCTTGCTGCGGGTAAATCACCCATCGGTGGATTAGCGGTTGTGTTTTGTCTAAAGCGGGAGCAGCGGACACATTTATAAATAATACTTTTAATAGTCTGACGACCATTAATAATCCAATATGTGTTGAAAAATAAAGCTTGGAGTGTGCGAAGACCTGCATGAAGATACGATGTGTGAAAATAAACAATAATAAGGTGAGTCAAATAACTTTTACTATGCAATAATATTTGATGTTTTGACGAGTAAGATAAAGAACTATTTATGAGGCGACCTCCGACTCTAATTACACCAGTCTTATCTATAAACGGAGACAATTTTTGAATTTTTATAGAACACGGAAGATTATTAGATAAACAAGACAATTCTTCACTGAAGTAAAATCGTTGATCAAGTTTAATACACAAATTAAGACCATTACTCAATTCATGTATGGTTAAATGACCACAACGGCGGTTCTGCGGGTTACGGAGGTTGTAGATAAAACGTAAAACGTAGGCGGCGATTTTTCGAAGTTGAGAAAAACTAGAACAACGAGTCACCCAATCTGGAATGGGTACAGGCGGGGCTTTCAACGCGGTCAACAAAACACTAGGTTTAAGTTCTGGAAGATTTGTCGATTCTACAGGCTCAAAACAAGTAATAGGCCAACTTTCGGGTTCGTCGTAGGTCCATGAGGGGCCCTGAAACCAGGAAGAGTTATCAAGAAGACCTTTAGGAGTGAGACCTCTAGACGCGCAATCGGCGATGTTATGTTCTGTAGGCACATAATACCAATCAGACGGGTTGGAGTTTTCAACTATAGCGGCGACTCTATTTGAAACAAACAATTTTAATAAATGAGGCGGTTTTCTTATCCATGATAAGACTATAGTGGAATCACAAAACAAAAAGGTAGTGTAATGCGATACAGGTAATTTATTTAAAAAATGTTCAATTGATTTAATAAGTTTAGTTAAGAGTAAGGCACCGATTAATTCTAAGCGAGGTATAGTATGACCTTTAGACGGGGCTACTTTAGTTTTTGACTTTAAAAGGAAAACTTTTACAGTGTTGTCTGAGTACCTAACACGTAGATATAACACACAAGATGAACCGAACGATGAAGCATCGCTGAAGCCAAGTAAGTGGCAGCTAACAGGATCAGATGGAAACAAACATCTAGGTATTCGAATAGTACAGAGAAGTGGTAACTCAGATAGACACTGACTCCATTGAGAACAAAGAGAGGGAGGAATCGGATCATCCCAATCGCAGTGTGAAAGCCAAATATCTTTCAATAAACACTTAAATAAAAATATAGTAGGTGAGCCATAACCATTAGGATCAAATATACGACTTACGGCACTTAAGACTTGTCGCTTTGTATAATTATCTTGAAGAGACGGCGGATCTAAAGCAAAAAAGAAAGCATCAAGTTGCGGGTCCCAGCCAACACCTAAAACTTTGACTGAGTTATCATCGACGTTTCTTATTACTAACGAGCTAGAAGTGTCTGAGTCTTTTATGGATTTAATAAATTCAGGACTATTTGAAAGCCATTTATTGAGTGGGAATCCACCGGCGGCTAACAGCGAACATAATTGAGATTTAATATCGAGCAAAGTTTCAAGGGACTTTGCACCTGCAAATAAATCGTCTACTACAGAGTTATTTAAAATAATAGGGACAGCTAGAGGATATTTTTCTCCTTCGTCTCTAGTTAATTGAATTAAACAACGTTGAGAAACAAAAGCGGACGGAGACAAGCCGTAAGTAACCGTACGTAACTCGTACTCCTCGAGCGGTTTACTAGGATCGTCACGAAACAAAATATGTTGATAAACACACTGATCATCTAGTACTTTTATCTGGCGGTACATTTTAGATATGTCACAACAGAACACTAGCGGATGTATTCTAAAATTGAGCAAAACTTCAGGGACTTCATGTTGCATCTTAGGTCCTGCAAACAATATTTCGTTTAAAGAAATATGTGATTTCTTAGCCGAACCGTCGAAAACTACACGGGTGGGTGTAGTAGGTGAGTTTGGATTATGAACACAAAAGTAGGGAATAAAATACTTGCCAGGACGAGTGGCTTTAATCATATGCCCTAAGTCCAAATATTGATTCAAAAATGAAGTACAGTCATTTTTTAAAGTTTTATTTCGGCGGAATCGATTTTCAAGAGATTGAAATCGTTGTTGGGCTATATCTTTGGATTGAATAAAATTAACAGAAGCGGGGTCTTTATTGAAAGGCATTTCGATGATATAACGTCCCGTGACGTCACGACGGTGAGTACTAATAAAATGATTTTCACAATAATCATCAGCGGGGTCTGTGGTGGGTGAGCAAGATATATTTTCAGTCTCCCAGAATCTTTCTACAGAATTATGAAGTTCATCTTCAGACTTAAGCGGACTACGAAGCGGATTAGTTACTAGAGATGGAATTGAGTGCAGCGGATTTGAACGAGAGTCGATAGTGAGAGGACCTATGATCACATGACCAAACACAGTACAGAGAACACCCAATTTAGAACTAAGAGATGGAGCGGGGTGCGGAACTAAAATGCGAGGAAGAACGTCACAACCTATCAACAAATCAATTGGTGATGAACGATAAAATTCAGGGTCAGCAAGATGTAAGCCCTGAACAAGATCTTTACAACTGTCAGGTAAACTAATTTGCGGTACTTGACTCAATATAGTGTCGACAATAAAAGCAGTAGCGGTTATGTGCGGGTGATTCGTAGAAACGGGCTTCAATAAACATTTTATTAAACCTGAACTGAATCCTACAGAGGTATCTGATAAACCTGAAAACTGTTGATCTGTAGGTTCAATAGGTAAGTCTAATAACTTAGCGAGTGACTTGGTTATAAATGACGTAGCGGAAGCACAATCAATCATTAAGCGGCAAGTAATAAATTTGCCATTTTTGTTTTTAATTAAGGCTTGTGCCGTGCCCAATAATACAACTGACGTACGACTAGAACAAGGTAAATTAAAGGATGTAGTAGCAACCGTAGAGGCGGTTTGAGGCGGGTTAACTTTATTTATTTCTACGGGGGTACTAGCGGGTTTATCTCTAGATTCGAGGTGCAGCAAACGATGATGTCGGCGGTTACAATGACAATTATGATATGACCTACATTTCGAGACTTGGTGATTCCCCAAACAATTAAAACATAAGGAATGTTTTTTAACGAAGGCATGGCGGTCGGTAACACTAAGTTCTAAGAATTTAGGACACCGGTACAAATGATGAAAAGGAGAATCATGGCAAAATAAACAATTGGATTTATAATTAGGCTCACTCTTATCTGATTTTTCGGATGTACCAGGTTGGGTAGCAAAAACTGACTTTCTAACTGAAATTTTATTAGAAGCGGGCTTTCGAGTTTCAGGCGTAAGTTGGCGGTTTGTAACATTGTTTGAAGCGGGATGTACGGCAGCGGTTATCTCTAACAATCTACATTCGGATTTGACAAATGTTAAAAGAGATTCAAATGTTGGTATGGACTTAACACCTTGAATTTTTGTTTCAAACTCTTTAAGAGTGACTTGATCAAGTTGGCGGACGGACAAACTAAAAAATAAAAAATCAGACAAATCCTCAAGTTTCATATCTTTTAAACCCTTCACATTAGTTTGAAATTTAGATATGAACGATTGTAAAAACTCAATAGAATGTTTTGCGGGAATATTAAGTGGCTTTATTATCTCTTCAAAATAATGTGTTGCTAAAACTCTATGACTCTGGTATCTGTCTTGCAAGCTTTGCCAACATGGTATAAAATTATCCTCTGAGAGGGAATACATTTTAACTATATCAGCTGGTCTACCAGTAACCGTACTAATTAAATAATGAAGCCTTTCTACGTTGGTTAGTCTCGAATTATTTACTATGACAGCGGTAAAAATATCGCGGTAACGACACCAATCTTTTATATCTCCTGTAAAAGGTTTTATTTCTAAAGCGGGAAGATTAGTGTGGTTTCTAAAACCATTACAGGAAGTTGAACATGTATCCGTGGAAGGATTTTTAGAAGTAGAGGGTTGACTTTTAGAATCGGTACCTTGCAACACTTTAATTTTATCTAGGGCGGTTAATATGTTTCCATAAAGATCGTCAAATGCGGATAGCGGTTCATAATTTGGCAAATAATCAGGATTGAGTTCTAATTCTAAGTCTTGAATACTGTCTATAATTGACTCAAAAGCACTTCGATCTAAAGTGCGAGCACTAATTATAAAATTGTGTTGAATTTTCTCATTACCGAGACCAGAAATCATATCGTTGAGCGTTTGTGCTCTTCGAAAGTAACTTTCTTTTTTAGCATGAAACTTTTTCAATGATTGTACAATTTTATTAACAGTAGCGGTAGAATCTGAAGACGACATGTTAAATTAAAAGTTAGAACAGCTGTTTCAAGGTTAATGACCTGTTAGGTGAAGATAAGATATGAACTAGTGTAAAAATAGAATGGAGCTTGGGAGTCAAGACTAAATAAAGAATGACCTTTGACAACCTAGTGAACCCAATGTCGAAGATTAAAACATATGACCTCTGAATAATTTTAATAAAAATTAATATTTGAAAAAATAAAAAAATGAATAAAATGAGGTATACGAATCGGATTTTGATGCGGTAAACGGCGGAATGACGAGAAAAATTAGGGAATTTTACTCACAACAAGGAACACTACAAAAATTGATTCGGACCACAGGACCACTAATATGGACCTACTTTTCCTAAGATTTTAGGAGGTAAGAAAGGTATCCACTTTTGCTGGTTTTAGTTAACTTTAGATTTAGGCGTAGAGGGGGTGGACTGTAAGGATATATAATATATGTTTCTAAATAGATATACAAGATATAATAAGATAGAAAAGATATAAGTAAGCGGGTAAGAATGGTCTAACCTGATACTGCAGCGGTGTATCGGGTGTCAGGGAAGAGCTGGAAACTGCCGGTAGTTGGTGATACACACATATAATAATAAACTAAAAAAAACGAATAATGAGATTTATGCGGGTATTAAAAGCGGGTGGTTAGCGGGTTAACAATTGCGGTACGGCAGACGATCCGACTCAGGCAACGTCTGGAAGCGGAAGGAGTGAAGGTATAGATGCTCCAGTCGCATCCAAGCCGTACTTCACAATTCCTCCACAGGATAGCAGCACGCACCAGACCCGGGCTGAGTAGGAGGAACATCCAGCTTCACACACTTACTTTTATAGAATAATATTTAAATAGTTCTATAAGAAAAGATAGAATAAAATTAGATATAAGATAAATATTGTCCAATTATAATACAACTACTAAGTCGGAGTCGAGATCTAGACTAGCGGGCCGGCGGCATTCTACATACTTAAGTATAGTACAAAGTGCTGACGGTCTGCGGTGCTGAATCCGTAAAAAGTCCTTTGTTAACTCCTCCATCCTTAAATTGAAGCCTCTCCTGGTAGGGCGATGGTTGGATGTTCTTGAGAAGTCCTGATCCTGGGGGTTGGAATAATTCTAAAGTTTTTCCAGCGAAGAATAATGACTGACAAAATACTGGCAGTAATAATTATAACAAACAATGAACAAGTCCAAAAATTTAATGAATAGAAGTGGGTGGACTCCTTAAGTATTGGATACATGGGAGATAAATTCGTGGTTTCAAAATTCAGTGATTTAAGGTCGACTGAAAAATTGAATTGGTGGCCATCCTGTAAGTCTAAATTGACATCACTTAAAATCACTGGTTTACCATGTGATGAAGATTGATAGGTGAGTTCTCTATTCTTGTAGATAATGGGACCATTTCCTTGTGGGATGAGGTAAACACCTTGTAGTTTCCTTGTTTCCGTAGCGCTGGGCGTCTGGAATTGAATATCCTCTGGAGATAAAAATATTGCAAGATACTGGTTGATATGTGGTATATATTCAACGTGGTTGTCGGTTATCTGTACCTTAACGTAATTACAACTTATGCCTTTTCTCTGAAGGATGATATCCTTTTCACATTTAAGGTCGTGTGTAGATAAGATTTTATCTGAACAGAGGTATACTTTATGTTTCATACACAAATTATTCAAGGGTTTGACTGAATCATTAGAAAACAACAGATATTTGGTTGCAGGAATAACTGTTACATAATTTTCTTGAACTTTTGAAGGTATTGAGTATAATGAGTAGAGATCGTATTCTATTTTCGAATAAAGAGGGATTTCCAGAAAATAAACGACCATTTCATCTCGTCTCATGCATGAAACTTTTATTACTGATTCTAAGTCTAATATATTTTCCATTTTAAGTTCAAAAGGGAAATATCCGGTTTTAATGTGCCGTGATATTTTTAATAGTTCAGTGAGAAAGTTTTGTGGATGAATGATACTAGGGTGTAATGATTTTAATTTACAGAAAACAAGTGAATTTTCAATGTTTTGTAAAACATTTAAAAGAATTGAGTAAAGGATTTGAATTTGGTTTAATATGTCTTTGGTTGACATTACTTCTCCGTAAGTCGAACCGTTATTCACTATCTCGCTTAATTGAATCAACTTAGATTTTAATTCCAATGTATTATATTGTATATTACTAATAGTTTCGTTATAATTCTTAATTAATTGATTACTTACACTATATTGGGTAGCTATTTGCTTTTCTAAACTATTTTGATTTGCTTCAAGATGATTTAGTATTTTATCATATCTTTCACCATCATTAGCATCTAAATTTCCTGTTACTAACTTAATTAAACTACCTAAACCATTAAAGGCTCCACGTTTGGGTCTACGTTCTGTAGCGTGGCTATCTATCATATTAATTTTATCTCTAATACTACTTCTAGTAAAATTAATTATCTTACAATAACTACTAATATGACTTAACATATAAAGGTTGTTCTGAGTTTTGCTCAAAACATTAAAATATTGGGTATTAAGTTTTTTAAATTCTTCGTATAAGGGACTTAAATGAAAATAATGCACTAAGGTGTGACTTGATGTCAGAAGCTTGGCAGGTCCTAGTTTAATGGGAAGCATTCCTAGGTTTTTGCTGACGTCTTTTATTTCTGTACCTTGTCCGATAGCGAGGTACCTGGAACATTACATAAGTCATGAGGAACTTGTCTAGGTCGCTTAATGTTAGAGAGATGGATTTTTTCTCTTGTGTTAAAGTGAGTTGGTTGAATAGAAGCGGTTTTTAAATCCTTATCAAGAGTCTTTATGCATTCTGCTTTATATTTATTTTTTGTTTTGCTTTGTTTCTGTTTGTTAGCAACGTAAACGTCTTTCGGTATGTCTGGTAAAGACTCTCTAGTCTCGTTACGTTTGTTTATTATTTTTTCCTTTTTATTTTTAAGAGTTTCATTTAATAATTGGTAGAGGAATTTTGTCTTATCTTTATGTCCTATAATATAATCGTTTGTAAGTTGGGCTTCTAAATTAATGTCAAACGAAGAGTTAGGTTCTATATGACCAGATATTATCTCAAACGGTGTGAGTTCTGTCTGGGAATGAATAGAATTATTATAAGCTAGTAGGGCGTAGTTTACTTTTAATTCTATCGGCTCATTTTTAAAATTTTCTTGATTATGGAATAGCCTAACGTGTTCGATAAGGGTTGAATGAAATCTTTCGATAATTCCGTTAGAGTTAGGATGTTGGGAACTTATGAAGTGTATTTCTATTTTATGTAATGATAAAAGTTCCTTCACTATAGAATTATTGATTTCTAATCCGTTATCACTAATAATTTTCTTGGGTATTCCATGGTGACTGAAATGTCGTACGAGTTTATTTGCTACTTCAATTCCTTGGGAAGTTTGTATTCTGTAGGCTTGAGCATATTTTGAAAAGGAGTCTACAATGGTTAGAAATTTTGCTTTATCTAATGAAATAGTATCTATGTGCACTATTTCGAAAGGTTTATTGGCGGTGGGTGTGACGTTATATTCTAGTTTTAAAGGTTTTCTTTCGTATTTTGTAAGTTGACAGATTTCGCATTTATTAATGTACGTTTGGATTGACTTTCTTTGATTAGGCCAAAAGTATAGCCGCTTGATTTTTTGTTCGGTTTCGTCAATTCCTCGGTGGTTTGTTTTTCCCGTGTGGTACTGATCGATTATTTCTATTATTTCGTCTTCGTTAAGGACGTCGATAAGTTTTTTCGTACATTTAATAAAGTTTAATTCCGTTTGTTCAAAGCAGCGCGTAATTACGGCTGAAAACTTTTCATAAACGTCACTTTCGAAATACAGATAATATTTTATTTTTGGGACAATAAATGACTTTATAAATTCTACTATATCTTTTTCGAAATTATTATTTGATAATTGAACTATAAATCGTTGGTGAGTTTTAAACATGTGAATAATTTTTGGTTTCGCGGGACTATGGTCTACTTGGTAAATAATTATTTGATTTTTACCTTGATTAACGGGTTTGTCAAGAATAGGAATAACTGCTCCCGTGTTATCTTCGTGAACTGAATGAACGGTTAAATCATCGTCTTCTAGTTCGATGTCTTCGAGTTCACCTATAAGATTATCTGAATTTACCATCATAGAAACATTGTCGATATTAGTTTCGACGTTTTCGGTTAATGTGTCGGGATTTTTCGTGAAAAAATCTTGGACGAGTTGGTCGCATATTGCTTCCCCATCCTCAGATTCGTTATTATGTAATTCTATTCGGGACAAAGCGTCTGCTGTCGTGTTTTCGGAACCTTTGATGTAATCCATTACAAAATTATATTCTTCTAGCTTTAATCGCCATCTTAGCATTTTAGAATTTGGTTCTTTTATTGAGAATAACCATTTGAGGGGCTTGTGATCGGATAGAAATGTGACTTTATGTCCGTAGATGTAAGGTCGAAAATATTTTGCCGCCCAAACAATCGCGAGAAGTTCCCTTTCGATTGTTGATAACCGTGACTCTGTTTCGTTAAGGGTTCTACTTGCATAGGCTATTGGTAAATTAGAATTCCTTATATTTTGGCTTAATACGGCACCTATAGCTATGTTACTAGCGTCGGTGGTTAAAATAAATGGTTTGTCGAAATCAGGATATTGTAAGATGGGTTCATTTATTAGCAGGTTTTTGCACGTATGAAAACACATTTGATAATCTTTATTATTAATGTCAATTATTGCTCCTTTTTTAAGGCATTTAGTTAACGGTTTTGTCAGTGATGCAAAGTCTTTTATAAATTTTCGGTAGTATCCTAATAATCCTAAAAATCCTTTTATTTCGCGTGGGGTTTTTGGTATTGGGTAGTTAGTTATAGCTTTGACTTTGTCGGGATTTGGTTTTACTCCGGCAGGGGTGACTACGTGTCCTAGATACGCAACTTCCTTCTTGAGGAATTCGGTTTTATCTAGTTGTATTTTAAAGTTTGCTTGTCTTAATCTGTCAAAAACTTCTCTGAGTCTTTCGAGGTGTTCTTCTAAGCTGGTACTATAAACAAGAATATCATCTAGATAAACTGCGCATTTTACACCTCTTAAAACGTCGTTCATAACGCGGGAAAACGTCCTAGGAGCGTTCCGAAGACCGAAGGGCATCCTAGTGTATTCAAAGTGGCCTGCTTCAATATTGAAAGCGGTTTTGGGAATACTTTGTTCGTCAAGTTCTATTTGATGAAAACCGGAAGCAAGATCTATTGTGGTGAAGTACTGACATCTACCGAGTTTGTCTAATAGATCGGAAATGTTTTGTTTTAGCATTTCTGATATTTGTTTATTTATTTCTGTTCTATGAACTTCTGGGTAACGGTAAGAGCGCGTATAAAAAGGGATTTCATCGTTTGTTCTTATAGTATGTTTGATTTGATTGGTAAAACTTAATGGTTTATCATCTGTGTGAAATAAATCTGAATATTGTTCTACTAAGTTTGTTATTGATCGTTTTTCTTCCGAGTTCATGTGATCCGTTCAAATTTTGGACAGGTCGAAATTTACTCGGTCATAGTTAAAAGAATTAAGGTTAGGCGGTGGTCCGGTTTCAAAGTCGTTTAAGGGTCTTATTTTGTAGGGTTTTTCGATTTTGAATTTTATTGAACTATCTGAAGGGTTGACTGCTACACAGTATGTTTCATAGTTTTTAATATTTACAACACATTCTGGAATTTCGATCGTTTTAAATTTAGTGTAGGGGATGTAACCATCTCCGTTAGAAATATTGGTAACTTTTAATTTAATTACCTTTTCAGAATTTGGTGGTATGATTGTTTCAAAAGTTGAATTAGTGTTGTCTTTTGTATACTGTTGAGGAGTTTTAATTGTATTTGTATTCATTTCGTTTGTAATGTTTTTGTTGGTATCAAAGTATGTTAGTGGAATAGTACAATAAGGGGTACATAATAAATCTTCAGTTAGGTTTATAGAGGCTTGAACTAACTTCAAATTATCTACACCTAACAACATGTCAAAGAAATTATGAAATTTGAATAAATGAAATTTAAGGTTTAATGACCGCATTTTGAAAAGTTTTTCACAGTTAACAAGTGTGCTAAATTTTTCAGAAGTGTAGCCATGAGCTGTGCTTACTAGGAAAGGATCGTTTTTAATATATTCTGAAAAATATGTTTGTGCTATTTCTGGATTTATGAATGACTTCGTACTACCTGTATCAATCAGAATTTTTAACTTTAGTGAAGGTAAAATTATAAACGGTAATTTGCTTTGATTTTGAGATAAACTCATTAATTCGAATTTTCTTCCAAGGCTTCTAAACCTAAAAAATGATCTCCTTCGTTTTGTGGGGTTTCCACGGATTCTTGGGGTACGGTATAGTCTGAAGAACCAGATTCATAATATTCGTAATTGTACGTATCTGCTTGTGCTTGTGCAGAGGTTTGTTCATGATCTAAGTTGTGAAGCTGGTTATTGCTATTATAATTATTTCCAAAACTTGTTGGATTTGGTCTAAATGTTTGATTTGTAGAAATGGACACGGGTGTTGGATTAAATTTTGCTGGCTTAATATAAGAATTATTATTATTTGTGGGTCTGTTAAAATTTGGTCTTTGAGGAAGTGGTTGCCTGAAAGGTTGCGGTTTATAAAATTGAGCAGGGTTCTGTGTTTGGGGACTTGGTTTAGTCATAGGTAGGGATTTCTGAAAGTTTGGTTTTTTTATTTCAGACTGATTGGTTTTAAATTTATCTGACAAAAATTGGAAGTCGTTGGTTAACATGTTCAACGCTTCATTTAAATCTGTAGGGTTTTTGGTCCTCATCAAGGATCCAATGGGTTCCCTAAGTCCTCTTAAAAATACACGAAGAGCTAACTTACGTGTATAATCCGCTAGGATTTCACTTTGAATTTGAACTACTTTATTATTAAAATAAGCAATTTGGAGAGTAAGTAACTCTTGGATTTTTTGGTAAAAGTCAAAGGGAGATTCATTGCCTTGTTTTAGGGCTGACATTTCTGTAGACAGCGTGAAACAATCACGTCTGTCCGAATAACTGTTTAACAGAGCGGTTTTTAATTCCTGCCATGTTGTACAGCGGGAATTATTAACGATATCGGCTGCAGGGCCTTTAATTTTAGAGATAATAGAGGCCATAAGATATTCATTTTGAAAATCGGCCAAGTTTTCCGTATTATAAAATTTAGTTACAAGTTTGTCACACAAATCTAAAAATCTACTGAGTAGTGATGGTTCACCACTAAACTCAGGAATCATGTTAAGGTATTCCTTCTTAAATTCCATGATTATTATTTATTAAAATACATATTTGAAAAATTGTATTATTTAAATGATTTTATTGAATTAATGATTTTAATTTAAATCAAATTATAATTATTATTAACTACGGGAAACAATAATAATTATAATTTGATTTAAATTAAAATTTAACTTTCCGTAGTATGAAAACTACCAAAAACTTAAAAAAAAAAATTAATGATTTTAGTAATTCAATAATTGATTATAAAAATATATGTCCTTCTTATTTATTTAAATTTATATTATTTAAATAATTTTACTTAGTTAATACTTTTAGAAATTTAATAATTAATAGTTTTAGAAATTTAATAATTAATTATTTTAAAAAGTTTAATTTCTTATATAATGTTATGTTCTTATTAATGATTTTAATTAGATCAATTCCTGCACTCAAATATCTGATGCACAATTCTATAGGTTCAATTAATGTCAAATTTCCCCAAAATAAAAATGTGTACTCACAGTATGATGATGAGCAGGTTCATATGTAGATTCTTCTAAGACAGCTAGTAAATTGTAAAAACAAAAAGTTTCGGTATACTTGCAAAACCTCTAGCCGTGCTACCGACTGCGCCAGTTAACTTTAAGCAATTTGAATTTAAGTTTTTAAAAACAAATATTTATTTTAAGAACACAATTAAGAGTTACAATTAAGAATTTCAAATGATACACAATAATTATAATACAACTACTAAGTCGGAGTCGAGATCTAGACTAGCGGGCCGGCGGCATTCTACATACTTAAGTATAGTACAAAGTGCTGACGGTCTGCGGTGCTGAATCCGTAAAAAGTCCTTTGTTAACTTATATATATATATATATATATATATATATATATATATATATATATATATATATATATATATATTTTTTTTTTTTTTTTTTTTTTTTTTTTTAAATTAGGATAAAAACCGTTAGTTATTTTAAAAAAATAAATAAACATTTTTAATCTTATTTTTCATAAATAAGTAATTTATTAAAATTATATAAAATATGCTAGCTAGTGACTATCATTCATCCACTTTCCTCATACATATTATCTACTAATAATTTAATTATAATAAATAATGATCTATACCAAAAATAATTAACTAAATAAATAAAATGTTTATAATATTTTATGTTAAATGGATGTCTTCTAGGTGTAACAAAAAACAATTTTTTTTTCTCGTTTTTATTACACCTAGAAGACATCCATTTAACATAAAATATTAAAAATAGAAAGGTGTTAATCTCAACGTTTTTTGTAAAATGTTTATAAGTAGTAATAAAAATAAAAATAAAATAAACCTAAATATTAATTTGTAACCATTAATATATTTATAATATTAATTAGCATAACTCAAAGAATAAAACTAACAGTTCAGCACGGTTTTTTTTTTCATAATTCATAATACCGTAAAATTTCACATATAATAGACACACTCTAATATAATACGCAGGCTGAAATTTGAAGAAAATTAAAAATTTGGATATAACCAAATACTAACTATATGCTTTTATACATATATTATGACTATAGACTAAAGACAAATTGATTATTCTAATTAGGTATATTATAGTTTTCATTAAACCTAAATAACTAGGAGTTTTTAGTTTTACCCAACTCTGAATCTTATCTTATTATTTCAAATGTCCGACTTTGTTGATTATTGAAGTACCTACTCATATTTTTTATTTATATATATATATATATATATATATATATACAGGGTGACTGGCGTTATATGTGAAAAAATGAAGTAGGTTGTTCTGCGTCGCAGGGGCTACAAAAACACTATATAAACCATGGGTCAGATATTAACCGTTCACCCATAAGTTCAAATTTTATGATTTTTTGAGATCGCGTGCCTTTGCTCATAAAAGCACTAATTGCTCCAAAAGTATAAAAGCTAGAACAAAATTTTTGGTTTCGTTGTAAAGCTGACAAAATTTCCTCTAAGGAAAGTGAAATTTTCATTTTTATTCCCTCAAATTACATGACA